>JAZHEH010001331.1:4880000-5480000 GCA_036589455.1 Ateles fusciceps | reverse complement strand
ACTCTGTCTCAGACAAACAAACAAAAAGACCCAGAGCAAGTCTTGCGTTCTTGTGTTTCAAATCTGAGTATTTTTCTGTTATATTTCAGCCCATTTCTTATAGCTGACTATCTAAATCCATATAGGTTATCCTGCTGTATATTTTTGTGTATTTTATGCATATATCCTGTTGCATATTTGTATATCACTATATCTTTTTGATCACCTGGTAGCTGCTCAAAAACATCTGTTTTATCTCTTCGAACCTTCTGTGGTCTCCCAAATTCTTGCTCTGCAAGCCATGCTCAACTTCCTACAAAGTTTGACGTTAGTTCTAAATTCACTCATTGAAAATTCAGATCAGCATAAAACCTACTTAGCAGACTGGATGCGGCGTGGCTCATGCCTGTAATCCCAGCACTTTGGAAGGCTGAGGCGGGCAGATCACCTGAGGTCAGGAGTTTGAGACCAGCCTGGCCAACATGGTGAAACCCTGTCTCTACTAAAAATACAAAAATTAGCCAGGCGTGGTGGTGGGCGCCTGTAATCCCAGCTACTCGGGAGGCCGAGGCAGGAGAATTGCTTGAACCCAGCAGGCAGAGGTTGCAGTGAGCTGAGATCACACGCCATTGCACTGTAGCCGGGGTAACAGAGCAAGACTCCATCTGAAGAAAAAAAGGCCTTGGGAAGCCAAGGTGGGTGGGTCACCTGAGGTCAGGAGTTCAAGACCAGCCTGGCCAACATAATGAAACCTCATCTTTACTAAAAATACAAAAATTAGCTGGGCATGGTGGCATGTGCCTGTAGTCCTTGCTACTCAGGAGGCTGAGTAGTGCTCATTTTTCAACAAATATTCATTGAGGCCTGATTTGGTGCCAGGCACTGGAGATGCAATGGTGCATGAAACAGACCTAATTGTTGTCCTGGCACTCACAATCTAGTAGGTGTTATAGAATAGAGGACTGATAATATAGTGCTATAAGTGCCACAACAGGGATGATTGGAATCTACGAAGTCCTGGGGGGAGCAAAGCCATTTCTTACCATAGGGTTGAATGTCTACTTGTCCCCAGCACTGCTCTACATGCCAGAAAAAGAGACAATGAGTCAGAGTAAACTGGGAGGCCTGTGTGAGGAGGCAACATCTGAGCAGGATACTACTATATGATGAGCAGGGTACTATATATACAATGAGCAGGATGGGGTCGAGGAAGGATATGGTATCCTGAACTCAGAATGAGACGTCAATAAGATTTCCCAATGGCAGTGATGCTGAACTGAGACCTGAAGGATGAAGAGGAGTTAGCTAGCTGAAGGAAGCTGCGGTTTGGTGTAGAAGTGCTCCAGGCAGAGGAAGCAGGATATGCAAAAGCCCAGAAGAGAAGGAATAGAAGATATAAGAAATTTGTGGTTAGAAAAGATGAGGGGGGGTAATAGATTATTACTAGCTCTCCCTTTGTCTGGTAAAATTGTTTTACTTATGTAAGAGCCAGTTTATTTTGTCTACCTTGTTTTCCCTTCTAGCAGTGTAATGTTGGGGTTCAGGGGAGCCCTGAGTTCCCAAGAGGACGTTTCTCCAGGTTCTTGGTCTATCACTTCCCCAAGAATGGGAGAGGAGGCTACCACACAGTGCACAGTAAATGCCGGACTCAAAAAGTGGTTGTAGAAAGTGATTTATTTAGGTAGAGAGAAAGAGAGAGAGAAACAGCTAACTCTCACACTGAGTGAGAGAAAGAAAGGCCGCTCTCACACTGAGTGAGAAGGCTTCGCAGAAGGGGAAAAGCAGAAAAGGAAACCTCCTCTCACACTGAGTGAGAGAATCCAGAAAGATGGAATCCAGGAGAGGAAAGCAGTTTCCACATTGAGTGGAAGGGAATAGAGAGAAAGATGTTTAGGAGGGAAGGACAGGCTTCCACTAGAGAATGTGGAAGGGGGACTCCAGAGGGGAAATCCAGGACGGAGAAAGGTGGTTTCCATGAGGGTAGAAGGGGATCCAAACATGGAGTCCAAAGGGGTGTGGAAGAAGGGAACTTTTAACCTGGGAGGAACCCCACCTTCTCTAAGCCCCTGGCCAATGAACGGCGTTTCTTCGAACTTCCGCTGTAGTGATTGACTTTGGTTCTTCCCGCGCCTGCGAAAACTGTTAAATTTCCCAGATGGAGAGAGATGGGGTGGAGGGAGAGGCATGTTACTGGGAGGTTCTTGCCCCTAAAACTACGCCCCCTTGTGGACCCTGAAAGAGAACACATTCCTTCAGTAGCCTTACTGATACACCTGTCCAAACGTGTTAGGGCAGCTTCCTCACAGAACATGGCCAAAGGAACTCCTGCCATCTAATGGACAGAGAACATCATGATTTGCAGAAAATTAGCATTACTACAGTGTGAGGCTCACAGTATCTCAAGTAATAGCAATTTTCCACTCAATGGTTTAAAAGCCCTAATGTACTAAAACAGGTTAAGAAATATACAAGAATATTCTCAGAGAATGCTCCCCTGTAGGGGGAGATGCAGGCAAACCAGAGGAAGAAAGGAAGGAGGGAAGCTTAACAATTAGGTACTTGTGTCAGCATTGTATTTAGTGAGCATACTCTCATTCCTCCCAACAATGAGGTAGGCACATAAACCCTGTTTCCAAATGAGGAAACTGCAACACACAATACAGGGAAATTGGCTGACTCTTTTATGTTATGCTGCCTCTGGTCAGGGTTTATTTCTGAATCAATAAATGGTGAGTAAGGAGGCATTGAAATGTTGCCCAGTTGTTACATCCATACATTTACATTTAAGACCTCAGTGAAAGTAACTTAAGATCCCATTTCATTCTCAAGACATTGGAAGAATCTCTATCTCACTGAATAACATACACATCAGCTGGTCCCCAAAGCAGAAAGAGCCTCCGATGCCACATATATTAGAATGGACATATTTTCAAAGCTAAAAAACTGAAATGCCTTTTTTTTTTTTTTTTTAAAGACGGTTTCGCTCTTGTGCCCCAGGCTGGAGTGCAATGGTGCAATCTTGGCTCACTGCAACCTCTGCCCCCTGGGTTCAAGTGATTCTCCTGCCTCAGCCTCCCGAGTAGCTGGGATTACGAGTATGTGCCACCACGCCTGGCTAATTTTTATTTTTTTGTAGAGACAGGGTTTCTCCGTGTTGGTCAGGCTGGTCTCGAACTTCCAACCACAGGTGATCTGCCTGCCTCAGCCTCCCAAAGTGCTGGGATTACAGGCGTGAGCCACCATACCTGGCTGAAATGCCTAACAATTTTATACTACTTCTAGTTGAGAGACATTCTTAAAAATGCAGTTTGGATGCAGAAACATTGGCATTCTCAGAACACATCGAGTTTTTGGAATTGAAGCTGCCTCAGAAAAATCCAGATGAATAGGGTTCCACATGTATGAAGATGAATCCCATTAGCAAAGCATAATCAAATGTGTATGTTATGTTTTCCTATAGTATTTTATACATATTTACAAGTCCTTAAATTGATTTTTTAAATTGTTATGGTGCTTGGTACACAGGAGTAAAAACATGACCATAATAGAAAATTGTAAATTTTTGCTCACCTCTTATACAAGGTTGTAAAAAGTTATTACAGTTTAAATGTCCACCAGCTTTCCTCCATCTTCACTGAGGTCAAAGTGATGGGAATGGAGCATCAGCAAATTGGAGTGGAGAGAAATTAGAACTAAGACGGCTGGGTTGGGGGTTGCGGGGCTGAGAAGCCTTAGGACACGTGACCAAGGGAAAAATGGTATAATAGTTTAGATGTTTTAAGATTGATAGGAGCTGCCCTTAGAATGGGATTATTCTGGTGGAGCTTGGAAAACCCCATGGTGTCAGATTCCTGGTCAACTCCAAAGTTTTGACTGAGTACCCGAGTCTCTAAATGCAGTGATGGAAAATGTGGGGGGAATATATAACACAGTCCCTACTTTTCAGCAGCTTATAATCTGTGTATAGAGAATCAAGGAGATAATCATCTGGACTGATCAGAGAAGGCTCTGTAAAGGGAAGTGGGATTTCTGCTGGCCTAATAGTGAATACATTTGGGATATACAGATGCGAGAGAAAGGCATTCCGGGTAATGGCGACTACAAAATCCAAAGGCCCCTTTGGGATCACTCTGAATCTAAAGCATGGCATCAGAATCTTGGCTTCATTTAAATTATATTTAATGGGGAAGTGTAGTGGTCTAATGTTAAAGAGATTATGTAAGAGGAATGAGGCATTTCATTTTCTTACCATTTGGTGTCAGTCTCAAATCAAATAAATTGCACTAAACTTAGGAAAATAGGCACCCTTGTTAAAAGAGGTTTTGGCTTTTGTCAAGAAAGCAAATTAATTTTTTAAAACATAAAAGTGATGTGTTTCCTTTTTATGAGTATACAAGTGATATGACCATTTACCTATGGAGTTTCAAAATAAAAAATTAAAACGACAGGACACTCATAGAACACCAGGCATTCATTTCACAAACTGTGGGGGAAAAGTGTATTTTAAAGATGCATTGTTAATACTTGCCTAAAGATTACTCTTACACATACACAGTGTGACTGCTTTTTGTTTTTACATCAGAGCATTTGAGTGTAGAGACAGGAGCCAGCAACATGCCAGAAGAGATAAATTTCTACCAGGTAAAAAATCATGAAGATGAGTGTCTAGAGAGAATTGGAGGTGGCTGGGTTCCCCTGGCCCTGCTCCTTTTTAAAGACAGAGCTAAAATAACAATAATGTGAGGCTACAAATACATCTGTTTCTGATTTATTTTCTTGGTCTTGTCCTAGCTGAAGTCATTTCTAGATCATGTGCTACAGTCTTCAGAGAAGTTATGGAAGGAATTTACACAAAGGGCAAATACATAATTGAATACACATATAAAAACACATCAATAGAATGTGGATAAAGAACATAGGGAAAAATTCTGATTAGAAGGGAATTGATGGATCTTTCATTTTCTGATTTGTACTACTCACTCCACAGCTGTGTTCAGCTACTCTTCTGATTTCAGTTTGTCAGAAGCCCATCCCTTGATCTATCTTCTTGGTTATCTACTGGAGTAATGCTGGCATACTCTAAATCTAGAACCAGAGATGTATCTATACATTACTTATTCTCTATTTTCCTTCATATGTTAAGTTGTCTAGTGCTAAGCCTGTTATTTTTTTTTTTTTTTCGGGTGTCTTGCATTGGAGTCTGTTATTTTTCTTAAAGAATTGCTTCAGTAGGGTCCAAGACAGAATCTGCTAACGGCTAAGACATGATGTGTTAAATTTGGAAGAGTAATTTTGCACATAGTTTATGCTTAAATAGAAATTCGAAACCATTTACATCTGTTTTCTAGTCATTGTTCTTGCTTTATAAAAGCCATGCGTATGCTTTCCAAATAAGTTATTTTGCCCATTTTGAACTCTTCCATATATTACTTTTTTAAAGCACTCAAAATAGAGATCAAGAACAATTGTGTCCTTTTAGTTCATTGTCTTCTACAGAGAAAAAAATCAGGTCAGATTAAACTCTTGAACTGTTAGAATTACTTTTTAGCACTGACCTTTGTGGTTACTTTGTTGAAAATTGTGCTGTAACTGGACACAGTATTAACTACTTCTGATTACTTATCCGGATGTTTGATAACATCTACCTTTCAAGAAAGGAAGACAGTACAGACACATACTTTGACAAAATTAGGAACCAGCAACATCAGTTCTATGAACATAGGAAAAAATCTGAACAGAGAATTGACATTTCTGCCTTGTGTTAGACAGTGTTCTTTAAAGACCACAGACAACATGCACAAATGTAGGCGGAAACAATACATCTGCAGATACTGGCAGACGGCATTACCCGCCAAATTTGGCCAGTTTCTTAAGATAAATAACTTTTCAGTGACGTGCAGGGCTGAAATTACATAAACAACAGAAAATTACTAAGACTTAAGCCTACGAGTTTTGTGGGTTTCAAGATTTTATGCAATCAATATTCTGATATCTGTAACACTATTTTGTCCCTAAAATGCTGATGCCAGAAACAGTAAGATGTTAATGTTCTACTTGCTGACTGTTGTTCAAATCTTGAAATAAACATGATTAATTCTCTGGAATAACCATTATTGAGCCACATTTTTATTTAGGTCATTAAGACAACTATAATCATCTCCTTAAAAGGAAAAGTTTCATTAAAAATGCTAGAGAGCTCAGCCTGTTTAAAAAACCAATACTTGTTGCTTGTTACATTAATAGTTCTAAATGTCTAAGGCTTATTAAATGAAAATACCCTTAACAGTTTTATCGAGTCTGAGCACTAAGAATTTTAAAAACTGACAATGAAAAATAGCTGAATATTCTGGAAACTTCCATAAGAGGAAATGGCATTATCTAGTTACCTTCTTAGTCTATCCCTAGAAATGACTATTTTGCCTAATTAAAATCTTTTAGAGACATCTCCCGTTATAAAATGGTCTTCAGAAGGCTTAAAAACCTGAAAAGTATGCAAACAGAAGCTCCCTGCTAATTCTGATTTAGCACATTGGGAATATTTGTCCAAAATTGAGGCAATATTCTTCAGTGGGACTGAAAATCCCTGATAACTGATTTGTAACACTAGGTATCTTTAAAAATACTAGCTCCCTTTTACTTCCCCCCTGAATATCAACCAAGTTCTGTGCCATTAATGGAAAGTTAAAACAACAGCTCTGAATAACCTTTCTTAGAGAATGTCTCCCTATCTACCCTTTTGGTAATTTTTTCTCCCTCTTAATTAACCTGACTGTTTTGTTAACATACTACTGGCTCACCAATTGCTGAAGAAATACCATCATTCACCCATAAAGAAAAAAATATTCCCAGTGGTCAATTAAAAAAAAAAGCTGTCATTTTTCAAATAAGCAGTCTGACATAAATATAAAAGAATAACTTTATTAAATATACAAATTCAAGAGCATTCAATTTTTAAAAAAAGATTATGGCAAAAGAGCAGATGAATGGTAATGGTTTATATAGATATATCCTATATTTACCAAATAGGTTAGGTACATATACTGACCTATCAGTTCTCAAAATAACAAAATGAATATATGTCTCTGAACTGTATCTGTATTCTATGACTACTAAATAGGAAATATGTCAGCTGACCCACCAGACTTTTTCTCATAGGAAGTTTGATACGCTGTCACTGATACATATCATTTCTGAATATAAACCTCTATCTTGGGTCCTTTTCTACTTTGCCTACCATTATCTCTCTTCCCAACCCACCTAAGACTTAGTCAAAACAGGATACAGAGATCTGGATGGCTCTAGGCAGAGGAAAAAATCTCCAACAATATTATCAACTCTCTATTCACTTTTCCTTTCAGCATCTACCTAGTTATATCTAAGATGGTGTGAAAAAACATATAATTCAAAAAAGAAAAGCATCTGGACTATCAATCTTCACCTTGGTCCTACAGCTTCCCTTTATCAACCAGTTATTTTACATTCCCAACTGTAAACACATGCAATATTTAATAAAACATCCAGAAACTTTGTGTTCAGTACCATACAATTTCTGAGGAGAATGTTTTAGGTAGGAGCAGAGAAGAAGAAAAATCGAGAGACTCCATTAAGAAAAAATGGCAATTCACACTAAAATGCTTTCATAAAATATGTTTTAAAAATGGGTAAATTCAATTTTAAGTGATATTTTGCCCCATGACCAAAATTTCCTCCTTGTTTTAGTGTTCATAAAAGGCATAAAATGTACCTCTAGAAAAGGAAATTATGTTCTTTACTTACAAAATTGTTAGAGCACCAGCACCAGGTTGAGTTTTCCCAAAGTATACATAGCTCGTAACTCTAAAACAACCTACAAATTGTGTTTTGATTCATTTAATCCTCATCACATCCATTAATTTTAATTAAAACTAAAACTGTTACTTTTTCTGCATATGTCAGTGAAAGGTAACTAGGGAAACTAAAAATGCGACCTAATAGGAACCCACCTAAAATCTGCTTAGGTGGGTTTAACTCAAGGAAGATCATGTTAGTCCCAAGAACTATCCCAGGCATTTTAAGTAATCGTAATCTATATTTTAGAATGTGCCACCAAACACTAAAATGTTAAAATAAATTATTCATCCTGCTGTGGTCTCTAAACAAGAACTTATGGCTATTACAAAGGATTCTTTTTTATTTTACCTCTTTTAACAGTCAACTTTAAATGAAGACCCATCATCACAAGCTCATATCTTTAAAAAACGGATGCAACAGAGCTTCTTCTGCTGTTATTCTTGAAACTGGATTTAGATCTAGAAGTTTATCAAGCAGATCGTAAGCTTCATCAGGTACATCATTCCAGCCTTCTAAACTGGTAGGATACTCATCAAAACAACACTCACAGCTATTATTATCTTCCTTTTTAAGTGAATTCCCTGAGTATCGTCCTGGAGGTGTCTGTATGAGGTGAGCAGCTTTATGGTCAGTCTTCTCTAAAAAAGCTGGTTGATGAGAAGCAGGCCCTTGTAGTGCATCACTTGTTAACTTGGGAGTGTTAGAGTCCATACCCCTGAGTCTCTCACAGAGTTTTCTCAAGTCTTGTGCTGGAACTTCTTTGCTACATAATACTGATTTGCCTAAAAGCAAAAGAAGAAAAAAATAACAACAGAAAAAACCATTTTATTATTTGAATATATCAGAAGCCTCTCTCATGCCGAACATGAAAGTCCAAACATATGCTTTATGGACACACACACACACACACGCACACACACACACTGTGAGACAAGAGTACCACATGCTATATTTAAGTTGTATTTGAATTGCATAGTGGGAGTTAAAGTGGGAGACAGTAAGTAGAAAGCAGTGATTTACGAGCTATGCCAGGCACTCACTTGACTCTGCTAATTTCTCCAGCCTCAATTTATCATTCTATAATCTTTAACTAGCTGCAGCTCCCACACCCCCCACTCTACTTCCTTTCCAGGCTTCTATGCCTTTGACTACATGACTCCTGTCTTTGCCTAAGATGCCCTGCATGCCTTGTGTGTGCCCAGGACACTCTCACTGACATCACCACTCAGTTCAAGAATCACCTCTGAGGCCTGACACCCCCAGAGAAAGTTGATCAGTTTCAGCTTCTATCATATCTTGGGAGGAGTTCCTTTATTACTTTTGCTATCCTATATATGTCTGTCCCACGTACTATACCATGAGCTCTTTGAAGATAGAAACTGTCTTATTTATCTTTGAACTTCCAAAACCCAGCCTACACCTGGTACATATTACATGCTCAGTTAATGTCTATTGGACTGGATAAAAAGGCATTATTCATTTCAACAACTCTGTTCAAATGACACATCCTTAGAGATGCTGTTCTTGACCAACCTATCCTAAATGAGCCTCTTCACTACCTTTTATCTTTCTCAGTACCACTCATTTCTCACTGTATTTATTTATGTTCTCTTCCTCACTAGAATTTAAGCTCTGTGAAAGCAGACTTGCAATAGTACCTGGCACACAGAAAGCCCCAGTAAATATTTCTGAATGAACAAATAAACAATATCACAGTTTTTAAAAATACGTTTTTGAAATAACTTCCTGATGTGTTTATTGTCAGATGTACAAAAATAAGTTAATCACACAAATGGCAATCATGTATTATTTTTGCCTTGCATTTCCTTATTAAACAGAAATGTACTAAATGTACTAAACAGTAAGTACCACAACATTTAGATGCCTTTCTGGGAATGCTGATTGTCAAAAAGTCATTATTACCTTTACATTTTCTGAACTAACTATTGGACTGGTGTATTAAGCCAAGAAAAAAAAGGGCAGGGGGGAAGGAAACAAAAGGGGGAAGGGAGAAACAGAAGAAACAAATTACCGAAAACGAAATTTGCTGAGGGTACAATATGTCAATCCTTTTTTACTTTTAAACTGATTCTATCATTTCTATTCTCTTTAGAAAATTACAGCCAGAGGGGGAATACTCATATAGTTTTATTCCTTTATTAGCTTGTTCTGAAGTCATAAAGTAATTAGTAGTATATGTTATAGCATGTCACCAAGTTACAAAATATGATTTTTCTGTATGACCAAAAAGAGGGTTCATTTAAAATATTCAGGAAAAATAAACTAACACAATCAGTCAACATATTTTGCTACAGACTACTATGTGTCAGGAATTTGTTTCAGCTCAAGAATTTTCTTTTTAATTTATTCAACACAATTCGCTGTGTACTTAATGACAACCCACAATGGAGCCAGGTCTAAGGGCTGAGAACAGTGGAGTAGGTTACAGATAAGAGAAGTAAAGGTGCTCTCACTGCTAATCTCAGCCAAGTCATTTCTTTAGGTTACAAAGGGGAACACAGTGGTGTTTGTTGAAATTTTGAGGCTTTTATACTCAGTCCAAAGTTATAGTAAGATCTGACTAAAATAACTACAGATGTCATACTAACAGAACTGAGACAAGTGCTATGGCATTACTTATTTGAGATGGAGTCTCGCTCTGTCGCCAGGCTGGAGTGTAGTGGCGCAATCTCGGCTCATTGCAACCTCTGCCTCCTGGGTTCAAGCGATTCTCCTGACTCAGCCTCCTAAGCAGCTGAGACCACCATGCCCAGCTAATTTTTGTCTTTTTAGTAGAGATAGGTTTCACCATGTTGACCAGGATGGTCTCAATCTCCTGACCTCATGATCCACCCGCCTCGTTCTACCAAAGTGTCGGGATTACAGGCGTGAGCCACTGCGCCCGGCCCTATTTTTTTTTTTTTTTTTTTAACATATGAGAACAAGTATTACAATGACAAATCTCTAAAAGCTCTTGCTTGCTGTCATGGCACTTGATCTGGAGTATTTTTGTGTCAGATGTTGTACTTCCATTGTTGGCCCTGATTGTAACTTGGATTACCAATGGGAGCGATTCAAGCTCTTCAATAAAATATTTTGGTGTTGGTGATAGACTTTACATTCATAAATGTCTCACAAAGTTAGTTAATAGTAGATGAAAGTTTTCTCAGTTGAGAATAAACATACTTGTTATGATTATTATTATGTAAGAATACCATTTGTAAGATACCAATCTTGCTTTCCATTCATGGTTACTTTTCCCTTGTATGTCCTACAATAGGTACAAGATAGTTAAAATCTCTGGACTGACTTTGCTGTAGAAGCATATTTTGGCAAGCCTCTATTAACATGAGGCTTTCTTCACAACCACCACTAAGTTTTTCTTGTAGATTAGACCGTAGCACTGGTGCCTAAGCAAGGGTAGTAATTTTTGCAGTGGTTCTTAAAACACCAGTAGTTTCTTAGTCAAAATCACTTGTTTTTTTCAAACTAACAAGACTGGAGCCTTCCTAAGTATCTTACTTTTCTGAATCATATTTTCCAAGAATGGATAGAGTGGGCAGGCATATGCATTTCTTAAAGATTTGCAGATAATTCTGACATGCAACCCCAGTTAAGACACAATGATCCTGGGGCTGAGCACAAGGCAGCCCAGCTACTCTGGAGGTAGGCTGGCTGAAACTTTGTCCCCTGAGGTGTTCCATATTGTGTGGTAGTAAGCTGACACAATCACACTTATTCCTTGGGAAAGTATTAACTATAATTGAGCTTGGAAAATAAACATTAAATGGGCATTTGAGTTCCGGTTGTTGGTCAGAGCAAGGCTGCGATAATTCTCACACGCCCCGCGAAGTACACTGCATATCCCAGTCTTGAAGAACTTGCATGGCTGAGTTGACATCCATGTCCAATATATGCTTACAATAATATTCCATCAGGTGAGGCCTTCGATGCATTTTGCTTCTCTGCTACCCTAAACCTACACAACCTGACAACACACATTTCTATTCTCTTCCCCCAGTCCTTATTACACTATATTAACAATTAACTGTTTACTTGTTAGTATAGCCTAAGACCATTTAAGGCAAGTACACTCTAAGTACCAAGACATGCATCTGATGCTTAAAATACAATAAAAAAGTAAAACGTATTATTAAAGATATATATGTAATGAAAGTGAAACCGTAACTAAAAGGAGTTAAGATTTTACTCCTTATTCTTTTAAGATTACAAAGGCAAACTTTAAATATTGCAATAGTGTATTATTTTGTGTTTAAAGATTAAATGATTTTATGTATAAAGAAGTGATGATAAATTTATTTTTAAGCAATTGAAGAATTTTCTACTTAATATTAGAACTTTATCAAGACTGAGTGTTTATTTGTAAAGAGAATTTCATAATAATTTATTAAGCGATTTGTAGGAGATAATCAAAGGCATTTGTTTTGTTCTGTAACACAAAACTGCTTACCAAAAGTTTTAGCAGCTTGGATAGTTTCTCTGGATCCCCGAATTGTCATAATTTGGGCCAAAGCAGTTAAATCATCACTTGCTTTATAAAATGGATATCGTCCACTAAGCAAAGACAGAAATATGACACCTGCAGACCACATGTCGATTGCTGCAATAGAAGATAAATTTTAAAAATAAATTTCAAATTTCAAATATATAATTTTATTATCGAAATCAATAGTCCTCAATATTTACTATGCATTAGAATCATCTTGGGAGCCTTAAAAAATTCAGATGCTCAGACCCAGAGATTTTGATTGTACAGTTCTGAAGTAGTTCAATGTTTTAAAAAAGTTCCTCAGGTGATTTTAATGTACAACCAGGATTAAGAATCCTCACTGTAAAATATAATGTTTCTTTCTATAGCAACATGTTGGTACATTTAAAAGGATATTTAGTCATTAGGAAACACTAAGTAAATGCACATTTTATAAGATCAAAAGGAATCCAAAAATAGCTTTGTGGGAAAAAATCTGGATGATCCTCGAGAATTACATACCATACCGGTCAAAGTGCTTTCATTTTAGTGAAAAGTAATGAACATTAGAAGCTCTTCTTCAGCTGACACTAGCACTAACTACTACTCTTGAAACTTTTAAAAAATTATAGTTTTGTGCAGTTGTGAAGACTTTAATTTTTGTGAGTACAGAGTAGATGTATATATTGATGAGGCATATGAGATGTTTTGATACAGGCATGCAATGTGTAATAATCACATCCTGAAAATAGGGTATCCATTCTCTCAAGCATTTATCCTTTGTGTTACAAACAATTCAATTATCTTTTCTTTCTTTCTTTTTTTTTTTTTTTTTTTTTGAGACAGGCTCTCACTGTCACCCAGGCTAGAGTGTAGTGGAGCCATCTCAGCTCACTGCAACCTCTGCCTCCCAGGTTCAAGCAATTCTCGTGCTTCAGCCTCTTGAGTAGCTAGGATTACAGGCACGTGTCACCATGACCAGCTAATTTTTTTTCTTTTTGTAGTTTTAGTAGAGACAGGGTTTTGCCATGTTGGCCAGGCTGGTCTCAAGCTCCTGGGCTCAAGTGATCTGTCTGCCTCAGCTTCCCAAAGTGCTCTTTTAGTTATTTTAAAATGTACAATTAAATTATGATTGACTATAGTCCCCCTGTTGTGCTATCAAATACTAGGTCTTATTCACCCTTTTTTTTTTTTTTTTAGATGGGGTCTGGCTCTGTTGCCCAGGCTAGAGTGTGGTGGTATGATCTCAGCTCACTGCACCCTCCGTCTCCCAGGCTCAAGTGATCCTTCCACTTCAGCCTGAGGAGCCGGGACCATGAGTGTACAGCTACTTTTTTGTATTTTTGGTATAAATAGGGGTCTACCATGTTGCCCAGGCTGGTCTTGAGCTCCTGAGCTCAAGCAATCCACTTGCCTTGGTCTCCCAAAGTGCTGGGTTATTCATTCTTTCTAACTAGTTTTGTACCCATTAGCCATCCCCACGTCCCCCACACCCTCCCACTACCCTTCTCAGCCTCTGGTAACCATCTTTCCCCTCTCTATGGGTTCAACTGTTTTGATTTTTAGATCCCACAAGTAAGTGAGAACATGCAATGCTTGTCTTTTGGTGCCTGGCTTATTCCACTTAACATAATGATCTCTAGTTCCATCCATGTTGTTACAAATGACAAGATCTTCTATTTCATGGCTGAATAGTACTCCACTGTGTGTAAGTATATTTTCTTTATCCATTTATCTGTTGGTGGACACTTAGGTTGCTTCCAATTTTTGGCTGTTATGAATAGGGCTACAACAAACATGGGAATGCAGATACCTCTTTGGTACACTGATTATCCTTTCTTTTGGGTATATACCCAGCAATGGGATTGATGGATCACGTAGTAGCTCTATTTTTTAGTTTTTTGAGGAACATCTAAACTGTTTTCCACAGTGGTTGTGCTAATTTATATTCCCACTATAGGAAGTTTAATCTTCTAACTTCTGGCAGTTAAAGATTATGACCAGCTCAACTTCATGTTAAAAAGCTCCTTTTTTTTTTCTTTTAAGGGCCATCTCTTCTAATTGTTGACCTCCTAGTATCACCAGGTTATTTGCTCTCTATTCCTTTGGCTACTGTATCACTTGCCTGCCTTCCTTTCCTTTCTTTTCCTTTCTCTCTCTCTCTGAGATGAGATGAAGTTTCGCTTTTGTTGCCCAGGCTGGAGTGCAATGGTGGGATCTCAGCTCACTACAACCTCTGCCTCCTGGGTTCAAGCAATTCTTCTGCCTCAGCCTCCCGAGTAGCTGGGATTACAGGTGTGCACCACTCATACCCGGCTAATTTTTGTATTTTTAGTAGAGAAGGGGTTTCACCACGTTGGCCAGGCTGGTCTCAAACTCCTGACCCCAGGTGATCCGCCCATCTCAGCCTCCAAAAGTGCTGGGATTACAGCGTGAGAAACTGCACCTGGCCAAAATGAAACTTTTTTAGTTTCCTGTATGCTGTTTCTTGAGTTCCTTGGCTCATGCCTCTATGCTAACTTCCCAGCCCAATTTACATTCTAAGAGGTCATTTCTTTCATGAATTTCCTTCCATAATCTGTTTGAGTTAGGATAGTTAGATATTCCTTAAATATCTTGGATAAGTTTTATTACCATACTCAACAAGTTACTTTGTAATTATCTGACGGTGTGTCTTGACTAGAGTGTGAACAGATGATCTCATTTATTTGTTCATTTTATCATTGGCAAGCAAGAACAGACATACAATGAATGAATGCATTTCTCTAAAGCCCAGAACTCAAGTGAATAGCAGGATTCATCTATTCATTCAAGATGTTTCCTGGATTCCGGCTCCATGATAACTTTGTAGATTATGGAAGACTTTTTTCTTTTTCAAAACCTTCTAATTGGTATTATATTGTTTATATAATAACAAAAATTTTAATCAAACACAATTATATCTACATCACAGGAAACTTTTGTGGTATTAAGCAAGCAAATAAAATGCTTTAAGTCTTTGGCTGGCAAAAACTATTAAACATAATTTTTCCCCCCCAAAGGTGATGTCAACAAAATTCCATTTTGCATATTTATTTATAAGATGGTAAGATCGTCTTGTAAATAAATATGTGAAATGTAATCTATGGAAAAAACTGTTAAAAAACAGGCAAAATTAGGATGAAAAACTTTCATAAAAAATAGGATTAGTTCAAAAATAGGAATGCCACACTGCTAGAACTGCTTACATAACTTAATTAAAAGCAGAAGAGCTCAAATATTACTTATAAATAGAGATCATAAAATAAAATACGACTGGGACAATCCACTTTAATTGGGTTCTGTATTTCCAGTACAACATACCTGTAGTTTGATTGGGGCACTTTGTCAAGACCTCTGGTGCTCTGAATCCTGGTGTACCTGCCCTAGGGGCAACCTGCTGACGCCTTATGATGAAATAAGATTTCTCTAGTTATGTTAAAGTTGAACTATTTAAGTCTAAAAAATAACATTCATCAATTTAGTTCAGAGTAAATTTTGCCTTGATAACTATATAAGTATTACTATAAAGTGATAATCTAGTGTGATAAAAATTCTAGATTTTGCTTCTACTGTTTTTTACCCCCCCTCTACTAATTCCCCAGACTTATTCCAGAAAGGTTTTAAAATAACTTCCAAGAATAAAAAGTATCAGTAGATAATAAGAGCCATAATAGAAAAATAGAACCCAATAGCGATTCGCAGGTATAAAAATTCATTTCCATTTGGGGTAACTGATCACAGATACACACTTATATATTTGAGTTAATCAGGAAAGGCTTTATGAAAGCCACGTCTTGAAGGAAGGGAGAAATTTCTGAGTCAAAGAGATGGAGGTGGGAGTAAGGGAGGAGCTCTACTGTTTGGTTCTGGTTACCCCACATAAGTGAGAATAAGGAGAGAAAACAGGAAAGATCACATCAGCAAGCAAAATGTGTGATTCTAAGCTTGGAAAAAGCCACTCCCCTCCCAGTTATCTGCATATACGAGCAAATGTGCTTTCCAGAGCATATCCAGATTAAATGAATAATTTATGGAAACTGTTTATCACTTGCTCTTCAAGATACTACTGTTCTGCATCAAGGCCCATTGTAGTTCACTGATCTGTGTTGATCCCCTGCACTCACTAAATCAATTATCTGCCCAAATCAATGCAATCTCTAATCTTGTCTGGCACCATGCTGGTGATTTTATAACACCATCAAAACACATTACCTTGAAAGGCAAATACTACAAACTTTATCTGTTGCATAGCAGTCACAGGTCAGGCTAGCTGGGCAAGAACTGGCAGTTTTCCTCATCACACTGCTATTGATAACTCTTGTAGAAATAGCCTTCTTTTTTGTTGCTAACTTTCTAGACAGTACATCCACAGTCTTTGACTGCTTCATGAGCTGTAAAAGAAAAGTCTTATTTTTCTATTTTTATGACATTTAACATGATGTCCTAAAATGCTAGTATGGCAAAAAGCAATAGTGGAAGCATAACTTTAAAAACTGCTGAATGGCTACTGGACTGCAAATAAATAGCTGTCTATTAAACAGTTGTCTATTAAAATGTTTAAGTTCTTCTTGGGTTTTTTCTGTAAAGTCGTCTTATATTAAAATTTACTAACTAGTCCTAGCTTGGCCAATATTTTACTTATACTTATTAGAATTTTTCCTGATATATTGCAAAAATATAAAACAGTTATGTTCTAGTGTCTAACTCCATTTCAGAACTGTAAAGTGCACAAGTACACTGGCTAAAATCACAGTTTTAATTTGTGCTCATGCTGGCTAGCTATCACAGACATCGTAAGTCAATCTGAAATCGTCTACGTTGTTGGCAATTTCGTTAACTTTACAAACATCTTTACACTAACAACTATGTGTCAGGAGAGTTAGCGAGATGTAGGGAGCTCACACTCTAGCAATGATAGAAAAGCCCTTAATGTTCTAAATGTTCCTCTAGGGAAAGAGCAGTAATAGCTGACCAAAAATGAGGAAAAATTCCACCAGAAAAGTTCAGAAAAAAACTGGAGAAAACAAGTTTTGACTAAATGCTCATAGCAGCGATATCTTCTGCCAAAGCCAAACTCTACTTTAAAAAAATTGCTGATAATAAATGTTAATCTAGTTATTACCTAAAATTCTCTTCAGCGTATGACTGACTGACCATTGCACTATTAAGCTACATTACTTACTTTCACTGCAGGGCTCTCATGTGAAATGGAGCTGTGTATATTGAAATTTCTTTCTCCAAAAACAGAGCGCTGGACAGAAAGGCCTACAGATCCCTCCTACAATACCAACAAAAACAAGGAAAATAAGGATTATATCTGTAACACTTTCTGCCAGCTGTACTCTGCCATAGTTTTGAAAGAGTTAAATGAGATGAAACAAAAACAGCTGCATCCAAGTCATTCTCAGGCACCAAACCACTTCTGTGAAAGGAGAAAATAGTCTAGACAGAACTCAACACCCATACAATGTTATCATAGTCCACAAATATATATAACTAAAAAAAATTCAAAAACCACCTACATGGATGTTACATTTTGCTGTGCAGCTAAAATGGAGATAGACACTTCAGAATTTCTCCCCTATAACTAATCCTTTCTTTTAAAAAGGATAATTAATATGAACTTTTTAACATGCTGGGAAAATGTAATATTTTCCATTTTTGTCATAAAATATTTCATAATAGTTAATGTCAGATGTTATAAACTGACAAAGTAAATTTTAGTTTTAAAATAGTAAGCAAAATGATTCAGTACAAATCTTAGTGAAAATTTAATCAATACATATAACAAATGTAAAAAAAAAAGTGTTTTAAATTACAAGCAGTATCCTAGTATTGTATCTCCCTCTGTTGGTTGAAGGAGTACATTTCTAAAACAGTGTCAGTACTTAAGAAATAAAGAGAGAGAACCTTTCCATCTTTTCCTTGTTTAATCTGAATTTGTGCATTTGTGTAGGGTCTTTTAACAGACGCTTTTGTGGTGGACTGCTGATCCAGCTCCTTAGGTTCAGGGCCACTCAATGGAATCTTGCTTCCCGTTATTACGTGGGATTTGTTTTGTGAACACCTTTCCTGCTGAGCTTCAGACTGGACAAATTTGAGGAGCTCTATTTTCGTATCATGGGTTCCTTGGGCCAAACCAAAGTCTACCAAGGCGTACCTAAGAGACAAAATTAAGCATTTTTACTTATCTGTAACAATTAAAGCTTAGTAACATTGTAATACTCTCAAGCCATCCGCATAAAGACTGTAATTTTTGGGGGGAATCAATTAGGAATTTATAGCATTCTGTTGTTTTTTTTAGGGGAGGAATTTATAGCAGCTGGAAAAGAAAAAAAATAAGTTTTCCAGACCAAGTAAGAATTTAATAGCTAACTAGGACTGAAAATTACGATGTATCCCACAATCAATCAAATTTTCTTTTTCCAATGGTCTGTGTTAATAAGGCAGAAGAGGAATACATAACATAAACACAATCCTTTGTTCTGATGGTGGCAGAGATGGTATCATAGCAGATAGTTTCTAGTTAAGCAAGTTTAAAAAAATTAAAATCATGGTTTTAAAATCTGATTCTATTAAAGCAAATTAAAAAGTCAGGGGTATAAAAGCCCAAGAAAGAAGTTACAATCTTACTCCGTTCAATACGAACCATTATATAAATAGAGGTATTTATGTTATTTTCAGCTTATAATTTCTCTATAATTATAATCAGCATTAAAAAGTATACATAAAAATAAAACCTTTGTGTTAAAACAGGAAATTGGCTATCATGTGGTCGAATCCCCTGGCTTACTAGAAAAGAAAAATGAAGTCCAGAGATAAGAGACTTGTCTAAGGTCAAGAATTACATGACTCTTTCTAAGTTTCTTAGTTCAGTGCTATTTCCACTGAACGATAGTACATCTAATAATGCATCTTGTTCCACGAATACAATTTTAATTATCTTCTTCACATTTCCCTTCCCAATCACAATGAAACTTTGAAACAGAAATAATGTGTATGGCTGTTGTAGTATGTTAAGTCTAAGAGATATAGGTCAGAGGATACAAAGCAGCAGGTATGTAGGATAAATAAATCTAGACCCTGAAGATTACAGGTAATAAAACTGTACTGTATATGGAATTCATGCTAAATGCGTAAATTTTAGCTGCTCTTGCCATAAAAACAAAAACAAAATCGATAACATAAATATCTGCTTCACAATAGTAATCTTTTTACAATCTTTTTACTTTTTTTACTAACACCACGTTCAGTACCTTAAAATAGACAACATTTTTTTAAAAAAAGAGAAACAGGGTAAATATTTTCTGGTAACTCTTCATACTTACTTTTTCAAACGCCTATTATATAAAAAATTGCTGGGCTTAACATCACGGTGAACAATACCAAACTGATGAATGCGCTTCAAAGCCTTGAACAGATTAAACATATATTCCCGTACTTCTTGAAAGGAAAGAGAATTCAAAATGTCCTAAAATAAAGTTATGAATGAAATAAGTTATAAATACTGTCTGCAATTAAATATTTAGCTAATAAAAATTCAAGAACTATTAAAACCTACCAAAAACGACTCATGCTCCAGATATGGCATAGCAATAACGACATGATCATTCTTCCTAAAGCAATATTTAACTCCCATGACATTATCTTGCCCCCTAGTGGAAAAAGGCACAATGAACTTTTAGAGGAAAGGTCAGAGGAACTGAAAAGTATGCCTAAACAATATAATTTTAGCAATGCATACATATTGGTAGAAAACTGACTTAAAATCATCACATAATATAAACACAAGTCACTTGTGTTCTTGTGTTAAAGTTTTCTTTTAAAACACAAACAGCACCAGTTTTGAGGTTACTATAATAATTCAAATGAGGTAATTATAGTTTTAACTGGGGAAGTAGCAGAGTGCGAAAAAAGGGAAAAGATGAATAAGAACAAATTACTAAGACTTGGCAGATAAGATAGTAACAGTAATAAATAAATTAAGGTCACTAAACTAACAGAGCCAGGATCTAACGCAGGCATTTTGCTCCAGATGTACGCACTCTATCACTATGCCACACTGCTTCATAAGAGGAAAACAGGACAAAGGTGATTTCCATGATTTTGAACCTCAGTAAGAAAACAATAGAGATATCAACAAAATAAATAGAGAAACCAGTAAAAGAAGCGTCTAAAATCAGACCTCATCATTTTGATAGAGATATCAAGATAAAGGACAAACCTTAACTGAGAAGACAATGAGAAGTCAGTGAGAGTATTTGAAGAGACGTGATACCTAGAGATATGAAAATTAATAGGAAGAAAAGAAAACTGAGCTTGGAAGAAGACAAGTTAGAGAGCAAAGTAAGAAAGGAATCGGCATGGAAGTCAAAGAGAATAACAACTGAGGGAAGGTTTTTAGTTTGGCGAAGAGTAATTAACTGGTAATTTTTCAGAGAGCAATTTAAGTGGAAAGGAAGAAAGAAAACAGAAGAAAAATGTAACGCAGTGGAAGCTGAGCCTAAAGGCAGTTTGCCTGACTGCACTGTCAGATCAGAGGAAGGCATTTTTAGCGTGTGCTTTTTTGAAGCACAGAGAAAGAAAAAGTGGAAGAGGGAGACAGTTAAAGTATGGAAAAGGATTGATCACATTTAGGGTATAAGAACGTATGCAAGCATTCTTTACAGAAGCCATCTCATTTTCTTGTCTTCTATAAGATGCAGAAGGTGAAACAAATAGGTTTATTCATTCATTCAATATTGAGCGGGCACTGTTACTTGCTGTTAGGGATTACAGACATTAGTGATGCGATGGTAAATAAAATTTACACAATTTCTGGCCGCATGGAGTTTACTATCTAGTGACAATACAGATAATAACAAGGTAACATAATGACAGATTATGGTAAGGGCTTTGAAAGAAATCAAAAGACGCTGTGACAAGAACAAAAAAATAGGAGAATCTAACTTAATTCAGAAGACATCTTTCAAGCAGTGCTACTCTTTTTTTTTCTCCTTAGAGACAAGGTCTCGTTTTGTTGACCAGGCTGGATGGAGTGCAGTAGTGTGATCACAGGTCACTGCAGCCTCAAACTCCTAGGTGCAAGTGAGTGTCCTCCTACCTCAGCCCCCTGAGTAGCTGGGACTACAGGTGTGTGCCAGCATGCCTGGCTAACTTTTAAGCTTTTTGTACAGATGGGATCTTGCTACGCTGTCCAGGCAGGTCTCAAACTCCTTGCCTCAAATAATCCTTTCACAGTGCTGGGATTACAAGCATGAGCTACTGCGCCTAGTTTCACTCTTGCTCAGATCAGAAGATGAAGGGTCAGCAGACAAAGACTGGGAGAAGTCTTCCCAAATGAGGAACAGTCTGGGCAGTGGCCCTGAGGTAAGAAAGCTATTGAAACAAATCTGAGAAACTAGAGAAATGGAGCATAGTGAGGAAGGTGGGAAGATAGCCATAAGAAGGTTGAATTTTTTTTCAAACTACACAAGGAAACACCATTGAAAGATTTTAAGTGGTGGAATTAATGACCCAATTTAAGTTATATACATATGTATTTTATATTTTGAAGATCATTCTGGCTGCTGTGTCAAGATAGAATTAAGGGGAGAAGAAGAAGCAGGCTACAGTAGTAGTCTATGCTTCAGCTGAGGTAGTGGCAGAGAAGACAGAAAGATATGGATGAACTTCTAGATATATTTTAGAGGCAAAATGGCTAGGACTTAGTGATTAATGTCGTTAGGAGAGAAACAGAGAAAATGAGGATGATTTCTAGGTTTCTGGCATGAACAAGTGTGTAGATTGGGCCATTTGCAGAGATGGGTAGATAAAAATATTTGCTGTGGTATGGTTTTTTTTTTTTTTTTTTTTTCATGTTAAGGTTTAGTTTTAGCATATTAGGTTTGAGATATTCATCAGGCACCAAGTGGAAATGTTAAATAGGCAGGTGGATATATACAAACCTGTAGTTAAGATAAAAGTCTGAGATTAACTCTATACTTTTGGGAATCATTACTTTAGACCATGTGGAAATGGAGGACACTAAAGTGAATACAGAGAAACCCAAGAGCAAGCATGAGGAACTTCAACATTAAGGGGTCAGGCAGAAGTGGAAGAGCTGGCAGACACTGAAAATGAACGGCCAAATGAGAGAAGAAGAAAGCAAGGAGGGTGTGGCAGTACCGAAGTCAAGACAAGGGTTCAAGTCAATTGTGTTAAATGATGCTTAGAGCAATGGTTGACTCTATAGTTTCCAGTTTAGTATAGAGGAGAGCAGCTGCAATGAGTATGTAGTGAAAGGGAGGTGTGGAATGAAAACAATGTATGTAAATAATTTTTGAGAAGTCTGGCTGTAAAGAGGAACAAAGAAATGATGGAGCATGTGGAAGAAGGTGGGCAGTTTAGGAGGATGAGATACTAGATGATATCCTTATGTTGACAGAAATGACCTAGCAGAGAGAAACCATATCAGATGATTCTGTTATTCTAAATAAAATATTAGATGAGGTTGTCAATAGCTGGGGAAATGTGAAATATGAGTTCCCTACATTTACAAAATAATGTAAACCATGAAAGCCAAGGTTTATGATTTGGCAGGAAGGTTACAAAAAGCAGTGATAAAATACAGGAAATCAAGCTGAGCCTCAAGGGAAATCCAATCTAAAAGAAGTACTATAAATTTAACCATTGCGAGGTTAGAAGGAAAGTGCTAGCAAATTGCAAACACTTGACTGCAAAAGTATTTAATTCACGTATAATTTCATCATCCCTGCTAAGTATCTATTTTAAAATCTTATAAATTATATACAAATTCAATTAAAATGTTTAAATTGCCTACCCAGCCACTGTTAGGCACTGAAGTTCAGCTGCAATCCTTATAGGGTGACTTGTTGGGATCAAGTGTTTTAGAGCAATTTTCTCTTCAGGTCCTACTTGTAACTGTGCTGTGGCCAGATAAACAGAGCTGAAAGTGCCTGTAAAGCGATTTATTAGATTTTCGATATCTGTTTTTTAAAAATGTTAATGAAACAATTCTTAGATTGTAAACACTGTTTCAATGGCATAATAGTTTAAAACAGGACTTCATTTTACTGTAAATGTTTATTATTTATTCTTTCTTTGAGGTTGAAAAAGAAAAGTTGTTATCATAATTGGTAATAAAACCGTGGTCTTAATAGTCTAAAAAGTGGTATATATTTTTGATAAGAAATAGTAATGAAAACCAAGATTAGAAAAGGAAAATCGGAGGGAAAAAAACCTTGTAAAAATAGTAAAGCATATTACCTTCTCCAATTCTGTCCTCAATCTTAAACACATGACTAAGCTGTGGTACAGCTTCATAAAGCTTCTCAATATCTTTTTAACACCTTTCAAGGAAACAAAAATGTAAAGTTTTAATCAATGATGGTATATTTTATAGTTTCTTAAAATTTAAAAAGCTCAATGAAATAAATTGTAAAACATGACTAATTAATTACAAATACGTTTTAATAAAATTGTGATAAGATTAAAACCCTATCAAGTTGCTATAACTCACACACACACCTCTTGAACTAATAGACAAAAAGAATAGTCCCAGAATTAAATACACCAAATTTCGACTATACTGAAATTATATACTAATAGATACATTGTTACTGTATAAATTACAACACGAAAAAGCAGCTAAATTTTTTAAATAACTAAACAATTTGTGCTGTGATCACTAGATGGCATGCCAAGGACACGATGTGATGTTCTTGAAAACTATTTCCCGTAAAGACACAAAATCTTAAAAGCTTGGTAAAATTTTATGTTTTGAATATTCACACTATATTTTCAGAGAGAAGGCCTACTAAAGCTCTCAAGCATGTAAAAAAAAATTTTTTTTTAATTTGTCCCAATTGCCAGTAGTATCCTGTATCCTTGACTGCAGATAAATTGCTACTTTTAAATAAGTATTAGTTATTTATAAAAAATGTACGTGGTTAAAATAAGAGAGGCAATAATAAAGACCCAGTAAACTACGGGATACAGAAGAGAACTACCCAAGAGTCTTCAGATTTTATTACAGTACCTAGGCTTTACTAGCCCTGCATAGTGTAAGTTTAAGACATGTTCAAAGCACTTGCACAAGCATTATCTTTACAGATCTTCCCAACAGTACTGTGAACTTGGCGGGACAGGAATTATTATCCTGATTTTTCAGATAAGGAAACTCAATTCAGGGAGGTTAAATCATTTGCTCCCTTTCACAGAGGTGTTGCTGATGTCTACAGAACTCATTCTTTTATTTTTATTATATATATTTTCTAGTTTTCTTTTTTTTGAGACAGTTTCACTCTGTCAGTGACGTAATCTGGAGTGCAGTGACGTAAGCTGGAGTGCAGTGACGTAATCTCCACTCACTGCAACCTCTGCCTTCCAGGTTCAAGAGATACTCAGCCGCGTCAGCAGCTGTAATTACAGGCGTGTGCCACTGCGCCCAGCTAATTTTTATATTTTTAGTAGAGACAGGGTTTCACCATGTTGACCAGGCTGGTCTCAAACTCCTGACCTCAAGTGATCGGCCCACCTCAGGCTCCCAAAGTGCTGGGATTACAGGCGTGAGCCACCGTGCCTGGCCAGAACTCATTCAGTTTTAAAAAATGCTCAGCAATAGGCATATTAAAAAAACTAATAAATTTGGTGCAGCCATTACGAGCTTAGTCCAGTAGAGGAAACATATTCACTCTTAATACAAGGTGATACCTGTAATAAAAGAATGCATAAACTGTTAGGTTGGGGAGGATTTCTGAAGGTGCTAGGAAGGCTTCAGTTGACAGCTAAGTTTTGTTCTGAACTATTAACCAAGCAGTGAAAGTGGAAGAAAACATTTTAGAAAAAAATTAACTGTGTGTGTAAAGACAGGGAAAAAGAAAAAAAAAAAGGCTTGGATGATTAGGGGTAGGGGGAGAGGGCTGAGACACAATGACACACAATGTGGCCTGGGGTGGTGGCTCAGGCCTCTAATCCCAGCACTTTATGAGACCAAACGAAGAAGATTGCTTGAGGCCAGGTGTTTGAGACCCATCTATTAAAAAAATTAAAAAAAATTAGCTGGGCTTTGTAATACATGCCTGTAGTCTCAGCTACTGAGACTGAGGCAGAAGGATACCTTGAGCCCAGGAGTTTGAGGTTACTAAAATATGATCGTGCCACTTTACTCTAGTCTAGGTGATAGAAGAGCAAAACCCATATAAAAAATAATAATAATAGTGGCCGGGTGCGGTGGCTCACGCCTGTAATCCCAGCACTTTGGGAGGCTGAGGTGGGCGGATCACAAGGTCAAGAGATCAAGACCATCCTGGTCAACATGGTGAAACCCCGTCTCTATTAAAAATAGAAAAAAATTAGCTGGGCGTGGTGGCGCACACCTGTAGCCCCAGCTACTGGGGAGGCTGAGGCAGGAGAATTGCTTGAACCCGGGAGGCGGAGGCTGCAGTGAGCCAAGGTCACGCCACTGCACTCCAGCCTGGCACCTGGTGATGGAGTGAGACTCTATCTCAAAAAAAAAATAAAATAAAAATAAAAATAAAAAAATAAAAAAAATAATAATAATAAATAAATAAAAGAAATAGAATGTGGCTGAGGAAGAGAAGAGCAGAGAATGCAAATGAAATATAAAGTTTTTAGGCAGAAAAATGACAAGTGAAGAACAGATGTGAAGGGGAGGAGAAACATTAAGGGATGAAGAATAAGGGGTCAGGTAGATCTATTCCTGTGTTCTTTCCACTGTATCAACCCGTCTAAGGAAATGGGAAGAACTTATTTAAATCACCCTCACCTTCCCATGTATTTCATACGTAGACTGGAGAACCTTCATGGATTTCAATGCAAAAGGCAACATAAATAGCAATTATGTGTACTACTTTAGAGATGGGGGCCTAAATTAGAATACTGGCTCCACTATTGACCAGCTAGTATGTCTTTCCTTGAACACACAGCTTATCTCTGTGAATCTGCTTTCCCGTCTATAGAAAAGTAGTAATAATAGCCATGCTACTGAGATACTGTGAGGATTAAATGAAATAATATATAAAAGTAAAGCTTTTAATACAATGCCTGGCACACAATACATATTAAATAAATGACAATGGTAACTTATTGTTGTGGTTATTGTTATTTCTGTAGGGTTTCTCCTCTTATTAGGCCCTCTGCTTGAAATGCTTTTCCTTATAACTTAATGAACTAGCTCGATTGTCACAGCTTCCTCTGACATCCGACTTAAATTAGCATTCCTTCCATTGTCCTACTGTCTTCAGTATTTATTTGTTCACTGCCTGACTCCTCCCACTAAAATATAAGCTCCATCAGTACAGGTTCCCTGTTTGTATAAATCACTGCAATTTATATTCGACTCCTAGTCAGAACAGTGCCTGGCATATGTGTTGAATAAATGAATTATTACAGTCATTATGGGCATCCAGAGATAGCTGGAGCAAAAAGAGCAAAAGTTCAGAAGTTACAACAGAATGAAGACAGAGTATCAGCTATCTCACTATCAGCTATTACACTCCACCCTACGACTAAAACCAAGGCCTGAGAGAAAGTTCGCTTTCTAGCAGTCATTATGACATTGTCATAGTCAATTACAACCTTTCTTAATAAGAGTCAATTCCAAGGAGCTTCAAGTTCCATAAACTCACAGGAAAAGTACCATGAATGGGCACATGTTCAATTCGATACTACCTTTCTTTGACTCGAAGATACAATTTTAACAACTCTGGAATCGGGATGCATCTTAACAATTGTTGTCAGCCAGCATCCAGAACTCAAAGAATAGGTGTCAGTGACTTAAAGAAAATCAGAGAAGCATTCCTTTAACCCCTAAGAACCAAATGGTTGTAGGGAGGAGCAGTAGAGATGGTGAAGCAGTAACATGCAGGCGAGCTCCAAAAATTGAGCTCTTGTTAAAAGTCCATTAACACAAGGCGGGCAGACAGATAACCTGAGGTCTGGCTAACACCGTGAAAGCCCATTTCTACTAAAAATACAAAAAAAAAAAAAGTCCATTAACAATGGCTTTCTATTTTTTATTGGATTCTTCAAGAAATTCTGCATCACACTAATGTATACAGAACAACACTGTGAGGGAAAAACAGAATATTGATGCGTCTAAGTAAAAAAAGTAATTCTGAAGAGACAGACCTGAAATATTTTCTTTTTTATGCATGTACCATAAATATACAATTATTTGTCCAATTAGGTATAAAATAACTCTTCCAATAAGTACAAAATTAAACCAAGTCTAGACGTTACTCTGTTAAAGCTAAGTCACCATGTCACTATTTCGCTCAAAACCTCTAATGATTTCACATGTAACTCCGTGAGAACACGTCTTTACATCTCTCTCTGACTTCACTCCAGTGACCTTTCCCATTCTAGCCACAGTGACCTCCTTGCTATTCTTGAATGCTAGGCACACTCCCATCTCAGGGCCTTTGTACTTGCTGTTTCTTCTGTTTGGAATGCTCTTCCCCAAATATCTGCACAGCTCACTCCTTACCACTTTGAAGTCTTAGATCAAATGTTACAGAAGGCCCTGACCAACTATACTTACTAAAATTACAATCTTCTTCCCCAATACTTCCTATCTCCCCTTTCCCTTTTGCATTTTCTTTGTAACACTAATCACTTTTGAACATAATATTTATTTCTTTTGTTTACTGTCTATCTCTGTCTACTAGATTGAGGGTGCTAATTTCTGTTTTATGTTTTGATTTATCCCTAGCACCTGAAAAAGTATCTGTATATAATAGACAATAAATATTCATCAATAAATGAAATGTTTTCAATATCTTATCATGGAATAAAACTGACACTCTAGGAATATAGTCATGGTTATTCTGGGGCTTCAGGTACTGTCTGGTTTACACCTCCTGTAACTAAGGGATAATATATAATGTAAGCCCAAACTGGGACACTCTTGAGTGAAATGAAGGCACGAATAATAATTACATTGTGACAGTAGTCATTAACTAGATTTGTCTCAGGCAAACAAAGACCCTTTAGCCCATGCTTGGTCTTGACATCCTATGCTTAATGGGTACTTAGAGCCCATTTTAGAAGCACGGGCTAAGGGCATCATTGCAACACACAGAATGAAGCAAGCCTTCCTTCCAGTAGAGCTCACCAGTATGGAGGAGGCATTCAATATACAGTTTACACGTCATTCTTTCACTGAACAGATCTTTCTCACTTATTAAAACTTGGCATATAGTAGATACTTAAAAAAATAAAATAAAAGCTTACTGGCCAGGCATGGTGGCTCACACCTGTAATCCCAGTGTTTTGGGAGGCTAAAATGAGAAGATTGCTTGAGGCCAGGAATTTGAGACTAGCCTGGGCAACACAGCAAGATCCTGTCTCTATAAAAAATTTTTAAAATTAGCTGGGTGTGGCCACACACACCTGTAATCCAAACTACTCAGGAGGCTGAGGGGGTAGGATTGCTTGAGAACAGAAATTAAGGCCGCAGTGAGCTGTGATTGCACCACTGTACTCCTGCCTGGGTGAGAGAGAGAGCAGAGAGAGAGAGAGAGACCATGTCTCCAAAAAAAAAAAAAAAAAAAAAAAAATGGAAACAATCTACAGGGTCAACAATAAAAGCTGATTAAATATAATATGCAATGGACCTTAAATCCAGTTGTAGAATATTTACTACATGAGCAATATTCAAGATACATATTAAACAAAAAATGGAAATCAGAAATAAGATCCCATACTCCAGCTCTCTTTTGGAAAAAAAAACACACACACACACACACACAAAAACAAGACAGCAATTTAGTTTCTAAAAAATGTACCTATATAAGCCTAGGAAGGCTAAAGGAATATAACAAAATGTCAACAGTGGCAATATTTCAATAATGGGAAAAGATTTTATTTTAGCTTTCTTTCCTTCAAAAACTTCAATAATCATGTTTAACAGAAAAATGTTATAAAAATCTGACAAATTTCTCAAAATAAAGAGACATGCTGTTCATCCATTACACTAGGTATTTTACTTTATATCCTTACATTAAATCATTCGTTCAAATACTTTCAAGCACCTACTATGTGCTGAACACTGTTAAGCTCTAGGAATGCAAAGATATATAAAAAATCTAATCAAATATATAACTTCATAAGGAGTAAAGCTGATGAGGTGCAGGCATATACCTGTCTCATGATCTAATTTGATTTACTTTCCCAATTAGATCACGAGACTGTTATGTGCCTGGACCTCATCAGCTCTACTCCTTATTGAAGTTATGTTTATATAACTTTAGTTGTTATTAAGGATCATATTAAAAAAAGAACCGTAAGAGTAACGTGTTAGCATGTTTTATAATTTATCATAGGTATTATTTATAATGTCCAATGCTCTGTTACATAAACGCTACAAAACATCTGAAATCTGGAATAAAATTCACCCCATTCTTTATTTTCCAGCAGATTTTTAGAATATTATAACAGTGGCATTCTCCTAAACACAATGGTAGAACCAAGTCAGAGTCATCCATTCAGATACTCTGCTGAAGTCACAATGTATTTCAGAAACCAGAGGAGATCCTGCCTCCAAGGGGCTTACAGGAGAGACAAAATGCAGAGTCCTAAGCAATAGAAAAAGAATATTATACTGACTGTGTTACTGTGCTATGTGTCCAATGACTAGTAAGGGAAAGATGAACTAAAAAACAGCTAACTGCTGAAAAAATGGAAAGGAAGAGGAACAGTATCCATGAAACTAGATGAAAGTGGCATTTTAAAATTATTCTAGCACCATCGTACAAGATGAACTGGAGGATGGAAAAGTGCAAGCAGGTGGTGTAGATAAGAAACTGTTGTAAATCAAGAACAAAATGTAAGGAAATGAATTGATGTGGTAAAAATGGGAATGGAAAGAAGACACAATGCCATACCTATTAAAAAGAAATAAAGTTGGTAACAATACGGGGAACAACTAAAAAGCATCAGCTGAAGATTAAAGTTTCAAGTTTAGGTAACTGGGATAACTGACTTCCATCAAAGCAAAAAGTATGTGATGTCACATTTTTCTAAGGTGGGGTTATAAAGAACATATGGACAAAAGGTCAAAATAAGTATCTTTTGGACAAGCACAAAATTCACTTAAGACAAACATGGAAAAGATGATCTGGCTACCTTTTCAGAAAAAAAAATACAGTCAACTGGAACTCCTCTATCTCCTCTATTTAACAAACATTTATTATTAATAAATGCCTACTATGTCCCAGGTCCTGTGCCAGAGCAGAAATGAAGATACACATGTCCGTGTAAAAGAGCAGGCACCGCTTGACCCTGTCCTCTTCACCCCAAGGTCTGGGTTATGGTTAAACAACATTTCATGCTGTACAGTTAGATATGGTGCTTTATTATTGCTACAAACATTTCACATTTTTTTTGTTAGTGAGTTCTGCTTTTAAATACTTAAGTGATGATCTCCAATGTCAATTTCCAAATTTAAGCTTAACGCAATACGGTGAGTAGAGATAGAACACAGGTACAGAAGAGAATTTTAATTTGGGCATTAACAAACTTCTGCGTTCTTAGTTACCAATATTGAGACCATAGCAACTTCGTAAAACAGGTTGTATAAGAGTCCTCCAAATTGCAATTCAGTCCTACAATCTAGATCATACGAAGCTCTGTAACACTGTCCTATGGAAACATACAACTCACTTTTAAGATTCAATCCACTTATTTTTTGAGAGCAATTGAAAACACAGAACTGTTGCCTGAAAAATCTTTGCAACTGCGCATCTTTAGAATTAAACACATACCTGAAAGTTTAAAATTCTGCTCGTTTTTTGTTAAAGAGCCGTCAGCCTGAAACAGGTCACGCTGGGGGAGAAAAAGCCACTGGCTCATCCATCTGAATCCCCAAAGACGCTTCCATCACAAGACAAAAGGGATGCAAAATGCCAGCTAAGGGGTTACATCCACAGGGGGAGCAAAGCAGCTGTGAAAATTAGAACACTGAAGAAGTTTAGATCACTTGCTAATCCACGCTCTAAAAACATACCACTGCCCTCAAAGGGGCAAACATTTTTAAACGCACCATGTGTTCAAACCTCCACAGTAGGGCATACTGTGGCCACTTCTAAGAAATTCCATGTGCTTTACTTTCATCTCCCAGAAACATCGGCAGGGGGCTGCAGGGAGAATTTCCCGGTCGGGGCACCCACGCAGCAGCAGGCGCCGGGGGTGGGGGGCGGCGAGTCCGGCGCAGCCTGCGGGACCGGGTGGGGGAGGGGCCGAGCGCCGGGGGGCGGTTTGAAGTCAGGAAAAGGACTGAGGGAGGAAACCGTTTCGCCACTGACAGGGAGGGCCAGGAGACTCGTCCAACGCCCCACGCAAGTTGATGGAGAACTGATATGACCCTGGCCCACGAGTGCCGGGCGGAGGAAGGGAAGGGGGAATGAATGGGAATCTTCCTGCCAGCCCTGGTCGCGAGCTCAGCCGGGAAGGACCGGCTACCCTCGGGCCCGAGATGCTTAGTGCGCAGGCGCGCGACTTTCCCGCCGCAGGTCAAAGGCATCCCAAGGGGATCGGGGAACGGAACTGCACGGCGAGAAAACCGAAGTCACTATCCAGAATTCGTTCCTTAATCCCTCACAATCCCGCGCCACGGAACAAACCGTCGGACACTCACAGTTTAAGGGAGTACGACTTCTGTGGGCCCCCAGATGCCTGGGTCGCCCGTCTCCAAGAGCTCCCCACCTACCGAGTCGATCGGATGCGCCTGCGCAACACTTCCCGCCGCCGCTCTGGTTGCACATGCGCACACTAAAGGCCTCGACGACGCGGATTCCGCAACTGGGCGCTTGCGCAAGAGGGTGGGCTTCTTCCCGCGGCCTTGACCTGCTGGAAGAGCGGTTACCGGAATGAAGCGCGGGGGATGATCTTAAAAACGGGATGCACCGTAAGGTTAAGGCCCAGCACGATTTCCAGGAAAGAAGTTAGCTCAGAGAAGGAAAACCTCAGGTGCTGACACATCCCTATATACCGTGGCCGCACAACACATTGGGCACGCCATGGATAAAAGGCACTTTCTTGACTCTGCTTTTATTTCCTTTTCGTTGAGTGCCCTACTTCCCCCGTTAAAAAACAAGCAAACAAATGTAATTGCTGATTGTTTGTGGCTGTATTAGTAGAAATTAGCACAGTGGCAAGCAGGCAGTGTGTACCATTTACTGAGCCCTTGGCTGTGAGGTAGGCGGGTTTCTAGGGGCTGGGATCATAGTGAACAAGACGAACACCATCCCTGTAGGAAGCTAAATTCCAATGAAGCGATGACAATAAACGGATGAGTAATGAACAGTATTCTTTCCGGTATTGATTACTACTTGAAGGAAATAAAATGAAGAGACATGATACTGACTAGGAAGGTGGTATCGTGATGAGATGGTCAGGGAAGGCCTCTCAAAGAGACCTGGATGAGAAAGACCTGGTAGGGAAACTATTGTCCTGGCAAAGAAAGGAAAGGCAAATGCAGAGAGAAAGAGGAGCTTGGTATGTTGCGGGAAAGGCCAGTGTGGGGGAAGCGTAGTGAGCGAGTGGGAAGATAATCCCAGTTAGATGAGGTTGGAGAGTTAGGCAGAAGCCAGACCGTGCATGTCTTTGAAAGCCAAGGTAAGAAGTTTGGCTTTTATTCTGAGTACAATGGGAAGCTATTGAAACTTTTAAAGCAAGGGAGTGATATGATCTATGTCTTATGAAGAGAATGGATTGTAGAGGGGCAAGAGTGGAAGCAGAGAAAATAGGATGCACTTCATGTTTAGGAGGAAGATAATGGTAGTCTGGACCAGAACAATAGCAGGAGAAATAAAAGAAATAAGACAATGGGGTTTGGTGATTGGCTGTGGAAAATGAAGAAGGGGCATCATCAAAAGTGAATCTTAGGTTTTGGGGCGAGGACATGTGTGGGTGATAGTGCCGCATAGAAGATAAGTCTGTGAGGTAATGGTTTTTGATTGAGTGAGGTGGAAGAGAGTAAATCAAGAATTCTAGTGTGGATACTGAGAAGAGAAAAGCAGACCATGACATCCGGCAGATGGCCTGGTACTACCAGTTTGGCTTGCTGTTGCTTTGAGCTGACCTGGCAATCACAACTAGGCATTGGTATTCTTCTATTGAACAGAAACAGTTTCACAGAACATCAGACAAGACCACTCTGTGACCATGATAGATCAAGACAAAAGTAAGATCACTCTGTAATCATAACTGAACACAGACACAACATAAACATTGTCCAAGCTATAAAAACGATCAAATATCTCCTGGCTAATAGACATGCCTGCTGCTTCTTTACCAGTTACAGTTTTAGCCTCAGTCTCGTCTTCCTTCTGCATAATACTTATTAAAATACCCAATTATAGAATTATCTTTGCTTCCTTATAGCTTCCAATCCAGGCCAAAGTCCCTCTTTCTTGAACCCTTCCATAAATCTCCTAACACAAACCCAAATTCTATAACAAGTCCTCTTAACACCCTTTTCCTGAGACATCTCATTGTTCCCTGTGGTGTGCATTCTCACATACTGAGACAAGCAATAAATCCAAGTTGTTAAGCTGTAGTTGTGTTCCTGGTGGTCACTATCTGTAGGTCATTAGCAATAATCAAGTCCAAGATACCTATTTGATACTCAAGTGATGCTGTCAAATAAACAGATGAATATATTGGTCTGGGGTATAGTTCAGGGTGAAGAAATAAACTTGGCAGCTATGAATTTATAGATGAAACTTAGTCTTGGACTGTATGGTATTATCTAAGCAAAGATTGTAGATAGAGAGCTGGGCTGTGATGACTTCCAACATTTCAAAGTTGAGCAGAGGAAGGGGAAGAACCAGCAAGAAACTGAGAAGGAGTAGTCTGTGAGGTAAAGTCAAGAGCAGAAAGTTTTACGGTTAGAAGAGAGTCGTCAGCTATAGCAAATGTTTCACAGATGTAGTGAGGATACAGAATTGATCAGAGATAGTCATTAGAGCCTTTAGAAAGAGCAGCTTTGGAGTGAGACAGAAAGACCATTGAAGAATTTATTGAAGAACAAAAGATCTACAAATGGAGACAACTATGGAAGTTTTGTTTGTCTCTTAGTTTGGTCTCTTGTCTTTATTTGGGGGGAAGGGGGACACAAATAGAATGGTGGCTACAGTATCAAATTGTTTATATGCCTTATGCTGGCTGTTTAACTTCAGCAAGTTATTCAATGTCTCTGACACTCAGTCACTTTATTTCAAACATGTAAAATGGACAAAATACTTGCTTGGTTTTGCTATAGTGATTAAATTAGATAAAGTGACATAAGACATGTAAAGTGCTTGGTCCCATAGGCCTGGACATTGTTAGCTTGTATTAGTTAATTTATAGTAGGTATATTTTCCCCTTTCTCTATAATCCTATCCCTAATACCTAGCACGTGGCTGTTCACATAGTATGGATTTAATAAATGTCTATGGAATTAATGTACAATGAGAAGTTAGGTTTTATTTATTTATTTTTATTATTCCATCATTTATGTATTTACTTAGTAGAGACAGGGTCTCGCTCTGTTGCCCAGGCTGCAATGCAGTGGCATTATCATGAATCACTGTAGCCTCAAACTCCTGGACTCAAGTGATTCTCCTGCTATAGCCTCCCAAGTAGCAAGGATTATGGATTTATGCAACCATGCTCAGCTAGAAATTAGGTTTTAAATGGTTGGTTGCACTTATGTCTCCTGTAAGCAGATTGGAGGTAGATTGTTGATTAAAAATTATTTAGAGATTTTGATAATTACATACACAAAGTTGTCTTTAGGGTTAGACTAGTGCTGTTACCATTTTTCCTTCCTAACGTTCATTCTGCCTCCAGGTCTATTTGAGCTGCGTTGTGTGTGTGTGTGTGTGTTTCTTGTTTTTATCTTTTGTTTCTATCTCTTTGTCCTCCAAAGTCAGTGAAATTTTCTTTAAATAGTCTAGCCCAGAATCTGTCCCTTCCCTAACTCATGGCTGACCCATTATAGACTGGAAAAAGTTACTAACTCAGAGTTAGCAAGAGAAGCCATGGAACTGTTTGTGCCAGTGAAATTGTGGATCTATGCTGTTGCAAAGAGATCCTGCCCTCCTAAGCGCCCTTCTTCTTAGAGGGAGCACATGAGAACAATCTTGTTAGTGGACTTTAAACTGCTTAGGCACCAGGTAATCCGCATTTAGAAGCCAAGTGATTATAAGAGTTGTCTGAGAAACCAGGTGCCCAGCTACTGGAGACGTTGGGGCCTGTGGAAATTTGAGTTGGGTGCATGCGACTTCTTACTCTGGGAGAAATGGGAAATCTCTGGTTAGTTGTACAGTCAACTCAGAATAAGTTCCCAGAACAACTTACAATTTGCTCTTCTCTCCTTGAAGGTCCCTACTAAAGGACACACACACACAGAGAGAGAGAGAGAGAGAAAGAAAGAAGAAAAGAAGAAAGAAATGACAAAGGAAAAGTTACTAGAAGTCTTATTCTCCTCCCCACTATTATATATGTAAATAGCTGACGCACTCTCTTAGAACCTCCTGTCTTTGAAGAGTTTATTAACCTAGGATAGAAATAAAGCAGGCCAGGCATGGTGGCTCACACCTGTAATCCCAGCACTTTGGGAAGGTTGAGGTGGGCAGATCGCTTGAGTCCAGGAGTATGAGATCAGCTTGGGCAACATGGTGAAACACTGTCTCTACAAAAAAAAATTACCAAAAAAAAAAAAAAAAAGATTAGCCCAGCATGGTGGCATACACTTGTAGTCCCAGCTAATTGGGAGGCTGAGGTGGGAGGATCTCTTGAGCTTTGGGGGTCAAGGCTGCAGCGAGCTGTGATGGCACCACTGCACTGTAGCCTGGGTGACAAAGCAAGACTTTGTCTTAAAAAAAAAAAAAGATAAAGCAAAAACATAGCTTTTGAAACTGAGCAGAAATTATTTCTTAGGGCAATGTCCTGGTAAATGAAGAAATACCCGGGGTTGTAAAATGAAATTCTAGCCAGTCATTATAAAGTATACCAGGACAAAACACTTAGAATTTAATGGGGAAAATTTTTATTTCAAAAATAAAATTGCAAATTATTTAAAATCAAAAAGCTATGAATCAATTCTGAAACTACAATGAAATAGCAAAACAATTAGAAATACACAAAGGTCCATATATTCATCAAAGTTTAATTTCTCAATTAATAATGTAGAACAGAAAACAATTGCCTTACAGGATTGTGACACAAACCAGATAACATTTAAAGCTTCTGGGAGAACTCATGGAAAACACCTAACACTTGAATTTATTTTTCATTCAAAAATAAACTGTAGGAGGAAGAGGCTCTATGCTGAGTGACTTAATAAATGTTTAGAAATGGAGAGTGACATATTCTCACTTGTAAGTGGGAGCTAAATAATCTGTACACATGGACATAAAGTGTGAAATGATACACACTGAAGAGTCAGGAGAATGGGAGGGTGGGAGGGGGTGTGATGGATGACAGATTTGTTAATGGGTACAATATACATTGTATGGGTCCTGGATACACTAAAAGTCCAGACTTTACCACTATGCAATATATCATGTAAAAACACTGCACTTGTACCCCTTAAATTTATACATATATAAAAGAGAGAGCAAGAGTGAGAAAGAACTTAAAATAGATGACCTGAAATGGTCTCTTTTGGAAAAGCTTCAATTTTTTTAGTCTTCTCTTCATGAGGCCTTGTGCTGCACATAGGACATTTCTATTCTGTGTTTATTTCTCCTTAAGAGATGATGAAAAGAGACAAAGCACCTAGTTTGATTATGAAGTACAAAGGTTACAAGAAAGCAGAAGTAGCAATCCTGGTCTCATCATTGCTGATTGACAAGAATGTTGTTTCTAGCATTACCAAATGTGGTCTCCTTTACAAAAGAAAGCAATTGAAATAATAATAACCAGGTCAATGATTCTAACAAGTGGATCATAGGAACAAATTAACCAATGAAAATACATCCCTTTCCCTCCGATGTAGCTTTTTTGGAGGAGGTGGCTTAGTGAGCACTGGGTCCCTGTTGGATGAGGGGTTAGGGAAGGGATAGCCTGAGCTCTAAACATAGAAGGTCTTCCATGCATGTCCTACATGTCTGGATGATGGATTGAGACTTCAGTCTGCCATTTTTGGCTTCCCCCTGAAGATGATAGTCAGTAGCAGTCAAAGTCATGGTCCAAGAAGGGTCAGTAACATAGCTCTTGCCTCTAGACACACGTCTTCTTGGAAAAACACCCAAAAGAGTATTCTGCTTTGGGGCCAACAGTGGGAGAGTATGAACAAATAGAATAGATACTTCCTGCACACAAGGTATGGGCTCACAAGAGCTAGGCAGCTGGTGACACTATTTTCTTTGTGACCCACTGCTCCTCTAATAAATAGGTCTGTTTGTTTATAGGAACCTGGTGAATTATTGAGAGGGAATTGGGATAAGCCGTTCTGCCCTCCACCCCTTTCCTCAGGGTACAGCTGGAATTGAGGTAAGTACATAATATCTAAGTTTAGGCGTATACTAGAATAATGAGGGAAATGGACACTTTGGCCACTTAATGAGCCGAATGGACATTGAATGAGGTAAAAGAACATAGTACTGGCATTGAGGGACATAAATTCTAGCAACCAAACTGGAGGGCTTCCCTGTCATCTAAGCATCCCCAATAAAAATGAGAAAAGTCTGATAGCAGTGCTAAAAGGGAAAACCTCCGTAATTCCTTCTCAATACCATTTGATGTATATTTGAATTACTGACATAATGACTGTAAGAGAAGGGGATGCATTTAATGCACACTGCCATAGGCATTGAGTTGGGCACTGTAGTAAGATATTTTCTTGTATTATCTTATTAATTCTTTAATTATTGGATGTATTTTATAGATCATGAAAATTAGCTTTAGAAAAGACTGGCCAGGCACAGTGGCTCACGCCTCTAATCCCAGCACTTTTGGGAGGCTGAGGTGGGTGGATTGTTGAGCCTGGGCAACAGGGTAAAACTCCATCTCTACTAAAAATAGTAAAATTAACTGGGCGTGGTGGTGTGTGCCTCCAGTCCCAGCTACTTGGGAGGCTGAGTTGGGAGGATCACCTGAGCCTGAGAGGTCAAGTCTGCAGTGAGCTGAGATAAGGCCACTGCACTCCAGCCTGGGAGACAGAGCAACCCTGTCTCAAAACAACAACAACAAAAAAGACTAAGTAAATTACTGATGACAACCAGCCAGTAAGTGGCAGAAGTGAAATTGGAATCTAGAATTCTTTGAACACAAACGTCTTCATTTGGATTAGACCTCAACTATTTTTTTCCTTTTTTTATTGTGGTAAAATACACATAACATACAGTTTACCATCTTAACCATCTTTAAGTGTACAATTCAGTGGCGATTTTAAGATGATTTAAGATTTTGAAAAATCCCTAGAAGTTTCAAGTTCAGGCCCTTCATATTGGTGCCTTTTTGCTGAAAAAAATATGCTTAAGAGCACATTTTTAAAATGATATATCAATACTGTGTAAAATTTTTCATATTCTTTTGTGTTTTAAAATTACAGAATAAGATTGTAATTGGCCAACTTTTATTTTTGAAAACAGAAAGATGTGAATGTCCATTATTTAAGACAAATAGTTGTACAACCATTACCACCATCCATCTCTAGATCTCTTTCCACCTTGTAAAACTGAAACTCTATACCCATTGAACAATAACTTAATTCCCTAGTCCCCCAGACCCTGGCAACTACCATTCTACTTTCTGTCTCTATGGATTTGACTACTAAGTAACTCAGGCAGAATCATACAGATTTGTCATTTTGTGATGGGCACATTTCACTTAGCATAATATCCTCAAGGTTCATCTGTGTTGCAGCATATGTCAGAATTTCCTTCCTGTTTAAGGCTACATAATATTTCATTGTATTTAGATGCTATGTGTGCATATACAACCTCTATATCTGTGGGTTTCATATCTGTGGATTCAACCAACTAAAATTGAAAATATTCAGGGGGAAAAATAGATGGTTTCATCTGGATTGAACATATACAGACGTTTTTCCTTGCCATGATTCCCTAAACAATACAATATAACAACTAATTACATAGCATTTACATTGCATTAGGTATTATAAGTAATCTAGAGATGATTTAAAATATATGGGAGGATTGCATAGATTATGTGAAAATACTACACCATTTTATATAAGGGACTTGAGCATCTGCGGATTTCGGTATTTGTGGGGGGTCTGGTAACCAGTCCCCCATGGATACCAAAGGACGACTATCACATTTTGCTTATCCATTTGTTTGTCAATGAAGAGTTGGGTTGTTTCCATGTTTTAGCTATTCTGAATAATGCTGCTATAAACATGGGTATACAAATGTCTCTTTGAGACCCTTTCAGTTCTTTTGAGTATGTACCTAGCAGTGAAATTGCTAGATCATATGGTAATTCTATTTTTTAATTTTGATGAACTACCATATTGTTTTCCACAGCAGCTGCACCATTTTATATTTCTGTCAACAGTGCACAGAGTTCTAATTTCCCCACATTTTTGCCAACACCTTTTTTTTTTTTTAACGGTGGCCATCCTAATGGGTGTGAGGTGGAATCTCACTGTGGTAATGATTTGCATTTCCCTGGGAATTATTGATGTTGAGCATCTTTTCATGTGTTTGTGGCCATTTGTACATCTTCTGTGGAGAAAAATATATTAAAGTCCTTCGCCAATTTTTTGAATTTTTTTTTAAATTGTTGAATTTTAGGAGTTCTCTTATATGCAGGGTATTAATCCCTTATCAGATATATAATTTGCCAATATTTTCTCCTATTGTGTGGGTTGGCTTTTTACTTTGTTTATGGTGTCTTTTGATGCACAAAGATTTTGTTTTGTTTGTACTCCCAAACAAGCCCAAAATACAGTTTGTCTAGTTTTTCTTTTGTTGTCTGTGCTTTTGGTGTCACATTCAAGAAATTATTGTCAAATCTAATGTTGAGAAACTTTGGCCCTTTGTTTTCTTCGAAGAGTTTTATGGTTTTAGCTCTTTGTTTAGATCTTTGATCTATTTCGAGTTAATTTTTGTAGATGGTGTTAGGAAAAAGTCCAACTTTATTCTTTTGCATGTGGATATCCAGTTTTCCAGGAGACCTTAACTATATATTTTTTTAAGCTTTTTAAATTTGGCTAGCAAATAAATTGCTCAGGCTGACTTCAATTTGAAATTCCATTTTCAAGTACAGGTAACTTCATGCTCTATTATCGAAAAGAAAATACTAATTTTTGTCCTATTGTCTTGTAGCATAAAGAGATACAAATCTCTCAGGATTAGATTAAAAACATTATTTTTTTAAAAAGGAAGCCAAGTAGTTTAGTGTAATAATTATTTATCTATCTAGTGTTCTTGTATATATATTCATTTATCCTTTTTTTTGTGGTACCTGTGGATAGTTGCAACCCAGCTTCAAAAACTAAAAACATGAAGAATGGGAAGTTTTGTAAAAAATACCTGCAAATCTACCAAGGGAGAAAAATATTTATAGTATGAAATAAATATGTTGCACCTGAAGATAATTGCAGCTACACAGGAAACAAATAACACATATTTTCCTCCTAAAACATGCAGATTTCAAATACTCTGAGGAAAAAAAATCCTGTTATTGTTACTAAAATTCAGAGAGACTCACAGGACCAAACTCATATTTTACAAATTAAATGAAAACTTATGAAAATTGAGATTTCTGTACATTCCCAGGGCTCCAATATATAGTAAAATACTATTAGGACTGGGAGGTCAAGGAGCAAGTACTGTGATATGTCAAGTTTCATCTCCAGGGACTGAAAGTCTGAAATGTGCTGATTATTTCAGTTCAGCTATGAATGGGAAAAATACCCACTGTGATGAAATCATAATGGCTTGACTTCCAATTGTTCATTATCTTTAAAGATTGTTTAAGATTTTGAAAAATCCCTAGAAATTTCAAGTTCATGCCCTTTGTATTGGTGCCTTTTTGCAGGAAAAGAAATATGCTTAAGAGCACATTTTAAAAATGATATATCAATACTGTATAAAACTTTTCATATTCTTATGTGTTTTAAAATTACAGAATAAGATTGTAATTAGCCACCTTTTATTTTTTAAAAACATAAAGATGTGAATGTCCATTATTTAAGACAACTTACTAAGATATAATTTAATACAGCAATATTAATTTGGGTTTAGTGCTAGTGGTTTTTCGATTTAGAACAATTATCTTCTCAGTATTATGTTTTAAATACAAAATTTTATCCCAAGGAAGAATTTTCCTGTTAGGCTATGTATCACTGCCCCTTCTCTAAAATACTAAAATAAATAAATATATTTGTTTATTTATTTAATTTTATTTTTTGATACGGAGTCTTGCTCTGTCACCCAGGCTGGAGTGCAGTGGTGCTATCTTGGCTCACTACAACCTCTGCCTCCCAGGTTAAGTGATTCTCCTGCCTTAGCCTCCTGAGTATCTGGGACTACCATTGCCCCTGTGGGACAAATCCAGCCTGACACCTGTTACTCACCATTCCTGGCCCTAGAATAAATGTAAATGGAGGCATAGGTACAATTAACTTCGAAGCTTTAAACACAGAGATAAACAACCTCCCATAAGTTTGAGGTTGGAGCATCACAGGGGTCTGAGAACAATAGACCAAATTCCCTGTGGGACGAATTCAGCCTGCCACCTGTTTTTGTACACACTACAAGCTAAGAATGGATTTTACAGTTCTAAGTTACTGAAAAAAATGTACAAAAGAATATTTGGGACACATGAAAGTTATATAAAAGTCAAATTTTAGTGTTTGTAAATAAAGTTTTATTGGAACACAGCCATATTCATTTGTTTAGTACTGTCTACGGCTGCTCCCACTCTACAATGGCAGAGGTGAGTTGAGTAGCTGTCACAGTGATGTGTGGCCAGCAAAATTGAAAATATTTACTAGCTGACCCTTTATGGGAAAAGTTTACCAACTCCTGAGCATCATAATTGCAGCTTGCATTGTGAAGTCAACATGCAAATAAACCAAATGTTGCTAAAGCATGCAGAAGAAATTTTTACCATACAATACCTCAGTTGTTTAATACGGAGAAAGAAAGCACACAATGTTTACTTAGTATTTGTTAATTACAACAGCTAAGAATTGTGACTAGTGCTTTCTAACGGTAGTTTCTTTTTCTTGACAAGAGAGCATTAGTTTTCTCTTTCCGTGTGAAAAATATACTTATGATCCTCCATGAGGCAGAGATGGAAGAAATACTGTATGAGTCTCTATGCTAAAGTCTTTGTTAACAGCATGACTATGGATGGACTGTGACTGGCATTTAATTTGGACTTGAGGAGGGAGGAGAAGCCAGCAATACTCAGTACCTCTATTGAAGTGAAGGGAAAGACACACAGAGTCTTTTCTTGCTGCTGCTTGTGTAGCTGGAAATGGGTTGTAGTGAAGTCAATAAAATTCTTCAACATCCTTCAATAGCAGTGATTCTAGTCCTTCTGAGTAGTTCAAATTCTATGTTGATACTTATGTTTTCTTGCACATTCTTCTCTTGCTAGCCACATGAAAAGGCTAGAGTAGCACAAATGTCTCAAAATGTAGAGCTCCAAATTATGGCACCTCTTTAGAAAGATGGCAGGTCCTCTGGGTATTACAAAACTAGTGTTATATCCTCACTACCTAGAAATATCCTTTTGGTCATCTCTCAAAAAGAGTAACTGTGATCTCAGAGAATATGTTATAGGGAGCTAAAAAGATCTCTTGCCTTCTAGGCACCCTGAAGACTGTGAGCTGTATGTTTTAAGACTATATAGCTGGGCAGGTGCAGTGGTTCACGTCTGTAATCTCCGCATTTTGGGATCCTGAAGCGGGTGGATCACTTGAGGTCAGGAGTTGGAGACCAGGATGACCAAAATGGCAAAACCCTGTCTCTACTAAAAATACAAAGATTAGTTGGGCATGGTGGTGAGCTCCTGTAATCCCAGCTACTGGGGTGGCTGAGGCCTGGGAATTGCTTGAACCTGGGAGGCAAGTTTGCATTGCAGCCTGGGTGACAGAGTGAGACTCCATTTCAAGTATATACATATATGTATACATATAGCCACTGTTTCTTCCAACCATCACATAGCTAACAAAGGGGCTGAGTGTGGCTACCAAAAAATAAAAGAGAAGGTAAAACAGAGGCTCAGGAATGAGAATGAATGGTGTGTTCTAGCATGTGATATATAAAGCATATCATCCCAAATAAATAGCAGTCCTACCAATACAAAATAAAATTTAAAAACAAAATTATATTCAATTTTTAGATCCTGTAAACAGACAAAATTATATTCAATTTTTAGATCCTGTGTTTAGATGAGTATTACTTGAACACTCATCTTCTATATAGCAAGAAATCACATCCCTATGATCTATACTAGGTTCCTGTATTTCAATATTTCTGGTATGAAGCACATCTGGAACTTGTCAAGGCAAGTTAACTTTACAAGATAGTTCCTTGTAGCAAGACCCCTGGTCAATGAGTTCTTTCTACCACATTTTCTCTGTAGTTCACTCATGAGTAGTCACCATGAATATTAAAAGTGAAGAATAAGTTCTCTTTAACTTTACATTTTGCTTGAACAAATTGAGTACTTTATCACAAAATTGGTCTAACAACATGCATTCCAAAATTTCTTTTCTTTCTTGTAAACTTTGAGTAGACAGTTTTAGAAACATATGTGATCACATGATATGCCCACTTCCCTCTTTCATGACACTTTGTGGTTATGATTTTATATTTCATCGTTTTCAGTATGAGGTTAAGAAGTCCTATGAAATAAATTAACATAGGACTGATAATAGGGACTGATATAATTTGGATGTTGTCCCCTCTTATGTGTCATGTAGAATTGTAATCCCCAGTGTTGGAGGTGGGGCTCCGGGGGAGGTGAATGGATCATGGGAGTGGATTTCTTATGAATGGTTTAGCGTAATATCCTGAGTGCTGTCCTCATGATAGTGAGGTCTCAGGAGATCTGGCTGTTTACAAGTGTGCGGCACCCTCCCTCTGGCTCTCTCTTGTTTCTGTTGTTGCCATGTGGCATGCCTGCTCCTGCTTCTCCTTCTACCATGAGTAAAAGCTCCCTGAGGCCTCCCCAGGAGCTGAGCAGATGCTGGCACCACATTTCTACAGCCTGCAGAACCATGAGCCAATTAAACTTATCTTCTTTATAAATTACCAAGTCTCAGGTATTCCTTTATAACAATACAAGAACCTCCTATAATATAGGGATTAAACATTCTCTTAAAACACCTGAAAAGTTTTGGGATTCTGTCAAAACTCAGCATCCCAGACTTTCGGTGCTATTCAGTTTTGGTACATCCAGCACTGATGCAGTAATAACTCTTCAAACATTCAGAATGTGAACTTACACTAAAATATGAATTGCTAAAGTTAGGACATATAAGATAGTGTCTGTCTGGGTTCCCTGAAGGCCAGCAAGATTTATTTAACAACGTGATTCCAGGGAGCAGGCATACAAAACAGGAAGGAGGAGAAGCCAAGATGAGTACGTGTTAAATATTAAAGGGCTAGCCACTCCTGTGGATCGCTGGCACACAATCCTGCAGCGTCTTCTGAGGAAGCTTTTGAAATGTGTTGTTGAATTTTTCATGTCCATTTAAAAGGGGAAGCAAATATTTATCCATTAGTTTCTGTCCCTCCTGGGTCAACTCCCTCCCCCTTGCCAGAATACTGAGTGGGTTCCTATGGGTGTTCCACACAGGGGTGCCAGAGGTTCCGCAGGGCAGACAACTAGAGGGACACTTCACAGGTTGAAGCAAGAATACTATCCAGTTCTGCACAAACTTAGTTAAGGTCTATAGGAAACAAGTTGCAGCAGCAGTGGCCGAAGTGAGAGGTTTGGCTGGTAGGATTGAAGTGGTGCACTGTCCAGAGCTGGGAAGGGTTTGAATTTTACCCTACTTGCAAGCTAACAAGTTTGCCTGTCACAGTTTCATGGGCACTGGCAGAAGACATGAAACTGCTGAATCAGGCAAAGGACTTCATTACATATGATACAGCAGGCAGCCTGAATTTCATGTTCATGTTAGCACTTCTTTCCTCCTGCTTGTGCTGGGGCAACACAGAGGGGAGTCCAAGTGGATGTGGCACATACAGTGTGAGAAATACCTGAAATATTCTAAGCTTATCCTCAATCTTTTGTATGATGGCCCCAAGCAAACCTGCCTAACCCTTTCCCTGGCAGAAACTTGACCTTGATTTTACTGGTGCTATGGTTTAAATGTGTCCCCTACAAAATTCAGGTTTCGCCAATGTGGTATTATTAGGTGGTGAGGCCATTAAGAGGTGATTAAGTCATGAGGGCTCCTCTCTTATGAATGGGATTAAGTACTCTCATAAAAAGGGTCTGATTAGAGAGCTTGTCCCTTTTGCCCTTCCACATTATGTCATGTGAAAACACTGCATCCCTCCCTCTCTGGAAGATGAAGCCCTCACCAGACACCTAAGGTTGGGTCTTGATTGTAAACTTTCAGCTTCTAGAACTGAGAAAAAATTCTGTTCCTTATAAGTTACCCAGATTGTGGCATTCTGTTACAGCAGCAAAAGCAGACTAAGACAACTGGCTAGCAAGCAAATCTATTCTCTGAGCCAGAGATATATATTATCTTATTTTTCCAAAGCTGTCTGCTATGCAAACATCTTCGAAAAGATAGTCTGGAACAAAAGCTACTCATAAGACATGCATAAATGTGGGAGATCAATAGAGATCAATCTCCCAACATGCACAAGAAGTGTTCAATACCAGTGATGTTTAACTGGTTTAAGTAATAGAGATGTTTAGTCTCTTGACACTGGTCACCTTGCTTAATTAGATACTCTTTGCAGAGCCTCTCGTTCCCAGGTTTGGAGAATTCACACAATAATCTGAGCTATCCTAAACTGTGAAAAAAATGTAGAAGTTCTATGGGTCTGTCTTGACTCTCATCCATTCTCCATATTGTTGTCATGTTTAACTACATGTACTTATGTCATACTGCCAACTTGTCTCAAGCATATTGTATAAAACTGAGTTTATAGAGATTTATGTTTGACATGAATGTGGGGAATTTTTAGTGTTTTAGTGGCAGTAGAGAAAAGAAGATATATAAGTTTAGCAATTTTGCCTCACTGATAAAAGTATTTTAACTACCTATCCTATCCTACCTATAGGTTGTAAGTAATTTCACTTTTGGAGTAACTTGAAGAAGGGAATAATATCATGTTCATTTTTCATTGTCATCTAGCACAATACCTGGCATATGATAGATACTCAAAAAGATATTCATTGAATAGATTACTAAAGGAAAACACAAAAGACTAAAGTCATCTACAAGAAAAGATAAAGACCAAAAAGAAATGTAAATACCAATATTGAAATATAGCACTCCATGGTATACTTGTTAGGGGTATTGCTATTTTTTTTCTACTTGCTGTGGTTTGAATGTCCTCTTCAAAACTTATCTTGAAATCTAATTGCCATTGTAACAGTATTAAGAGGTGGGGCCTTTAAGAAATGATTAGGTCATGGGGCGCCACCTTCGTAAAGAGATTAATGCTATTATGGGAGTAGGTTAGTTATCATAGTAATGGCTTTGTTATAAAAGGGAGCTCTCCCTCACATGTGCTGTCTTGCCCTTCTGCCTATCTGCCATGTGATGTCCAGAAAGGCCACCAGATATCAGCACTGTGCTCTTGAACTCCCCCAGCCTCTAGAACCATGAGCTAAATAAACCTTTCTTTATAAATTCTCCAGTCTGCGGTATTCTGTTATAGCAACAGAAAATAGACTAAACTACTATTTAAACCCTCCTGACCATATCAAGCAGACAGTAAATATTTATGAGCACTTATATGGTGAAATTATTTTACCTTTATGGGTAAAAGAAGATCTCTTGAGTTTGTTTCAATGTCACATTCTCTATAAAGAGCCATAGTTTGGCCAGGCATGGTGGCTCTTGCCTGTAATCCCAGCGCTTTGGTATGTTGAGGCAGGTGGATCACCTGAGGTTAGGAGTTTAAAACCAGCCTGGCCAAAATGATGATACCCCATCTCTACTAAAAATACAAAAATTAGCCGGGCATGGTGGTACATGTGTGTAATCCCAGCTACTTGGGAGGCTGAGGCAGCAGAATTGCTTGAACCCAGGAGGCAGAGGTTGCAGTGAGCTGAGATTGTGCCACTGGACGCCAGCAAGACTCTGTCTCAAACAAAAAAAAAAAAAACAAAAACATAATTTATTTGGCAGGTAGCATATTACAGTAGGTAGCTCATATGAGCTTTATAATCAAACTAATTTAGTTTTAATCTCAGCTCTACCACTCATTGACCAAATGACAGTAGGTTTCTCATCTAAAAATGGGCATCTAAATCCTGCCTTACCAGGTGCTTCTGAGGGCTAAATGAACCAACATGTTTGAAGCTCCTAGAATTGTGCTAGGATCCAATAAATGTTAGTTTCTATATTACTTTCCTGTGGCTTCCGTAACAAATGACCACAAGTTAGGTGGATTACAACATTAGAAATGTATTTTCTCATAGTTCTAGAGGCCAGAGGTCTGAAATCAAGTTGTTGGCAGAACTGTGCTCCTTTTGAAGACTCTGGGGGAATACCTTCTTGCCTATTCCACAGCTTCTGGGGGCTCCAGGTATTTCTTGCCTTGTGGCAGCATAACTCCAATCTCTGCCTCCATTTTCCTGTGGCGCCTCCTTTTCTCTCACTGACTCTACTCTGTGTGTTTCTTATAAAGACATTTGTCATTGGATTTAGGGCCCACTCAGACAATTCAGAATGACCTTATTTTGAGATACTTGGCTTAGTTACATCTGCAAAGACCCTTTTTCCAAATAAGGAAATTTTTACCAGTTGTAGGGGTTAAGGCCTGGACATATCTTTTTTGGGTACCATTCAGCCCACTACTGTTCTCATCCCATTTCTTCCTCTCCATTTAAATGTATAGAGCACAAAAATCTGAGTACGTTAAAAAGATTTTAGCAAATTATACCTGATGAGTGGGAGCTGAAGTGAAATCTCAACAAAAAGAAAAAACAAATGAGTAAAGCAGTCAAGTGATGAAAAACTACTCGTTATGATTGATAGTAAGAGGTTTCATGTAGACAATTAGGGAAGAAGATAGTATGGAAAAGAAGCAAGAAAACACCTATGCCTAGTTATGAACCAGACACTGTGATTTGTGTGTTTTTTTGTTTGTTTGTTTGTTTTTTCTGAGACAGAGTCTTACTCTGTTGTCCAGGTTGGTGGAGTGGAGTGGCATGGTCTCGGCTCACTGCAACCTCCAACTCCCAGGTTCAACTGATTCTCCTGCCTTAGCCTCCCAAATAGCTGGGATTACAGGCATGTTCCACCACGCCTGATTACTTTTGGTATTTTTATTAGAGACGAGTTCTCACCAGGTTGGCCAGCCTGGTCTCAAACTTCTGACTTCAGGTGATCCACCTGCCTCAGCCTCCCAAAGTGCTGGGATTACAGGCATGAGCCACCATGCCTGGCTTGTGCTTTGTTTTTTAAATACAGCTTTTTAAGAGAAATATTCCAACAATCCTATTAGGCAGCAATAAAACAGATTTATAAAATGTATATTTACAAAAATTCAGTTCAGAAGGATTATGGGTCTTGCCTAATATCATGTAGCTATCAGGTACAGTGCTCTTTTTATTATATCACAACATCTGACATATTGAAAGAAGTGGGAAAAGCCTTGGCTTGAAATTAGAAAACCCATGTTCACATCTCAAGTCAACCACACAGGAGGGGTAACTTCATGCCAATGCTTGTCTATTTCTGCCCTTTCCAACCTGTTTCAAGTGTTGAAGACAAACGATCTGCAGGTTCAGCCTACCTGGTCCACTGACAGCCCAGCTGGGCAGCATATTAAGAATATCCCACCTTGTGTCTCATCATTTAGGTGAACTATTGTGATTAAAAATAAATGGCTTAAAATATTTTCCTTTTTAAATTTAAAAATAAGCAATTATATTACTTAGTGATAGAAACAATAATTTATATCCACTTAGCGTATCTTCTTTTGCAAAAGGCTTTGAATAGTAACATATTGGTGAGATCACTATGTTGAACTGACCAGCCCATAAGAACAAAATAATTAATCTTTAAGAGTGGCTGAGTGTGGTGGCTCACCCCTATAATCCCAACACTTTGGAAGGCTGAGATAGGTGGATTGTTTGGGTCCAGGAGTTTGAGACCAACCTGGGCAACATGGTAAAACCCTGTCTTTACAAAAACATACAAAAATTAGCCCAGCGTGGTGGCGTTCGCCTGTATCCTAGCTACTTGAGAGGCTGAGGCAGGAGGAATGACTTTGAGCCAGGGAGGTTGAGGCTGCAGTGAGCCATGATGTGTCACCACTGCACACCAGCCTGGTCTATGTGTCTGTTTTTATGCCATAACCATGTTTTGGTTACTATAGCTGTGTAGTATAATTTGAGGTCAGATAATGTGATTACTCTAGTTTTGTTATTTTTGCTTAGGATAGCTTTGGCTATTCTGGGTCTTTTGTGGTTCCATAAAAATAGAAAAAAATTTTTTTTCTATTTCTCTGATGTAACAGGATTACTTCTGGAGAGAGAACTGGGTTGCACAAAATCGAGTAGAGAGGAAAATTAACCTTTGATTGTATGCATGTTTGAATCTTGTTCCACATAATCGTATTTTTTCTATTCAAAAGAATAGGTGAAAATTGGAACAAATTATTTAAATATTATTTCCAATTTCCAACTGTGTGGAAGTCTGTGTGTATATCTTGAAGGCCAGGAAGAAAATATTACTATTAATAGTGGTTATTTCTATTAATAGTAATGAGATTATTGATAATTTTTAAAAATTCTTATCTTCATTTTCTAAACTTACAATGAGTGAGAATTACTCCTACATTAAAACCATGTAAATGATGTTTTTTCAAAAGAAAATAATTATTTATAAATGAAAAGCTGTGAAGAGAAGCCAGAGGCTACCTGCTAAGGGTAACAGCTTGTAAGGAGGGTAGGTCACACCTGAAGGGACCACCCATGCTCTTCAAGAAAGTACTGTGCAAGTTATAAGGGCAATGAGGGTGCTGCTGGGGACCCATCTTTGTTGATCGTGTTTACTCAGTAGTAGCAGCAGCTCTCAGGATCAAATGGATCATATTTAGTCATGGAGACCCCCAAGGTAAAGGAGTGGAAGCTCCCAGAAGGAATTATCCTTTTATTACTGTTATTATTATCGTTATTATTATTATGTTGAGACAGAGTCTCACTCTGTTGCCCAGGCTGGAGTGCAGTTGTGTGATCCCGGTTCGCTCACTGCAACCTCTGCCTCTGGAGTTCAAGTGATTCTTCTGCCTCAGCCTCCTGAGTAGCTGAGATTACAGGCATACGTCACCATACCTGACTAATTTTTGTATTTTTAGTAGAGATAGGGTTTCACCATATTGGCCAGATTGGTCTCGAACTCCTGACCTCAGGTGATCCACTGCCTCAGCCTCCCAAAGTGCTGGGATTACAGGTGTGAGCCACGGCACCCGGCCGGAATTCCCTTTTAATTCCCAATACTTGATAAGAGGAGTCTCTCAACAAATATTGAGTAAGTGAGTGAGAGGGCCAGGGAGGAAATAGAAAGCACAGGTCTTGTGGCATCAGAAGACATGGACTTAATTCCCTATCCTATAATTTAAAAATTGTTCAGTGTTGTACCCTAAAGTTACTTAAAATGGTAGGTCTCAGTTTCTTCAGTCTTTAGAATGAAAGGTTTGGACCTGATCAATGACGAGCAACCGAAGGTTTACAAATCAAGTGACTTTTCAATTAACATCTGGTTATTCAGGGTCTTCCCTCCCAATCCATTCACTTCTCAATAATTTTACCTCTTCCATAAGGTCGCATCTAAGGTCACAGGACCAAGATTTGCTGACTTGTCAAGATGTGTCTTTCTGTGTGCACATGTACAGATGGTAGCCTCTGATTTTTGCTTGTTGTCTACACATGTTGGAATTCACCGAGAGGTGCAACCTCCCATTCTGCCCTTGGCCAGCAGCCCAGGCAAGACCCTATGCGTCATTCTTCGTTCCCATCCACAGGGTCTCTTTGGGTCCAGTAGCTCTTTGTTTCCACAACTATGTCACTTATGGGTACAAAAAGAAAATATGCAGCTTCCCCTGACACCTTGGAGAGCAGGGAAACTCAGTAAACCTCTCTCATGGTCACTAATCTAGACACTACGCAGCTGATTCTTCTGCCCCCAGAGGGTCTGTCACCAACTGGTTTCTCCTTGAGAAAGGAGACCATAGGCACACGTTGCTCCTAAATCCCTGAACCTATTTGCCTTAGATTTCTCCTGTTCCCTCCCTCCCCTTCCTATTTCCTGGCGTTGGAAGAGGGGTTGTTGGATCCCCTTCTCAGACTCCATTTGCATCTAGAACTCTTTGCTTCCGACTTTGCCTCCTCTTGGTCCCAGAGCAACCTTCTTACTCATTCCTCTGAATCTCTTGCTTTATGTGACAGAGCCATGCGGTGTAGGGGGTAATCACTCAGGCTGCCACTCTTATGTCCTGTGACAATAGCAAAGCTGCATAATATAGTGTGCCTCACTTTTATTATATGTAAAATGGGGTTAATAATAGCACCCACCTGTATTAGTTTTTGTTTGTTTGTTTGTTTTTGAAATGGAGTCTGGCTCTGTTGCCCAGGCTGGAGTACCAGGCAACGAGCTTAGCTCACTGCAACTTCCGCCGCCCAGGCTCAAGTGATTCTCCTGCCTCAGCCTCCCAAGTAGCTGGGACTACAGGTGTGTTCCGCCACGCCCAGCTAATTTTTGTATGTTTAGTAGAGACAGGGTTTCACTGGCCAGGCTGGTTTCGAATTCCTGACCTCAAGTGATCTGTCTGCCTTGGTCTCCCAAAGTGCCGCGATTACAGATGTGAGCCACGGCGCCCAGCCCATTTTCTATTGCTGCTCTAACAAATTACCACAAAACTGGTGGCTTAAAACAACACAAATGTATCTGACAGTTCCGGAAGTCACAGAGTCCTCAGTGTTGGCAAGACTGTCTTCCTTCTGAAGCCTCTAGAGGAGGATCTGTTTCTTCGCCTTTTCCAGCTTCTAGAAGCCACCTACATTCCTTGGCTTGTGATTCCTTCCTCCCCCTCCAAAGCCAGTAGCAGAGCATCTTCAAATCGAGCATTCATGCACACTCTGAGGCCATCATCGGTCATCACATCTCTTTTTCTCACTCTGGCTCTTCTGCCTTATAAGGACTCTTTTGCCTTATATCAGACATAGCTTGGGTAACACAGGCTAATTTCCCCATCTCGAGCTCCTTAATTTAATCACATCAGCAAAGTTGCTTTTGCCATATAAGGTAATATAGTCACAGGTTTTGGGATTAGGGTATGGTTATCTCTGAGGGCTATTATTCTGTCTATCACACCGTCTATTAGGATTATTGTGAGGATTAAATAAGAGAATGCTTGTAAAATGCTTAGTTTGATGCAATATTATGTTGTTAAGCCTAGGCCTAGTCTTTTGAAATTCATAAGCTGAGAATTACTATCTTCAGCCTGTTGTGTTAGTTTTTCTTTGAGGCAATGCATGCTTCATGTCTCCATCCGCCACCTGAATAAAGAGGACAGTTACAGGGTATGAGAAAATGTGGCATTAAAAAATGTTCATTAAGTTGCAAACATCCATTCCTGCCACTTCTGTAAGCATTTTCATGTTTCCTGAATCGTCTCACATGTAAAGAAGTTTACTCACCAGTAAACTAGACGGTCTCCAAAGTCCATTCCTACTCTATTATTTAGGTCCTCTTTTCTGAACGAGTATGAACTTGTCTGGGACCCCCTCCAGGCTTTTCTTTTTACTCTGCTTTCCTCTGTCTCTTCTTTCTCACCGAAATCCCCAAGGAGTTATGTAAGTGCCAGGCAGGGGAGTGTGTAGTCAAGGTGGGGCGTACCTGGGACTAGCACCCTAGAACGGACTGCCTATTTGTGTTGGGCATTGGAAGCCCCACTCCACAAAGGGAGGCAAATATTTTATGGTACTTCATTAGCATCAGAGAGCATGAGTATTTCCAGGTGACAACTGAGAAAAGCTGGAACATGAAATTGAGTTTGAGGGGAGTCTTGCTTGATTCATTTGAGTAGAACCATCCGGTCTTTCACAGGCCTCAGTAGCTGTGCTGGCTTGACTGTGCTCAGGCAAGGCTGCAACCCATCAACTCTAAAAATGACAAGAAGTGGGCAGCATTCAGTTCTTTAAGGCCAGGAAGGAAATTCTTTTAAAATGCTGGGAAAAATGTAAGAATGTATTCCCCAAAGTGGAGTCAGGATGTCCCAGAGGGGAGTTATATCTCATTTTGTGAGATGACCTCCAGAAATTAGAAGCATGGACTCTGTGGGAATCGAGGGATTGCACCAAGGATTAGGATGAACATTGAAGAAAGGAAGTAATTGTCTTCTTCTAGGATAAAAAGATAAGTCGCTGATTTAACGTTATGAGCAGCTGTGATGCATCTGGACCGGCACTGACATATAGTTAAGAGACACTAGTAAGCCCTGGTGCTTATCACTGATCAATAATTGTAAGGGTCACCAATTATTGAGTTATTGCTATGCTTGGGATTCAGTACTTGTACTTATTTATATTATCTTTAATTTTCAAAAAATCCTGCAAGATAATTTATTATCTTGTTTTATTCTCATGCACTCTCAGCTTTAGTTTTCTTTATCTTTAATACTGGAATGATAATGTATATCTTACAATATTGCTAGGAGAACTGCATTTAAAAATCTATATAGGCTGGGCATAGTGGCTCACGCCTATAATCCTAGCACTTTAGGAAACTGAGGTAAGCAGATCACTTGAGCCCAGTAGTGTGAGACCAGCCTGGGCAATATGATAAAACCTCATCTCTACAAAAAATACAAAAATTATCTGGGTGTGGTGGCACATGCCTGTAGTTCCAGATACTCGGGAGGCTGAGGTGGGAGGACCACCTGAGTCCTGGGGAGGTCAAGGCTACAGTGAGCTGTGGGCACCACTACAGTGCAACCTGGGTGACCGAGTGAGATCCTATCTCAAAAAAAGAAAAAGGCCAGGCAGGGTGGCTCATACCTGTAATTCCAGCACTTTGGGAGGCTGAGGCAGGCAGATTACCTGAGGTCAGGAATTCTCGATCAGCCTGGCCAACATGGTGAAACCTCATCTCTACTAAAAATAAAAAAAATAGCTGGGTGTGGTGGTGAGCGCCTGTAATCCCACCTATTTGGGAGGCTGAGGCAGGAGAATCACTTGAACCCAGGAGGCAGAGGTTGCAGTGAGCCAAGATCACACCACTGCACTCCAGCCTGGGTGACAAGACTGAAACTGTCTCAAAAAAAAAAAAAGTCTACATTAAAATGCTTGGCTGGCATTTAGCAGATGCCAATTATATTTATGAAATTATGGTTGAAACAGGCAAAAAGATGAAGATATGAAAGATATTTTTATCAATTTTTTTATTTGTCAATTCTACAGGATGGCTGCTACGTTTCAGGCCCCAAACAAACAATATTCAAATATAGCCCTGACTTCAGGATGCTCACAGTGTCGTGAGGAGACAGACCCAAAAACCCTGATCAGTCAAGAAAACTGTTAATTAGAATTTAATAGAATACATTTTAGGATAGCGTGCTGAAAAACCTGCTTCCAAAACCAGGATGGACATCAAGTGGACTCTTAAAAGTAATGAGTGGGAATCGGGATGAATGAGAGAGAGAGAGAGAGAGAGAGAGAGAGAGAGAGAGAGAGGGGTGTGTGTGTGTGTGTGTGTGTGTGTGTGTGTGTGTTGTGTAGTGTCCTACCCATTTATTTGGGGCAGGGAAATAACTGCCACTAGTTTATACTGCCAGGGAAGTATGCCTATGGAATAGGACTGAACAAGTAGACAGGAGCTGAATCCTACCTGTTCTTTTACACCTTTCCAAGAAGTTTAAATTTTAGGCTAAAAGTGATGGCGAGCCATTGAAGGATTTTATGAAAGGTGTACTCTGTTCAGACTTATGGTTTAGAAGGATAATTTAGGTAATAGTGCAGAGGGGAGCAACCCAGGATGCAGAAAGAGTCAGAAAACTAAAAAGAGACAGTAGAATACAGCGGTTTAAAGTATGAATTCCGGAGATGCACAGCCCAGCCCAGCCCAGGTTTTCTGGCTTCACCATGTTCTGGCGTATGGTCATGAACAGTTTAACTTTTTTGTGACTCAGTTTTCTCATCTGTGAAAGGAAAATAAAATTAGTACCTACCTTTTAGGATTGATGTGACAATTGAAAGAGTTAATAGAATACAACAACGCGACTGCAATATCTCCCACATAATGAGTCCCAAATAAATGTTAACCTGTGGTTGTTATTATTAATAATATACTAGTGCAAAAGAGGAATGAGTAGGGCCAGGGCTAAGCCAGAGGCCCAGTGGAGATGAAAGGAAGGGGAGAGTGTCAAGGAAATGGAATTGGAAGGATTTGGTAAGTGTATTAATGTGGCTTTAAAAGAAGTGGAGGCACAGGGGGGCTTTTCGAATTCCCTGAGTGAGTGGAGGAGTCTGGATTCAAAGCTGTTCTGGTGGGTGTTCTTTCCCCGCTGTTCTTTTTCAGTAGATGGCACTATAATTCTGTCATCCTGCATGTCCTTGTTTCTGTGTACTGGGTTCAAATCTCATCTACAAATACAGATGCAGAAGAAATATAAATTTTTCTGTAGTTCAACTTAAGTTCTGTTTTGAGCCTTCCTCTTGGATGGCAGGAACACAATTTCAATTAAATTGGGGTCTTCCTTTCATTTTTCCCATGATCGTACCTATGTTCTAGGAGTGCCAGTGTTCAAAGTTGGGCCTGGACGTTAGGTCTTTGGTGTCATCTGGCCAAGGTGACATCCCCGGGACTACTATTGCCTCATTGGGTCCTCAGCCATGTTCCACTCGCACTGTCCTCAGGTCACCTCTCAAGCTCATTCATAAAGCTCCTTTAGGTTCAGCCTCCTCCTCTTGGGAATGCAGCGATTGTTCTGCTTCTCAGTCAGGTGATCCTATGACACATGGGGCAGTGGAAGCCTTGGAAGGGTGTTAGGGTGATTCTTCATTTCCGTGCCCTCTTGTACACATAAAAGTGATTCCATGCTTTCTGCACCACACTGATATGTGGGTGAAGCTGTCTAAGATATCAGTTCTCCAGGGTCTTGCCACCTGCAGGACATTATCTGTGTTCTTGGATCTCCTAAACCTAGCCAGGGTTTCTGCAGATTCCCTAGGGTCCCAACTCAACCCAAGGGATGGAGTGAGGAAGCCAAGATGCCCTTTTCTCAAGGACCCAAAGCATCAAAGCTCTCCTTGGGTCACCTTGACTCTTCTTTTACCCTTCAGGCCTGAAGCCTGGTTCTTATCCTATCTTTTCTTCTTTTTTAAAAAAAATTGCCCTGAGTCTTTCAGTTTCCCTCAGGGCCTAGGTTCTGAAACTCAAAAGCCAAGAAGAGACTCTTTTTAAATCTGCTTTCTTCTGTAACAACCCTTCCCTGAGGCAATGAAGGAGGGGAAGTGCTAAAAGATGAGAAAGTGTCAAAGAGAGATAATCCATTAATACTTCATAGACATTATCCCACCACATTTTAAATAGAGTTATCAGGCAAGACCTACAATCTCTTTTGTCTTTAGTCTTTGAATGTCTTTTATCTTGTCCCTAGTTGACAGATATGATATAAGTAATTCTGATAGTCATTTGACTTATTGATGCTGGACATGTGGGCGGAGCTGAATTTTACAGATGAAGAAATCTCTCAAAGACTAGATAAAACCAGTCTCTTTCAATTAGGGGGAAAACTAGGGTAGAAATGAAAGACAGACCTCTCTCAATACTACCTTAGTGCCATGGGGGGTGGGACAGGGCTGAAATTGGGAAATATTCTGTGAAAAGCTGAGATGGGAGAAGGGATTTATCTCCAGATAGATGTGGAGGAGCATAAACACTGGTTTGCCTGGGACGGCACCAGTTTATGCCTCTTTTCCTCGTGTGCCACCTGGCTGGTGCCCGCTTTCTCTCTAAAACCTATCACACCTTGGATAGTAAAGTATGTGGCCATCCCATTTCTGGTTTATATAAGCCTGTTCAAATGTTCCAATTTGGAACTAGGCTGGAGACGTCGAAAGCCTTAATTACCAAGATTTCTCTTTATGCAATGAGGTCAGTAAAATCATCCAACAGCCTGAGATCGAGGAGGGTGTTTGTTTTTAACTCTAGGACTATGTAAGTAAATAGCTACTTTGATATAAAAATCATAATTTCAGTATAAGTAAATAAGGGTATATTATTTAGCCATTTCTCCTTTGTTTCATTGTTCATATCTAGTACTATGGTTTTATAAGCCTTTTTTGCCCATTCGATTTGTAATAGCAAAGAGAATCTCAAATGGTTTGCTACTCCATGTTTCATTCCAACATTTTTAGAGTTCTTAGTTATTCGTGGTAAAATTAAAATACATGCTGCCTAGATAAAATCATCCTTTTCAATCATTGATGTGATCTTGCATTAAGATAGTTTCTAGCAAAATGGTCAAATTTGTGTGTTTTGTCCATAGATGAAGTTTAGTAGATTCTGAAGGCCAAAAGTAAGAGGCCTGAAGCCACGTTGATTTCCAGTAAACACAAATTCCCTGCTGCAGTCCAGTATTCTGATCCCCTGAACCTCTCCCTGTCTTCTTAGGAGTTAGATCAGATTTTCAAGAACAGCAGCTGGGTCAACCAGGCATCCTAGAACTGATGAACAAACTAGAGTCTAGAATAACTCCCTACCTTTTCATCCTTTCCCGTTACTAGAGTGCCTTAGTCCATTTGTGCTACTGTAACAAAATACCTTAAACTGGGTAATTTATAAAGATCAGAAATTTTATTCCTCATCATTTTGGAGGCTGGAAGTCCAAGATCAAGGTGCCAGCAGGTTCAGTGTCTGGTGAGGGTCCTGTCTGTCTGCTTCCTTGTCACTGTATCCTCCAGAGGGGACGAACTCTCAGTCCTCACATGGCAAAAGGGACAGAAAGGACAAAAAAGGCTTAAACCAGTTCCTTCCAGCCCTTTTATAAGGCACTAATTCATCCATGAGGGTGCAGCCCTCATGACTTAATCACTTTCCAAAGGCCCCACCTCTTGATATCACCACAAGAGGGATTAAGTTTCAACATGAATTTTGGAGGGGAACACATCCAAACCATAGCATTCTACCCATGGTCTACCAAAATTCATTCCTACTCACATACAAAATACATTCATTCCATCCCATAGCTATAGAAGTCTTGTTCTAGCATCAACCTTAAGGTCTAAGTCCAAAGTCTCATCTATATATTGTTTAAATCAGATATGGGTGAGATTCTAGGCACAATTCATCCTGAGACAAATTCCTCTTCCAGCTGTGAACTTGTGAAATCCAACAAGTTATGTGCTGCCAAACTACAAAGGTGGGGCAGGCACAGGATAGACATTCCCATTTCAAAAGGGAGCAACAGAAAAGAAGAAAGGGACCACAGGTCTCAAGGAACTCTAACACCCAACAAGGCAAACAACATTAAATCTTGAGGCTTTAGAATAATCTTTGACTCCATGTCCTGCCTTTCAGACACACTGGGGTGGGGTTGGATCACCAAGGCTCCAGGGACCCTGCCCCCTGGCCTCACTGGGCACAGCTCACATGGCAGTTCCCAGAGGTTAGAGTCTTGTGCCTGTGGCTCTTCCAGGCTAGAGTTACATGTCAGTGGCTCTACTGGTTTGTTGTCTCAGGGGTGACCCCGTTCCCATGGCTCCACTAGACATTGCTGTACTGTGGGGCTCTCTGAGATGGCCCTGACCCCATGGCTCCACTGGGCATTGCCCTAGTAGGGGACCTCTACAGCAGCCCCACCCCAAGGCACTTCTCTCTGTGGGACCCAATGCTCTCTGAAGCATCCTATGAAATCTAGGTGTAGATAGGCATGCCTGCATGGCTCTAGTACTCTGTGTGCCTGCAGGGTTAGCACCATGTGGACTCTGCCAAGGCTCACAGCCTGTACCTTCCAGAGGGGCCATCTGAGCCACATCTGGGCCTGCTTGAACTACAGCTGGGACAGCCAAGGAGCACTGTGCCTGATGTGGGGAGTAGAGATGAGGTGGTGCAAGGCAGTGAATACTAAGATCCTGAGGACACCCGAGGTTCTCTACTTCCCTTTTAATTACGAATTCCATCTTTAAATCATTTCTCTCTTTACTAGAAGCAATCAAGAGACACTGCGCAGCCCCTTCAATATTTTGCTTAGATATTTCTCCCATGAGATATCTTAGTTCATTATTCTTAAATTCTGTCTTCCACAAAGCCCCGGAGCATGAGCACAATTCAGCCAAGTTCTTTGCCACTTTGTAACAAGGATGGCCTTCCTCCAGCTTCCAATGAGATAGTCCTCATTTCCATCTAAGACCTTATCAGAATAGCCTTTACTGTTTATATTTCTACCAATATCCTAATCACAACCACTTAGATAATTTCTGAGAAGATTGAGGCCCTTTCTATAGCTCTCTCTTTGTTTTGCTTTTATCTTAGTCCATTTCCTACTTATTATAAAAAATGCCTGAAACTGGGTAATTTATAAAGAAAAGGAATTTATTTATTACAGTTATAGTCTGAAAAGTCCAAGATGGAGAGGTGGCATCTGGTGAGGGTCTTCTTGTTGCTGGGGATTTTCTGCAGAGTCCCAGGCCAGTGCAGGGCTTCACATGGTGAGAGGGCCGAGTGTGTTATATTAGGTCTCTCTTCCTCTTCTTGTAAAGCCACCGGTTCTACTCCCATGATAACCCATGAATCCAATGGTAGCCTATTAACCCATTAATCCATTCATCCATTAATAATCTTTGAGTGCAGAGTCCTCATGACTAAATCACCTCTTAAAATTTTGCAGCACTGCCACATTGGGGGGTTAAATTTCAACATGAGTTTTAGAGGGAACAAATATTCATACCATAGCAGAACCCCACCATAATTGCCCTTGATGCTCCATTCATAGCAATATGGGATTTTTCTAGCCTACTCCTCCAGACTCTTCTAGCCTCTGCCCATTACCCAGTTCCAAAACTGCTTCCACATTTTTTACATATTTGTTATAGAAAATACACCCCTTCTTGGTACAATTTCTGTCTTTGTCCGTTTATGCTGCTATAACAAACAAAATACCACACTGGATTATTAATAAACAATAGAAATGTATTTCTCATAGTTCTAGAGGCTGGGAAGTCCAAGATTGAGGCTCTGGCAAGATCAAGATACCTGCAGATTCAGTGTCTGCTGAGGGCCTGGTCTCTCTGCTTCTAATATACCTCCCTCCCTCCCTTCCTCCCTCCCTTCCTTCCTCCCTTCCTTCCTTTCTTCTTCTTTTTTTTTTTTTTTTTTGAGATGGAGTCGCGCTCTGTCACCCAGTCTGGAGTGCAGTGGCACGATCTCAGCTCACTGCAACCTGTGCCTCCCGGGTTCAAGCAATTCTCCTGCCTCAGCCTCCTAAGTAGCTGGGACTATAGGCATGCACCACCATGCTTAATTCTTGTAATTTTTAGTAAAGACAGGATTTCACCATATTGGTCAGGCTGGTCTTGAACTCCTAACCTCAGGAGTTTCACCCGCCTTGGCCTCCCAAAGTGCTGGGATTACAGGCGTGAGCCACCACATCTGGCCTATTTATTTACTTAAGATGGTGCTTTATTGCTGTGTCCTTCAGAGATGTGATGGTTAATACTGAGTGTCAGCTTGATTGGATTGAAGGATGCAAAGAATTGATCCTGGGTGTGTCTGTGAGGGTGTAGCCAAAGGAGATTAACATTTGAATAACTGGGCTGGGAGTCAGACCCATCCTTAATCTGGATGGGCACCATCTAATCAGCTGCCAGAGCAGCTACAATATAAAGCAGGCAGAAATACATGAAGAGATGAGACTGGCCTAGCCCTCCAGCCTACATCTTTCTCTGGTGCTGGACCCTTCCTGCCCTTGAACATTGGACTCCAAGTTCTTTCAGTTTTAGGACTCAGACTGGCTTTCCTTGCTCCTCAGCTTGCAGATGGACTATTGTAGGACCTTGTGATTATGTGAATTAGTACTTAAACTCCCCTTTACATATATATATATATATATTTCCAGACTTGTGTCAGTTTACAGACCCTGAACCCCTTGAATGAAGGTGAGGCTAGGTCCCCCATGAGGAAGGAAAAACTCTGTGTTCCTTCCACCATTATCCCACCCCTTAATATCCAGTCCCATACTACCAGCAATTTATGCTGTTAATCTTTCTCCCATCCTTCCCCAAGGAGACCTCTGGCCTTTTACCAGGGTAACTGTGCATTGGGATAAGGGAAATGATCAGAAATTTTGGGGACCCCTGGACACTGGCTCTGAGCTGATGTTGATTCCAGGGGACCCAAAACATCATTATGGTCCTCCAGTTAAAGTAGGGGCTTATGAAGATCAGGTAATTAATGGAGTTTTAGCTCATATCTGACTTACAGTGGGTCCAGTGGGTCCCCAGACTTATCCTGTGATCATTTCCCCTGTGCCAGAATGTATAATTGGCATAGACAGCAGCTGGCATAACCCCCATGTTGGCTTTCTGACTGGTAGGGTGAGGGCTATTATGGTGGGGAAAGGCCAAATGGAAGCCATTAGAGCTGCCTCTACCTAGAAAAATAGTAAATCAAAAACAATACTGCATCCCTGGAGGTATTGTGATTAGTGCCACCATTAAGGACTTGAAAGACGCAGGAGTGGTGATTTCCCACCAAATCCCTGTTCGACTCTCTTATTTGGTCTGTGCAGAAGACAGGTGGATCTTGGAGAATGACAGTGGATTATCATAAGCTTTATCAAGTGGTGACTCCAGTTGCAGCTGCTGTACCAGATGTGGTTTCATTGCTTGAACAAATTAACACATATTTTGGTACCTGGTATGCAGCCATTGACTTGGCAAATGCCTTTTTCTCCATTCCTGTCCTTAAGGCCCACCAGAGGCAATTTGCCTTCAGCTGACAAGGCCAGCAATATATTTTACTGTCCTACCTCAGGGGTATATTAACTCTCTGGCTTTGTGTCTAATCTTATCCGGAGAGACCCTGATCACTTTGCGCTTCTACAAGATATCACACTGGTCTATTACCTTGATGACATTATGCTGTTTGGATCCACTGAGCAAGAAATAGCAAACACACTGGACTTATTGGTGAGATCTTTGTGTGCCAGAGGATGGGAAAGAAATCCAACTAAAATTCAGGGATCTTCTACCTCAGTAAAATTTCTAGGGGCTCACTGTTGTGGGGCCTGTCCAGATATTCCTTCTAAGGTAAAGGACAAATTGCTGCATTTGGTCCCTCCTACAACCAGGAAAGAGGCACAACACCTAGTGGGCCTATTTGGAATTTGGAGGCAACACTTTCCTCATTTTGGTGTGTTACTCCAGCCCATTTATTGAGTGACCCAAAAGGCTGCCAGTTTTGTGTGGGGTCCAGAACAGAAGAAGGCTCTGCAACAGGTCCAGGTTGCTGTGCAAACTGCTCTGCCACTTGGGCCATATGACCCAGCAGATCCAATGGTGCTTCAGGTGTCAGTGGCAGATAGGGATGCCTTTTGGAGCCTTTGGCAGGCCCCCATAGGTGAATCACAGCGGAGCCTCTCAGGATTTTGGAGCAAGGCCCTGCCATCTTCTACAGATAACTATTCTCTTTTTGAGAGACAACTCTTGGCCTGTTACTGGGCTTTGGTGGAAACGGAAAGTTTGACTATGGGTCATCAAGTTACCATGTGACCTGAACTGCCTACCATGAACTTTCTGACCCATCTAGCCATAAAGTGGGTTGTGCACAGCAGCATTCCATTGTCAAATGGAGATGGTATATACGTGATCAGGCTTGAGCAGGTCCTGAAGGCACAAGTAAGTTAAATGAGGAAGTGACTCAAATGCCTGTGGTCTCCATTCCTGCCACCCTGCCTGCTCTTCCCCAGGCTGGACCAATCGCCTCAGGGAGAGTTCCCTCTGTTGAGTTGACAGAGGAAGAGAAGACTAGGGCCTGGTTCACAGATGGTTCTGCACAATGTGCAGATACCACCCAAAAGTGAACAGCTGCAGCACTACAGCCCCTTTCTAGGACATCCCTGAAGGACAGTAGTGAAGCCAAATCTTCCCAGTGGGCAGAACTTCAAACAGTGCACCTGGTTGTACACTTTGCATGGAAGGAGAAATGGCCAGATGTGCGATTATATACTGATTTATGGGCTGTAGCCAATGGTTTGCCTTGATGGTCAGGGACTTGGAAGAAGCATGATTGGAAAATTGGTGACAAAGAAATTTGGGGAAGAGGTATGTGGACTGACCCCTCTGAGTGGTCAAAAACTGTGAAGATATGTGAGTGCTCACCAATGGGTGACCTCAGCAGAGCAGGATTTTAATAATCAAGTGGATAGGATGACCCATTCTGTGGACGCCATTCAGCCTCTTTCCCCAGCCACCCCTGTCATTGCCCAGTGGACTCATGAACAAAGCGGTCATGTTTGCAGGGATGGAGGTTACGCGTGGGCTCAGTAACATGGACTTCCACTCACCAAGGCTGACCTGGCTACAGCTACCGCTGAGTGCCCAATTTGCCAGCAGTGGTGACTAGTGCTGAGCCCTTGATATGGCAGCATTCCTAGGGGCGATCAGCCAGTTACCTGGTGGCAGGTTGATTATATTGAACCTCTTCCATCATGGAAAGGAAGAGGTTTGTCCTCACTGGAACTGACACACCCATTGCTCTGGTTATAGGTTTGCCTATTCTACATGCAATGCTTCTGCCAAGACTACCATCCATGGGCTCACGGAATGCCTTATCCACTGTCATGGTATTCCACACAGCATTGCCTCTGACCAAGGCACTCACTTTATGACTAAAGAAATGTGGCAGTGGGCACATGCTTGTGGAATTTGCTGGTCTTCCCATATTCTCCATCATCCTGAAGCAGCTGGATTGATAGAACAATGGAATGGCCTTTTGAAGTCACAATTACACCACCAACAAGATGACAATACTTTGCAGGGCTGAGGCAAAGGTCTTCAAAAGGCCGTGTATGCTCTGAATCAGCATCCAGTATATGGTACTCTTTCTCTCATAGCCAGTATTTACGGGTCCAGGAATCAAGGGGTGGAAGTGGAAGTGGCACTACTCACCATAGTAGGTCACCTAGTGACCTGCTAGCAAAATATTTGCTTCTTGTTCTTGCGACCTGATGTTCTGCTGGCCTGGAGGTCTTAGTTCCAGAGGGAGGAATGCTGCCACAGGAGACAAAACAACTGTTCCATTATACTGGAAGTTAAGATTGTCACCTGGACACTTTGGGCTCCTCCTACCTTTAAGTCAACAGGCTAAGAAGGAAATTACAATGTTGGCTGCAGCGATTGACCGGGACTATCAAGATGAAAATCAGTCTACTACACAACAGAGGTAAGGAAGAGTATGCATGGAATACAGGAGATCCATTAGGATGTCCCTTAGTATTAACATGCCCTGTGATTAAAGTCAATGGGAAACTACAACAGCCCAATCCAGGCAGGACTACAAATGGCCCAGACCCCTCAGGAATTAAGGTTTGGGTCACTCCAACAGGAAAAAAACCATGACCTGCTGAGGTGTTTGCGGAAGGCAGAGAATACAGAATGGGTAGTAGAAAAGGTCGTCATCAATACCAGCTATAATCCTGTGACCAGCTGCAGAAACGAGGACTGTAATTGTCATAAGTATTTCCTCCTTCTTTTGATAAAAACATCTTTGTGTATGTATATACTGGTACTAAGAAAATATCTTCATTTAATTTCCTTTATCATGTGACATAAGATTTATTGACTTCATATCAGCATTTAAGTATTGTTAACTTCATGTAACAGTATTTGGGTTGGGGACTGGTGGATTTCTGGTTGTATGAAGGATAGTTGTATTATGTTAGGTGTAATTATTATTGTCTTTATTTGAAGATTATGCATGATCTCAGGAGTTGTGTGTGGGTTCAAATTGACAAGGGGTGGGCTCATGGTGGTTAATGCTGAGTGTCAACTTGCTTGGATTGAAAGGTGCAAAGTATTGATCCTGGGTATATCTATGACGGTGTTGCCAAAAGGGATTAACATTTGAGTGAGTGGGCTGGGAAAGGCAGGCCCACCCTTAATCTGGCTGGGCACCATCTAATCAGCTGCCAACTCAGGTAGAATATAAAGCAGGCAGAAAAACATGAAGAGATGAGAACTGCCCTAGCCTCCCCAGCCTATATCTTCTCTGGTGCTGGACCCTTCCTGCCGTTGAACATCGGATTCTGAGTTCTTTAGTTTTGGGGCTCGGACTGGCTTTCCTTGCTCCTCAGCTTGCAAACAGCCTATTGTGGGACCTTGTGATCGTGTGAGTTAATACATAATAAACTCCCCCATTATATGTATATATATATCCTTTTAGTTCTGTCCCTCTAGAGAACCCTAATACAAGAGGGAAGAAATGCTGTGTCCTCATGTTGTAGAATAAATGGAAAGACAAAAGGGCAAATGCTCTGTGAAACCTCTCCTGTAAGAGCCTTCATCTCATTCACAAGATAAGAACCCTATTGACCTAGTAATCTCCCGAAGGCCCCACTTCCTAACATGAGTGCATTGGAGATTTATTTTCAACATATATTTTGGAGGAACACAAAGATTTAAACCATAGCGTGGAGGGTTCCATTGGCTGTCCTTATTGGAAACCTTTAGTTTTTTTGTAGGAAATACTGTTTTTCAGCTGCATTATTAGAAAATGCAGTTGTTTCCATTTTTGTTAATTTAAATTAGTTTTTTTGTGTATACATGACATTACAGTTCCTCTTTCAAATGTATCACTCCACTTTTATAATAAACTTAAAAGTCAATTTTGATAAAAAAATAAATGGACTCTTTCTGTCAAATTTATGCAGGCATATTGCTCAAACAATTTTCAGTGATCTCATGAGCTTTATTAAATAATTCTTCTTATAATTTACAACATTTCAAAAATAAAATTTAATTGTTTGTTGCTTTGATGAACTTGGCAAAGTTGATAAAGTTGATAAATATTTCAAAGTTATAAATAATATTACAGTGAAACAGGATAATGTAACTTGTAATCAAAATGCTATCAAGATGAGCATATAAAATGATATAAGAGCAGTTTTTTTTTTTGATGGAATCTTGCTCTGTCGCTCAGGCTGGAGTGAAGTGGCACGATCTCGGCTCACTGCAACTTCTGCTTCCCTGGTTCAAGCGATTTTCCTTCCTCAGCCTTCCGAGTAGCTGAGACTATAGGCACATACCACCATGCCTGGCTAATTTTTTGTATTTTTAGTAGAGATGGGGTTTCACCATGTTAGCCAGGATGATCTCCATCTCTTGACCTTGTGATCCGCATGCCTGGGCTTCCCAAAGTGCTAGGATTACAGGCCTGTGCCACCGCGCCCGGCCAGAGCCATTGTTTTTTAAAAGATGTGTATTCCTGTAACTTGTTATCTTTTGGTTTCTATTATTAGAAAACATTAGAAACATGCAGGAGCTCAATTATTCCTCCAGGATGTATGTGAATTAGATAATATATTTCAGTTTCTAGTGAAGAGATAAGAAAACTGAAGATCCTATTGGGCTCTCATTAAATGTTTCTTGCCAGTATTTCAAACACTTTAGGGAACAGTCTCGGGAGACAGTAGACTCTGCCTAGGGGAAAAGAATGGGAAATTAGACCAGATGTCATATTTTCCATTGCAAATAAGACCAGAAGATCTGTTTTATTGGCTGAACGAAGCAAAATCATTCTACTGAACCTCTCTGACACTTTGCAAAACTGGAATCAAGTCAGTTCTTTCTCTTCAAAGACAAGGAAGATAATAAAGTAACAAATATGTGGGTAAACAGATGGCAGGTGTGAGGAAAGAGCCTTGTCTTTTGGCTGATCTGTTTATTAACAGAATGAGGTCAACAGGCAAAGAAAAGGTAAAACAGTGCTCGTTAAAGGCAATGGAAAGCAGACTAGATGACATAGTCTTTGTGATAATATAGCATTGACTTTTCTCATAATAATAACAGCACTACAAAGCATCTTATGTGAGTCCCAACAAAGTACCAGGTGCTCTGCTAGGTGCTTTTCCATGCATTACTTGACTCCTCACAATTGTCCATTGTCATATAACCTGAGTTTTGCTGGTGCTTGCTCTTACCTACTAACATAGGAAATCAGCTCTTAGAAGCTCCCTCCTTCCCGCACAATATTTCTGGGAGTCCTCAGAAGGGACTTCACATGCATTCACAGACAGGTTCGGCCACTGACCATCTTTGCTGGGCACCACTGTGTCTGTCATGCACACATTGCTGCAGATTGTGGGCACAAGTACCGCTTTCCCTCGGGCTTTGGGAAAGATGTCATCACTGTCCTCTACTGCCACTCCTTATAGGTAGCATCTGCTGGACATCACTATCAATTTCATTGGTTAGCACTGTTGAGAGCTGGAAGTGCTGAGGATTTCAGAGTTACATGGTGTTCTGTGGAGATGTGGGGAAGAATGCGTCTGCCACACACTGATAGTGGGCTGCCAATGGAGCACAGCGTTTTAAAATGAATATGATTCTCTCAGTTTTTGACTTCCTATCTCTATCTCCTCTCTGCCACAGTAGGTTCCATTTGACAGATTAGAAAGTGGGTCTCAAAGGAGTTAAGTAACTTGAGTTAGGTAACTTTCTAGAATTACATGGCTAGTAAGTGGCAGAACTGAGTGCTGGACTTTGATTTGTTTAAAGTCTAAGCTTTTTGATACACCCAATACACCGTGCTCCCCTCTCCATTCTTGAGTTCTCTTGGGTGCTTGATGGTTCTGAGGATTCCTTCTTTGGAACTTGAAACTCTCTCTTCCCTTTCCCTCCAAGCCCATCCAAATTATCTTCCAAATTGATCCTTTGTTTTCTTCCCCAGATCCTCTTCTTCTCACCTATTAACCTATTGTTCAGCCCTCACCCTCTTTCCATCTTTCTTTATACTCTCCTTTAGACTCTCTAATTTTGCCTATTGCCTTTAAACAAACTTTCCCAAAAACATTCACTTAAACAAACATTTATACAGCTCTATTGCAGATGCTATGCTAAGCAATGGATATAAAAATATATGAAGGAATTTATAGTCTAGTGTAGAAAATATACTAATCATTAATTATAGCACTATATGATAGGTACTGTGAAAGGGCAGGCACAGGGAGTGATGGGGCAACGAAAATCAGATTATAAAGGTAAAAAAACTACAGAGAAGGGGCACATAAATTAGTCTGGGAACTAAAGGAAGTTAGACGAGCAGCCCTTGAACTGAGCCTTGAAGAAAAAGTTGGTATTAGATAGGTAAAGGAGGGAGTAAAGGCACAATAGGCTAAACAAAGAAAGCAACGCTTACAAAATCAACGTCTTGAAGATTTATTACCTGTTGCAGGAGCTGTAAGTAATTCAATAAATTAAGGGTATGTGGGAAGAAGTAAAAGGGAATAGTATGAGGGTATTCACAGGCCAGATACTTCCAGAGGCTACACAGATAAAGCCAATGAGTGAAGCAGGCTAGATAGATTACAACATGCAGAGTGCAGACTGTGACAAACCAGAGAGCACATATGCTGTCCCCATGGATGACTGCTCCTCCCTCTAGCCTGAGTTGCCACTGTGAATACAGACCCAGATATGATCAGATTTTTTTGTGTGGTATTTTTCAAGGGAATCCTAGAACATAGATTTTTGTGTGAATTTTCCCAATGATTAAAATACCATGTAGCCAAACAAAATACATCTGCCTGCAACATCTGGGCCAAATCATGATGACCCATGTGTGTTAAGATAAAGATATTGAACTTCCTCCTAAACACATTCAGCAGGACATGACTGGATGTTTTTAAAGTGGGGGATTTACATCATCAGACTTAAGTTTTGCAAAGACTGCAGTTCACCGATGGAGATATGAAGGATGGATCAGAGACAGGCAAGACTGGAGGGTGAGTGAGCTGCTAGACATCTATGGTAGGAAATCAAATGTAGCCATGACAGCAGGGGGCAGCAGTGGTGGAGAAAGAGGGCATACACAAGGATGGCTTGGGATCTGCAGGGCTTGGTGACTGATTAAATAGGAAGAATAAAAGAGAGAGAGAAGAAGCAGAATAATTTCCTTGCCATATGGGCCTATAGTTTTCTAGAAGCCCAGAAACCTTTCCCCTTCTGCAAAAAGTTCTGCAGTTCAGAAAGAGAACAGCAAAATGTTCCAGAAAGTTGAGTCTAGACTTGTGTAATGAAATGAAACCCAATGAGAGTATTTACAAATGTGCTTTATGGACCCCACCCAGAGATTCCTGCACTATCTCTTCTGCGTGATATCTGGTTATAATCATGGATTGGGTCATTATCCATTATACCATTCTTCTTTCAGAATGTCTCTCTTTCTTACAGCAACCAATTTAGTTTACATCTTCAGGCCCTGGTTATTACAACAGCTACCTGGTTAGTCATCCTGATTCTTGATCTCCATTCTTCAACTTGTCCTCAGGATGCTCCCTCTTCCAACCACAACAAGATTAAACTCTTCTTCCTGGCTTTCAAGGCACTCCACAATTTGGCATCAACCTTCCCTTTGAACTTTTAACTGCAGCCTGATTTGCATCCTATACCCTTTGAACTGGTCTCCTCAAAGCTCATTTTTGCCTTCAAGACTTGGCTCTGTTTGGAAAGCCCTAACTTCTCCCCTTGCACACAGGAAATGATCCTTCCTCCTTGAAGTACTCTATTTTGATCTCATTGCTCTTCTAAGTTCCTAAATCAGTTTGGCCCTCTGCTAGATGGACCACAGGAAGAGTTCTTGAAGCCTTAAAATGCCTACCACATATAACGAGTGGCCAGTACTCTCCTGTGTATGCTGCAGTGACTCCAGCAGGATGCTTCCAGTGAGCCCAACTTAGTGTCCTGATCATGGTGGAGTACGCTGGATAGGCATTACATATTCCAGAGGCAACTGTGTTTGGATTGAGTCATCTCTGAGATTGCTTGTCACAAACCTGACCTCGAAGACATGTTTCATATGATGGTTAGTCCTCTTTTTTTGGAAGGATAAAATGTTAGATGAGCAAAGTCATTTGTATTTAGGTTGCCATAATGAGAAAAAACAAATTCTTAATTCTCTGTGTAGCCACTACATTTACCAATGCAAGAGGAATACCAGATCTAGGTACACTGAATAACTGATGAAGAAACTCCCTCTGCTACCCCAGATTCCAGCATATTTTTGCTAATAATCTCTATCACTAAAGGAAGTCTGTGCACATCTTATGCTAAATCGAGGAGTTTTTAAAACTGTAGTATTGTTTCATGGGCTTTAGGCATCTTCCCAAGAAGGCCTCAGAGATATTTCAAGTGGAAAGCATATGGCTAACGCCAGGCAAAAATCAGTTGGCTACCTTTCAAGCGGCTCTACAGGTTAGATTATCTTGGGAAATTTACCACAGCCCATGATCTGGCTCTCAGTCCTGTGGGTTTTGAAACTGGATTTTATCAACACAATACAGATCCATTTGTCATTAGTGGTTCACGTTAACCAACCTACAAAGACTGGTGGAAAAACACAGAACATCTGGTATTAGTAACTGTTCTAAGGACTGGAATGTTTTCTAGGAACATGAAATCTGAGTAAGAATTAGAGTAAGGAGAGTTCCATGTGTCATAATGTTCACGAGAGGAAAATGGGTGAAGGTAATGTTATTGCCAAAAACTGCACATGACCTGCAGCTGACATTATTGCTGGGGCAGCTGACAGTGATCTAGCATCACTGGTGGGTGTTTATTCCAGATTTGATAGTCTTTCTTCAGCTCAGTGTTCAGCAATGAATGGTCTATAATGGAGATATATCCATTCCAGGAACCAGGTACTTCTCTCTCGTGGCTGAGGGTACTCTTTCTGTTAGATGGTGACAATGATAAATCATATCTAAGAAATTGAATGATTGATGGGATATGATGAATGAGGTGAAAGTAAGAGTCATAGCCCTCCTCTCCCCCGGCAGTTACTTTATGACTTGAGTAACTGGGTGTGTAATGGAGCCATATGATTGTTTTCTAGAGGGAACAATAGTTACCAGTTTTGGACATACACAGTGATTCAGGGATGCCTTTGAGACATCCAAATTGAAATGTCCTATAGGCAGTTCTATATTCAGGTATGTTTGCTCAGAAGCTTGATCTGCACCAGAGAGATAAATTTGGGATTTGTCAGTGTATAGATGATTAAAGCCAGGAGAACTGATAATATTTCCTCAGGGGAAAGTATGAAGAACAGAGAGTAGAGGGCCTAGGACAAAATTCTGAGGAATATCAACATTTACTTGTTGGTTAGAGAATGAGAGACTGACATGAGAGACTTAGTATAGCGAAAAACATAGAAAGAGAATGAGGAGTGTATGCTAACATGGAAACCAAGACCAGAGACTATTTAAAGAAAAGTGTGTAGGCGCTTTCTGAATGGTGAAGTAAATTCCAAGCATAAAATGGCTGTGGCTCTGCATAGAGTTAAGTGTCTCAAATTTAGCAAGGTTCTACCTGAGCAGACATGGTCACTGGCAGCAGTGTAACCTGTTAGGGGCCTTAAGGAGCCTTGGAAAAATCCTCTGCATCTCTGCAGTGTTTGCCCTCCCATGGCAGGGGGCACTATGTTTGGTCTGAATTTATGTATAATTTGCTATATAAATAAGAGAGTGAAGAACTTAATTGGATTAACAACTATAAAACTAAAAAATAATCTTAGTATTCAGCAGTATGTGGATCAAATGTCTTTGGTGAACTTCAGCATAGCAATGGGGGTGGAATAATAAGAGTGGGCTGAGAAACCAAAGACTTGCTCCTGAAAGAAGGGTGTGTGTGTGTGTGTGTGTGTGTGTGTGTAAGGCAAATATATGAACTGGATCAGAGTACTGCAAAATGCCCTTTGAAAAGTTATTTTATATTCAGTCTTAGAAATTTTGCTTTGGTATGCTAGTTTGGTCTTTCTTTTCAAGAGCCATTAGTGATGGCTTTAAAAAATTAAGTCTGAAAATGCTGGAGTGTTTCTGGGAATATTTGATTGCCCACAGAGTATGGCTTGAAATCTTGACGCCAGAGAAATGTTGCCATCATTGATTAAAAGTGAGTAGCTGCATATGGCCTGTCCAGAGTAAACTAAGGTCAAAGTTCAAAACTCAGAAATACTAAACACACGCTTAGGATGACATCTGACAACCTCAGTCTGCAGGATGGAACTCTAATAATTAAAGGGCCATGTGCTGCACTCAGCCACGCACTCATCTCCCACTGCCATTGAGAGACATCGTTCTTGGCTTAAACCAGCAAACAGGGATATAAAGGCATGCCGTTCCTTTGTACTCCCTTTGGGAATAAATTAACTTTGAAAAATTCCCAGAGATGTCTGATTCATGAAGGACCAGGTAAAAAGGAAAATCCAGTTGCTTCCATGAACAGTAGGGTAGTAGATATTTTCTCCTCTTGGGGTGAAGAGGATTGGAGAGGCGGGGCGGTGGTGGGGGGTGATTCTCCTTAAACAGTCATCCCCCACACCCACATGCTCAAAATAATTTAAAATGGCTCTCCAAGCTTCATATTCTCTTTCATCTAAACTCATAATTAAGAACGGCTGTTTTTAACTCACTTTCCAAAGAACAAGGGTGCAGTATACCAGGATGTGGTAGCTACTGCCGTGCTATAATCCCAGAATTGCCGTAGCTACTAACCTATTTTCCTCTTGTACAATTTTCATTCATCTCTGGCAAGCAGGCAAATACTAATCCGTACTGAGACCTGGAAGCATGCCAAAGGAATCAATCTGCCTCCATGCTTTGCCTCTCTAAAATATCCCTAAATGGGACCATATTACTGGTGAGATCTCACCACAATTTTGTAGAGGACCAGAGGCTTTGCCATTAGACAGATCTGGTTTCAAGTCCTAGTCCCGCCACTTGCCCTCTGTATGAGCACTTTACTTTGCCTCGATTCCTGTTTCATTTGAATAATGGGCACAAATAGGGTTATTGTGAGAATTAAGTGAGATAATTCACGTAAAATCCCAACACAGTATCTGACTTAGAGTACGAGCCCTAAATTAATGTTAACTGTTAGATATATTAAAGGGCTTGAAATTATTATAAATTTAGCACAGTTGGAAATAATATTTCAAGTGAAAGGCTATTGGAATCGTAGGTTTCTTCAATGAGCCTCATACATAATAGAAATCGTTTTCTAAAATTTAGAGAAACTTTAAAGAGACTTTGATTATGATTTCTAAAAAGGCAAGGCTTGAGAGGCTCTTTAATGACACAGTCCTTTATCGTGACAAAACTAGCCTAGGAAAGCTTCATCCAAGAATTATCACAGCATCAATTTTTAGGAACCCAGGTTGAAACACCATGCCTACCCCTGTCTCAATCCCACTTTGCATACATGATGATTATAAAATGAAATAAAATAAAAAATATAATTATGCTATGATAAAAACATTTTAAAACACAGTGCAGAAATAAGTAAGGTTTGGGCCGGGCATGGTGGCTCATGCCTGTAATCCCCACCTACTCAGGAGGCTGAGGCAGGAGAATCGCTTGAACCTGGGAGGCAGAAGTTGCAGTGAGCACCACGCCACTGCACTCCAGCCTGGGCAACAGAGTGAGACTGTCTCAAGAAAAAAAAAAAGAAGTAAGATTTGAAATTTTATATGATAATGTATATCATTCAGGACGCCAAAATTTTTCAAATACAACTTTCAATTTTAGAAAAAAGGAAAGGGAGAAAAATAGTTATAAAATAAATAAAATGAAATGCATTTAGTTAACTCTACTGGATATTTTAATTTCTTACAAAATTAATTGACCTATATCTGACTCTACTTAATACTGTTGTTATTGACTAGAAATGTATGATTTTCTTACTTTCCATTTTTATTCCTTCATTCACTTAATATTTTTAAAAACCTACACTAAAACTTGGTTTCTGTAGTGAACTATACAGCCTGTTTAATAGTAAAACATCTCTTTGACAATTGAATATCTCCATACACTGATTAAAAATGTCTATGCTTAAATCACATTTTTGGTATTTGTAATTTATTGTGACCTTTCAAAAGACAGACATTAGAGAATGAAGTTTAAAGTATTTGTATCTATGACACAAAATAGTGTGAGACCAGACTGTAAAGAATTTAACTTCAAGTAGATGCTCTTACAGTGTACAAAACATGCCTGTCTCATTTTACTTGGCTAAGGGCGATAAAGAGAATAAGTAACAGTATTGTCCAGAGGCCAAAAGAGCCTAGAGTCAAAAAATTACAGATGGCTTCACAACACAGCTCAAGTTACTGGAATCTAGCAAAGGATGAATTTAGAAATACAGTAAATGTTTGTTTATCTTGGAATTCAAACAACCAGCATATGCAGATAATGAGAAAGTTCTTCCTTCCTATTCTGCACTCCAGTTTTAGGAAAGGAGACAAGTAGGAAATATGCTGTTGCCAGAATTTTGGTTTAAAAACCAAAACCAGGGTATGCCATAGGGTCAGAACAGGTTTGGTATAATTTTTCACACCTTCCGTATAGCTATACAGTGAAAATTGTTCAGGATTACATAAATCAGGTTTAACCAGGTCAATATTTCCTGTGCATTTAGTCCAGTTAGTCACGCATGCAGCAAGTATGTGGGCCCCCACCACCACCCACATGTCAGGTATACAACAGGCCCACGGTACAATTCTGTGCAAACTATTCAGAGAATGTACATGAATGAGAACTTTCATGTAAGGAAACAGTGAGAAATTAGGTTGGGAAAGTAGTTTGGAGCCTGACTCTGAAAGACCTTGAAGATCAGGCTAAAGGATCATGGAAGAATTTTTGTGACAAAGAATGATATAACCAAAGGAGAGTTTTGTTGCACTCATTTAGAAATGGGTTGCAGGCTAATGTTCTCCCTCTTTCCTTTCATGGGCCCACTGCTGAAATAGGCAGAGGGTGAGGAGTGAGCTGTTAGTGGCTGTAACAGGACCCTTTATCTGAGAAGGTCAGTGGGATTTGCTGGGGCAAAAAGAGTAAGCGCCCAGCCATAAAGAAACTTTTGAAAGACAATGAATATCTTTCTAATAATGAAGCTGTAAGTATGTGATTTAAAAAGGTATGTGATACTAATTTACACTCCCACCAACAGTGTAAAAGCGTTCCTATTTCTCCACATCCTCTCCAGCATCTGTTGTCTCCAGATTTTTTAATGATCGCCATTCTAACTGGCGTGAGATGGTATCTCAATGTAGTTTTGATTTGCATTTCTCTAATGACCAGTGATGATGAGCATTTTTTCATATGTTTGTTGGCTTCATGTATGTCTTCTTTTGTAAAGTGTCTGTTCATATCCTTCGCCCACTTTTGAATGGGCTTGTTTGTTTTCTTCTTGTAAATGTGTTTCAGTTCTTTGTAGATTCTGGTTATCAGCCCTTTGTCAGATGGGTAGACTGCAAAAATTTTTTCCCATTCTGTTGGTTGCCGATTCACTCTAATGACTGTTTCTTTTGCTGTGCAGAAGCTATGGAGTTTGATTAGGTCCCATTTGTCTATTTTGGCTTTTGTTGTGGGAGTGTAAATTAGTTCAACCATTGTGGAAGACGGTGTGGCGATTCCTCAAGGACCTAGAAATAGAAATTCCATTTGATCCAGCAATCCCATTACTGGGTATATATCCAAAAGACTATAAATCGTTCTACTATAAGGACACATGCACACGAATGTTCATTGCAGCACAGTTTACAATAGCAAAGACCTGGAACCAACCCAAATGCCCATCGATGATAGACTGGACAGGGAAAATGTGGCACATATACACCATGGAATATTATGCAGCCATCAAAAACAATGAGTTCGTGTCCTTTGTAGGGACATGGATGAACCTGGAAACCATCATTCTCAGCAAACTGACACAAGAACAGAAAATCAAACACCGCATGTTCTCACTCATAGGCGGGTGTTGAACAGTGGGAACACATGGACACAGGGAGGGGAGTATCACACACTGGGGTCTGTCGGGGAAAAAGGGGAGGGATAGTGGGGGGTGGGGGAGTTGGGGAGGGATAGCATGGGGAGAAATGCCAGATATAGGTGATGGGGGAGGAAGGCAGCAAATCACACTGCCATGTGTGTACCTATGCAACAATCTTCCATGTTCTTCACATGTACACCCAAACCTAAAATGCAATAAAAAAAAAAAAAAAAAGGTATGTGATAATGGGAATTAGACAGCTTATACCTAATCACTACCATAGCAGGATAGTCTAAAAAATTTAAAAGGCAATAGTAATAAATAGCATATACCATGTGGGAAAAACATAAAATGGAGAGATATTAATTAAAATATATTAGCAGAAGTGAGAATAATCTTTTTAAAAAAAGTCAGGGAGCCGGGCCCGGTGGCTCACGCCTGTAATCCTAGCACTTTGGGAGGCTGAGGCGGGTGGATCACCTGAGGTCAGGAGTTCAAGACCAGCCTGACCAATATGGTGAAACCCTGTCTTTAAAAAAATAAAAAAAATAATAATAAAATAAAATAAAATAAAAAAATAAAAAATAAATAAAAAATAAATAAATTATTAAAAAAAAAAAGTCAGGGAAAGACAATTAAAACTTATTTGTTACAATGAAAATATTTCAGTTCCATACACTTACTTGAAATAGTTCTTTCCACTTTTAGGGCAATTAATGCCAGAATCACCAATATTAAATTGCATTCATTTTTTGAGAGGAGCAGGCCATCTAGTGGTAAAGAGACCTATCACAACGGGCAGTATAAATACCTTGTGGATTACATATGATGCTAAATGAGGGTGGGAGTTATTATAAATAAGTTACTTATGTTTTTACAACAAAGAACTGTCACATAGAGATATCAGGTTAGCCTCAGACAGTATTTTCTAAAAGTGTATTTTTTTAATGTAGAAAAAAGAAAAATTCACCACAAATACTGAAAAAAAATACAAAAGGAATAACTCAGTAATAAAAAAGTTAAAATAATTACTTTTATAATCAAAGCTATGATTCATACGGTTGAATTTCTTTGATCAAACTAAATATTGGAGCATCAGTGCTGCTTCCTAATGGCTAAGATTTAGGCTTGACAGATTTTTAAATTTGAGTTATTTACTCATATCAACTGAAAGTTATAATTCCAACTAATTAAGGTTTCTTTGTTGGCTAATTTAGTAAATAGGTTATGTACTGGGGACTCTGTGTTGGGGGACAGAAAGGTAACAGTTAATCTGGCAGTTTGAACTTACTGGAGAAGAAACATGACTTAGTTTTATATTTCTCCAGTCACTGCTCTCTCAACAGAATCTTAGGCAGATACATAACTTGCCTTCAGTTATTAAACAATGTCTAGCCATTTATAAGTTCTATTTTCATCTTCCCTCCTTCCCCAGCCCCTGCTTGATTGTAACTCAAGGGGTCAACGGCAGGGAGACAGGAGCTGTTTGTTCACTCTTCTTCTTCTTCTTTTTTTTTTAATTGTACTTTAGGTTCTGGGGTACATGTGCAGATCATGCAGGATTGTTGCATACGTACATACATGGCAATGTGGTTTGCTGCCTACATCCCCCCCATCACCTATATCTGGCATTTCTCCCCTACATTATCCCCTCCCCAACCTCCCCACCCCCTGCTGTCCCTCCCCTATTCCCCCCCCCCCAACAGACCCCAGTGTGTGATGCTCCTTCCCTGTATCCATGTGTTCTCATTGTTCAACACCCACCTATGGGTAGAACATGCGGTGTTTGATTTTCTGTTCTTGTATCAGTTTGCTGAGAATGATGGTTTCCAGATTCATCCATGTCCCTACAAAGGACACAAACTCATCATTTTTTATGGCTGCATAGTATTCCATGGTGTATATGTGCCACATTTTCCTTGTCCAGTCTATCATTGATGGACATTTGGGTTGCTTCCAGGTCTTTGCTATTGTAAAATCTGTTCTGTTACATGTTCACTCTTCTTATCTCCTTCATTCTTTCCAAACTCTCTTGGGTTTGAGGGCATGAAGGAGAGACTAAAAGTAAAAGGCACCAGTCTTTTTAACTAGTTGAGCTCATTACAAAAATTGTTATGCATCACTGCTTCTCTGGCAAATGTTGACTAGACATTTGTACCCTCTCTGTGGCAGGTTTCCTACTGCTGGTTCTGGTGGGAGCACTTGTGAGGTTCTTCAGGGGAACCATTTCCTTGACACCTTTAGGGGTGGTGTACCCCATTGTCTCTTGCTGCTAGAGTCACTTCAACCAGTAGAATGCCTACTACCTGAGGCATGAGAAACATGGCTAAAGTCCTGCTACTTTCCTGGTATTTGACTCAAGGAAACATTCATTCTTGCAATGGTTATTTCCAACAACCTCTTCTCTCTGCCCCTCTCCAATTTCCTTTTCCTTGAAATGTAGCTGCGGGACAGGTCAATAACAGTACTGCCTAGGAAGTTGTTCACCTGGGGAATGAAATTCCAGTCTCCCATTATTGTCAGCACTAAAATCTCTGTAAGTTATTTTCTTGGTGCTCGGTTTATGGCTTGGGGGGTGGGGTATGTCTAAAGAGAGTTTCTAGGCCATGACGCAGGAAGGCGGAGCCTAGATGGAGTCTTGAAGAATCCCTGAGTTGAGTGAGGCCTTAGAGTCCAGGGAGACCAAAGCAGATAAAATTTAATAGAAAGAATTTCAGAGAGAAGAGAGATGCACAGAGAGAGCACTCGAGAGATCTACAGAGGATCCCCCTCAAATATTCAGATGTGTACTGATGAGTACAACCATGTAAGGAAAGACTCTTACCATTAGCCAGGAAACATGTACTTTTGGCAAGGGCAGACCTAAATAATTAGAAGTAACAGGGCCAGAAACAATGCCTGTTCCTCACCAGCCAGACAGAAAAACCTCAAGGTTTATGGAGCTCTGGTAGAGTATATAAAAGCTTCTGCCTCAATAGTTGGCAATAATTAGGTTTAGACTGAGCACTGCTCTGCTTCCACCTAACAATCTTAAGAGCAAGACACAAAAGGATCAAACAGCTTCCAAATAACTTAACTGTCTTCTGGAATGAAGCCCAACAATGTTTATAGAACTACAAAAACATCTAGCACCCAACAAGTTAAAGTTCACTATTCCTGGAACCCAGTAAAAATAACCAGCTATACAGGAAGCAGGAAAATATGATCCATAATGAGGAGAAAATTAATCAGTTGAAACTAAACCATAATTGATATAGAGTTAGAATGAGTAGATAAAGACATTAAAATGATTGTTATAGCTGTATTCCATATCATCCAAATGCAAAATAGAGACATTGAAGATATTTTCAGAAGACCCAAATCTAATTTTAGAGGTGAAACAATAGTATGTGAGATAAAAATACACTGGAGAGAATTAACAGCTTATTAGACATTACAGAAGAAAAACTTAGTGAACTTGAAGATAGTAATAGAAACAAAAAACGAGACAGAAGAAAGGGAATAGAAAAAACAACAGGGGAACAGTCACACAGTCTAACAGACATCTACCTGGAGTCCCTGAAAGAGAGGAGAGAAAGAGAGAAATAGGAAAAAATATTTGAAGACATAATAGCCAAAAATATTCCAAATTTGATGAAAAGTATAAACCCACAGAACAAAGAAGCTTAATGAACCCAAAGAAAGCTGCACAAAGGAATATCATGTTAAAATTGCTCAACCCTAGTGAGAAGATGGTGAAACAACATCTTTAAAGTATTGAAACAAAAAAAATCCTCTGTCAACCTGAAATCACTAGAAAAAAATTGTAAAAGCAGCCAGAGGGAGAAAAATCACTTTATGTACAAGGGAACAAAAATTAGAATGACAGCAGATTTGTCACTGAAATCAATGCAAGTGAGATGGTAAAACAACATCTTAAAAGTATTGAAAGAAAAGAAAAAAAATCCTCTGTCAACCTGAAGTCTGTATCCACTGAAAATAACTTTCAAAAATAAAAGCAAAAGTAAGTGCTTTAGCAGACATACAAAAGCTGAAAGATATTAAAAGAGATGGGGAGAAAAAAAATCTGAAAGAATTCATCACCAGCAGAACTTCACTGCAAGAAATGCTAAAGGATGTCTTTCAGGAAGAAGGAAAATGGTATCAGATGAGAAACATAAGATTTGACATCATTACAAATGATGACCTAAGGAGCACAAAGGCTATGAAAAAAGAAATGGAAATATATTATTGTAAGTTTCTTTTTTTCTTGGTGAATTCTGCTTCACAATGAATTATGTAAGTTTCTTATACTATACATGAAGTGGCAAAATATCACTTGAAGATGTATATCACTTATTATAAACCCAAGAGCAACCTTCAAAACAAAAAAGATGCAGCTAACAAGTTAACAAAGGAAACACATTATAATAATACCAAATGTGCAATTAATACAAAATAGAGCAGAAAAGGAGGAAAAAGGGAACGACAAATAGATTTTAAAAATAGAAAACAAATAGCAAGATAATAGATTTAAACCTAATTATATAAATAATTACATTGTTGTAGTTTCTTACTTATGTATGGAAAATCTTAAATCTTAAATAATGGCGTTTGTGTAGTCATGTGATACATAACAAGGTTTCTTTCAGTCAGTGATAGACCACGTGTACAACTGTGGTCCCATAAGATTGTAGTATCGTATTTTTACTGCACCTTCTCTATATTTAGATATGTTTAGATACACAAGTAATTATCGCTGTGTTACAATTGCCCACAGATTCAATACAGTAATATGCTGTACAGGTTTATAGCCCCAGGAGCAATAGACTATAGCCTCAGTACATAGCAGACTACGTATTCTAGGTTTGTGTAAGTACACGCTGGTGTTTGCACAATGACAGCATCACCTAACAAAGCATTTCTCAGAATGTATCCCTGTTGTTAAGTGACTGCTGACTATATATGCTGCATATTTTGTCAGGAAAAGACAAAAGGAAGGATTGCATTAAGTCAGCCTGTCAAAGTAAGAAAGAAATCTAGGTTTTAGGTCAATAATGTGCTGGGTTGATATTAGACAAGGAGTTCCAGAGAAAATATGGCAAATGTTGGATATAAGGTAGAAGCAAAGTGGTACAAGAAGAAGAGGAAGGGGTGAAGATTTAGATTTTTCTAAAAAAGATAACTTGAAATGAGGCAAGTTTAATTACAAGTAAGAAAGAGTCAGTGTATTAAAATCTCTAGATAATATTATAAACTGGAATAGTGCTTGCTATTGATATGTATGTCTTAGGAAGACATTTTTAAACTTATTTTTTGCTTTACTCTGAGATTTTTTTAACCTCGTTATACTGATTCATTTAATTATCAAGTTTATAGAATATCATTAAAATAAAAAGTATTAAAAAGTGTGATATGACCTTCATGTTGGCTCTTTCCAATGGCTACCTTATTACATCTGATAACAGTGAGAATGTATTACAGGGCAACTTTTTAAAGCAGGGAAAAAATTAAACTAGTGTTGTTTAATCTGGAACCCCTAGAAGGACTGAATAAAGAATTACATAAGGCACAGGTTTTTTGATTTTGCTATCCCTTTCCCCCGCCCCCAGTATTGTCGTAGTTCCATATGCACGTAAATAAAAACTAATTTTGATAATATTGATAAAATCTGATGCTTCAATATCTTCTCCAGAAAATAACATTTTCTCATGTTTTTCATATCAAATATAGAAAGAGATGATTTAGTACAGACTGGTGCTAAAGACATATCTTTATAAATACATTAAAACTTATGTTCTTTGTTTTTCTCCTGACACATCAAATATTTGATAATAAAATTTCATATCAATTTTGGGTTATAGACCAGGTGTGGAAGCTCATGCCTGTAATCCCAGCATTTTCAGAGAGGCTGAGGCAGGAGGGTTGCTTAAAGCCAGGAGTTTGAGAACAGCCTGGGCAACAAAACCGGACCTTTTCTCTATAAAAAAAAATTTTTTTAAATATATATTTTTTATTGCATTTTTTATAAAAAATTAGCCAGGCATGGTAGCATCTGCCTGTAGTCCCAGCTACTCAGGAAGCTGAGGCAGGAGGACCACCTGAGCACAGGAGTTTGAGGCTGCAGTGAGCTATAATTGTGACATTGCACTCCACCTTTGGCGATAGTGAGACTCTATCTTTATTTTTTTAAATGATAAAAATTATAATTCTATTATAATTATAAAAATTATTTATAAATTATTTATAAAAAAGGCAATTACATATTATAATTATATTATAATTATAAATATTATGAAGAAGGCATGCATACTTCTCATATTAAAGAAGTAATTATCGGCCAGGCACAGTGGCTCACACCTGCAATCCTAACACTTTGGGAGGCCAAGGCAGGTGGATCACTTGAGGTCAGGAGTTCGAAACCAGCCTTGCCAACATGATGAAACCTTGTCTCTACTAAAAAAAAAAATACAAAAAAAAAATAAGCCAAGCATGGTGGCAGATGCCTGTAGGCCCAGCTACTTGAGAGGCTGAGGCAGGAGAATTGCTTGAACTCAGGAGGTTGCAGTGAGCCGAGATCATGCCACTGCACTCCAGCCTGGGCGACAAAAGCGAAACTCCATCTAAAAAAAACCCAAAAATAAGTAAAATAAAAACTAAAAAAATAAAGAAGTAATTATCACCAGGCATTAATAAACACATTTTTAGAAAGGCATTGTATTCTCAGCTTTGTTACTAGCAACATGTCTTATGTCTTAATATACACTGTGGCTTTGGGTCTGCCCAGAATTAACAGAGTGTTCATATTCAGTGCTCAGTTTCATCTTCAAAATGATCCTCAGAGAAAAAAGCCCAAAACATCAGTGCTAGCTCAGAGTGGTGGAAGTTGAATTTTATTCTTAAAAATAAAGCAGAGTTAGAGGTCAGAATTCTTTAATAGTAAAAGATTCTTCAAAAGAGAGCCTTCAATTGAATATGGCCCATCTAACTATCTTATTTATATTTGATGATGTTAGGGGGAAAAAGTCTTATCCCAGGAGAAACATTTGAAAGCTGTCATAATATCACTGTAAAAATGTTCATATATACATATATTAGTATCCAAAATGTAAGTGGAGTATATTTAATAGAATCAGATCCTGTATTCTAAAAATTTAAATGTTAAAGTTGGTATTATTGATGCCAGCTAACAAGTAACATAAAAAAGTGTCCTATACACAAAAGGATTAAATAGCAAAATATTTATAGTTTACGTAAGTTCAGTGACCAACTGTGAGTTTTGTGATGAGGGAATAAGCTATAATTTTCTGACACCCACTGTGGAGTTAAGTCTTCTACAGCATTCCCTTGCAGAGAATTAGCTAGCATTTTTAAGACTGTGATGTCCTAAAAGCTTTGAAAAAATAGCCTCAGCTATAGGCCTTCTAAGTATTTTACCCAATGCTGCATTAGAAAAGAAACATCTTTTTTATTCCTTCCTGAGAATACTCTTGAAAGAAACCTATAAAAGTTGAACAAGGCATACTTATTGGAAATTGCTCTTGATCTTAAGAAATAGTGTCTATTACTTGTAAAAATATGACCAACTTGTGAACATGTCTCTAATACAAAAATAAATACAAGGCAAGTATTTATAAGGAGGAAAACACTCTCATAATCACATTGATTCAATTAATAAAACTTGCCATCAATCTAATTAAATATGCTACATAACCCAAATCTAATTTTGTTGAAATGAAAGTATTCTAAAAGGAATTGAGGCCAGGCGTGGTGGCTTATGTCTGTAATCCCAGCATTTTGGGAGGAAGAGGCAGGCAGATCACTTGAGGTCAGGAGTTTGAGACCAGCCTGGCTAACATGGTGAAACCCCATTTCTGCTAAAAATACAAAATAATTAGCCAGGCATGGTGGCACTCACCTGTAATTCCAGCTACTCAGAAGGCTGAGGTGGAAGGATCACTTAAACTGGGGAGGTGGAGCTTGCAGTGAGCTGAGATCTCGCCACTGCACTCTAAGCTACTCAGGAGGCTGAGGCGGGAGACTCTCTTGAGCCCAGGAGTTTGGGGTCAGCCTGGGCAACATAGCGAGACTCTGTCTCTTAAAAGAAAGAAGGTTGAAACTACAAATAATATGGCTCTACTTTAGATGTCTCTCAATAACCTATAAAATATATTTTAGGATAAAGGAAACTTGTTAAGATCATAAGTGTTAAAGAGAAATGTGCTTGCAAAAGATTAGAAGTTATACGTACCCTGTGGGTGACATTAGTTATATTTCAGATTTTTTTTTTTTTTTTTAAATCAGAGTTTTGCTCTTGTTGCCCAGGCCAGAGTGCAGTGCCACAATCTTGGCTCACTGCAACCTCCATCTCCCAGGTTCGAGCAGTTCTCCTGCCAAGTAGCTGGGATTACAGGCACCCACCACCACGCCTGGCTAATTTTTGTATTTTTAGTAGAGATGGGGTTTCACCATGTTGGCCAGGCTGGTCTTGAACTCGACCTCAGGTAATCGTCCTCAGCCTCCCAAAGTGATGGGATTACAGGTGTGAACCACCACGCCCAGCCATATTTCAGATTTACTAGTGACTGTTTTGATAATGGCTTTCTTATATGTAACTTATAAGTAATGTTATTTTTTCTGTTTCTGTGAATTATAGTAAAGAATTGATCAATTAAACATTTATTTACTTTTCTTTATGCCAGGAATTGTACTACGAATATGACGCATGCCTTCAAAAAATAGATATGTAAACAAATGGTAACAGTACAACAATATGAGTGCTACAAGCTAGTATAGATTTATGCACAGGCCGCTGTGGAAACACAGAGGAAGAAAGGCCTCTATAATTCTAGGAGGTAGAGTGGAGGTTGGAATACCAAGGCATTGTTGGAGAAGGCTTCCCAGAGCAGGTGAGGAATATTGAAGAGAACAGAATATTGAAGAGAAATTATTTGCCAATCAGGTAACTGGGGGGAGAAAAGGGCATTTAACCAGAGAGTTCAGTAAGTCTAAAACCTTTGGACTCTAGCTGTCATGGCAAGTATGATGGTAACAGGTGTTTAGTGTGGCTGGAGTAGAGAGATCTATACTGAGAGAGTGGTAATTGATTTCACTTTGTCTCTCATCGTCCACATCAACATTTATCAAGTCCTCTTGTTTCTATCTCAGAAATATCTCTGGCATATGGCTACTATCTCTAATTCCATTCCCCTGCACCCCCCTCACTCCAAGCCAGTATCATCTCTAACTGGAACCATTGCTATAGCTTCCTTAATAGCAAGCTATTTTTACTTTTACTTCTACTGAGAATAATCTTTTAAAAAAATCCGAAGCCAGGTGTGGTGGCTCATGCCTGTAATCCCAGCATTTTGAGAGGCCAAGGCAGGTGGATCATCTGAGGTCAGGAGTTCGAGAGCAGCCTGGCCAAGATGGCTGAAACCCCGTCTATACTAAAAATACAAAAATTAGCCAGGCAAGGTGGCACGCGCCTGTAATCCCAACTACTCGGGAGGCTGAGGCGGGAGAATTGCTTGAACCCAGAAGGTGGAGGTTGCAGTGAGCTGGGATCGCGCCACTGCACTCCAGCCTGGGTGACAGTGAGACTCCGTCTCAAAAAAAAAAAAAAATCAGATACAGTTATTTCTTACTATGTCTCTGTGTCACATGGCTTCAGGCTGTCTGCTGCTTATGTCCTTCATAGCATGTATCTTAACTATATTAATCAATTAGTTAATGTTTTCATTTTTAGTTTTACTGACTACTAGGCTATGAACTTTAAGGAAAGCCATATGTGTTTATATTCCCAGTGTTTAGCACAGAACAGAAAAAAACAAATGAGAAAAGAAGGAAGGAAAAGGAAAAGAAAGGGAAAGATAAAAAGAAGTATAAGCATTAAATGTAATGTGGTATTTCGAATGAGATTCGAGGACAGAAAATAGATTAAAAACTAAAGAAATCTAGATAAAGTATGGATTTTAGTTAACAATAATGTGTCAATATTGGTTTTTTAATGGTGATTAATGTGCCATACTAATGTAAAATGTTAATAATAAGAGCAAACTGCGTTCAAAATATATAGGAATTCTCTATAATACCATTTCAACATTTTTGTAGATGTAGAACTATTCTAAAATTACTAGTTTATTTAAAAGAAGGAGGAAAGATAGGAGAAGTAGGCAATATACAGCTGAGGAAGTTGGCAAGGGTCAGTTAAGAAGTTTCTCATGTGTCATGGTAATAAGTTTGACTTTTTGCTGAAGTGAGGGAATGAAATGATTAGATTTGTATTTTAAAAAATGTAACTTTAATGCAAGGATTAGTGTCGTTTCTCTTAAAGGACCAGGTAGTCAATATTTTAGAACTGTGTGCCGTATTAGTTCCCTAGCCTGCTTCAATAAAATGACCACGACCTTAGTGGCTTAACCAACATTTATTTTCCCACAGTTCTGGAGACCAAGAGTCCAAAATCAAGGTGTTGGTAAGGCAGCACTGCCTCCAGATGCTCTAAGGGAAGCCTAGATTCCTTGTGTCTTCCAAGAATTCCCTGGATTGTTGCCACGTGACTCCAATCTCTGCCTTCATCTTTGCACTACCTTCTACTCTGTATGTGTCTTCTGTGTTTATTTGAAGGACATTTGTCATTAAATTTAGGGCCTATCTGGGTTATCCAGGATGATCTCATCTCAAGATTCTGATTAATTATATCTGAAACGACTTCTTCCCAAATAAGTTAACATTCTGAGGTCCCGGGACTTGGAGGTGAACATATCTTTTTGGGGGTCATCACTCATCGCACTTCACAGGCCATGCAGTTACTGAGTTGAAACTACTCAGTACAGTAGCACCAAAGCAACATAGACAATACATAAATGAATGAACGTGACTATGTTCCAAAAAACCTTTATGGCCTGGCTCTCCCCCACAAGCCATAGCTCGCTGATTCCTAACGGCAGTGTGAAGGAACAATTGGAAGAACAATTTAACTGCAAATGAAGGCAGTTAAACAAGTTACGAGTGAATTACAATGGAAGCCATTAAGGATGACGAAGATTTGAATAAGACAATGGGGGAGATGAATTGAGACTTAGTGAATAGGATCAACAACAGTGGGTGATAGATTGCAGGGGATGGATAATTAAAGTTCATTAGAGAGGTGGGAATTATGAGTCACATAGTAGACTAATACTTCCAGCTTTTCAAAAGAACAACTTGAGACTTTCTACTTCCAATGCTTGAAAAGTATTACTTTTATCAAGACAAGTTTGTGTAAGCCACACAGATGAGTACTGAAAAATAGAAAGGCTAAAAATGTGTTAAGATATTTTATTGTATGGTCAGAGAAAATATAGGATATTATGAATTCAGAGGAGATAATAATTAGCCAGTTGGTTTACATTTTTATTTTTTGAGATGGAGTTTTGCTCTGTTGCCCAGGCTGGAGTGCAGTGGTACAAGCTTGGCTCACTGCAACCTCCACCTCCTGGACTCAGGTGATTCTCCTGCCTCAGCTTCCCAAGTAGCTGGGATGACAGGCATGCACCACCACACCCAGCTAGTTTTGTATTTTTAGTAGAGACAGCGTTTTACCACGTTGGCCTCGCTGGTCTCAAAATCCCGACCACAGTTGATCTGCTGGCTCCAGCCTCCCAAAGTACTGGGATTACAGGTATGAACCACCACGCCTGGCTGGCTTATTTCTCAGAAGGAACAAGACAGATCTGGCAAGATGGCCAAATAGGAACAGCTCCGGTCTGCAGCTCCCAGAGATACCAATGCAGAAGGTGGGTAATTTCTGCATTTCCAACTGAGGTACCTGGTTCATCTCATTGGAACTGGTTAGACAGTGGGTACAGCCCATGGAGGGTGAGCAGAAGCAGGGTGGGGGTATCACCTCACATGAGAGGTGCAAGGAGCAGGGGAGCCTCCTTCCCCCAGCCAAAAGAAGCCGTAAAGGACTGTGCTATCAGGCCCAGATACTATGCTTTTCCCCACAGTTTTGCAACCTGCAGACCCGGAGATTCCCCAGTGTGCCTACATCACCAGGGCCATGGGTTTCAAGCAAAAACTAGGAGGATGTTTGGGCAGACACTGAGGTAGCTGCAGGAGTATTTTTTTCATACCCTAGTGGCGCCTGGAACCCCAGTGAGACAGAACTGTTCACTCTCCTGGAAAGGGGACTGAAGCCAGGGAGCCAAGTGGTCTCGCTCAGCAGGTCCCACTCCCATGGAGTGTAGCAAGCTAATCAGTGGCTTCAAATTCTCGCTTCCAGCACAGCAGCCTAAAGTTTACCTGGGACGATTGAGCTTGGTATGGAAAGGGGCATCTGCCATTACTGAGGCTTGAGTAGGCGGTTTTCCTCTCATAGTGTTAAAGAAGCCATTGGGAAGTTTGAACTGGGCAGAACTCACTGCAATGTGGCGAAGCAGCTGTGGCCAGACTACTTCTCTAGATTCCTCCTCTCTGGGCAGGGCATCTCTGAAAGAAAGCTGGCAGTCCCCATGAGGGGCTAATAGATAAAACTCTCATCTCCCGGGGGACAAAGCACCTGGGGGAAGGGGTGGCTGTGGGTGCAGCTTCAGCAGACTTAAACATCCCTGCCTGCTAGCTCTGAAGAGAGCAGCAAGTTCCCAGCACAGCATTCCAGCTCTGCTAAGGAACCGACTGACTCCTCAAGTGGGTCCCTGACTCCTGTGCCTCCTGACTGGTTGACACATCCCAGCAGGGGTTGATAGACACCTCATACAGGAGCGCTCTGGCTGGCATCAGGTGGGTGCCCTTCTGGGACAAAGATTCCAGAGGAAGAGCAGGCAGCAATCTTTGCTGTTCTGCAGACTCTCCTGGTGATACCCAGGCAAATAGGGTCTGGAGTGGACCTCCAGCAAACTCCAGCAGACCTGCAGAAGAGGGGCCTGACTGTTAGAAGGAAAAATAACAAACAGAAAGCAATAACATCAACATCAACAAAGAGGACACCCACTCAAAAACCTCATCAAAAGGCCATCAGCATCAAAGATTAAAGATAGATAAATCTGTGAAGATGAAGAAAAACCAGTGCAAAAATGCTGAAAATTCCAAAAAACATAATGCCTCTTCTCCTCCAAATGATCACGCTTCCTCTCTAGCAAGGGCACAAAATTGGACAGAGAATGAGTTTGACAAATTGACAGAAAGAAGAAGGCTTCAGAAGGTGGATAATAACAAACTCCTCTGAGCTACAGATGCATGTTCTAACCCAATGCAAGGAAGCTAAGAATCTTGATAGAAGGTTACAGAAACTGCTAACCGGAATAACCAGTTTAGAGAAGAATATGATGGAACTGAAATACACAGCACAAGAACTTTGTGAAGCATACATAAATATCAATAGCTGAGTCTATCAAGTGGAAGAAAGGATATCAGAGATTGGAAATCAACTTAATGAAATAAAGTGTGAAGACAGGATTAGAGAAGAAAGAATGAAAAGGAAAGAACAAAGCCTCCAAGAAATATGGGACTATGTGAAAAGACCAAACTTATGATTGAAAGTGGTGGGGAGAATGGAACCAAGTTGGAAAACACACTTCAAGATATTATCCAGGAGAACTTCTCCAACCTAGCAAGACAGGCCAACATTCAAATTCAGGAAATACAGAGAACACCACTAAGATATTCCTTGAGAAGAGCAACCCCAAGACACATAATCATCAGATTCTCCAAGGCTGAAATGAAGGAACAAATGTTAAGGGCAACCAGAGAGAGAGGTCAGGTTACCTACAAAGGGAAGCCCATCAGACTAACATTGGATCTCTCTGCAGAAACCTTACAAGCCAGAAGAGAGTGGGGGCCAATATTCAACATTCTTAAAGAAAAGAATTTTCAACCCAGAATTTCTTATCCAGCCAAACTAAGCTTCATAAGAAAAGGAGAAATAAAATCCTTTACAGACAAGAAAATGCTGAGGGATTTCTCACCACCAGTCCTGCCTTATGAGAGCTCCTGAAGGAAGCACTAAATAGGGAAGGGAAAAACTGGTACCAGCCACTGCAAAAATATACAAAATATAAAGACCAAGAACACTATGAAGCAATGGCATCAACTAATGTGAAAAGTAACCAGCTACATCATGATGACAGGATCAAATTCACACATAACAATATTAACCTTAAATGTAAATGGGGTAAATATCCCAATTAAAAAGACACAGAGTGGCAAATTGGATAGAGTCAAGACCGATTGGTGTGCTGTATTCAGCAGACCCATTTCATGTGAAAAGACACATATAGGCTTAAAACAAACTGAGGGAGGAATATTTACCAAGAAAATAGAAAGCAAAAAGCAGCAGGGTTGCAATCCTAGTCTCTGATATAACAAACTTTAAATCAACAAAAGTCCGAAAAAGGCAAAGAAGGGCATTACATAATGGTAAAGGGATTGATGCAATAAAGAAGAGCCAACTGGTTGGGTGCAGTGTCTCACGCCTGTAATACCAGCACTTTGGGAGACCAAGGTGGGAGGATCATGAGGTCAGGAGATGGAGATCATCCTGGCTGACATGGTGAAACCCCATCTCTACTAAAAATACAAAAATTAGCTGGGTGTGGTGGTGCGTGCCTGTAGTCCCAGCTACTCGGGGAGGCTAAGGTAGGAGAATCACTTGAACCTGGGAGGCAAAGGTTGCTGAGATCATGCCACTGTACTCCAGCCTGGTGACAGAGTGAGACTCCATTAAAAAAAAAAAAAGAAAAGAGCTAACGATCCTAAATATATACACACACACACACACACACACACATATATGTGTATATATATGTGTGTGTGTGTGTATATATATATATATATATATTGTACATATACAGATTCATAAAGCAAGTTCTGGAGACCCACAAAGAGACTTAGACTTCCACACAGTAATAGTGGGAGACTTTAACACCCCACTGTCAGTATTAGACAGATCAACAAGACAGAAAATTAACAAGGATATTCAGGACTTGAACTCAGCTCTGGACCAAGTGGATGTAAGAGACATCTACAGAACTCTCCACCCCAAATCAACAGAATATAGATTCTTCTCAGCACCACATAGCACTTATTCTAAAATTGACCACATAATTGGAAGTAAAACACTCCTCAGCAAATGCAAAAGAATGGAAATCATAACAAACAGTCTCTCAGACCACAGTGCAATCAAATTAGAACTCAGGATTAAGAAACTCACTCAAAATCACACAACTACGTGGAAACTGAACAACCTGCTCTTCAATGACTACTGGGTAAATAATAAAATTAAAGCAGAAATAAATAAGTTGTTTGATAGTAATGAGAATCAAGACACAACATTTCAGAATCTCTGGGACACAGATAAAGCAGTGTTAAGAGGGAAATTATATCACTAAATGCCCACATTAGAAAGATGGAAAGATCTAAAATCCTGTAATTGTGTCCTAACCCCACAATTAAAAGAACTAGAGAACCAAGAGCAAACAAATTCCAAAGCTAGCAGAAAATGAGAAATAACTAAGAGCAGAACTGAAGAAGATAGAGACAAGAAAAACCCTTCAAAAAAAATCAGTGAATCCAGGAGCTGGTTTTTTGAAAAGATTACAAAATAGATAGACCACTAGCCAGACTAATAAAGAAGAAAAGAGAGAACAATCAAATAGACACAATAAAAAATGATAAAGGGAAAATCACCACTGATCCTATAGAAATACAAACTACCATCAGAGAATACTATAAACACCTCTATGCAAATAAACCAGAAAATCCAGAAGAAATGTATGAATTCCTGGACACATACACCCTCCCAAGACTAAATCAGAAAGAAGTTGAATCCCTGAATAGACCAATAATGAGTTCTGAAATTGAGGCAGTAATTAATAGCCTACCAACAAAAAAAAAGCCCAGAACCAGACAGATTCACAGCTGAATTCTACCAGAGGTACAAGAGGAGCCGATACTATTCCTTCTGAAATTGTTGCAAACAATAGAAAAAGAGGGACTCCTCCTTAACTTATTTTATAATGCCAGCATCATCCTGATTCTAAAACCTGGCAGAGATACAGCGAAAAAAGACAATTTCAGGCCAATATCCCTGATGAACATTGATGTGAAAATCCTGAATAAGATACTGGCAAACTGAATCCAGCAGCACATCAAAACACTTACCCACCACAATCAAGTCGGTTTCATCCCTGAGATGCAAGGCTGGTTCAACATATGCAAATCAATAAAAGTAATCCATCACATAAACAGAACCAATGACAAAAACCACATGATTATCTCAATAGATGCAGAAAAGGCCTTCAACAAAATTCAACACCCTTTCATGCTAAAAACACTCAGTAAACTAGGTATTGATGGGACATATCTCAAAATAATAAGAACCATGTATGACAAACCCATAGCCAATATCATACCAAAGGAGCAAAAGCTGAAAGCATTCCCTTTGAAAACCATGAAGGATATGAACAGACACTTCTCAAAAGAAGACATTTATGTGGACAACAAACATATGAAAAAAAGCTCATCATCACTGGTTATTAGAGAAATGCAAATCATAACCACAATGAGATATCATTTCATGCCAGTTAGAATGGTGATCATTAAAAAGTCAGGAAACAACAGATGCTGGAGAGGATGTGGAGAAATAGGAATAGTTTTACACCGTTGGTGGGAGTGTAAATTAGTTCAACCATTGTGGAAGACAATGTAGTGATTCCTCAAGGACCTAGAACCAGAAATACAATTTGACTCAGCAATCCCATTACTGGGTATATACCCAAAGGATCATGAATCATTCTACTTATAAAGGCACATGCACACATATGTTTATACTACTCACAATAGCAAAGGCTTGGAATTCACCCAAATACTCATCAATGTTAGATTGGATAAGAAAACGTGGCACATATACACCATAGGTTACTATGCAGCCATAAAAAAGAATGAGTTCACGTCCTTTGCAGGAACATGGATGAAGCTGGAAACCGTCATTCTCGGCAAACTAACGCAAGAACAGAAAACCAAGCACCACATGTTCTCACTCATAAGGGGGAGTTGAATAATGAGAACACATGGACACAGGGAGGAGAACATCACACACCAGGGCCTGTCAGTGGGTGGGGAGCAATGGGAGGGGAGAGCATTAGGACAAATACCTAATGCATGCGGTGCTTAAAACCTAGCTGATGGGTTGTTGGGTGCAGCAAACCACCATGGCACATGTATACCTATGTAACAAACCTGCATATTCTGCACATATATCCCAGAACCTGAAGTATAATAAATAAATTTTTTAAAAAAGAAGGAACTAGACAGTACTAGGAAGAATGTCCTTTGTTATTAAAGATGACAGTGTGTAAACTGTCCCCCCCATCATGCAAAGAGTAAGATAGCTGAGGTTATTATTTATAATTAATATGTATATATCCACTTATAGTTTATAAAGTTCTGGCATAATACATTATGTCCTTTGATCCTCATGTCTCTGAGGTAAGAAGGACAGATATTATTATTATATCTGAGGTGAAGAGAAGTTAAGTAACATTTTCAAGGTCACACAGATAGCAAACAATTGTGTGCAGATGCATTCTGGTTTCTTTATTTCAAATCTTGGGCCATTTCCTTTGCACTGTTTCTGAAGTTGGATCAGAGAGCTGTACAATGTGTGGCCCATAAAGCTGGGGTGGTCAGCATGACCAGGAAGATAAAGATGAGATTAATGAGCTCCTTAACTAGGCAGCTGGGGTGGCCTTCCAGCTGTCCTTAAAGGGCAAGTGGCCAAAGAAAAAAATGCAGCCTTGAGAGCAAAAGCAGAACACAGCATAGGCCAGAATGATGAGAGAAACTGGGCCCAGAGTAGTGTCACAAAAATTATGGAGTGCAGAGATAAAGCAGCAATGTCATGAATGTAACCCAAAAGAGTGAGTGCCAAACTCGTAGTGCAGGAGTTACTTGCAGAGCTCGTTAGCAGTGTAGCTTCTCCAGCTCCAGTTCAGGACTTCGGCTTAGAACTGAGTCTGCTGATTCAGTCTGGGGATAGGGGTGGGAGGACTTGAAGAACCCTCTTTCCCCACCCTAGACAATCTGATGGAAAATATCCATTAAATAATCCAGGGGGATAAAAGCAGCAGAAAACATCTAGAAAGGTTTTTGATGTTAGGGTAGCAAAATGTTGGCAATGTAATAACATGTTTTTAAGAAACAGCAGAGGGGGTCTAGGCATCTTTTAGAAAATAATTTAATAATATTTGTTGACACCTGCCTTGTGCACAGTAACAGGCTAGATACTAGGAGTGTAGAAGTGAGTAAGAAATTAAAGCAGACTTAGTCTTCATTCTCAGGGAGCTTAGACTATAGATGGAAGATCAATATTGAATAATTATATAGTTTGTGTATAATGTTTTATTATGTAACAGTATGAATGTAAGAATGGAGGATGTCAAAACAGGGACAGACAGCAGGGGAGCCTGACTCTGTCTGGGAGATCAGGCAAGGATCATCCCCTGAGGAAACAGTGTATGATTTCAGATCTGAAGAATTAGTTGGACTTGTCAAGAAAAGGGAGTGAGGAGGACAAAATAGGTACCCCAGTAAGATATTAATTTGCTGCTTTAAAAAATATTTACTGAGGACCCACAATGTGCCAAGTATTCTTCAGTTCTGGAATACAGCATTAAATACAGCATTAAATAAGATGAGTAAACATTGAGTTTTATATTCCAATTTATGAAACAAGAAAAAATTAAAAAAATTAATAAACAGGAAATGAGCTGATAATAACAATATTGTAAGATTTCGATTCTCCCAAATCAATCTATTGACTCAATGCAATGCCAATAAAAATCCCAGCGGGACTTTTTGTGGAATTTGACAAACCAATTCTAAAATTTATATGGAAACTTATATAAAAAAGGAAGTCTTAAAGAATAAGGTTAGAAAACTTCTGTTACTAAATACCAAGACTTATTTTAAAGTGATAATTTAGACAGTGTGGTATCGGCATAAGTGTAGAAAAATAGATTGATGGAACACCATAGAGCTCAAAAACAAACTCAGCATATGACAAAGGTGCCACTGCAGTTTTGTGAAGGAAAAGATGGTCTTTTCAATAAATAGTGCCAGATTAATTGAATATTCCTAAGGAAAACATACACAAATCAGTACTTGTGCAAATCAAGCAATAACACTTCTAGAAGATAACATATAACTTGATGACCTGGGGTAGGCCAAGATTTCTTAAACTAGGAGCTAATCAAAAAGGAAAATATTGATAAATTGAGCATTGCTAAAATTAAGAACTTCCATTTATCAAAGGACCTTATTAACAGGAGGTAAAAATTGGGACAGGCATTTTGTATATGTAAATGTGAAAAAGCGCCCAGGCTTCTTGGCAATAAAAGAAATACAAATTAGGCCAGGCGCGATGTCTCACGCCTGTAATCCCAGCACTTTGGGAGGCCGAGGCAGGCGGATCACTTGAGGTCAGGAGTTCGAGACCCTCTTGGCCAAAATGATGAAACCTCTTCTCTACTAAAAATACAAAAAATTAGCCTAGTGTGTTGGTGCCTGCCTGTAACCCCCAGCCTGGGTGACAGAGAAGACTCTATCTCAAAAAAAAAAAAAAAAAAAAAGAAAAGATGGGGGAATACGAATTAAAACCACAATGGGATACTACCTCAGCCCTATCAGATTGGTTGACATTTAAAAAGTTAACACTACCAAGAATTAGGTAGGGATTGAGTGTAGTGACTCACATCTGTAATACCAGCACTTTGGGAGGCTGTGGCAGGTGGATCACCTGAACTCAGGAGTTAAGACCATCCTGAGCAACATGGTGAAACCCCACCTCTACCAAAAATACAAAAATTAACTAGGCATGGTGGTGTGCACCTCTAGTACCAGCTATTCTGGAGGCTAAGGCAGGAGAATTGCTTGAACGTGGGAGGTGGAGAGTCGAAGTTTTGCCACTGCACTCCAGCCTGGGTGTCAGAGCAAGACTGTCTCAAAAAAAAAAAAGAGGAATTAGCTAGATGTGGCGCAATTAGCGAAAGCGTAAACTGGTACAACCACTTTGAAAAATAGCTTGAGCATATCTGCTAAAACTCAACATGTGCATATTGTATGACCCAGATATTCTGCTTCCAGTTATAAACCAAATAGAGATACATGCATAAGTGCACGAAGAGATATGTATATGAATGTTCATAGCAAAATTATTTGTAATAGCTTCCAAACAGGAACAACCAAAATATCCATCAGCAGAAGAATGCTTAAACAAATTTGGTTCATTCTTAAAATGGAATACTAAACAGCAATGAAAGTCAGCAAATCTACTACATGAAACGTTCTTAAGCATGAACATAATATTGAGCAAAGGAAGTCAGTAACAGAAGAGTACATATTATATGATTCAATTTACATAAAGTTCAAGTACAGGCAATACTAATTTATGGAAGTTGTATTTGGAAGGAGATTATTTTATTTCTTGATTATGGGATGGGATGGGAATACAAGAGTGTTCACTTTGTAAAAAAATCATAAAGCTATATACTTAGGGTATTTGTACTTTTCTGTATGTAGGTGTGTTATAACTGAGTTAAAGCATTTGCTTAAGAATTAAGACCATCCAAACCTCTAAATCTCTCTCCTTAGTGAGAAGGCATTGGTGGCTATAACCTAAATAGCAACTTATTAAGAAAAATTAGTAGCAGAAATTATTAGAGTTAAATGTTTCGAAAAAAATATTTAAAATTTATCTTTTGTGTGATTTAATTAGTTTCATACAATTACTTTTATTCTATCATCAAAATTAGAGGATATTCAGGTATAATTGAAGAAAAATTACATGCTGTATTATGGCAGGCAAAGCTACAATGTGGTAACAATGTTCTCCTCTCCCCTTTACCTCCCTGCTCCAAAATCTCAATGGCTTAAAACAACAAAAGTTTATTTATTGTACTTAATACAGTCTAATGAGATGTTTGACAGGCGGCCTTCTACTTGACAGTTCAGGGACTCAGGCTCTTTCTGTCTCATGGCTCTGCTTTCTTCTAGGATCTTGAGTTTCTCCTGGATCCTCTCTATATTGACAGCCAAGGAGCAAATATAAAGAAAGTGGAAAAGACATATTATCTGTTAACTGCCTTGGCCCCAGGATGACGCATCCCTATAATCATACAATAAGAATTAGTCTCTTGATCCTGTAAAAGACAGTGGGTCTGGGAAGGAAATGTAGTAAACTCTGTGCACAGGAAGAAGAAACACATTTAGTGAGGCTCCAGATCTCTCTGACACATTTGGAACCCAAGACAGACCATGAGGTCACTATAAAAGTGCTCAACAAGGAGCTGCCAGGGAATGGGCATTCTAACAGAAAGAGTTACAAAATGGCGTCTTAATCAGGAATCCTGCTGCATTCAGAGATTTAAAAAAGAAGTTGGAACAGCCTTTCATGATTTGAGAGAAAGAGGTTTTTTGAGGGAGATATTAATTAGAAGAAAAATTGAGAAGGAACCTCTATTGTATTAGAGGACGAAATATATCAAGTTTAATTATTTGAAGCCGACTATTAGGAAGTTAGTGAATTCATGAGATATTGTACAGGTCAGTGAGACTTTAAGGAGACGGAAACAAAACAGAGAGACAAGGCAGGCAGGACTATAAAATAATTTGCATTCTTTTGCCTTCAAGAGTGAGGAAGTCAAGAATATAGTACATATTTCACCAAAAAAGAGTTAAATTCTCACAGGAAAACCTTAGATTTTTACCCACTTCCCAACATCCCTAACAACGGAAGCTGTACTTTATGGTAATAATATTATAATATAGAAAAACATTTAGTAAACAGTAATTAGATTCGGATGTGAATGGCACCTTCTGGAGTTGTTCAAAATGGTGTTCCTGAAGACTGAGGACAAGTGGGTGGGGTTTGTGTTCCAGAAAATAAGGACGGGAGGTGAAGAATGTGAATTATTTTAAGACAGTTAACTTTGGTCTTCTCATTTAAGACAGCTACTGGGAATTATGCATATCTGTTATTTCTTCTGTCGACCTTGGTCAAAGTTGCTGTAGACAATAACTTGTATCTACATTGTCTCTCTGCCCAATCAACTCACATAGCTGCCTGGAAGGAATCTTACACTTGGAATGACAAGTGCACACTCTGCTGGTGCCCTGTGTGAAAGGACATGGAACTGTAGAATCTGCTGCTTTGACTATTCTTCCTGTCCTTACTATTCTCAGCACCTAGAAGTGCTGAGACTGAACTCAAGGTATGTTAGGATAAGGCTAGCCTGCTGAAACAAAGACACCTAACACAAATTCAGTTTTTTGAAAGAAGGCGTATTAGTCCACTCTCACACTGCTATAAAGAAATACCTGAAACTGGGTCTCATTTATAAAGAAAAGAGGTTTAATTGACTCAGTTCCACATGGCTGGGGAGGATTCAGGAAACTTACAATTGTAGCAGAAGGCAAGGGGAGAAGCAGGTACCTTCTTCACAGTGTGGTAGGATGGAGTGAGTGCAAGCAGGGGAAATGTCAGACACTTATAAAACCATTGGGTCTTTTGAGACTCACTCACTATCACAACAACAGCACGGGGGAAGCTTCACCTATGATCCAATTACCTCCACCTAGTCCCGTCATTGACAAGTGGGGATTTGGGGGATTATAATTCAAGATGAGATTTTGGGTGAGGACACAGCCAAACCACATCAGAAGTAAAGGTTTCTTCCACCCATGCAGTAGTCTGCTGTGATTGTCCCAGACTGGCAGACAGCCCTTCTGATGGTGATAATTTAAGGACCCATGTTCCATCCATCATGTTGTATATTGTCATCCCTGGGGCACTGATGTCATCTGCATGGTTAAAACTGGGTCATTGTGAGTTCTCACTGGTGGGAAAAGAGTAGATATCTGAACGTCTGAATCAGAAGTGACACACTTCACTTTCATCACATTTTATTGTCAGGAACTCAGTGTGGTATTCCACCTAACTGCAAGTTGGAGTCACAAATGCTGTTCCTAGTGAGATAAGCTCAGTTATAACTTCATTCACATGAAAGATGAGAAAAATGGATTTTGGTGGATATCTGGCAGTATCTATCCAGGAAGAATAGAGAAAGTTAAACAGAAACACTCAGATTACACCTATTATCAAAGCAATGTATAGTTGAACTTTGTTCATACTACAGTTATATACACCATTTATTGTAAAATATTCTCAAATTCTGGAAAGTATGATTTTTGAAACTACCGTTGTACATTACAGTTGCAGAGAATTTTTATCCCCAATTTTGGCTTATCTTTAAACAACTAAGATTTATAAGTCTATATCTTTAAGATTTTCTGCTCCCTCCTTTCCTGAGTCAAATTATTAATGATAAATAAGCAAACACTTTGAAAGTTGGGAGCGATGTAGTTACTAAAGAAATGAAGGCAGAAGTTCCTTTTTGCAGTAAGTTTATAAAGCAACAATCCTAAAAATATTTTGAAAGTTCGTATTAACACACTGAAAGTGTAGGCTTGTTGGTTACAGAATATGAGACTTTTGTGATTTAGAGTGCAAAAAGTAACATACTGAAAGACAATCTTATTTTCTGGTTTTGGATAAGGCTAGAAAGAAAATTTTATACAAGTCTTGGTGTATTCAAGGAAATCACCTAACTGGGCCCAATATTTTAGTAATATACAAGACTTAAAATAAATACTGTTCTGTATTTTTTATTAAGGTAGTGATTTCACTGATACTTATAACTATCATAACTCATTAAATTGTATCTTTTAAATAGCTGCAGTTTATTGACATAAATATTGTACATACCAATTTATTGCTTCTGGTATGGAGGAGAAATGAGAAAAATGAGAAATGCTAAATATGTGGGTAACTGTGGAAAACTACTTTTTCTATTAATTTCTTTAAAATATATATAATTTTGAAAAGCAAAAATTGCAACATTGCCTTGAAGGTTTTAAAATATTATGTAGAAGTAATGTAGAGAACTATAACATAAATTATGGCAGGAATGAGGGTAAATAGACCTAGATTGCTACAAAAAGTACTATATTAACTCTAAGCAGACTGTGAAAAGTTTAAGGATATATATATTGTAATATCTAAAGCAACTACTTTAAAAACTGTGAAAAGGTATGATTAAAAAGCTAGAGAGGCCGGGCATGGTGGCTCACACCTGTAATCCTAGCACTTTGGGAGGCCGAGGTGGATGGACCACAAGGTCAGGAGTTCAAGACCAGCCTGGCCAACATGGTGAAACCCCATCTATACTAAAAATAAAAAATTAGCCAGGCATGGTGGTGGGCACCTGTAATCCCTGCTACTCAGGAGGCTGAGGCAGAGAACTGCTTGAACCCAGGAGGCAGAGGTTGCAGTGAGCCAAGATCACGCCACTGTACTCCAGCCTGGGCGAGGTGGCTCACACCTGTAATCCCAGCACTTTGGGAGGCCAAGATGGGCAGATCACCAGGTCAAGAGATCGAGACCATCCTGGCCAAAATAGTGAAACCTCATCTCTACTAAAAATACAAAAATTATCTGGGTGTGGTGGCTGGCTCCTGTAGTCCCAGCTACTCAGGAGGCTGAGGCAGGAGAATCACTTGAACCTGGGAGGTGGAGGTTGCAGTGAGCCGAGATCATGCCACTGCACTACAGACTGGCAACAGAGTGAGACTCTGTCTCAAACAAACGACAACAACAACAACAAAAAGCTAAGGGGTAAATTCAAATAAAAATATAAGAAATATTTAATAATTTGAAAGAAGGCAGGAAAGGGAGAATGAAGAAACAAAAACTGAGATGACAAATAGAAAATTAATAAAATAGTAGACTGAACCCAACCTTATCAATAATTACATTAAAATAAATTGACTAAGCACTCCAGTTAAGAAACAAAGATTATCAGAATAGATTTAAAAGCAGACCTGACCACCTGCTGACTACAAGGAAATACTCTAAATATGAACACACACTTTAAATATAAAAATAAAAATAAGATAAAAATATAGATATTTACATTAATGGAATTAGAATCCAGAAATAGAACCACACATGTAGGGCTGATTGATTTTTCAATGAAGGTGCCAAAGCAATTCAATGGGAAAATGAAATCAACAAACTGCTGGAAAACTGGGTATCCATCTGGGAACAAAAAGAAAAAAAGAACATCTACTCTTACCCCACATAATATGGAAAATTAACTGAAATGTATGACAAACCTAAAGATAAGCGAAAACTGCAAAACTACTGGAAAATAAAATAGGTGAAAATCTTCTCCTACTTGACGTAGGCAAACATTTCTTAGATGGAACACAAAAAGCATGAATCATGAAAGAAAACATTTATGAATTAGACTTCATCAACATGAAATATTTTCTCTTTAAAGACACCATTAAGAAAATGAAAAGGCAAGCCACAGTATGGGAGAAAATACTCTCTGTCATGTATTTGACAAAGGATTGACTGGTATTTAGAATAGATAAAGACCTCAGCTCAACAATAAGAAGACACCTCAATAACATTTCATAAAAGATATTGAGTACATGAAAAGATGCTCAACTTTATTAGTCGTTAGATACCCTTACAACCATTAGAAAGGATAAAATGAAAAAGACTGACAAAAGCAAATGTTGGCAAAGCAGAAGATTAACTGGAACTCAAATACAGCTGGCAGGAACGTAAAATGGTAGAACTACTTTGAAAAAGAATATGGAACTTTCTTAAAAAGGTAAGCGTACACCTATTGTATAATCTAGTTATTCTATTCCTAGGTATACATGCAAAATAAATGGAAACATATGACCACAAAACTTTTACACAAATGTTCATAGCAATGTTATACACTATAACTCCAAACTGAAAACAACCTGAAAGGCCATCAGCCAGTGAATGGATTAAAAAGTGTATTATATTCATATATGGAATACTATTCCCCAACAATACTAAACTATAGTGAACAACATTCAGCAAAAGGAATGAATTACTCATATATAAAACAATAGGGATAGATCTGAAAATCATTAGACTAAGTAAAAGAAACCAGACACAAAAGAATACATGATATATGATTCTGTTTATATAAAATACAACTACTATGTAGTGATAAAAAGCAGATCAGTGTTTGCCTGCAGCCAAGGGCAGGTGGAACAATTGACTGTAAAGGAAATGAAGAATTTGGTGGGGGGGGCTATTAATGTTCTGTGTTTTTTTTGTTAAGGTGATTTCACAGATATATACAACTATTTGTAACTCATTAAATTGTATCTTTTAAATAGATGCAGTTTATTGTACCTAAGTTATTCAGCAATAAATTTTATAAGGAAAAAACAGGAAAACCTTTTTGTATAATTCTTCATGGCTGAAATCTCTTTCTCACTCAGTAACAACTCTAATTTAGTGGTCCTGGATTAGCCTTCAAACTACACATATAAAAACAAAGAATATTTATTCCACTACAAGAGTTCCTCAAATATTTAAAAAGAGTCAATAATTTTCTTTTAGTCTTTTCTTCTCTATATTATATACTATCCTTCTTCAATCCCCCAGCTTAAACATATTGTTTAAGTCCTAGGCTCTTTAACTTTCTTATTTTCCCACCTTTGAAAACACTTTGGTGTCAATATTCCTTATAAACTGAATGCAAAACTCCAAGTGTTATCTGCTGAGTCTTGTCCAATGAAAAGAGTATGGTTTGTGGAAAGAACAAGAGACCAGGTATACAGAAATTTGAGTTTGCCGGCTCTGCCAATGTCTAGTTTTATTTTTTATTTTAAGCAAAGCAATAACTGTATATTTCTCAGTAGAATGAGGGAGTGGGAATTATTTATTTACCTAAGATTTTATTCATTTTTAGTATCCAGAAATGAAAGTATAGGTAAGAAACTTCTGAGAAACTTCCTCAATTAGGAAATATAAATCAACTGAGACATTCTGATTACAAGTTACTGAGGCTTAGAAATATTTTTTGGTTTAGATGTTGGGGTAATAATAGAAAATTTAAAAAAATTTTTTTGGTGTGATTTGAAAAGAATCATTTAGCTTTGTATTTAAATTGTATCCATTTTTCTATTTGCATATGTCTCAATAGCCCCTAATTTCTGATGTTGGACATTTTCCAGTCATGTGCTTTCAACTGATAAGAACAAATACTGCACTTGATCTTAGCCAAAAGGCTGAGAAGTGATCCAGTCATGTGCTATCAGACCATACAGGTTTGTGATCTGCTACAAAATCTCCATAAGTTCAAAAAATTCAAAACATACGGCAGCACAGCTGTTAGGTTGGGGAAAATAAAATATTTAAAAATTTAGAGCTGTTTAGAGGATGCTTTGCCATATATATTTTTAATATGACTTGTGTATATGAGTATGTTGGGAAAGATGCCATTTGGAAGTTAAGTTGAAAGAAAAAAATCTTTATGCCTTAAGTCCACTCTGGATAGCAGTAGATGTTACAAGTAAAATGAGAATTTGTTCAAAGCTAGATATTTCAGACATATACTTCTAATTGTAACGTTTAAGTAACAATAAAAATCAGTGTTAACTGCTATTCAAAGGAAATAGTGTGGTTTGTAGAAAGAGCGGGAGATCACACATAGGGAAGTTCAGGGAAAATCACCATATTAGATACCAAATATTCATGTCTAGGATACTATTTCCTCCAATTTGGGGAAAATATCAGCTAAGTCATGTGAATGGTACATTTATCCAGAAAAAAATATGTTTAAACTTTCCAGTATTGTAAATTATAGCCTACCAAATAACTTATTTTGTCAAAACATCCCCCAAATGACTTGTGATACAAAGCATCTTGCTGGATAAAGAAACTTCCTAATACTTGAGTGAGCTACTTGCTCATTCCTAATGTGTGGATGAAATAGACAGTCTGAGCACAGGTTGTGGGATTTGGCAGGACTTCTTTTTCGAGCTAATGCTGTAATTATTTTTCTAGGGTACCAAATTTTATGTTTTCTGTTAATTAAGAAACAAAATAGGTGAATAAAGTTCCTAATGTTCAATGACAACTTACAATTGGTTAGCTGTTTTACTTCCCAGGTATCTGAAAGATGTCCAACATACATTAACTCATTTGACTCTCATATTAATCACTGTTATCTTACTTGTTGTTTTCTGGGCTTATAGAGTTTTAATTCCCACTCAGTCTCCATGTCTTTTCTTAAATCCTCAGCCTTCACCTTTTAAGTTGTGTTCCTGGGCAGAATGCTTTCACTGGGACTTGCTGTGACCCACACTACTCTACTTACCAGTGGAAGGACAATGTTCTAATACATCTAATATGTTTATCTAATCTGTTCTCCATCTGCTTGGTTTTATGCCATCGCCCTTCTCTCCCCATAACACAGGCCTGCAAGGCATCTACCCTCAGCCACTCACTCAGACATGCATACACACCATTTTTATGAATTCTCAGAAATTTTCCCCATCCATTAGATGAGCAAATGCTTTTAAACTGTAGAGTGCTACTAAATTTTGTTGTGACACTGATGATTCGTAAGCCACTAATCTGAGTTAGACAAAGCAAGATAACAATGCAGGTAACTCATTTCCTACCAAAGACCATGAAAGATGATTACTCTGAGACCATGCCCCCAGTTGTTGGAATCCTAGATTCTTTGACACTCCCTACTTAATAGTCCCTCTGGTTTCTCAGCTGACAACTAGGGAAAGGGGCTTGACAAACTCTCCTGGCTTTAGCAATCAGTTCAATTAATCATCATACTAGCATACACTTTCATAAACCAGGCTTACGTTCCTGGTTGATTTCATAGCTCTTAGTTCCGGAGCTGCTCCCGAAGCCATGGTGACAGTTCTGCTGCCTGCTTCACTGTTTCTACCCTGGTAACACATTGTTCTGAAGCTAGCAGATCTTGCCCAAAGCAGGATTCTCAACTCTAGAAGACTTACTGGGGCCAGGTCCAGGGAATGGTCTGTGGGTATTACTTAAGCTGCCTCTCCTCCCTGGCCTGGTCCCTGCAGCTTCTCTTGCTGCTTCTTGCTCCATCTGCTGCTCCCTGGATTCGAATCTGTCTCCCTTAGGGCGCTTGGGCACTGGGCTGAGCGGGTCCTAACCTCACCACTCATTCCCTACTGAAGAGCTACTCTATTCCTTTTGCACTTCAACATCCCTCTCTCCCCTCCAGAAAGCTATTTCATATTCTCAGGACTGGTGGAAGCCATGAGCAGCCAGAAGTTCTAGAGAACATGTTCAAATTTAGCCCCTTTTCCTTCTCTAGTGATTTTTGGTGGTGGCAGCTGTTGTATAAAAACTGATGTGTCTATTTCCCCTTGTGGTGGCTTCAGATTCTGGGTAGACATGTATACAGCACTCACAACTTTGTTCCAAGGATTACCCAAAATGCTAAAATATATGCTATTGCATGTACTGTGGTTTCTCAATGCTTTGATGTAAACACGAGACAACCTGTGCTTGAGTGCGTCCTAACTCAACATATATCACAAATGAATAATCATCTGCCAGCTGTGATAGCATCTCTTCCCCTCTCCCCATTTCCTGGAAGGGATTCTAGACAAATGCATTATTCCTGCTTCTACATAGTGTTTCTTATTTCTTATTCTGTCTATACCTCAATTTGTCCAGTATCTTAACTGGTTATTTATACCATTGCAGTATCTCTTGATTACAAAATTATATCACCTGTAGAAACTATCTTATTTCCGGACAACGTATGTATAATGTTAACTAATCTTTGATCATATTGCTGCAAGATTCTGCCAATTACTTTTTGTCCTGAGATAAAAAACAAAACAAAACATAACAAAAATGCTTATTTATTTATTTATTTTAAAATTTATTTATTATACTTAAAGTTCTGGGGTACATGTGCAGATCGTGCAGGTTTATTACATAGATATACACGTGCCATGGTGGTGGTTTGCTGCATCCATTGCCCTGTCATCTACATTAGGTATTTCTTCTAATGCTATCCATCCCCAATCCTCCCATCCGCTGCTATTCCTCCCCCAGTCCCCCAGCCCCCAGGCCCCTGTGTGTGATGTTCCCCTCCCTGTGTCTGTGTTTTCATTGTTCGAAACCCACTTATGAGTGAGAACATGCAGTGTTTGATTTTCTGTTCTTGTGTCAGTTTGCTGAGAATGATGGTTTCCAGTTTCATCCGTGTCCCTGCAAAGGACATGAACTCCTCCTTTTTTATGGCTGCATAGTATTCCATGATCTATATGTGCCACATTTTCTTTATCCAGTTTATCATTGATGGGCATTTGGGTTGGTTCCAAGTCTTTGCTATTGTAAACAGTACCACTGTGAACATACCTGTGCGTGTGTCTTTATAACAGAATGATTTATAATCCTTGGGGTATATACCCAGCAATGGGATTGCTGGGTCAAATGGTATTTCTATTTCTAGATCCTTGAGGAATCACCACATTGACTTCCACAATGGTTGAATTAATTTATACTCCCACCAAGAGTGTAAAAGCATTCCTATTTCTCCACATCCTCTCCAGCATCTGTTATCTCCTGATTACAAAGAATGCTTTTTTAAAAGTACGTTTTCACTCTGATTCCTGACATTTAAATATCTTTTAAATATATCCGTCAGTGGAGTCTAAAAGTTTCTTTAAATAATCTTTTTGAAGATGTAATGTGTTGCATGTTTCATTAAGACAATCTTCTATAAAATTCTGGATGCCAGAATCTTAATTATAATGGTCAGGTAAAGTCTACTTCAGACCAACCACCTGAAGGAATGTGTTAATCCTTATTTATACAAGGACTTATTTATACAAGGACAAATTATAAAAGAATTTGCTAAGAATTACTAAACCTAGTATACTCAATGTGAAGTATGTATAGTTGCCTCACAAACCTAAATACAACTAACCATAGAACAGCCATACACCAGTTATGAGTCCCCACATACTCCTCCTGAAGAAAGTGGCATTAATTTTTACTTCGGAAATAATTCTATGCTGGTGTAGAATATTTCTCTTTGTCCTCAAGTTTCAGTCCTGGGATGTTTGCTTCCTACTTCAGAGTTTGTATTAACACATTTTGGAATCTACTTATACAGTCAAGTACAACAAACAGCCATTGAATGCTGAGTCTTTCTCAACTGATTTCTATGGAAAGCTTATGTTCTTTGTAATATACCTTAGCTGGCTGTGGTTGTGTGGTGCATTGGTTCTAGGTCTAACTGGAACACTCTGTCTGGCAGTTCTATTAGGATCAACATTCTTGACTTTGGAGAACAGAAGATATTTTAAATTCATTTTGGTACGAGGAGTCAATTTCTGCCTGAAGAGAAAAGAAAAATAGATTTCCTGAAATATGAGTATAGAATTTTATACACTACAATTAAACACTCTCCTTAGCCAGCTGTAACTCAAGGAATTGCTTTCTAATCAATTTAAGTCTATTATATTCTTGGTTACACAGATATTTACTAAATCTTTCCTAAAAAAAAATTATCCTGGGCTGGCGTGGTGGCTCACACCTGTAATCTCAGCACTTTGGGAGGCCAAGTTGGGCGGACTGCTTGAGGCAACCACTTTGAGACCAGCCTAGGTAACAAGCAAGACCTCATCTCTACAAAAAATAAAAATAATTTTTAAAAAAATTAGCAAGGTGTAATGTGGTGGTATGTACCTGTGATCCCAGCTACTTGGGAGGTTAAGGCAGGAGGATTGCTTGAGCCCAGGAGGCTGAGGTTGCAGTGAGCCATGATCACACCATTGCCCTCCAGCCTGGGAAACAGAGCAAGACTCTGCCTCAAAAAAAATAAAAAATAAAAATATTCTTTTGGTTTGTGCTTAATTTGGTCTTCCTTTTGCTATTTAAATATCTACTGAATTGGGCCTAACTCCCTAAACTTTTCTTTCCTCCCAAGAATCCCATCATATCAAACTACTTTTATTTCCTTTTTTCTTTTCTTTTGTTTTCTCAGACATTAATTTTGTAATTTTCAGATTCTTGCCAAATGATCTCTTTACTGTTTCTTGTCCAAATCTGACAAAAGACACAACACATTTCTGGCTGTCACCTGCAGAAAAATAGTCTTAAAATCTCAACATTTCTTGGTTCTTGCTTCTCTAGAGCCATCAACGCTAATTTTTCTTTTTCTTTCTTGCTCTTTTAGATACAGGGTCTTGCTCTATTGCCCAGGTTGGAGTGCAGTGGTGGGATCACAGCTCACTGCAGGCTGGAATTCCTTGGTTCAAGCCTTCTGCTGCCTCAGCCTGCCAAGCAGCTAGGACTACAGGCACACACCACTACCTGGTTAGTTTTTAAAATTTTGGTAGGGATGAAGTCTCACTGTGTTGCCCGGGCTGAGATTAATTTTTTAATATCAACTCCTACTGACTAATCAGAGTGTAAAGAAGTAAAGAAAATTTTGGTTATGTTGGATATATCAGTTAGAACTCATGGCATTGGCTGTAATAACATTACCATATGTCCCAGCAATTCCACTCCCAGGTACATATCCAAAGGAATTGAAAGCAAGGACTTGAACAGAGATATTTACACACCAATGTTCATATCAGCATTATTCACAATAGCCAAAAGGTGAAAACGTGGAAACAACTCAAATGCCCATCAGACAGGTTTACTAATGGATAAACAAACTGTGGTATATACATAAAATGAAATATTATTGAGGTCTTAAAAAGGAGTAAAATTCTGATCCATGCTACAACATAGATGAACCCTGAAAACATTATGCTAAGTGAATAATCCAGAAACAGAACAAATATTGTATGATCCCACTTATATGGAGCACTTAGGATAGGTAAACTCATTGAAATAGGAAGTAGAATAGAGGTTACCAGGAATTAGGGAAAGGGGAAAAGAAGGAGTTCCTGTTTAATGGGCACAAATTTCTTATTGGGAATAATGAAAAAGTTTGAGTATGGATAAGAGTGACGGTTATACAACATTGTGAGAGTATTTAATGCTCCTGGATTATATGCTTATGTATGATTATAATTATAAATATTATGCATGTTTTACTACAAAGAAAGAAAGAAAGAAAGCCCGCCTTCTAGTGGGAGCTGGGTGCAGAGAGAGCTCTGTATTCTTGGCTGCAGCTGTCTAGAATGGAGCCTGTCTCCCTAAGCTGGGACTGGGGAATCTTGGATAAATACCACAGACTCTTGCCTTTCTTACCAAATATTTATAATCTCTTTCTTGAAGAGATGTTTCTTGCTGTTTGCCCTGAGGATCATCTCCAGAGAGTCTGAGTCGTTTTTCTATAATTTTCATCAGTTTCACTGAGAAGTGAGTTAGCAGAGCTCTTTATGCAGTCATGCCAGAAGTTGATCCAGAAGACTATTATTTCAAATGTTAGTTATGTTACTCAATTTGGAGGACTGCTTATAATGTTTTGCACTGGTTGTAAAATTAAATTTTTAGGATTACAGTGTTTTCTTGAGAACTGTGGCAACATTACTAAAAACTACGGCAACCTATCACCCTAACATAGGATTTTTAGTAACTTTATCACTGTCCTGAGGTTTCCTTCTAAAAATTGAAGCTTTGACATTTTTATGACATGATTTTAAGATAAAAGTAAGGCTCTATAGATTCTCCACATATTCTTGAATTAATGAGTGAGTGAATGAATGAATGATTTTGTTTATGAACATGGTGGCCATTTGCTGCTGTGTGCTTTGACAGTAAGACTCCCCCTGTACCTGCCTCTTGCTGAATTCTGCAGTTCTATCACTCAAACCTAGTCTTAGTTCAAGCTGCTATAACAAATTACCACAGGCTTGGTGGCTTAATCAACAAACGTTCCTTACAATTCTGGTGCCTGAGAAGTCCAAGATCACGGTGCAGGCAGCTCCAGATCAGGTGAGGGCCTGCTTCTTGGCTTGCAAATACCGTCCCCTCCTGTGTCCTTATGTGGTAGCAAAAGAGCGAGCTAGTTCTCTGGCCTCTTACAAGGCACTAATCCTGCTCATGAAGGCTCTACCCTTATGAGTTAATTACCTCACAAAGGTCCCACCTCCAAATATCATCACATCAGGGGTTAGAATTCAACATATGAATTTCAACACATTGGTGGGTTCACTATAACAAATACACTGTTTTGTTAAGATAATTTCCTCTATGCAGTCTTTGGAAAGTAACTTTCCTCTCCAGTATTTTTGAGAGGCATGATAATTCAACCTTTCTATTAAGAATAGTGTATGCAGTCAAAATGTTATTTTCTCCAAGAGACAAAGACTTGTTATTTTATCACTATCCAAATAACTGGCCTATCCAATTACTAGAATAATTTTACATTTCAGAGAAGGTGAAAGAAATTAATATTCATGAGCATTTACTGTGTGGTAGGACAATTGCAAATATTATTTTATTTAACCCTTGCAGCAATATCTAGGAGTTAAGAGCTTATTAGTATCACTGAGGATGAGGAATTAAGACTTAGAGGTTGGGTCTTTTCCAAGGTCATATAGCTAATTAACAGTAGAGGTGCGAGGAAACAAGAGAACAGGAATAGGGCAGTCAGACAGTGGTAGGTTGGCCCTAGATGTCACAGGTGTGGGTTTCCAAAGAAAGGATAAATGTCTGCAAGAAAATCATCATTGATTCGTTGCTATTTTATCATCTACAAAACATTCCCTGTCAATCTTCAGAGGACAATTCTAAAGACATTTAAAAGGATTAACTTATAGTTTGTTCATGTTTACAGCTTAGGAACACATTACTGCCCTGTTTTTTATAAATTCATGTTGGCTAAACATATTTAAATGTCATTGTGTTTTAGAGCACTTATTTCTGAAATTTAACTTTGTTTCTGAATCAAGTTTCTCAGTAATACCTACCTCATGAGTACCATTGGGATATTTTATAACTAATACAGGTAAAACACTTTTTAGGTAAGTAGAGACTGGCAGTCCCAGAGCTGAGGCCTGGCTAACTTTTATGAGAAAGGCAGGCTGGGGTATGTTTGTGGAGTCGTGGTTGAGGGGGTAGAGAAGCAGGCTAGCTTAGGGAAAGGGTACCACTTAGTAGACCCGTAGAACCCAGATTAGGAGCTGTATTTAATGAGAATAGACACAGTAACCTGTGAGAGATATAGTCAAAACCAGTTATAAACTTTTGGAGAAAAAAGAGAGGCAGGAATGGAGAGGTAGGGGGCTCGGGCGATCCATTGCTTGGAGCTCGGCTTAGCCAGGCTGGGGGTCTTCCGAGTGGCCGATGAATCGGCGCTCGACTGGCCTCGGAGCTGCCCGCGGGGAAGTGAAGACTGGGGCTCGGACGCCTTCGGGTTAGGTAGGGACCGGGGTCAGACGCCCGTGGGGAGGTGGGGACCAGCCGAGCCGCCCGAGCAGCGGTCGAGCACTGGAGCCCTCTGCTGGGCAGGCAGTGGACGGACGGGCGCGGCGAGTTGTCACCAGCCGACCCCAGGCTGCAGGCCCGCGCCCGGCGCCTCTGCTGCGTTTCCAGTCAGAAAGGGCGAGGCCTGAGTTTCGCTCGGCCGCAGGCCGGACCCGGCTCCCGCCCGGGTGGTACCTGCTGGGCGTCCGGCCCGCCCCAACAGTCGGCTGATTGGTGTTTGGTTCTTGTGTCTGCGTTCTGGTGTGTGGCGCCCCCTGAGCGAGCGCTGCGTGCGCTTCTGTCTGCGTCGCCGGTTTCGCAGCGGTGGGAGGAACCGGGAACCCGGGGTTGAAGTGAGGCGCCCCAGCGCCCCGAGCTTGCGCCACTCTCGGGGCCCTAAGGCCTCTGCCTTGTATTTAGGATATTCCTTGGGGGACGCCACAAAGCTGTTTTCGGTCCTCAGCCTGGCCCTTCCGGCCCGGTTGGAACCTGGGGAGAGGGGATGAGATCTGGGGCTCCGACAATTGTGTGGTCCTTTCCCTGGCCAAGCCTCGCAGTAATTTGTTCCCGTTGATTTTTCCTTCTTAGTCAAATTCTTTGCAGTTATTTGTGACGGTCGGTTATTCCCATAAATGTTGGTCCCGAATTCTTCCTTCACTCACAAAAATTTCTAGCAAATCGTCTGAGTTACTGTACTTTTAAAATAAGGAATATATTTCTGTGTAAAAATGGTAAGAAATAAATAATAGACCTGAAATTTTATACAGTAAGTAAAGATTATAGAAGACAAAATGGTGAATGGCCATTAATATAATTAGAGAAGGTGCAAATCGGCACTGCAAATTATGTAGTGTTAAAAATAAGTGTTTTAACAGTGATTGTAGTAGAGCAGACACTTAAAACTACTTGGAATGATATTGTTTATTGTGTTTGGCAATCTAATTTTGTGCCACATGCTGAAACTAAAACTTTAATAATAAATAATAGGAACTTAGAAAATCTGAATCTAAACCTAGAACTTTAACTTAAATAGCATTCGCTCACATCACAAACTCATACTGAACTGTAGCAAGTTCCCTTTTGGGACCTGTTTTTTTTTTTTTTAAGATTTATTTACATAATGAAAGTGCTAAATCCATCATCTTTTAGAACCTTCATAATTTTATTTACATAAATCCTGAACTAGAAAAAATTTTCACACTTTTAAACTGAACGTTGAAGATTGGGGATCAAATGTTAAGTTTCTAAGTTAACAGAAAAGTATTTTTATTTAACATTATTTTTATAAACTGGTTATCGTTTATGCATTTATTCCACAATAAATTATTATGGACCATTTGCTGTGTGCCAGGCACTGTTCTGGGTTATTGGTGCTTGCTCTAAAGGGAGAAACATGATAAACAACTAAGCATATACTATAGTGTTAGTTATCAATTCATGCTATGAGAAAAATAATGCAGGATGAGAGGATCACGGTTTTAGATAAGGGGTGTTTTTTTTTTCCCGTAGAAATGTATCAGAACTAAAATATTTACCTGATGTTTTTATTCTGAACCAAAACAAGTTATGTTCTTGTATGCTAGAACTAGAAATCAAATCAAAGATTCTTTTGAAAATATTTGCTGTTTGTATAGGAGGTTTTTGTTAGTTTATGCAACACTTTTCTTCCCAAATGTTTTAAATTTGTAGTTGTATTGTCTATTTGTAGCTGCTTTGGAAAGAAAGAATTCAGGTATATCAATGTTAGCCTTGAGATTTTTGACCGAAATTCTAAGGTAGCAAAGCTATACAAAAGTGGTCTGGTGAGTTTTATTTTAGAAAAAGTTTGTTTTGTTTGAACATAGTTTTCCTAAAACTAGAAAGAGAACATTTTATTTGTTACTTTTTGGGCAATATAAAAACATGATTAACATTTTCATTTACATTTTTTCAGATAATTGTTTTCAAGTTCTGAAATTGTTTACTTAAAGATGTTAAAGACTGCATATTTCTGAATGACTACTTCCTTCCCTATTATCCTAGGCTTTTGTTTTTCATATAGTCAAATCGTTTTAGACACTTACAGAACCACACTAATTTGCTTCACTTTTACTATTTGTTTTTGTTGGTAACTGATTAAAGAGAAAAATGAAGAAGACAATTATATTAAACAGATGGGAGGGGGAAGAACCCAATAACAAAGCAAAAAACCCCACAATATTCTGTATTAATAAGAACAGCCCTAAAGTACATATACAGGTTTAGTTCTCTTACCAGTAGCATTTGTCAGGCGGTGTATGTGGAAACATTCTCCCTTCCCCCACATCACTCCCACTTGTATCTCATCCCCACATCAAGGAGGATTCAAAATTGGAGAGACATAATCTGACTTGGTAATGTGTATTTCTCCACTAGATGGCATTAATACAGTTTCTTTTATTGTAGTTTCGATCTTGAGGACAAATTTACAATGTATTAACTATAACAGAAGAAACAGAAATTGTGATTTATGTTTTACAGTTTGTTCATCTGATTTTATGTTTTGTCATGTTTAAGAGTTTAGAAAAAATTGGGATTTGCAGGGAAACAATAATTGTAATGTGAAGGGGGCAATATATGTTTCTAGAGAACTAGTTTTCTACCACGTTTCAGTTTTTGTTCAGCCTTAGATTTTTGTTATGTTCCAAAGTTGCCAATGCTGAATGTTTAGATAATATCTCTGAGTCCAAAAATTATCTTTTAAAAAACAATGTAAACATACGTGGTATATGTATTATATAATATGAATGTAAATATACATACATATGTTAAACTTGTAATTTTTCTGTTTTGAAAAAGTTCAAACATATTAAAAAAACCATATTATAATGAATTCTATGTACCTATTACATAGCCTTAGCTGTAATCAACTCGTCAATATTGCTTCAATACTCCTTAATCTCTCCTCTTTATTTTGAAGCAAATCCGTGGATGTGTACATAGTATATTGTTAGAGGCGCACACAATCACAATAAAATATGCTGTCCTGACTCAAAAATAATGGTATGAACAAAGTTAAGAGCCCAAGAAGACTGATTAATTCTGCCTTGAGGAAGAGGACAAATTCAGAAAAGCCTTTGAAGAAGAAGTGACATTTGACCTATACTTTAGGATGGATAGGAATCTGCCAGCTGGAGAATGGAAGAAAACACATTCTAAGCATGGGTACACTATGAAGAGAAGGGAGCAAGTGTGAATCCATGAATGAGTGGAAAACAGAGAATAATATATTAAATATTGAGGTGCTTTGGAGGAAGTTGTGGTTGATGAAGCTGGAAGGATAGTCTGTGGTTATATTTTACAAGAGTCTGCGGAAAATTGGTGATTATTGATATATGCAAAAATATTTTTCTACATTTTTATAAATAAAATATAAACTACTTTTTCTGTGTTTTGTAGATTTATGACAAAGTCCAGTTTTCAACAATGCTGAAATCAAATGATTGCTTGTTTTCTTTGGATAATTTGTTTTTGGAAAAACCAGATGAAGCTGAAAAGTAAGTCTTCCTTAAAGATTGATAACATAGTGTATTACTTTAGGGTTTTTTGAATTTGGGGGAATTTTAATTTTCTTTCTGGTAAATATACAAATAAAAATGAGGAATCAACAGAATGATATTTCAGTTATGTATAAGGTAAACATGGAGTTCTCTTAGCAGTAGCATAGAGGAGTAACTGAAATTTAGCATCTTAAATGTTATAATTTTTTTTTTTTTTTTTTTTTTGAAACAGAGTGGTGCTCTGTCACCCAGGCTGGAGTGCAATGGCACGCTCTTGGCTCACCACAACCTCTGCCTCCTGGGTTCAAGCAATTCTTCTGCCTCAGCCTCCCAAGTAGTTGGTATTACAGGTGTGCACCACCATGCCCGGCTAATTTTTGTATTTTTTTTTTTTTAAGTAGAGACAGGGTTTCACCATGTTGGTCAGGCTGGTCTCAAACCCCTGACTTCATGATCCACCCGCTTCAGCCTCCCAAAGTGCTGGGATTACAGGTGTAAGCCACCGTGCCTGGCTGAATGTTATAATTTTAAAAATAGAATAGATTTGAGCTGGGTGCAGTGGCTCATGCCTATCCAGCACTTTGGGAGGCTGAGGCAGGTGGATCACCTGAAATCAGGAGTTCAAGACCAGCCTAGCCAACATGGTGAAACCCTGTCTCTACTAAAAGTACAAAAAAATTAGCCAGGTCTGGTGGCGCATGCCTCTAATCCCAGCTACTTGGGAGGCCAAGGGATGAGAATCACTTGAACCCAGGAGGCGGAGATTGCAATAAGCCAAGATGGCACCACTGCACTCCAGCCAGGGCAACAGAGAGTGAAATTCCTGTCTCCAAAAAAAAAAAAAAAAAAAAAAAAGAATAGATTCTTGCCTATTTGGTTTGCATTTATTTGCGTTTCTGGTTTGTTCAGATTATTTTTGGCCAAGCTAAAAATGGGAAATAATGTTCAAAGAATAGCCAGGACAAATGATGTCACCTTTTGGAAGCAGAATGGACAGTATGCCAAAGGCAGAGTATGATAGGCACATTAAGTGCTGGCAGGAAGTAGGGGTGGGAATAAAGATGTGACACGAAAGAAAACAAGACTAGAGAGTAGGTATTATGTTAAATACTTTTATGGATTTTCATGTGCATTGTTCAATTTTGAATTTTCTGTGTATTTTTAGTGTATTGTATTAGCCTGTTTTAATGAGGTATATTTATTGCCTCATTCTTTTCTTGCTCATTCAAATATTGAAAGCTGAAATGGTTATAAAAGAGGATTAAACAGACTTTTATTTACAAAATACTTAAAATCTATTTGAGGAAATTAAATACACAAATGGAAAGGCATTAATAAGTAATACGACCATGTAAATAATCATCTATACTGGGATACTTTTGAGAGTGAAAGAGTACGTCCAACTGGGGCAACGTGTTAATCAGGACTGGCCAATGCACATTTTGTAACATATGGTTGTCCTTCTCAAAATACAGTAAAAAACATGTGCAAAGCAAATGACAAGCATATGTTCATGCAATGAAATTTCAGACTTGGAAGGAAGGTTATCTTGGACTACACAATCAGGTCAGGCTTTTGGGTAGGAGGGGGAGACTTCAGGAGGCTTTGAAGAATTTGATAATTCCTATAGGAAGAGAAGAAGTAGGCATTTGAAGGCAGAGTGTTAGAGCAAGAGAAAAAGAATGGAGATAGGACAACCCATGATTCTTTTGTTTTTCTTTTACCTCTCAGTACAGTGGTAAATCCATGGTACTTTTAAGGGAGAATGTGTAGTAAAGTTTCCTGCAGTAGACAATTCATGAAGGAGAAACATTGGGACATAAAATTGGAAATTCTAAGTTGAAGGTAGATCGTCATGTGTGTTAAATGCAGGAATAAGGATTTTGGACATAATTAACTATGTTTTAAAAGCCATGGAATTAAATCAACAAATACTTTTTGAATAGTACATGTAATTATGTAAAGGACTGTGCTAAGTACTGCTGATGTAAATGCACATAAAAACGAAACTCTTAGGTGTTTACAATCTAGAGGGAGTATCAAATACCTATCTGTCATATCTATCCATCTACTTATCTGTTTATGTCTGTTATCTATCTATACATTCACACAACTCAAGGCAGACTGTAATACATATTATAGGTTCCCTCTATAAGAAGGGAGGGAGAAAATCTTTGAGAACCTAGGGAGAGTTCTTGGAAAAGGTAGAATTTCACTCAGCCTTTGAACATAAGCTCTAGTGCCTAGAACAATACCTGGCACATAGTACTCAGTAAATAATTACTGAATGGATTAATGAATGAATAAAATAGTGGAACTTCTGTAGGTGGATATTGGAGTGGGGCAGAGCTCAGGGGCAAGCTGAGTAAATACCTTTGAACGAAGGTGAGGAGTGACCAGGTGTGATGGCTCACACTTGTAATACCAGCACTTTGGGAGGTCAAGGTGGGTGGATCACTTGAGCCCAGGAGTTTGAGACTAGCCAGGCCAACATGGCGAAACCCCATCTCTGCTAGATACAAACATTACCTGGGCATGATGGTATATGCCTGTAATTCCAGCTACTGGGGAGGCTGAGGCCTGAGAATCATTTGAACACGGGAGGTGGAGGTTGCAGTGAGCCGAGATCTTGTGACTGCACTCCAACCTGGGCGGCAGGGTGAGACTTTTGTCTCAGGAAAAAAAAAAAAAGAGGAGAGACAGAATGCATTATCTATTTGTTATACAACAAGGAGTTCAGTTTAGTTTGGACTATAAGGTATGTGTAGGAGAGTTAAAACTGTAAGGTGGTCTGAGGCCACTAGGAAGTTTGGCAATCTTTGAAAGCCACTGAAAGATTTTGAATGGATTAATGTAATGAGAACAATTCCAAATGAATGTGGTAGGAACTTGTAAAATATATTAGATAGCCTGGAATCAGTGAGGGCAGTTAAGACAAATTAATAAGAACCTTGGTTATGATAATAACAGTGGAAACACAAAAGAAATGATTAAGAAACATTACAAGGAATATACAATAAGACCTAATATGTATCTAGATATAGTTAGTAAAAAAGATACTATGGTTTGGATTCTGGGTGACTGGGATGATGATGTCACCTCTGGAAAAACAATTGGGAAATTATAAGGAAGATTTGGTTTTACTAAGAAGCGGAATAGTAGAGCTATTATCCTCTTTCTTGGATTTTCTGAAATAGTCTTTGGGCAAAACAGAGTTAACATAGTAGGCTTAAACTGCTGTTCATGAAAAGGTCTGCTTGCAAGGTTGGCTTTGGCTAGAGTCTGAGAACTTAGATTTCAGGAAGGTCCCCTCCATTAACTGACAACAGTGGCTTACTAGGTGTAAACTGTTTATACAAATAATATGGTTTATGTTGAACACCTGCTTTTTTTCTGAGATTCTGGAATTTAGGTGTGTCCCAGACAGGGGATGCTTGTGTTAATGTTAGCCCCCAATAAAATGTTAGCCCCCAATGCCTAGGGACCTAGGCATTGGGTCCCTGAAGAGCTTCACTTTTTTCAACATTTCACTGGTATTGTCCTAAGCTTACTGGGAGAATTAAGTGCCTCCCGTGTGAGTCTGCTGGGAGAAGACCCTTGAACACCTATGCCTGGTTTTCCTTGGGCTTTATCCGGATAGCCATGAGTAGGACTATATGCTGAGTCTTATGAGTCATTTTAGGGAATTATTGAACTGGGGGTGATCTTGGGGACTCTCTGACATTGTCCTAAATTTTAAAAGATCTGGTCTGTTATTAAACAATCTGTTAGACATCGTCAGATAATGTGTTGTAGATTTTTTGCTTGGAAAATATGGCCGGAGTAGCTATGTGCTAGGTGCTCTGAGAGACAGAAAAGTAAAAGACTGAATCTCTCACTTTAGAGAGCTTAACATCCTACATGACTAGATCATAAAATCTTTGGGACTTGTAGACAGAATATATCATGCTCTTCCCAACTTTATTTCCTGTCACCTAACACTTGATCTTTTTGTCCCAATGAAGAACAAGTCAACTTTGATGGGAAAGGAACCATTAAAGCAGTATCAGTTAACAGGATCACAGTTGAAAGATAAGGAGGGGTAGTTAATGATGCCAACAGGGTGGCAAAAATATCAATTACTGTAGGTTATAAAGAGATTGTCAATTTTAAATGATTTCTTGGATTTTCTGTAGTTTGTAGATGGTTCTGCATTAGAAATATTTATGTTAGGGCATTAGTTTGTAATAATGTTATAGCAAAACTATGCTCTAGAACAACGGTCCCCAACCTTTTTGGCACCAGGGACGGGTTTCATGGACAATTGTTTCACGGACGGTTTCGGGATGAAACTGTTCCACCTCAGCTCATCAGGCATGAGTTAGATTCTCATAAGGAGCATGCAGCTTAGAAGCCTCTCTTGTGCAGTTCACAATAGGGCTTGCACTCCTGTGAGAACCTAATGCTGTTGCTGATCTGACAGGAGTTGGAGCTCAGGCAGTAAGGCTCATTCACCCGCTGCTCACCTCTGCTGTGTAGCTGGGTTCCTAAGAGGCTGTGTGGATCAGTACCGGTCCGTGGCCCAGGGGTTGGGGATCCCAGCTCTGGAATATCAGTAACGGTGTCATTTACATGTTGATGACCCATGATTAGTTGTGAGGTATGTCAAGTAATTTGTTACTTGTAATAGTTAAAATACTAAAGTTTGAGGATGATTTACTACTTTGTTTTTATATTGAAGCAGATTTAAGATTCCTGTTACTGGCATTTGAATTGGAGAAAAGGAGATAGAGTTATTGCCGTTATTTAGGTAGCATATCTCACACAGCAGTATCATTAATCCTATGATACATAAGGGTGAGAGCTTGAACACTGCTGTATAGAGATAAAGTCCTGACAGAAAGTTAATTTATAGGATGTTTAAGAGTCTATAATTGAGTAGTGTTTAATAAATATATAGTTTCTCATGTTATATCTTTATTAACATATATACTCACATTTTTATATTTTATGTAGCCATCTAGACAATGAAAAGTCATGGGATTGGTTCTCCCTCCTGCTCCATTGATGTCAGAAATTCCAGATACTCAGGAGTTAGAGGAAGAATTAGAAAGTCATAGACTATTAGGTAAATTATCACATATTTGTTATAAAGCCAAACCCATACAGTTGATGGCAATATTTTTTGAAAAACTCTGATTTGATCATTACATATTGTGTATGCATGTATCAGAATATCACATATACCCCCAAAATGTATATACTCATTATATATCAATTAAAATTTCTTTATTTTAATGAAATAAAATGAAAGTCAGATCCTTCTTTTATTAAAAAGAGTGCTCACCAAGCTGGATGCAGTGGCATTTGCCTGTAGTCCTGGCTACTTGGGAGGCTGTGAATAGTCACTGCACTCCAGCCTGGGCAACACGGGAAGACCCCATCTCTAAATAAATAAATAAACAAACAGACCCCTCCCCCTCTCCAAATACATACGTGCATACATACCTCCAAAAACAAAATAGTGCCCACCAAATCCCAAAATTTAAAACATTTTCCTTCTCTCTATATATAATGCACATACATATGCACACATAACTGCACACAATACAGTATTATACACACGTATTTTGATTTTTGTTCTATGAATATTTTTTCTTTTACTATCAAAACTCCTATCACTGCTGTTCAGTTTTCGCCTTGCCATTTACTAAAGGTAAGATCTCCTGATAACCAGATCCCAGAAATACTGAGTGAAAAAAGCGAGATGCAGAAGATTAAATACAGTCTGATACCATTTTTAAAAAGGTCAAAAGCAAGCACACCCAAACAATGTATGTGATATAATGTATTATTAATAACATTTTAATTTTTAAATTGGGTCATAGGTTCATGCATATATATTTTATTAAGCTTCATAATTTACATATATGTTTTATATACATATACTTGTTTTATATACATATACTTGTTTCAAACATATAGCATAGGGTGTAATGTACATAAATAGATGCTAAAGCAAATTTAAGTTCTAGTCAGACATCCTCCTAACCCCCTAAACTTCCCTAAAAATTCTTGTAAAGCCTCTAAAGAAACCTTTAAAATTGTATCACTCTGATGAAAACATTCCTTTAGTTTGATTTTAGAAGCAAGATTACAAACTTAAAAGAATTAGATATGTTAATAATGAATTGTGTTTTGTAACTTTTATATAATTGGTCATTGTATTTCTGGTGTACATCATATAAATTTTAAATCTTCATAATCACTCACAAAATCATTTGTTATGGGCCAGAAATAAATTAAACCTATTTTATAATGCAGGTGCTATATAAACTTCCAATTTAATTCAGTAATTCCACATTAATTTCTGAGTGTCTTTCAATGATGTAATATACCATAAGAGTAACAATCACCTGTATTTTAAAACCATATATGATATGACAGATTATCTTACTATTGTATTAGTGCTTTGCTTTTGGCTTTCATATTTAACTTGGAATTTTAAAGTTTTTCATTATCATTTTGAAAATTTTCTTTAATGGAGAGCTTATAATAATTAATACATTCCTTTTTTGTAGGTCAGGAAAAGAGGCCAAAAATGTTAACATCAAATTTAAAGATAACTAATGAAGACACAAATTATGTTTCACCAACACAAAAATTCCAATTTGCCTTTTCTTCTAATAAATATGAACAGGATGGTCTAAATTTAGAAGGAGTAGATAACAATGACTTATCGCATGTTGCTGGAAAGCTGACATATGGTTCTCAGAAATGTAAAAATCACATTGACACTGAGATAGCACCTGAGAAGAGTGTTCCTGATGATACAAAATTAGTTAAGTTTGCAGAAGATAAAGGAGAGAGCACATCAGTATTCCGGAAAAGGTAATTATTATAATTAAATTAAATATTATGTGAATAAAGTTGAGTATTTGTACATCTAAAAGTATTAAATATAATAAAATGTGAATGAAAAAAACAGAAAATTCTATCTCCTAAATAATTCCTGACTTTCTCCATTCCTGCTGTTATAGTCCTAGTCCTACATGTAAAAATAACCGTAATTATAATATTTAACTATTTTGTCTACTACAGATGATACCACAGCAGTCCAGGTGGGACACAGGAATCTTCATTTTTAACAAATTTTCTAGGTGAATATTAATGCACACAAAAGTTTGAGACCCATTTTCCTAATGCCTTGGGTTTTAAACAGAGGAGTGAAATTAGATTTTCTTTTTATTTAAGAGTTCTTTATTGGCACCAGAATGGAGGATGAATTATAATAGAAGGGAGTTAAAATAAGTTGTGAAGGTCCGCTTGAAAGGTTATCTTATTAGTCTAGATGGAAGAAAATGGTAGCCTGACCTAGGACTATGGAATAAGGAATGGAGACAATCCAGAATTATTTGGGAGATACAATCCCACAGGACTTAAGTGATTATTGAATATGAGATCTGACTCCTAGGTTTATGGCTTGAGCCAGAATTATGAAGATTGGTAGTACCCTTTTATGATATAGAGAACTACAAAGTAAGAAAAGGTTTGGGGGATGGTGATGAGTAAAGATCTGGACATATTGATTTTAGATATTTATAAAGAGTCCAAATAGACAATTGGGTATATGGATTCAACATTCAGAAGAAGTTTAGTTGATAGTTTTTGTTTTCTCTATGATATAGTAGATGTGGTTATCTGTGGAGTTTGAGGGAAAAAGAGTATTAAATGAAAAGTGGAATAAATTATGGAGAATGGTAAAGCAGTCTAATGAAAATAATGGTAGGATTGATGGACACTGTAAAGGGTCCAGCTGAGGTTGATCTCTATAGTGTTTTTAATAACAGCTTTATTAAGCTCTAATTCACGTACCATAAAATTCACCTTTTTGAAGGGTAGAATTCATTGTTTATTTTCTTATTTTTTTCACTCTTATGTATTTACCCACCTTGGTTTTTATAATACATAGTTTTGCAACCATCACTATTAACTAATTTTAAAACATTTTCATCTGCAAAATAAATTCCTTACTAATTAACAGTTACTCTTTATTCCTCCCTTTCCACAGCACCTGGAAACCACTAATCTACTTTCTGTCTTTATGGATTTACCTATTCTAAACATTTCATATAAGTGGAGTTATACAACATTTCATATAAGTGGAGTATACATTTATATACATATAAATGGATTTATGGCCATTTGTGGCTGGCTTCTTTCACTTAATATTAAACATTTTCAAGGTTACATGCTGTGTTATGTATCAGTGTTTCATTTTTTTAATGACCAAATAATAGTCCATTGTATGGATATATCACATTTTGTTTATTCACTTATCGGTTGATGGACATTTGGGTTGTTTTCACTTTTTAGCTATTGTGAATAATATTGCTATGAAAATGCATGCAAATTTTTGTGTGAATGTGTGTTTTCAATTCTTTGGATATAAGTCCAGAAATAGAATTGCTGGGTCATATGGTAACTTTATATTTAACTTTTCTGAGGAACTGCCAAGTCATTTTCCAAAGTGGCTGCATCACTTTACTATCCCATCAGCAATATATGAGGGTTCCAGTTTCTCCACATTCTGGCCAGCACTTGTTATTGTCTGCCTTTTTTATTATTACCATCCTACTGGGTGTGTGACAAGATATCTCACTGTGGTGTTGATGTGGATTTTTGTAATGACTAATTGTCTGAGTTTGGGCTGCTATAATGAAATACCATAGATTGGGTGGTGTAAATAACAAACATTTGTTTCTCATGGTTCTGAGGCTGGAAGTCAGAAATCAGAGTGCCAGCATGGTTGGGTTCTTGATGTGGACCCTCTGCATAGTTATGTTCTCACATGGTTTTTCTTTGGTGTGTGTATAAACAGAGAGAGATCTCATATTTCATCTTCTTTTTTATAAGGACATTAATCCCATCATGGGGAGCTACCCTCATGACCTCATCTAAACCCAATTGCCTTCCAAAGGCCTCACCTCCAAATACCATAACAGTGGGGATTAGGACCTCAACATATGAATTTGGAGGGAGGGACATAAATACCCAGTCCATAGCAATAGCATTAAGAATCTTTTCATGTGATTATCGCCATTTGTATATCTTCTTGGGAGTAATGTCTTATTCAGATCCTTTGTCCCTATTTTAACTGGGCTATTTGTCTTTTAATTGTTGAGTTTTAAGAGTTCTTTATTCTCAATAAAAAGTTCCTTATCATCTGTATGATTTGCAAATATTTCTCTCTATTCTGTGCGTTTTCACTTTTTTGTTGGTGTTCTTTGTAGCACAAAAGTTTTAAATTTTGATAGAGTCCAGTTTATCTAATTTTTCTTTTATGCTTATGCTTTTGCTTTGGTATAATACTTATTTGGCATCACTTTGGTTGCTTTTGTTTTTGGTGTCATATCTATGAAACCATTGCCTTATCCGCAGTCATGAAGATTTACTCTTAAGTTTTCTTCTAAGGGTTTCAGAGTTTTTAGCTCTTATGTTTAGGTTTGTGATCTATTATGTTAATATTTTAATATTTGTGTGAAGTAAGAGTCCATCCTCTTTCTTTTTGCATGTAGATATTCAGTTCCTGCCTCATTTGTTGAAAAGACTGGTCTTTCCTACTGAATGTCATGGCACCATCATTGGAAGTCAGTTGACCATAAATGTAAAGACTGGGGTGTTGACTGACACTGACTGATTCTCTGACAGCAACTTGGTGTCTAACAGTTTAAATCAGTTTGACACTTAACTCCTGGAATTAGTGTCAGACCCCACAGGTTAGAGGCTCAGTTCTGTAAGACTGACCCTACTTTGAATGCCAGCTGAAAATGGGATTCCCAGACTACCCACATTTCTGTTTGGCCAACTACAAATTTGAGGATTCCCATGACCCCATCTTAGGTTTAATAATTTGCTAGTATGACTCAGAGGCCTAAGGGAAACACTTTACTTACATTTACCAGCTTATTATAAAGGGTACCCATCCGAATGAAAGAGATACATAGGGCAAAATATAAGAGAGGGGGTACAGAGCTTCCATAACTTCTCTGAGCATGCCACTCTGTCAGCACCTTGATGTGTTCACCATTCCATAAGCTCTCAGAACCCTGTTGTTAAGGCGTTTTAGTGGAGGTTGCATTTCATAGACATGATTGGTGAAATCACTGGCCATTGCTAATTAAACTTGATCTTCAGACCCTGAATGGATAAGTCATCTCCATTACTTATTCTATAAGATGTGAGTGTTGTATTGGAAACCTTAATGGTTACTTCATCCTTTAAGGATAGTGTGAACAAGTTACTTTGATAGATTGTCTTTTGATCAGTCAAATATAATACAGTATAGTCATAAAGATAGTGTTTTCTTGCTTATAGAACTTTGCAAGAAGTAGTTCTTACATTGAAATGGTTATTGGATAATGTTTGGGATGATTTGATTTGCTAATATGCTTAGTTTACATCTTTTCCTTTTTTAGGGGGTACACAGTGCTGACTTGATTGGCTAGGAAAACTTTCTTATCTGGTAGCTTCTGTGATGTGAATTACAGTTGATGACAACTTTTAATTCATAACAAGTCTGTTAATTTATTCCTATACATTTATTACGTTAATATAATTCAGTAACTTGAGTCACTTTAGTTAAATTTAACTACTGTTAGGTGTTATAAATTTTACTATTTACTGTGACTATATTTAGTGGCTTTTTCTCTCTCTAAAGCACTTTACTGACTTTAAATGGTATATTAGTTATCTGTTGTTGTGTAATAAAATTATCCCAAAACGTAGTGTCTTAAAACAACAATAAACATTATTATCTCTCACAGTTTCTCCAGCCTAGGAATTTAGGGACAACTTTGGCTTAGGGTCTCTTGTGAGAATGCATAAAGATATTGGGAGCCTCTCACAAGAAGACCACAATCAAAATGTTAGCCATGCTGCAGTCATCTGAAAGCTTGACAGGGGCTATCAGGTCTGTCTTCAAGGTGGCTTGCTGTCCTTGACTGACAAATCAGTGCTGGTTGTTGACAGGAGACCTCAGTACCTCTCCTCCTGGGCCTCCCCATAGGGTTGCTTGAGTGTTCTCTTTATGTGGTGAGTAGCTCTCCACAGAGTGAGAGATATAAGAGACCATGGGAAAGGGACAATGCCTTTTATTACCTAGCCTTGTAAATCAAACACTTGCACTTCTGCAGTACTCTGCTAGTTACACAAGCCAGTCCTGATTCAGTGATTCAATTTGTACGAGACTGTAAAAGGGTGAGGATCAGGCAAGGATCACTGGGGCTGTTTTGGAGGCTATCACAAATGGACTTAGATCTGAGTTTTAGGAAAATGAAAAGACATGCTTACCACTGGTAAACTTATCAAGTTATATTTTAGGAGAATGATTTAGCTTGTTTGTTTGAGTAAACCATAATCTATGAGTGTTTTTAAAGGGGCCAATTTTATGCTAGTTTTTCATATTTCAAGCAAGTGTTACAAGTGAGAAAATATGTGGGTCTTTTTTTTTTCCCCCGCAGATTATTTAAAATATCTGACACTATACATGAGAATGCTTATTCTAATGACAGTGAATTGGACTCTCACATTGGCTCAGTGAAAATTGTACAAACAGAAATGAACAAAGGGAAATCAAGTAACTGTAGCAATAGTAAGCAGAAATATCAATATTCTGCAAATGTGTTTACAGCAAATAATGCTTTTTCTGCTTCTGAAAATGGAGAAGGCATGTTCAAAGCACCGTCTTTTTCAGTTGCTTTCCAGCCTCATGATATTCAAGGTAATTTCTTGCTTTTTTATTTCATTTTATGAGTACAGACTAATCTGCATTTCTTAGCATAGGGGAAAATATAAAAATATAGTAAATTTAACTAGTTTTCTCTCTGCAATTTCTGCATTTCTTTATTATGTTGCGTTATTTTCTAAACTGTGCTGTGTATTAAAATATTTTATGCTGTGTGCTAAAAATATTTTTAACTTTGCTCTCAATAAAAAAGTTATGTTAGTTTTATTGAAGCAGTTTTCATGAAAAGGTTAAAAATATTCATTGCAAGTCCTAGCCTCTGACCATAAAATTTATTTTTAATATTTATATAAATATGTAGGATTTTTTTTCAGAGGTAACAAAAAATGGTTCATTGAAGGCCGTCACAGAAATTCGTATCCTTTAAATTATTTACAATAGCTGCTTTGTATGAATGAAATCATAGTTTTAAACATTTTGTTTAATTGTGTTCCTGTTTGTTTTGGTTGATAGAGAAAAGAGGGAAAAGTTAATCTTTTTGATTGTGTAAGAGGTACATGTGTGTGATAGTGCTAGTCAAAATGTGGTTGCAGACTGGTGCCAATTTGTGAACTGTTTGTTATCAGTTTATGACAGGTTAAGTACGGAAGTCAGATTTGTATTATTGGCAGAACTCTTGAGCGTATTTACTTACAAATAGGTACAGATAATTTCTCATTCTTTGAGACAGAGCAGCCAACTTGGGTTGAACTGGCCAGGGGAAATGGATGAGAATGGGACATTGTGTGGATTAGGAACATTTCTATAAATCTAATATTTTTGAAAATCTAATTTGGAGTTTATACATATAATCCAATTTTCATATCTGGACATTTCCAGTGTAAATATTTTGAGTATGTTTGCATGTTCTGGAGGTCACATCGTCTTTGCTTCTTTAATACCCTGTGTATGCCTATAACAGTGTACTTATTCTGTTTTAATTCACCAGCAGTTTAGTGACTGTTTTCTCATGCTCTATGAACTCTTTGAAGGCAAGGATCATGACTTATTTATCTATTTCCAAATACAGCGAAAGGAAGATAAAGTAAGGCAGGTAAAGTAAGGAAATTGTTCTGGCAAAAGTATAGCCATAGCAAGGGTAAAGTTAAAAAATTATGAAATATGTTTAGAAGGAATAAACTTTCCAGTTAGGCTGAAGTGAAAGATATGATTAAAGAAGTAATAAGAAATAATACTAGATAGGTAGCTTAGGATCGTATCATTTAATGTCATGAATACCAAGGTCAAAGATTTTTTGCTTTTATTTTTATTTTTCCCCCCGGCTTTGTTGAGGTATAATTGACAAATAAAAATCGTATATATTTAAGGAGTACAACATTTTTTTATATGTAAACATTGCAAAAATGATTACCACAATCAAACTAGTTAATGTATCTGTCAGCTTACATAGTTACTTCTTTCTTGTAGTAAAAATACTTAAGATCTCTGTAATGAGGAGAAACCGTGTAATATTTTTGAGCAGGTCAAATATCATCATTACAGCTATGCTTTAAGAAAATATAATTCGTGGCTCAGTGCTTGGAAGTGCCCTAGCATCCACAAAAGTTATGGTCTAGTTGACAAAAATGAAAAATGAATTCCAGATATTAGGTAGCTGTGCTAGAGAAATCTAGGCAACAATAACTCTAATCCTGGGTACTCTGGGGATCATCAGATAATTCTGAAGTATGGTTAGAAAATATTTGCCTGACTTCTCATGAAAAGTTGCCTCCAATGCAGATAGCTGATTTGAGTTAAAATGGGGGAGAGTGATCAATAAGAGAGTTGTACATGTTGATACAGTAACTATAAACATAGCCATTGTTTAGCACTTTATTGAGCATGGTGTCTCAGTGCTGCCATACTTTCTCTTCTCTGGTGATCAGAATAGGATGGAAACATAGGAAATATATTAGCAGTAAGCTGTTAAAGATGTTCATCTGTACGATGGCCTCTTATCCTTTACTGGAAAGCCTTTCTATAATGACGCTGCCTTTTGAAGAATTTTGAGGATCTTTACACTATATTAGCACAGCTGAAGTGATTCTGTTGTTTAGGGGTCTTTATTAGTTAGGACTACTGCCTACACTTGTGTCCACTGATTTATTGTCCAAAATGTTCATTTGCTGTAAAACCCATTGTACTATATCTTATTGTTTCCAAGTATGTATTTAAGGTGGAAGACTGAATGCTATTTGTGATAATTTGAGAGTTTGTGGATTACTTGGACACACCTTATTTTCTTATTCTTTTTAAATATTTTACTACATTTGAATCCTCAGGGCAGTAGAAGTTTTGTCAGTAGTCTTGTCATTTTCAGTTCTGCGGACATTTTTCCCATTATAACATATAATTTCAGTGACACTGCTGAGAGTTTGTTGAATGAAAGGAAAAAAGTTGATTTCAAGTGTTGATAGTTATGATAAATGGTGTTAGCAGTTGAGTTTTCTTATGAGCTGTAGCACTGATTCTATATCTACTCTGAATCAAAGATTCGTTTTTGTGAATATAAATTGATGTGGAACTATCTACTGAGAGAAAAACCAGCATGATGGCCTACTTATGGGCTTGCTACAAATAAATATTTGATAGAAAGAGACATATTTTGAAGGAAAATGAGATTCCTTTTAAAGCTGATAGATTTTCAAAAGCAAAATTACATTTTTGTTTTGGCACAGATATGATACTGCACAACAGAAAGTAAAATGAGGTTTTATAAATTAATTGCTTGGTGTAATAATTGCAAACCTATATTAACTGAGTACTTACTGTGTGTCAGGCACTGTTCTAGGTATTTGGGATATATTACTTAGGAAAACAGCCGATGAATCCTTGTTTTTGAGGAGATGACATTCTTGGGATGAGGGTGTGGAAGAAGCTAGATCTCAGCAACTGTAATAGCATATAAATAAGTCAGTATTTTAGAAAGTGGTGACTATTATAGGAAAAGAAAAAAGTAGAGCAGGGTAAGGGGGTTAAATTGGGGCTGCTGGGATTCAGGGATCAGGGTATAGAATTAAACAGTACTTAGGGTAGACCTTGAGAAGGTCAGATTTAAGCACTTAACGGAAGGGAAAGAGCCAAGGAAATACGGAGGGAAGAACAATCTAGGCAGAGAGAAGGCCTCATGGCAGGAACATGGCTGATATTTTTGAAGAACCGCAGAGTTCAGTATAGCTAGAGGAGATGAGTCAGGGGGAAAGAGTAGTAGGACATGAAATCAGAGAGATAAAAGCAGGGGATATTAGGGGAGGGAGTGACAGTGGAGAGACAAGATCATGTAGGACCTTATAGCCATATACTTTGAGAGAAAGGGGGGGAATTTGAGCAGAGAAGTAATATAAGTTTTAACATGATCACTACAGCAGTCCATCAGTTCTTGTATATCTTTGTAAAAATGTTGTTTAAATAAGTGTGTACTTGTGTTCTCAGATATGTTATTAACCATCTTATATCTTTTAATAGATTATAACAGTCTCAATTGTAGGAACTCATTTTCTTCTTTATTTATAGCTTTCTACAGCTTTCTAAATCTAGTAATATGTTTTGTATATAGTGTTCAATAACTGTTGTTGATATATTGTAAGAACAATACCATATAAATACAAATATCTCCCAATCTGTCAATAGACCCTCACCTTGGAGAGGGTACAGTTTATTCTTCATATCTATTAATATTTTTGAACTTTCTTACGGGGGAAGGATGATTTAAGTTCTTCCTATCTAACCAGTATGTTGATAATTAAAATTAAACCCACCACTTAACACAACTAAATTATCAAAAACAAAGAGATTTAATATTAGGTAACCAGAAACACACGAAGAAGAGATAAAAATCAAGTGACCTTCTCAAGGTAAATAAGAAAAAGTACTACTTTGGAAAAGATAAACAAGTGTAGCTCTGATTTACTTGCCATTATGTACCTGCATTTCTTCCATCATATTTAGCACTCAAGTATAACCCTTATATAATCTCTTATTTCCCTATAGGAACTTTACAGAATATGGAATGTGTAAATTTACAGAATATGGAAAGTTCTTTTCAGAATATGGAATGTGACTGGAGATTAGAATAATTTCTGATATAATTGTTTTCTTAAGATACCAAATAGCAAATATTAAAACCTCATCATTAAATATTATCAGAATCAATATTAATGTAACTGAATTTTAAAATTAAAAGTAACCAATTTTTAAAATTCTGAAATATTTGACTCCTTAATGTTACTGCAAGCGGCAAAATTTAGAAGTATTTTCAAAGAATTTCCATATTTCAACTATATACAGTCCAAAGCCTTTGATGATGTAAGTATTTTATTTTACTTATTTATTTTTCTGCCTTTCACTAGATTATGATCACTAGATTGGGATCTACTAGATCCCAGGATTTATTAGATCTTTATGTCTGCACTGCCACACTCAGTGTCTAGCACATTATAGGAGCTCAGAAAATATTTGGTAAATGAATACATGTGATTTTCAGAGGTGGATTTGTTTGTATTTGAATGCAGTTCTTATTAAGGCATATTTTTTAACAAATTGAGAATGTGTGTGAAAAATTTTATATATTACATGATTGATTAATTTTTATTTTTTAGCGTCTTTATACAGATAGGAATTTTGTGATTTGTGCTCCACCTGGTTCTAGAAAAATTGTAGTGTTTGAACTAGTTATAACAAGATTGTTAATGAAAGTGCCATTGCCATGGTTGAATATTAAAATTGAAATCTCAGCTCACTGCAACTTCTACTTCCCAGGTTCAAGTGATTCTCATGCCTCAGCTACCCAAGTAACTGGAATTACAGACATGAGCCACCACGCCTGGCTAAGTTTTGTATTTGTAGTGGAGACAGGGTTTTGCTATGTTGGCCAGGCTGGTCTCAAACTCCTGACCCTAGGATATCTGCCTTCCTTGGCTTCCCAAAGTGCTGGGATTACAAATGTAAGCCATCACACCTGGTCAGGAATGATTTTCTTCTAGATCTAGCATTGACAAATAAAACAGCATGATAAAATATTAATAGTGTTGTTTTTTGAGAGTGGAGATTCTGGAGCAAAATTACAGTTTTTATAAATTTAGAGGAAAAGTGTTCGAATTGTTAGTCCTTAGATTCTTATTAAGGCATATTTTTTAATAAATTGAGAATGTGTGTGAAAAATTCTATATATTACATGATTGATTAATTTTTATTTTTTAGCTTCTTTACACAGATAGGAATTTTGTGATTTGTGCTCCAACTGGTTCTGGAAAAACTGTAGTGTTTGAACTAGCTATAACAAGATTGTTAATGGAAGTACCATTGCCATGGTCGAATGTTAAAATTGTTTACAGTAAGTATGTAAGAGTGATGATTAATTATAATAACGAAAAACCATTGAAGCAAAATGAAGAAATAAATTCAGTTTCTGGCCATAGAAATTACTTGGTTTCCTATACGTTTTTAGTAAAGTCCTGTCTTATTTGTCATTACATTTAAAACACACTTTTCAGAATTATAAATAAAAACTGATATTTGAATTGAGAATTTGACTTTTACATGCTTATTTTTTAAAGGACCAGCAAAATGAACAAATAAAATCAAACATTTTGTAATTCTAGGAATTTGCATAGGAACTTTACTCTCATTTTTGAGGTGTATATTTTTAAACTTTTTAAAATTAATATATGCATATGGCTTAAAAATCAAATATCACTAAAGGCCTTATAATGAAAAGCAATAATCTTCTGCCCTACCTTTCTCCACTTCTAGTTATACTTGCCTGAGAAATCATTTCTATTTCTATTTTTAGTTCTTTTTGGTTATTACCTTGATATTTCTAAATCAAGCTTGTCTAACTTGTGGTCTGCAGGCCGCTTGCAGCCTAGGATGGCTTTGAATGTGGCCCAACACAAATCTGTAAACTTTCTTAAAACATGATGAGATTTTTTCTTTTTTAAGCTTATCAGTTATCATTAGTGTTAGCATATTTTATGTGTGGTTCAAGACAGTTCTTCTTCCAGTGTGTCTCAGGGAAGCCAAAAGACTGGACACCTCTGCTCTAAGTAATATGCTTATCTTGTTAATTTTTAATTTATCAATATTAGGAGTATGTAGATGTATATTTTTTATTCTAACTTTATTGACCAAAGTTTGTGAAAATAATTTTAAAATTGAACTGATGTTCAAAGTGAATATTTTGTATTGTTACAGTGGCACCAATAAAAGCTTTGTGTAGTCAGCGTTTTGATGACTGGAAAGAAAAATTTGGACCAATAGGATTGAATTGTAAAGAACTTACTGGGGATACAGTAATGGATGACCTATTTGAAATTCAGCATGCACATATTATTATGACAACTCCAGTAGGTATTATTTATACTTTATGATTTTGTTAGTTTGTTAGAAAATGCCTATTTTTCTTTACCAAGACAAAAAGTTTAAAAAATACAAACTAGAAGCATATATTTATAATATAAACAAACAAACATTAAAAAAATACTACAATTCAAGGTACAGAAAGAATACACACAAATCAGTAAGTAAAAGACAAATGACCAAATAGGAAAAATTGACAAAGAATAAGCAGTTTGTTATTGTGGATGCTTTGTAATCATATTTATTGCTTTTTTTTTTTTTAACCTAAGTAGTATGTATTGTAGAGGGAGGATCTTGGTAGAATTTAAAAATAGGTAGTAAAACTTGAACTTAGAATATTTTGTGGTTCAGTGTAAAAACAATTGAGGGCCCAGTTTTTAAAACACCTGTAAGACTGTAAAAATTCATTAAATATTTTTTAATATATAAATATTTTTCAGGATACTCTTAAGGGATCAACCAAAATTGCTCATTATTTGTAATATGTCGTGTTAAAAATTTTATTGATATCTTAAATAATATTTATTATAATTCCTTATCACATTAAACTACTCGTATGCTTTTTTTTTTCTCTAGGAAAAATGGGATAGCATGACTAGGAAATGGAGAGACAACTCTTTGGTTCAACTGGTTCGACTGTTTCTCATTGATGAGGTAATGAATGCATTCACTTTCAGAGATAAACATAAAAAGATAATTAGAATAGATAGAAAGAAAGACATTTAAACCAAATTATATGTTTGTTTTATCCCTTCAAGTGAAAAATGCTCATTTTCTCAAACAAGAATGTTAATATTATTGAATATTTTAATTGATTAAACATACTTTTAATTGTATAGCTAATGATTTTTTATTGATTTCCTGCTTAGGTACATATTGTAAAAGATGAAAATCGTGGTCCAACTCTTGAAGTTGTAGTCAGCAGAATGAAAACCGTGCAGTCTGTTTCTCAGACTTTAAGAAATACCAGCACTGTTACTCCAATGCGATTTGTAGCTGTATCTGCCACAATTCCAAATGCTGAGGATGTGAGTTACAATTTTCGCTGAGCTCTCAAGTTTTTTATAACTTGTGAAGTATTTAGTCATTTTGATCTTAGAAAAAAAGTGAATTTTTTGTCCCTCAATAGGAAAGTATGTTGTAGAAAAATGTGGCTAGATCTCATAAATATCCCAGTATTAAAGGCCGTAAAATTTGGTTAATCAGGTTTAATAAAACTTTTTTTGTGGAAATTTTTTGTTTGCTAGTATTTGAAAGTCTTAGTTTCATGTGCCTCATAATAACTTCACTAATAATATATGATGGTTGTTGTAACTAGCTGACTCTAGTTGTACAGCGAAATGTGGTGGAAAATAAAAATAATTGCTTAGGTGATTACCACTTGCTCTTCAATTCTGTGTGCTTGGCATTGTGGTAAGCACTAATAATAGATGCAAAAGTGAATGAATATACAACTTAATTTTTTCTTCAATTTTTAAGTAAACTTCCTGAAAAAGAATAGTCTGACTCTGCTTTCTCACTCCTGTTCACTTCTCAGCCTACTGTAATGTTGCTTTTCCCCTACTACTTCTTAGAAATTGTTTTCACAAATAGCCACTATATTGTCTATTCCAATGAAATATTTTGTCTTTGTCTTTAATTTGGCACAGTTAATCATTTTCTTGTTCTTAAAATGACAACTTATTTTGCTCATATTTGTCAAGAATGATATAGAAAAATTATATAGAAAAATTTAAAGTTTATTAAAACAACAAAACTAAATCCTAGTATTTGTCCTTCCACATGTAGGAAGCATCATGTACATACTCTTTTTTTTGACCTGCATTTTACCTATAAACATTTTCATATCATTAAATATTCTTCAGTATCTATTTTTATGGTTTTATTGTAATTTATCAAATACTATAATAATGAAAGATTAAGTTATTTCCAATTTTGCTATTGTAAGCGGAGTTAAAATAATATATCTGAAACATCCATGATTATTTCCTTAGGATAAACTTCTAGAATGAAATAACTGAATCAAAGGATATATAAAACTCCAAGGAAGTGCTTCCTTCAATAAATGTTATATTCATTTACACTTCTATCAGAAGCTATTTTCCTGTATCCTAACACTGGATAGTATAATAATGAAATTATTATTGCTATTATCATTTTTAAATATAGGATTTATTGTTTAGTATCTCATTAAAAATTTTTTACTTCTTTGATTTCTACTCAAGTAAATATTTTTAATATATTTATCAACTACCTTACGTTCTTTTTTTGCAGTTTGCCAGATTATGTCATTTTTCCTTTTTTCGCATTGAGATACTAAATTTTTCTTACTTATTCGTAAGAGATTATTATATACTAGTATTCTCTAAGTCTTGAAACTTTTCCCCTTTGTTATAAACACTACTTCTGTGAATGCTGTTTTTCTGTCTCTTTTGTCAGATCTTCTTCCTCAGTTTTTCTCTAAATTAAGGTCTTTATCCTTGGCCTGTTCCCCTCTGACTATAAATTCTTGTGTGATATTATCCCTACTCATGATAACCTTAAGAAAACCGTAAGTCTGTTTCTCAGACTTTAAAAAATACCACCACTGTTATTTTAATGTGATTTGTAGCTGTATCTGCAACAATTCCAAATGCTGAGGATGTGCATTAATATTTTCTTCCTTTGCAATATGTAACTCATTTATCTACCTTCTTCCTGTCAAAACAACAGTCACTATCATATCAGGGCATGGAGCCTGATTATTAACTGGGCTATGTAAAGATAAGGATTGCTTACCACAGTTCCAGAAACTAGTGACTCTGGCATTGAGTATGAAGTGTGCTTTTGACACTGCTCTCTCTCAAGTGTTTGTTGTTTACTTAATAACTTGTCAACCCGTGTCAGCCTAAGCCAACCATTACTTTGATACTATTTATCTAGTATTTAGGACAACACAAAAGAAATGTCAGCCATTTTGAGGCATAGTTTTCAAAAATAGTGAATAAGTTAAAATGACAGTGATAAATTTGACCTCTATGACAAAATTGATTTTAATTTTTCTTTGGATTCTTATGAAGGAAAATAAAACAAAATAATTAATTGGAAGTTTACCATGATGAAAAGTGGGTATAATCTTGAAATAGTGCTGTTGGTAGTGTTGGCCACTATATCAACAGAATAATATTAATGGAATATGTAATATTGAAAAAGTCTACTTGATTAAATACTTTTATAGCTTCACCTTAAAGTGATCTGTAATTGGGTTGTTTTTAGCAATAGAACTTTACTAGAAGAAAATTTTAATGCACATGTTTTTGTGTTTTAAAGATTGCAGAATGGCTTTCAGATGGTGAAAGACCAGCTGTATGTCTGAAAATGGATGAGAGCCATAGACCTGTGAAACTTCAGAAAGTAGTCCTTGGATTTCCCTGCAGTAGTAACCAAAATGAGTTTAAGTTTGATTTAACCCTCGACTACAAAATTGCCAGTGTTATACAAATGTATTCTGATCAGAAACCCACACTTGTGGTATGGATTGTTGATGCTTATTTTTTAGTATATTCAGTTTTTAACATGATTAATACAAAAGTTATGAATTTATTTTCAGTTTTGTGCAACAAGGAAGGGTGTGCAACAGGCTGCTTCTGTTCTTGTGAAAGATGCTAAATTTATTATGACTGTGGAACAGAAACAGAGGTATATTTTTTCATTTTTTCATGGAAGTAGATGAACTTTTAGGGCTTATCTAGATGAGATGAGAAAACTAGGTTTGTCCCTTAACCTTGGGGTAAATCTCAGTGTCCTCATCTATAAAATAAGGATAATGGTAATTTTGAGGATTAAGTGAAATAATGAATCTTAGTGCAGGTGTGACCCAGATTTCTTGAATGATAAAGATTATCCATACTGCTGTTTTTTTAACCTAATTTCAATCCAGCCTCTTTTATAGTCTTTCAATAAAGCTGATCTTGTGAATTAATCTTTAAGGACTCCAACATATTTGGCCACTTCTACCTTACTTAATCACTCTGAACTCTGTGCTTCCATGATTATCTCTACTGATTTTCTTCCTACTTTCCAGGCTGCTCATTCTCTGTCCCTCTTTTGACCTCTTCTATCCAACTCTTAAATGTTGACATTTGAATGAGTATATCTGAGGTTCATTCTTTCTAATTCCATACTCTTAGGTGTTTGTAACTACTTACATGACGTTCAAATAATATTTATGCATGTCTATGAATTCCCATTTATGCCTTCAGCCCAGACTTCCCTACTGAGCTCCAGGCCTGTAAGTCCATCTGTGTAACTGAATCCGATTGTATGTCTATTGATAGTCATCTCAAACTCAGTATGTACAAAATAGAACTTGGTTTTTGCTCTCAGAGCAGCTCCTTCTCCAGTGTACCCCATCTTAATTATACATTATCTCCCTAGTTACTCATAGCAGAAAACTATCACTGATATCTTCTTCACCTATACCCCATAGGCAATCAATTACAAAGTCCTGTTTATTCTTCTAAATATATCTCAAATATGTCATTTTATCTCCATCAACACTGCCACTTCCCTAATTCAAGTCACTATTAATCTCTTGCCTAGGTTGTATCCTTTTCTCTATTGACTACACACACACTCTCTTATTTCACTTTATTGTCTACATAGCATAGATTGTGTAAGATTACAAATCTAAATGTCAGTTTCCTGCCTAAAACCTTTAATAGCTTTTTATTGTCCATGGTATTAAATGCTAAATCCTTAGTGTAGCCCGTAATAGCCCATATAAGGTGATGATGCCTAGTCAGTTCTCCAGACTTATGACCATTCTCCCCCTTTAATCACCACAGTCAAGCTGTATTGGCCTCTGTGTTCTGTGAATACACCAGATTGTCACTCTATACAGAGCTGGCTTGCATCGTGCTTTCTTTTCCTGGAATGGTTTTTACCTAACTCCTATTCATTCTTCATGTCTAAACTTTAATGTCAGTTTTCCATAGTCATCAGTTTCCCTGTATTTACTTTTATAAGCAACCTGTACTTTATTTCATAACACTTACTATAATTATAATATCCTTTTGTTTAATAGTTATTTTAGTATCTGTTCCATTCATTAGATTATCAGCTTCTTGAGGAAAGGGGGACTTATGTTCATCCTGCTTACCACTCAATCTTAGCAGGTGTGTTAGGTCATTCTTGCATTGATATAAAGACATTTCTGAGTCTGGGGTAATTTATAAAGAAGAGAGGTTTAATTGGCTCACAGTTCTGCAGGCTGTATGGGGAACATGGCACCAGCATCAGCTCAGCTTCTGGTGAGGCCTTGGGCTGCTTACAGTCATGGCAGAAGGCAAAAGATTAGTTGGTGTATTACATGGTGAGAACAGGAGCAGGGGGTGGGGGGAGTGCCATACACTTTTAAGCAACTAGATTTCACAAGACTCACCACTGTTGTGAGGACAGCACCAGCAATGAGGGATGTGCCCCCCATGATCCAGTCACCTCCTACCCGGCCTCACCTCCAACCCTGGGGATTACAATTTAGCATGGTGGACAGCATCCAAACTATAGCAGAAGGTCTCAGCAGAATGGTAGCACATGATTACTACCTATTGAAAACTTACTATTGTTAATAACTTCTGGAAATCAGTAAATATGTTTAGTGATAGACCTCAGACTAAAATTGGACATGTGGATATAAGCAGATACTTATTTTTCTGCCTAATTTTGTATGGTGGGGGAATATACTTCTCTCCGCTTTGGGTCAGATCAGCTTTCTAATTACCAGTCTGTTCCTTGGCTACCACCTGTGGTTACTTGTCAACCAAAGACATGTAGCAAGCCTAGAGGAACCACTTTAGTCTTCTTTACATTCTTTGTTTTTTTTAAATCCACTAAAAAGATAGACTATAAAGATAGTCTATTAAAGAATTACAAACATAGCCATGTATTTACCCTCTAGATACTATTTTCATACTTTCCTTCCATTTAAAGGATTTAACTTGAACTTCTTAGTTACTACCAGATGAAAAAAGAATCTGTAGGGTGTGAAGCATGCAGAGTAGCTCTTTTATTATACACATCAACAAAGCAAGATTAAGCAATAAGAAACAGTAGAGAACCAGACAGAATGAGAAAAACCGACAGAGAGCTTACAGCCAAAAGGTAGATGAGGTCTGAGAGGAAGATAGAAAGGGAGAAAGTGAAATTATTGCTAATAAGATCAGAATACCATCAAATAATGACGAATAGTTTTCATACCAACTGCACGTAGTTTTATAGCATTCTTATTAATTTTCTAAATTTTTATAACAAAGATGGGGTTTCAAAAACATTGACCAGTTCATTATAAAATTAGTAATAGAATAAAGGTAAATTAGGATTTTTAAAAAAGTATGGGTATAGGGTAGAGAGGCTGTAAGTAGCTATAAACAGTCTGAAGCCTTCTACTTGTTGGGTAAATAAACTAGATGATCAAATTGGATTATATCACTTTTTGTCAGAAACAAGATGTGGGGATCAAGTAATGAGGTTTGTTTTCTTGCTCATAAACTTAACTCTGAAGGCAGTTTTGAAAGACTTATGCAAATCTTTGTGCAGTGGTGGCATCATTCAAATAGAATATCTGGCGTCCTAAGGTGAATATGTAATAATTAACATTTTTGAGCTGAACTTATCTATAGAGTAAGAAATTGAAATAGACTATAAGTTCCCTTAAAGCTAATTTACATTTCATCCTCTCCCTTTAGTTGCACACAAATTAGCTAATTTTGTTACAAATAATCACTTTTCTTGTAAACATATATCTGAATACCTTTTCTCATTTCCCACTCTTACTAGTTACTAATGGAAAGTTTCTCTCTCTTTAACTCTCTTCTTTCTTCAGTCTTTGCCCCCTTATTTTTTCTTTATCTCCTTTTTTATTTGTTTTTGTTTTTGTTTTTGTTTTCAGGAACATACTAGAGTTAAAGACTCAGATTTGAATTACAGTGCTGCTACTTTTACTAGCTGTGTACGATTGGGCACATTACTTAACTTCTCTCAGCTTCAATTTCTTAATCAAGATTGTATATATGGGAATCAATCATCTCACCATGTTTCTATGATAATTAAATAAGGCAGCATTTCTAAGATACCTAACAGTGGGTAGCAGAGTTTGTACTTAATAGTAACGTGTTCTTTCCTCTTGCCTTATCTTCATTTCATTGTGAATCCTTAAAAAAAGTCATGAGTGTTACAAAAATTATTCCTCCTAGTGTCATATCTGCAACAAGGAAATAGAAAAACACTAGATATTTTTATATGCTTAAGAACCAAGCCTACCAACTTCCAAAATCTTTTAACATACCCAGAATTCATTTTCAAATTATCAACACACTTTCTTAACTTCCTTTTCTCTTTTAACTTAACCTAGTTTTCTTTTTTAAAAAATAAATTTTATATGGCATATTTGAGGTTTACAACATGATGTTATATGATACATATAGCTAATAAAATGGTTACTATAGTGATGCAAATTAATATATCTCTCATCTCCCATACTTTTTTTTACAAGAGCAGCTAAAATCTACTTATTTGACAAGAATCCCTAATTCAAAATAATTTTATTAACTGCGGTCTTCTTGTTGTACATTAGATCTCTAGACTTGTTCACACTCTATATCTGCTATTCTGTGTATCCTTTAACCTGCATCTCCCCGTTTATTCTCCTGTTCCCACTCTTCCTGCCTCCGATAACTACTGTTTTATTCTCTGTCTGTTGTGTTTTGACTTTTTAATAATTGTCATTCTGACTGGCAAGAGATGGTATCTCATTGTGGTTTCGATTTATATTTCTCTAATGATCAGTGATGTTGAGCTTTTTTTCATAATGTTTGTTGGCTGCAGGTATGTCATCTTTTGAGAAGTGTCTGTTCATATCCATTGCCCACTTTTTAATGGGATTGTTTTTTTTCTTGTAAATTTGTTTAAGTTCCTTGTAGACTCTGGATATTAGACCTTTATCAGATGGATAGATTGGAGAAATTTTCTCCTGTAGGTGATCTGTCTACTCTAACGATACTTTCTTTTGCTGTGCAGAAGCTCTTTATTTTAGTTAGATGCCATTTGTCAATTTTTGCTTTTGTTGCAATTGCTTTTGATATTTTCATCGTTAAATAATTGCCCATGCCTGTGTCTTGAATGACATTGCCTAGATTTTCTTCTAGGGTTTTTATAGTTTTGGGTTTTACATTTTAAATCTGGAATCCATCTTGAGTTAATTTTTATGTAGGATGTAAGGAAGGGGTCCAGTTTCAATTTTCTGCATATGGCTACCCAGCTCTTCTAGCACCATTTATTAAATAGGGTGTCCTTTCCGCATTGCTTGCTTTAGTCAGATTTGTTGAAGATCCATGTTTGTAGGTGTGTGGTCTTATTTCTGAGTTCTCTATTCTGTTTCTTTGGTCTATGTGTCTGTTCTTACACCAGTTTCATGCTGTTTTGGTTACTGTAGCCTTGTAGTATAGCTTTAAGTTGGGTAGTGTGATACCTCCAGCTTTGTTTTTTTGCTTAGGATCTTCTCGGCTATTTGGGCTCTTTTTTGGTTCCATATTAATTTTAAAATAGTTTTTTTTCTTATTCTGTGGAGGTAGTTTAGTGGGAATAGCATTGAATCTATAAATTACTTTGGATATTATGGCCATTTTCACAATATTGATTCTTCCTATCCATGAGCATGGAATATTTCTCCATTTGTTTGTATCCTCTTTGAGTTCTTTGAACAGTGGTTTGTAGTTCCCCTTGAAAGGTTCTTTACTTCCCTCATTAGCTGTATTCCTAGGTATTTTATTCTTTTTGTAGCAATTGTGAAGGCGAGTTCATTCACTGTTTGGCTCTCTGCTTGCCTGTTGTATAGGAATGCTAGAGATTTTTATACATTGATTTTGTATCCTGAGACTTTGCTGAAATTGCTTAATAGCTTAAGAAGCTTTTGGGCTGAGATGATGAGATTTTCTAAATATAGGATCATGTCATCTGCAAACAAAGATAATTTGACTTCCTCTCTTCTTATTTAAATACCATTTATTTCTTTCTCTTGCCTGATTGCCCTTGCAAGAACTTCCAATACTATGTTGAATAGGAGTGGTGGGAGAAGGCATCCTTGTCTTGTGCCAGTTTTCAAGGGGAATGATTCCAGTTTTTGCCCATTCTATATGATACTGGCTATGGATTTGTCATATGTGGCTCTTATTATTTTGAGGTATGTTCCTTCAATACCTGGTTTGTTGAGAATTTTTAACATGAAGAAGTGTTGAATTTTATCAAAGGTCTTTTCTGCATCTATTGAGATAATAATGTCTTTAATTCTGTTTATGTGATGAATCACGTTTATTAATTTGTGTGTGTTGAACCAACCTTGCATCCTGGGGATGAAGCCAATTTAATCATGGTAGGTAAGCTTTTTGATGTGCTGCTGGATTCGGTTTGCCAGTATTTTTTGAGGCTTTCTGCATCAATGTTCATCAAGGATATTGGCCTGAAGTTTTCTTTTTTTTGTTGTATCTCTTCCAGGTTTTGGTATCAGGCTGATGCTGGCCTCATAAATGAGTTAGGGAGGAGTCCCTTCTTCAATTTTTTGGAATAGTTTGCGTATAAATGGTGCCAACTCTTCTTTGTATCTCTGGTAAAATTCAGCTGTGGATTTGTCTGGTCCTGGGTTGTTTTCGGTTGGTAAGCTAGTTATTACTGCTTCAATTCCAGAACTCATTACTGGTCTATTCAGGGATTCAGTTTTTTCATGGTTCAGTCTTGGGAGGGTGTATGTGTCCAAGATTTTACTCATTTCTTCTAGATTTTCTAGTTTATGTGTGTAGAGGTCTTTATGGTATTCTCTGGTGGTCATTTGTATTTCTGTGGGGTCAGTAGTGATATCCCTTGTATCATTTCTGATTGTGTTTATTTGACCCTTCTCTCCTTTCTTCTTTATTAGTCTAGCTAATGGTTTATCTAGTGTATTAATTTTTTAAAAAACTAGCTCCTGGATTTGGTGATTTTTTTGAAGGGTTTTTCATGCCTCTATCTCCTTCAGTTCAGCTCTGATCTTTGTTATTTCTTGTCTTCTGCTAGCTTTGGGGTTTCTTTGCTCTTGGTTCTCTAGTTCTTTTAGTTGAGATGTTAGGTTGTTAACTTGAGATCTTCCTGGCTTTTTGATGGGGGCATTTAGTGCTGTAAATTTCTCTCTTAATGCTGCTTTAACTGTGTTCCAGAGATTCTGGTACATTGTCTCTGTTTTTATTAGCTTCAAAGAACTTCTTGATATCTGCCTTACTTTCATTATTTACCCAAGAGTCATTCAGGAGCAAGTTGTTCAGTTTTCATGTAGTTGTGTAGTTTTGAGTGTATTTCTTAATCTTGAGTTCTAGTTTGATTGCACTGTAGTCTCAGAGACTGTTTGTTATGATTTCCATTCTTTTGCATTTGCTGAGAAGTGTTTTACTTCCAATTATGCGATCAGTTTTAGGGTAGGTGCCATGTAACTATGAGAATAATGTATATTCTGTTGAATTTCAGTGGAGAGTTCTGTAGCTATCTATCAGGTCCACTTGATCCAGAGCTGAGTTCAAGTCCTGAATATCTTTGTTAATTTTCTGTCTCAGTGATCTGTCTAATAGTGTCAATAGGCTGTTAAAGTCTCCATTATTATTGCACTGGAGTCTGAGTCTCTTTGTAGATCACTAATAACTTGCTCTATGAATCTGGGTGCCCCTGTATTGGGTGCATATATATTTAGGATAGTTAGCTCTTCTTGTTGAGTTGAACCTTTTACCATTATGTAATGCCCTTCTTTGTCTTTTTTGATCTTTGTTGGTCTTTGTTGGTTTAAAGTCTATTTTGTCGTAAACTGGGATTGCACCCCCTACTTTTTTCTGTTTTCCATTTGCTTGGTAAGTTTTCCTTCATCCCTTTATTTTGAGTCTATGTGTGTCTTTGCATGTGAGATGGATCTCTTGAAGACAGAATACCAGTGGTTCTTGGCTCTTTAGCTTGCCATCCTATGCCTTTTAATTGGGACATTTAGCCCATTTACAATTTGAGTTACAATTAGTATTGTTATGTGTGAATTTGATCCTGTCATCATGATACTAACTGGTTATTTTGCAGATTTGTTCATGTGGTTGCTTCACAGTATCACTGTGAAGTACACTGGTCTGTGTACTTCAGTGTGTTTTGTAGTGGCTGGTAATGGTTTTTCTTCCCATATTTAGTGCTTCCTTCAGGAACTCTTGCAAGGCAGGCCTGTTGGTGACAGATTCCCTTAGCATTTGCTTCTCTAAAAGAACCATATTTCTCCTTTACTTTTGAAGCTTGGTTTGGCCAGATATGAAATTCTGGGTTTGAAATTCTTTTCTTTAAGAATGTTGAATAGTGGCCCCCAATCTCTGCTGGCTTGTAGGTTTTCTGCTGAGAGGTTTGCTGGTAGTCTGATGAGTTTCTCTTTGTAGATGACCTGACTTTCTCTGGCTGCCCTTAACATTTTTCTTTCATTTTAACATTGGAGAACCTGACAGTTATGTCTCTTGGGGTTTATCTTTGTGTGGAGTATGTTACTTGGGTTGTCTGGATTTCCTGAATTTACATGTTGGTCTGTCTTGCTGGATTGGGGAAGTTCTCTGGAGGTTCTCTTGAAGTATGTTTTCCAATGTTTCATTCTCTCCGTTTCTTTCAGATACCAATGAGTCGTAAGTTTGGTCTCTTTACTTAATCCCGTATTTCTTGGAGGTTTTGTTCATTATTTTTCAGAAAGATAATCTAGCCCAGAGATTCTTTCCTTTACTTGGTCTATTCTGCTATTGATACATGTTATTGCATTGGGAAGTTCTCATGTTTTGTTTCTCAGCTCCATCAGATTAGTTATGTTTCTCTCTAAACTGGCTGTTCTGGCTATCAGCTCCTGTATTGTTTTATCATGATTCTTACCATTTTTGCATTGGGTTGTAACATGCTCCTTTAGCTCAGTGAAGTTTGTTATTACCTACCTTCTGTAGCCTACTTCTGCCAATTCAGCTGTCTCAGCCTCAGCCTAGTTCTGTGCCCTTGCTGGAGAGGTGTTGTAGTCATTTGGAGAAGAGACACTATGACTTTTGGAGTTTTCAACCTTTGATCTTTGAGGTTGCTGACCTTTGAATGAGGTTTTTTTGGGGTCTTTTTTGTTGATGTTCTTGTTTTCTGTTTTTTTGTTTTGCTTTTAACAGGCCTGTAGGACTGCTGCAGTTTGCTGGATGTCTGCTCCAAACCCTAGTTGCCTCAGTTTCTCCCTTCCCTGGTAGTATCACCAGTGAAGGCTGTGAAACAGCCAAGATGACAGCCAGCTACTTCCTCTAAAAGCTCCATTGCAGGGGAGTACTGACCTGTTGCCAGTCCATCTGTACCTGTAGGAGATGGCTGGAACTCCAGTTGGGATGTCTCACCCAGTCAGTGGAATGGGATCAGGGACCTGCCCAAAGAAGCAGTCTGACTGCTTTTTGGTAGAGCAGGTGTGCTGCATTGTGAGGGTCCCTTCCTTGTCTGGACTACCTGTATTCTCCAAAGCTGGCAGGATGGAGCAGCTGAATCAACCGAAGCACAGAGATGGTGGCTGCTCCTGCCCACGGGGACTCAGACCCATCTCTGGTGGACTACAACCCACTGCCATTGGCTGGCTGGATTCCAAGCTAGTAGATCTTAACTTGCAAGGTGCCATGGAAGTGGTGCCCACAGAATGATGTTTCTTGGCTTCCTGGATTCAACCCCCTTCCTAGAGATATGTACCAATGGATTTCTTGTCTTACTAGGGATCCTGGGGCCAGAGTATGTAAAATCCTGGATCTCCGTGTGTGCCTGAATGTCTGCTCTCTCAAGACTCCACATAGCTCTGTGTATCAGACCCAAGACCCTGGTGGCATGGGCACACTAGGGGATCTCCTTATCCATGGGCTGCAAAGATCTGTGGGAGAAGCATGGTTTCTCGAGTGGGGTTGCACCATCATCATTGGTTCCCTTGGCTGAGGGTGGTGGTTCCTTTGGCTCCATGCCACCCCCCGGGTGGGCCATAATGCCCCCCACCCCCAACACTTTTCTTCATTATCCATGAGTTGGGTTTGCCTAGTCAGCCCCGATGTGAGAATCTGGATATTTCAGTTAAAGGTGCTGAATTCACTCACCCCTTTTCATTCCTCTCTGTGAGTGTTGTAGGCTGCAGCTACTTTTAATAGGCTATCTTGGATGGATCAATTTTTATGTTTTCTTTGGAGAAATGTTCTTTCAGATCATTTGCTGACTTTTAAATTGGCTTTTTAATGCTATTAATTTGTAAGAGTTCTTTATAAATTTTGGATATTAACCCCTTATCAGATATGTGCTTTCCAAATATTTTTTTTTCTAGTCCATAGATTGTCTTTTTATTTTGATGATTGCTTCCTTTGCTTTGCAGAAGCTTTTTACTTTGCTGTATTCCCATTTATTTATTTTTGCTTTTGGTATGATATCCCAAAATTTCATCGCCAAGGCCAATATCAAGGTGCTTTGCCCCTATGTTCTCTTCTAGGAGTTTTTTGATTTCAGGTCTTACATTTAGATCTTTTGTCAATTTTTGAGTTGATTTTTATGTATGGTATAAGATAAGGGTACAGTTTTAGTCTTTTGCGTATGGAAATTATTTTTCCAGCCTTATTTATGGAAGGAACTATTGTTTTCCCATTTTTCTTGGTGCCCTGATGGAAAACTAGTTGACTGTATATGTTTGGACTTATTTCTGGGCTCTCTGTTCTGTTCCATTTGTCTGTGTTTCTGTTATTATGCAAGTGCTATATTGTTTTGGTTAGTCCAGCTTTGTAATATAATTTTTTTTTTTTTTTTTGAGATGGAGTCTTGTGCTATCACCCAGGCTGTAGTGCAGTGGCGCAATCTCAGCTCACTGCAACCTCTGCCTCCTAGGTTCAAGCGATTCTCCTGTCTCAGCCTCCCAAGTAGCTGGGAATACAGGCCTGTCACCATGTTTGGCTAATTTTTTGTATTTTTAGTAGAGACGGGGTTTCACCATGTTAGCCAGGATGGTCTTGATCTCCTGACTTCATAATCTGCCTGCCTCAGCCTCCCAAAGTGCCAAGATTACAGGCGTAAGCCACCATGCCTGGCCTGTAGTGTAATTTTAAATCAGAAAGTGTACCTCCAACTTTCTTTTCCTTCTCAGTTTTGCTGTTGCTATTCAGGGTTTATTGTAAGTCCATACTAATTTTATGATTTTTTTTTCTATTTCTGTGAAGGATGCCATTGGAATTTTGATAGGGATTTTGTTGAATCTGTACTGCTTTGGATAGTATGGACATTTTAACAATATTAATTCTTTCAATCCATGAGCACAGGATATCTTTCCATTTATTTTTGTCTTCAATTTCTGTCACCATTGTTTTATAGCTTTCAGTGTACTTTACCTCCTTAATTAAACTTATTCCCAAGCATTTTATTTTTTGTTGCTATTACAAATGGGATTGTTTTCTAGATTTCTTTTTCAGCTAGATTATTTGTATTTAAAAATGCTACTAATCTCTGTATGTTGATTTTGAATCCTCCAACTTACTGAATTATTAGTTCTAACAGTTTTTTTAATGAGTCTTTTGAGTTTTTTTACATGTAAGATAATGTTATCTGCAAATAAAGATAATTTTACTTCTTCCTTTCGAATTTGAATTCCTTTTTTTTTTTCTTGTTTGATTGGTCTTACTAGCACTTCCAGTACTATGTTGAGTAGAAGTGGTGAAAGTGGGCATCCTTGCCTTGTGCTGTATCTTAGTGGAAAAGCTTTCAGTTGTTCCCCCATTGATTATGATGTTGGCTGTGCGTTTTTCATAAATGGCCTTTGTCACGTTAGTTGAGAAGTTTTCCTTATATGCCTGCATGTTAAAAGATTTTATCAAGAAAGGATGTTGAACTTGTCAAATGCTTTTTCTGCACCAATTGAGATGATCTTGTTTTTTATCTTTCATTTTATAATGTGGTATATCACAGTGGTTGATTTGACCAGCCTTGCTTGCCAGGAATAAATCCACTTGGCCATGATGTATAATCTTTTTTGATGTGTTGTTGAATTAAGTTTGCTTATATTTTTTTGAGAATTTTTGTATCAATGTTCATCAGAGATACTGGCCTATAGTTTTTTTGCAGTGTCTTTATGTAGCCTAGGTATCAAAGTGCTAGTAGCCTCAAAAAATATGTTTGGAAATATTCCCTCTAGCTCTATTTTTTTAGAATAGTTTATGAAGTATTGGTAGTAATTCTTCTTTGAATGTTTGGTAGAATTCAATTGTGATGCCATCTGGTTCTGGGCTTTTCCTTGTTGGAAGATTTTCATTACTACTTCAGTCTCATTATGTGTTATTGGTCTGTTTAAGCTTTGTATTTCTTCCTGATTCAAATAGCAGATTATATTTTCCTAAGAGTTTATCCATTTTCTATAGGTTATTCAATTTGTTGGTATTAATATATAATTGTTCATAATACTCCCTTATGATCTTTTAAATTCCTGAGGCATCTGTTGTAATTTCTCCAGTTTCATTTTTTATTTTATTTATTTGCGTCTGTGTCTTTTTTTTTTTCTTAGTCTAGTGAGGGGTTTATTTTATTTTTTCAAAGAACCAAGTCGGTTTTATTGATCAATTTCTATGTTTTTTTGATTGTTTTTCTCTCTCTCTGATTTATTTCTGTTCTGATCTTTACTATTTCCTTTCTTCTGCTAACTTTGCATCTAGTTTGTTCTTTTGCTAGCTCCTTTAGGTATAATGTTAGGCTGTTTATTTAGGATCTTCTTTTTTAATGTAGACATTTACTGCTTAAAAAAATTCTTCTCGAGTTCAAGACCAGCCTGACCAACATGGGAAAACCCCATCTCTACTAAAAACACAAAATTAGCTGGGCATGGTGGTGCATGCCTGTAATCTCAGCTCTCAGCTACTAGGGAGACTGAGGCAGGAGAATCAGTGAGGCAGGAGAATCAGTGAGGCAGGAGAATTCAGTAAGCTGAGATCACATCATTGCACTCCAGCCTGGGCAACAAGAGTGAAAATCCATCTCAAAAAAAAAAAATTCTCTTATAATCACTTTTGTTGCATCTCATAGGTTTTGGCATGTTGTCTTTCCATTGTTACTCATCTCAAGATATTTTAAAATTTCCCTTTTGGTTTCTTTGACCCATTGATTGTTTAGGAGCATGTTGTTTAATTTCCACAGATTTCTGATTGTTTTCAAGATTTTTCCTGTTACTGATTTCTAGTTTCATATTGTTGTGGTCAGAAATGATACTACATATGCTTTCAATCATCTTGAATTTAGACTAATTAAAAATAGTTAAGTTTTGTTTTGTGGCTTAATGTATGATTTGTCCGGTAGAATGTTTCATATGCACTAGAGAAGCATATACATTCTGCTGCTATTGAATGCAAAGTTCTATATTTACCTGTTAGGTCCATTTGACTAAAAGACAGTTCAAGTTGAATATTTCTTTGTTAACTTTCTGTCTGGTTAATCTATCATTATTGAAAGTGGGATATTGAAGACCCCTACTATTATTGTATTGCGTTCTCTCTCTCTCTCTCTCTCTCTCTCTCTCTCTCTCTCTCTCTCTCTCTGAGTGTCCTTTAATGATGTTTTATATATTTTGGTGCTTCATTGTTGGGTGGTTATATATTTACAATTCCTATGTGCTCTTGATGAAGTGACCCCTTTATCATTAAATTACGACCTTCTTTGCGTCTTGTAACAGTTTTTAACTTGAAGTCTATTTTATCTTATGTAAGAATAGTCACCCTGCTCTCTTTTGGTTACTATTTACGTAGAATGTTTTCTTCTACCCCTTCACTTTCAGCCTGTGTCCTTTATAGCTAAGATGGATGGATCTCTGGTAGGCAGCATATAGTTAGATCTTGTTTTTGTTTCTTTTCTATCAATTTAGACACTCTATGTCTTGACTGGAGAATTTGATTCATTTACCTTCAGGGTTATTATTGATAGATAAGGACTTACTCCTGCCATTTTAATTGTTTTCCAGTTTGGTAGATCTGTTGTTCCTTTCTTCCTTTTGTTGTATAAGTTTGTGATTTGTCATTTTTCTGTAGTGCTGAGCTTTGATTCCTTTCCTTTCTCATTTGTATCTCCTATAGCTTTTTGCTTTGTAGTTACCACAAGGCTTACATAAAATATCTTATAGTTATAATAGACTATATTAACCTGGTAACAACTGAACCTCAGTCACATACGAATACTCTAGATTTTTGCCCTTCCCCTATAATTTATGTTTGTTGACACAGTTTACATCTTTTTATATTCAGTATTCCTTAACAATTCATTGTAGCTCTATTTTTGACCATTTTGGCTTTTCACCTTCATATGAGAGATTTGAAAGACTTACACACCACCATTACGGTAGTTGCACATTCTTAATTTGACTATGTATTTACCTCTACCAGTGTGTTTTATGCTTTCATATGTTGTCATGATACTAATTATTATTCTTTTGTCTCTAGTAGAATAACTGCTTTAATCATTTCTTACAAGTCAGGTCTATTGGTGAATTTTCTCAGCTTTTATTTATATGGCAGAGACTTTATTTCTCCTAATTTCTGATGAACAGCTTTGCTTTATATGGCCTTGTTGACTGGCAATATTGTCTTCTTTTAGGACTTCAAATATATCATCTCATTCTCTCCTGGCCTGCAAGGTGTCTGCTGAGAAATCCCCTGATAGTCTAATGGAGATGCTCCTATAAATCACTTGACACTTTTCTCTTACTGCTTTTAAAATTCTCTTTTTATCTTTGACTTTTGATATTTTGATTATAATGTGCCTCAGTGAGGACCTTTTTGGGTTTGAACATATTTGGGGATTTTGAGATTCATGGAACTGGATGTCCATATCTCTCCCAAGACTTGGGCAGTTTTCAGCAATGATTTTGTTAAATAAACTTTCTATGCCTTTTCCTTATTCTTCTCCTTCTGGAACCCCTATAATATGAATACTTGTTTGTTTAATGGTGTCCCATAAGTCCTGTAGGCTTTCTTTACTCTTCTATTATTTTCTTTTTTTTTCCTCTGACTAGGCTATTTCAGAAACCTAACTTTATTTTACAGATTCTTTCTTCTGCTTGTTCTGGTTTGCTGTTGAAGCTCTCTGTTTTCTATTTCATTAATTTAATTCTTTAGCTCCAAGATTTCTGTTTGGTGTTTTTGAATGACTTTCCTTTGCAGATAATGAATTGTTTTCCTGATTTCATTGGGCTGTATATCTGTATTCTCTTGTATCTCATTGAGTTTCCTTAGGATCATTACTTTGAATTCCTTTTTAGGCAATTCACAAATTTCTGGCTTTTTTGGAATCAGTTACTGGAGAATTATTGTGTTCCTTTGGGGGTGTTGTGTTTCCTGTGTGTGTGGTTTTTTTTTTTTTCCCCCCCATGTTTCCTATGCCTCTGTATTGATGTCTGCACAACTAGTAGAATAATAATCTCTTTCAAATTTATAGAGAGGTACTTTCCTTTAGTCAGTCTGGTCAAAATGTAGTTAGTTGTTTATTCATTGTTTTGCTCCTTTTTGTTGGGGGGAGGATGCGCATTATGCATCTCTAGTTGATCATCTTGCTTCCTCCTAACCGAGTTTTCTTAAATGCCATGTCTCACAGCACTGCAAACAACTATTCTTTATTACCATGTTTTTTTTTGTTTTTTGTTTTTGGCTTACTTACTAGTGATATAGTAGTTTTAGAAATTGTTACTTTCTACAGAATTTTTTAGGGAAATTATGAGAGTAGACTTATATCTGACTCAGATCACCAATTATGTTTTTTTCTTGTGGAAAGTGAGTTTTCCAAATTCTTGGCTTAAAAGTGAGCTTTAATATTACAGCTGATAAGTTTAGGGACTTTTGAATATGAAACTTAGGTATTTTCTACTTCTTAAAGGTAGTTTTCAGATATTGATATTGAGAAAATTTTTTGGTATCTCATAAGTTTTAAAATAATTAATAAAAACATTTCAGAGTTCTCTAATGTTACTAGGAGTAACCCAATACTTTTATGGTATTTTTAAATAGGTTACAGAAGTATGCATATTCCGTAAGAGATTCAAAACTGAGAGGTAGGTTTAGAGATAATTTTTGAATAGCATTTTCACATATAGATAAAAGGTGACAATTATTGATAAAATATTAATAGTGACAGGTGACACATTTCTGTTACAGATATCTTAAAAGATGGTGCTGCTTATCATCATGCTGGTATGGAGCTGTCAGATAGAAAAGTAGTTGAGGGAGCCTTTAGTGTTGGAGATTTACCAGTTCTTTGTAAGTAAAACATGTTTTTTGTGGATACTATAAAATATTTTGGAAAATTATTTCTAAGAGGAAAAAAAGAAAAAACTCAAGTATACTGCTTGTTTCTGCTTTTCTTCTGATAATCTAAAATTAAGTGGTTACCTATGCATGTAGATGCTACAGTAAATTCTCTGGCAGTATTTAGTTGTTTATCATATTATTGAACATAGTGTAATTGGAAAAAAAACAATAGGTTTTTGGATTTAAGGTGTGTTACTATTTTAGCTTGTAATGTTCTTTTTTTCTTTTCTAAATTTCTTATATATGAGTTTTTATTACATTTGTAAGAATGTCTTTTATAAAAAAAAGTCTTCCTGAGCAATAAAGTTAAATGGATTGAAATTACTATGTCTTAATCTGATGCAGTTACTACCAGTACGTTAGCAATGGGAGTAAATTTGCCTGCTCACCTAGTAGTTATAAAATCTACAATGCATTATGCTGGAGGACTGTTTCAAGAGTACAGTGAAACAGATATTCTACAGATGATTGGTAGAGCTGGTCGACCTCAAGTAAGTGACAATAACTTTGCTTTTTATACTTAAAAACATGATAAAAACAAAAAGCCATTTTTGGTATTTTTTGATTAGCATGTCATAATTATATCAGGCTTAAAAGTAATAATGAGAGACTATTTAATATAAAATGAAAGTCTTGAGTTATTGCAGAGGACTGGTACCAAGATGTGCTCTTCTTCACTAAATTTCTGTTTGTTTTTTTCCCCAGTTTGACACTACAGCCACTGCAGTTATCATGACTCGATTAAGTACAAGAGACAAGTACATTCAGATGTTAGCTTGTAGAGACACTGTAGAAAGCAGGTAATACAGAAAATGTCCCAAAAAGATACTAATGCTAACATAGCTTATTTTATTTCCTTTTAAAATATCAAAAGAAAATTTGGAGATTTTTTTAAAGACCATCTTCTGGAAAGTTTTCAATAATTTAACTAGAAAGTTTATATATATTTTTAAAAGGTAGTAGTTTTATTCAGTGGTATTTCTTGGCAAGCATGTATTCTTGTTTATAACAAACCCTAATTTGTAATAAAGCGTTAGTAATTATTATTATATTATAACATATATGAAATTACATAAATATAATTATTAATTTGTAATAGAGGAGAAATATCATTTTCACATCTTATTTTAATTTAATAATAGAGGCAATCCGGGACCTATTAGTAAGGTATTTAATGTATTCTTTTTTGGAGAAGTAGGATATAATTTACGCTTTAACTTTTGTTAAAGCAATATTCTGTCTTCTCTATAGCCATAGAGTAGAGAGATATATCTGAAGCCTTTTTAAAAGTTGAACTGACTTTTTAAGGTTTTCTTTTATGTTTTTGGAAATTAAGTTATATTTCATGAATTAGCAATGGGTATATTATATATTATTAACATTGAAAAGTAAGAGTTATGGCATTGAAATGCATATTTGTAATGCAGAATTTTTTTTTTTATTAGTTTGCACAGACATCTTATTGAGCATTTAAATGCAGAAATAGTACTGCATACCATCACGGATGTGAATATTGCTTTGGAATGGATACGATCAACTTTGCTTTATATCAGAGCCTTGAAAAATCCATCTCATTATGGTTTGTTACTTTGACTTGAAAAAGTAATTTTTTCAAGCCAGCTAGACCTGTATTTATATTAATAAGTTACAGAATAGATAGATTACAGAAACTAATAGAAAATAAAAAAAAGGTAACAACAGTCACAAATGCATTTAGAGACAATAGTAGGCAAACTGAGAAATTTTTATCTGTTTTACTTTTAGTGTTTCAATAAGGTTTGAAATCAGCACCATTAAAAATAAACCTAGTAGAAAAAAATTCAGCTCTGATAAAAATAACAGAAATGAATAAATCATTGAAAATAAGTTAAAGTTACAAAAAGTTTTGAATTTTGTCTGTATTTGGTGTTCAACTACTCACTTATTCTGAGTTTATGACTGTTTAGTTTTTAATTTATAAGAAATGAAAGTATATAGTACTATTTTTGCTGCCCGCAGTTTTCATCTTGCTTCTAAAGCTAACCCACATCTGGTTATGTGGATACCAGAAGGTTTTTCATGTGGTATAGGCTGTAAAAAAATAACCTATACCTGGGGTTGTTGAGTACCAGATTAAAGCCTAACTCATTACAGTATCATTCTAATGCATGAGGTTCAAAACTTTCAGATCTCAAAGAGTAATTAATATAAGCCTATATTAAAAGAATATCTGTATAAATATTCATATCACTTAAAAATTTATATTTCAACTAGGTAATACGTTTACTTAGCTCAGAAATCATAAAGTAAAGGAATATATACAGCTAAAAGTCTTCCATGTGTATTCCCACCCACACAGTTGTTCATTTCCCATATCTCCCCTTTCCCTCCCCTAGTTCTGTAATCATTAGTATACCCTTTTTTGTATAATTTTTTTTGCATATAAAAGTAAATAAGAAAATGTAATTTTATTTTCGCACCTTTTAAACACAACTGGTGGCATACTGTATTAGTTTTCTATAGCTTTGTAACAAATTACCCCAAACAAGTCATTTAGAAACAACCAGAATTTATTATCTCACACAGCTTATGTGGGTGAGGAATCTGGGAGTGTCTTAAGTGGCTCTGGGTCAGAGGCTCTCTTCAGATTGCAACAAGATGTCAGCTAGGGCTGCAGTCATCTGAAGCCTTTCCTGTGGCTTGAAGGTTCACTTCTAAGTTGTCTCACTCGCAGAGCTATAGGTTAGAGGCCTCAGTTTCACAGCTGTTGGCAGGCCTCAGTCTTTTGCCAGGTGGATCTTTCCTCATAGCATAGCAGCTCACCTTCCTCAGGATGAATGACCTGAGAGAGAAAGAGAGAGGGAGAGACAGAGAGACAGGGACAGAGACAGACTAAATCAGAAGCAGCAGTACGTTTTTATAACTTTGTCTCTGAAGTCACACATCATTACTTCTGCTTTATTCTGTTTTTTAGAAGCAACTCAACTGAGTCCTGGTCATATGAAGGCGAGAGGGATTAAGTTCATCTCTTAGAGGGCAGAGTGTCAGATAATTTGTGGAAAATTTTTTTTTTTGAGACAGTCTTGCTTTGTAGCCCAGGCTGGAGTGCAGTGGCACAATCTCGGCTTACTGCGACATCTGCCTCCCAGGTTCAAGCAGTTCTCTGCCTTACCCTTCTGAGTAGCTGGGAATACAGGCATGTGCCACCACGCCTGGCTAATTTTTTGTATTTTTAGCAGAGATGGGGCTTTGCCATGTGGACCAGGCTGGTCTCGAACTGCTGATCTCAAGTGATCCACCTGCCTCGGCCTCCCGAAGTATTAGGATTACAGGCATGAGCCACCGCACCTGGCCTTGTGGGCATATTTTTTTAAACCTCCATTATTTTAGTCTTCTGTGTATTCATTTTTTCTTAGTATGTTTTGGAAGCTTTTTTGAGACAGGCTGTTGCTCTGTTGCCCAGGCTGAAGTGCAATGGTGTGATCACAGCTTACTGCAGCTTCAACCTTCTAGGCTCAAGTGATCTTCTCACTGCATCCTCCTGAATAGCTGGTACTACAGGCATATGCCAGCACACCTGGCTAACTTTTTTTTTAAAAATTGTAGAGGCAGGGTCTCCCTGTGCTGACCAGGCTGGTCTGGAACTCCTGGGCTCAAATGTTCCTCCCGGCTTACCCTCCCAAAGTACTGGGATTGTGTCTGTGAGCCGCCATGCCTGGCTGGAAGCTTTTTCTAATAGCTAAATAATATTCCACTTACTTATGTATCGCCCATTTAAATGATCCCCCAATTGATGGACATTTATAGTTTTTCTAATTGTTTGCTGTTACAAACAATGCAGCAAAAAATCCCTGCATTTTTTACATGTATGAATCTATCTGTATGATAAATCTCTAGAAATGAAATTCCTGTGTCAAAGGATATGTGCATTTACAAATTTGATACCTGTTGCTGAATTGCTACCTTAGTAGTTTGAACACTACCAGCAGTGTTCAAAAATGCATATTTTGTTTCTCCAGCCTTTCCTTCAGGGTGCATACTTGTGTATTTTTATCACTATTATATGTGAATATTGATATCTTTTCATGTTTTAATTTTCATTTTTTCCTTTTCATAGTTACTTTATTTTCTGTAGTTACTTTTTTGTATTGAGAGATCACTTATAGTAAACTGCACAAATATGAGGTATACAGGTCAAGGAAGTTAAGTATATGTGTGTATACACACATGTAACAACAACCCAGATTAAGATATAGAACATTTTCTAGATGTTCCCTTATGCTCCTTCTCTGTCAGTATTTGCCCCCAGAAGTAAATGCTGTTCTGACTTACATACCATAGGCTAGCTTTATCTATTCTTTAATGTCATATAAATGGAAAACGTTTCATTAGATTTATTTAAATCTTTTGATGAAAGGAAATTAGTAATTTTAAATAATCTTGCTGTGAACATTGTTATATATGTTTTTGGATACACATGTATACATATATCTGTGGGTATGTGCCTAGGAGTGAAATTATTGTGTTAAAGGGTATGTTTAGTTTCAACTTTAGTGAGTAGTACAAAATGGTTGTATTACCAAACATGTTTTCATTGGAACATTCATGTTATAATGAAAGTTCATTAGAACATGTGAATCACTTGACAGATATTTGCTATATGTAAAACATTTGGGAATTTATTCCGTACCATTGTTGTTAAAATATGAAATTCCTGTTTGCTATTTCTATGGATATTTAAGCCTTGTTTGAACTCACTAAGCTGAGATTTTTTTTTTCTTATGTAAGGTTTAATTAGACTACTCTTCTCTACTTAACGGGGGTATAAACTGAGCCTGTAAAGATGAATTAAATTCATTCTATTTTACTCTTTGTAAATTTTCATGACATGCAGGTTTTGCATCTGGATTGAATAAAGATGGAATTGAAGCAAAATTACAAGGTTAGTTGCATTTCATTCTAAAAATTAGATTGTATATATTTTAGTGAAAAAGTTCAGTTATTATGAAAGTAAGAATATGCTTTTGTAAATCATTTTTAAAGAAGAAAACTTGTATGCAGAAAAATAATGAGAACTATTTCTTTTTTACACATAAAGCTTGGCATATGTACTTTTTTGCTGAATTAATGAATTTATTAATTCTATCAGAATATCTTTTTTTGTATAAAATGTTAACTTAGTTTATTTGGTTTTTATTTCTAACATGACCCTGGTCTTTGAAAATGTGCCTACAGATACACAATCTGTATTTCTTTTCTTTTCTTTTTTTTTTTTTAAGAGGCAATCTTACTCTGTCACCCAAGATGGAATATAGTGGCGTGATCATAGCTCATTGTAACCTTGAACTCCTGAGCTCAAATGATCCTCTTGCCACAGCCTCCTGAGTAGCTGGGACTATAGGCATGAGCCACCACAACTGGCTAATTTTGTATTTTTTGTAGAAAGCAGGTCTCACTGTGTTTCCCAGCCTGGTCTCAAGTGATCCTCCCATGTCTGCCTCCCAAAGCACTGAGATCATAGGTGTTAGTGACCACGCCCAACATGTATTTTTCCTTTTCTACTTAATTGAAAAATATAAGCCTAGATTGATTATGGACTTCGTATTCCAACCTGTGCCAAAGATGTATTCCTACTTAATCTCAGCTTTGTTATTCAGTTAATCACCTAGTGTTTTTTACTTGTTTTTAAAAATATCAAAATATTGTTAGGCATTTATTCGGATTAGAAATTGCTACCTTTTCATTGTGTTGAGACTCTCTCTTTAGTAAAAGAAAAAATGTTAGATCCACTAAAAATATTTAGCCAGTTTAAATTTATTCTCTACTTGGATATATACATGTGTGGCAAATAAAAATGTGGAGATAAAGATGAAGCAGTAAAATTGTCTTGCTTAAAGAATAAATGTGTTGTTAAAACATGGTCATGGCCAGGTGCAGTGGTTCACACCTGTAATTCCAGCACTTTGGGAGGCTGAGGTGGGTGGATCACGAGGTCAGGAGTTCAAGACCAGCCTGACCAATATGGTGAAACCTTGTCTCTACTAAAAATACAAAAATTAGCTGGGCATGGCGGCATGCGCCTGTAGTCCTAGCTACTCAGGAGGCTGAGGCAGGAGAATTGATTGAACCTGGGAGGCGGAGGTTACAGTGAGCCCAGATCATGCCACTGCATTCCAGCCTGGGTGACAGAGGAAGACTCTGTCTCAAAAACAAAAAACCATGTCATAACCAATAGCATATATTCATAGTGCTGCTGTATTCATGTTGAAATACAGGTTATAAAATAGTTGTGTTATTTTAAAGGTATTGATTAATTTTGTAATGGAATTTTTTAAATGAAATATATTTTGAAAATAGTAATCAAATACACTCAAGCAATTAGACATTTCAAGAGATATATTGCTATATTTGAATAACTTTGATGTTTTATCTTTTATTAAATTAACAGAATCACAGTTCATATTTGCCTTATCTTCAGTCATTATAGGGTTAGCAGAGTTTTGCCTTTTAAACAAGAATAGCTAAATATAACTGAATATTAAGGTTTTAGTATTGTAGGAGAGAAAAAAAGTAACATCTTTTTCTCATTCATTGCAAGGTTCACAGCTGACACTCCTGTAACAAGACAGATAACAAAAGAAAAGCATAACAAATTTATATAATAAAAGTTGTATATGACATGGGAACCTTCAGAAATTAAGACCCAAAGACCCAGGGAAAACTGTATTTCTATGGCAAGTTTGATGAAAAAAAAATGGATAGTTGTCAGGAAACATGATTGGACAAAAGGGTATTATCTAATGTTAATAAACTGGGAGGAACTTATCAAGGCCTATTTGTTCAGATTCTTATTGGCCTTTCTGTGTAGCATTCTTTCTTTCTGAGTATGAGACAGGACCATTCCATACCCTGGAACTAGGGTCTTAGACTTTTAGACAAGGTAAGTCGGAGAATTCCTTTATGACCATGCTTCACACAGAAAGGCAGGGAAAGGTCAGAGTGACCTTCTTGTTTCTGAGGTCCTCTCAGTCTCTCTCTTTTTATTCTACTCTCACAAAATTGGCCTCTTGCTATGCCTTAAATACACCAAGCTTGTTTCCACATCAGGTCCTTTGCACACTTTGTTTCTTATTTTTGGAACACTCCTTGCATATTTTACATGACGTACACCTTCATTTTATTCAGGTCTCTGTTCAAATATTAACTTTTTAGAGAGGTCTTCCTGTAGTATCTTATTTACATCCACCTTTACTGAGACGAAGACGGAATGATTCTCTAATGTTATTATTGTTGTTTTCTTTGTTTTTAGAAAAGGTAATATGTTTATTTTGACAATTAGGGTGAGGATAGCCTTACTCTATATTAGAAAATATATCACATTTATGAGAAATACATATAGGTTAGGCATGGTGGTTCATGCCTGTAATCCCTTTGGGAGGCCAAGGTGGGCAGATCCCTTGAGCTCAGGAGTTTGAGACCAGCCTGGACAACATAGGGAGATCCCACCTCTACAAAAAGTTTTTTTAAAAAAATTAACTGGGTGTGGTGGTACATGCCTGTAGTTCCCGCTACTCAGGAGACTGAGGTGGGAAGATTGCTTGGGCCTGGGAGGTTGAGGCTGCAGTGAGCTGTGATCATGCCACTGTATTTTAGCCTGGGTAACAGAGTGAGACACTGTCAAAAAAAAAAAAGAAAGAAAGAAGAAGCTTTAGTTAAAAGATTTTAAAACTCCACATAATCATTCTATATAGGTTCTTTCTCAGCCTAATGTTTCTTTATAGTATACATGAAACTTTATTATTTATTTGTGTGTTGATTGCTTTCTTCTGTAAAATATAAGTTCTAAAAAAGAAGGACCTTATCTTGTTAACTGCTGTAAACATAGAGCTTAGAATCATGCCAAGCATATAATAAAGTAAGCATTTTTCATTGACTTACTGAGTCATGGGTAATGAACTGATTTAATAGTGGATAATTAAGAAAATTAGAAAAGACTTCAAAATCTTTACTTAATCAAACACTTAACACTATCAGCTGTCTGAACAGTATTGTTTACACTAAAGTATTTTCCAAAGAACTCTAAGGGCGTTTTTGTGAGTGGCTGCTTGATTTAGGATTGAACTATTATAGTATTCCCACTGTCTGCTCTGAACTATCTTATATCTCCTGGACTATAGCATGAGGCAGAGAAGGAACTATAAGCAGCAGATTACTACAGTTGCTCTGATCCCCCATCAATAGTGAGGGTGAACTAGCATTGCTTCCTGTCAGAGAAACAAAAGTAAACACCTAAAAGCACCATGTAAAACAGTTTGAAGTTGTTGCTTCAAGAAAGTGGCAAACAGGGAAGAGGGGAAGAACTGGTGATTTTTGGAATAATCTTTGCAGAACTATCTGACTTCTTATACTTTGTGCACATATTAATGTCTTTGATCGAAGTTTAAAGACAAAGAAAAAGAAAACCACTGCCTTAATGGAAGGCAGATAGCAAAGTGGTTACTTAGACCTGCAGCAAGTTACTTAGCCTCTATTCTTTAGTTTCCTAACCTGTATATGAAAATATCAATGTCTACCTTATTGTGATGTTTTGAGAATTAAATTAATACATGTGTATATTTAAATATTCCAAGTTTTAAATGTTATTTCTACTTACTGAATGTTATTTTTATTACATGTATTCTTGTTACTATTAGAAAATGTTTTTAGCACATTAGTTTTTTTATTTAAATTAGGGACTATGGTTTATTTAAGTAGGGACTATGGTTCTTCTAGAAGAATTACACGGTAATAACACAACTTTAGCAAATTTGTAAGTTATTTTGCCCTACTTCCCTATTTTACTAAAATTAAAATGTGTTTTCTATAATTAAACAGAATTATGTTTGAAGAATCTGAATGATTTATCATCCCTGGACTTAATAAAGATGGATGAAGGTGTTAATTTCAAACCAACTGGTAATTTCCTATCATTGTTAGTAAACTTAGCAATTATTTACTTAAGACTAAATTAATAATTTGTTTTACTAAAATTTAAATGATAAAACTAAATCGTGATCACAGTTCTCAACAGGGTATCATCATTATTAGCCATAAGGCATGGTAAATTTAAACAAGTCCTATTTGTAAAAGTATAAAGGCACACAGAATTGTCTTCACTGATTCTGTGACTTCTGGCAGAGGAGATGAAATGCTTGAATCTTTGGGTGGCTTTAAACCTGTTGTAACTATTATAGATATACTTTTATTGGTATGCTTTTATATGCTTTTTATATTAAATATTCAACCATTGATAATCTGGTGGTTAGGCTTCTGTAAGGTTAGGAAGAATATCTTTTCCTTCTACTTATCTTATGTTCATTGACTGGGACTCCTATAACAAAAGATATTAACAAGAGAAAAGCATACAAATTTATTTAATATGTTTTATATGACATGGGAGCCTTTATAAGGAAATGAAGAGCCAAATAAATGGTTAAACCTGAATATTTTTATGCCAGGTGTGATGGAGAAATATAATAGGAGAAAGGGAATATAAACTATGCGTCATACATTTAGGGAAATTTAGCAGAGCCTGTTCATTCAAATTCCTCTCTGTGTCTATGGAGATAAAGATGCTCCATTCTTTAAGTATAGGAAGGGCACCTCTCACATGAGGGTCTTATGACTTGCTTTAGGGGAAGGCCGGAAAAATTCTTCTTGTACATTTTGTTTCTCAAATTCTTACAGCTTAAAATACTCAGTATGCCAAGATGCCACATTTTGGGGTAGCATGTCCTGAACCCTGTCACTCTGTCTCTAAGTTCTGTTTAGAGTATAATGGAAGAGGGAAAGGATATTTTGTGGTTTTTAGCATTCATGATTAGAAGTTTTTGGAGAAAATGACTTTATTATTCCAATTCTTTTTAAGTAAAGGTAATTTATTATTTGAAAGTTGGGTAATAGGAATTTGTCTTTGAATTCAGAATCTATCTGTTAACATTTAGCATGTACTGTTCATTTTTAATGCGTTTTTTACTTACTTGCAACCATACTATAGAAATATGTGATTTTGTAACATGCTAAAATTTATATTAATATAAGGTTAAGTTTTAAAACAGTTTGCTGCCCTGACTCTGAGCCCTACATTAATAACATTTTTTCCCCTTCTTCCTTGGTCCTTACTCTGATAAGCCTAATTTTATTTGTGAGAATTGTCTTCTGTGTGTTCTAGGGCACTTCACTAGAGGGGGGCATAAGAATCACTAAGGCTTCTTCATCTGTTTTTATATACTTTGATTCTCATCAAGAATCTTATTCCCACTATCACTTCTTTCTTATGGTACTTCTTGAATCCACTGATACCATTCCTTCTGTCTTTAAACATATCCAGTAATGGGATTGCTGAGTTGAATGGTAGTTCCGTTTGAAGTTCTTTGACAAAAATCTTCAAAATGCTTTCCACAATGGCTGTACTAATTTACATTCACACCAGCACTATGTAAGCATTCCCTTTTCTCCATAGCCTCACCAACATCTATTATTTTTTGACTTTTTAATAGTAACAGCCATTCTGACTGGTGTGAGATGATGTATCATTGTAGTTTTGATTTGCATTTCACTAGTGATTAATAATATTAACCATTTTTTCATATGCTTGTTGGCCATGTGTATGTCTTCCTTTGAGTAATGTCTGTCCTTTGCCCATTTTAAAAGTAGGGTTGTTTGTATTTTGCTTATTAAGTTCGTTATAGATTCTGGACATTCAACCTTTGTCAGATACATAGTTTGCAAATAGTTTTTCCCATTCTGTGGGTTGTCTGTTTACTCTGTTGATAGTTTCTTCTGCTGTTCAGAACTGTTTAATTAAATTTCACTCAACAATTTTTGTTTCTGTTGAAGTTGCTTTTGGAGTCTTTGTCATGAAGTCTTTGCCAAGACCTATGTCCAGAATGATATTTCCTAGGTTTTTTTCTAGGTTTTTTTTTTTTAATCATTTTAGGTTTTACATTTAAGTCTTTAGTCCATCTTGAGTTTATTTTTGTATATGGTGAAAGGAAGGGGTCCAGTTTTAATCTTCTGCATATGACCAGCCAGTTATCCCAGCATTGTTTATTAAATAGGAATCCTTTTCCCTTTTGCTAGTTTTTGTTGACTTTGTCAATGATCAGATGGTTGTAGATGTGTGGCTTAATTTCTGGGTTCTCTAACCTGCTCTATTGGTCTGTGTATCTGTTTATACAGTACCATGCTGTTTTGGTAATGCAGTCTTGTAGTATATTTTGAAGTGGGGTAGTGTGATGCCACTGTCATGGGGTGTTGAAGCCTCTCAGTATTATTCTGTGGGTATCTAAGTCTCTTTGTAGGTGTCTAAAAACTTGTTTTATGAATCTGGATGCTCTAGTATTAGGTGCATATATATATTTAGGATAGTTTGATCTTCTTGTTGTATTGAACTTTTCATCATTATCAGGGTCCTTTGTCCTTTTGGTAAAAAGTCTGTCTTGTCTGAAATTAGAATAGCAACCTTTTTTTTTTTTCCTCACCCCATTTGCTTGGTAGATTTTTCTCCATCTCTTTACTTTAAGTCTGTGGGTGTCATTGCATGTGAGATGGGTCTCTTGAAGACAACATACAGTTGGGCTTTGCTTCTTTATCCAACTTGTCACTCTGCACCTTTTCAGTGGGGTATTATAGTCTATTTACATTCAAGGTTAATATTGATATGTGTAGATTTGTCATTGTGTTGTTATGTAGACATATTATGTAGTTGCTTTATAGTGTCAGTGGTCTAGATACTTAAGTGTGTCTCTGTGGTGGCCAGTAATGGTCTTTCATTTCTATATTTAGGATTATCTTAAGGACCTCTCATAAGGCAGGTCTCATGCTAGCTTATCTGAAAGGGATTTTGTTTCTCCTTCATTGATGAAGCTTAGTTTGGCTGGATATGAATTTTTTGGTTGCAGTTTCTTTTCTTTAAGAATGTGAAGCCTGGGCATGGTTCTTATGCCTGTAATCCTAGCACTTTGGGAGGCCGAGGCAGGAGGATTACTTGAGCCCAGGAGTTTGAGACCAATCTGAGCAATATAGTGACACCTTGCCCCTGAAAAATTTTTTTTAAAAATTAGGTGAGCATGACGGCATGTGCTTGTAGTCCCAGCTACTTAGGATACTGAGGTGGCAGGATCACTTGAGCCTGGGAGAGGGAGGTTGCAGTGAGCCAAGATTGCACCACTGCCATCCATCCTGGGTGACAGAGCAAGACCCTGTCTCAAAAAAAAAAAAAAAAAAAAAAGAAAAGAAAAGAAAAAAAGAAACAATTGCTTAATACAGGCCCCCAAACTCCTCTGGCATGTAGGATTTTTGCTGAAAGATCTGCTTTTAGCTTTATGTGTTTCCCTTTGTAGGTAACCTGCCCCTTCTGTCTAGCTGCCCTTAATATTTTTTCTTTCCAGTTGACGTTAGAGAATCTGATAACTGTGTCTTGGGGGATGGCTATTCTATATAGTATCTCACTGGGGCGCTCTGAATTTTCTGAATTCGAATGTTGACCCCTCTAGCAAGGTTGGAGAAATTTTTTGGACAGTATCTTCAATTATGTTTTCCAAGTTTCTTGCTCCCTCTCTCTCTCCCTCTCTTTCAGGGTTACCAATGAGTTTTAAATTTGTTTTTTTTACACAATCCCATATTTCTTGGAGGTTTTGGTCATTCTCTTTTATTATTTTTTTCTGTATTTTTATCTGACTGAGTAGATTTAAAGACCTAGGTTTTGAACTCTGAGATTCTTTCCTCAGCTTGGTTTATTCTTCTGTTAATACTTCCAATTGTATTATGAAATTCTTGCAGTGAGTTTTTCAGCTCTATCAGATCAGTTTAGTTCTTTCTTAAAATGACTGTTTTGTCTTTCACCTTTTGATCATTTTACTGGATTCCTTAGATTTTTTAGATTGGGTTTCAACTTTCTGCTGAATCTTGATGATCTTCATTGCCATCCAGGTTCTGAATTCTAGGTCTGTCATTTCAGCCGTTTCAGCCTGGTTAAGAACCATTGCTGGGGAGCTGTGTGGTTGTTTGGAAGTAAGACAACACTCTGGTATTTTCAGTTGCCAGAGTTCTTGGTTTCTGGCAAGAACATCAGCCCAGATGGATGAATTGTTTTTCCTCTGTCTGGGTTCCTTTAATATTTGAAGTTGCTGTCCTTCAAATGGGGCTTTTTCTTTTATATCCCTTGATGCCATTGAGGTTTACTGTGGCATAAGTTGGGTTTAGTTGACTGGCTTTGTTTCTGGATGATTTCAGAGGGCTCAGGCTCAGCTCATTGCTCCTGGGCTACATGCTCTTAACCGTGGGGGACTGGGACCAGACTCACGGCTTTGTTTGCTGGCCTCTTGAGTTTTAGCACCTGCTGCACTGGGAGGGTTTGAGGTGTTCCTGGTTCACTGGCAACCATACTTCAATGGGGCAGTAGCAGAAAAGTTTGCACTCATGTGTACATACCAACAGTGGCTGAGTAGTAGCATGGTGAGGTTTGGGCATGTGCACCAGTGGTGGTGACACAGCAGGGTCCATGTTTGCAGTGTATTGGCAGTGGCAAGACAGCAGCATAGTGGGGTTCACATGTACCAGTGGTTCACTGGTAGGGATGGGGGTGGAGCTGTGGTGCCAAGGCCATGCACCATGTGCATGCTAGGAAAAGCAGTGTGGGAAAGCCATAGTTGAGTACATGCCAGCAGAGTGGTTGGGGGAGGCTGCAGTGCAGACAGATGTGAGCTGGCAAAGCAATGTGAGGAGACTATTGGTGGGTGCACATTGGCAGGGTCCATCTAATGGTAAGGTGGCATCTGCTGGCCAAGGAGCTATGTTGGTGGCCACTAGGAAGTGCCCCTGTTGGGCATCTGAGGCCACACTGCAAGTGAGTTTGGCCGTGGAGGGACCCCAGAAGAGGCTGGCAGACAGGGGGCACTCAGGATAAGACTGGCCCCATCATGTGGGCAGCACTCCCCTGCTCTGTCCAGGTCCAACAGTCAATGAAGGCCAAAGCCACTTAGAGGAACATGGCAGGTCTTGGGGGAGATTGGTGTTCCTGACTGTACTCCACTGTAGCCATTCCTGTGCCAAACCCTTTGGGCTCCATACAGGGTGGAGTCCTGTTCCTGCCACTTTTCCAGGCAGTTCTCTTTGCCAACTTAAATATCTGTGGGGGTCATGAGGTCTTCTGCAGCTAAGATTCCAGAGGTCAATGGCAAGAGTGGGCGACTCCTCACCTGTTTAACTCACCCCTTCCCAAGGAGCCACTGGGGGCTGGGAATGAGTCATGGTGCTTGGCAGCCCAGTGCAGTGTTCCCAGCTTCTACCCAGGGTCTGTGTCCTCCCTCCAACCACCCTCAATGCCTTCCTTCTGAAGATCTGTTTAGAGTTTGCTGGTCTTCCTGATGGTCTGGTCTTTTGGTGGAAGATGCTCTTCCTGGCTGCATCTAGTCAGCCATCTTGGTTACCCTCCTTCTTTCCCAGTTATTGGAGGATGGAAGTTTGAGTTAAGTGTGCTGACATGGTCAGATTCTGTTGAGGGTTATCTTCCTTTGCACACAGTCACTATCTTGCTGTGTGCTCACATGATTTCTTATTTGTACATCTAATTTCTTGGCTTTTCTGGTGTTCCAGAGTTCTCCCTGTGGATCTCCTAGTATCTGCAGGTCACAGAATGACAGAGGCTGCAGCCAAGTCACCTGAGGCCTCCCAGAAAAGGGGGTACAACACTGGAGACGGGGTCTCTGAGCTTGGTGGGCACACAAAGTCCCCGCCAAATCGTGGAAGATGCTGCATGGTGCTGGGTTTGTAATTTGTTAGCCTGTTATTAAGGTAGATGTAATGTTCTTACATAGTATTTCTAATTAATTCATTTTTATGACTTCTTGTTTCTTCATATTACTAATACTTTCGTTTTTCTCTTTGAGTTTATTTTTTGTATGTCTGTTTTTAATTTGTGTGTTCCTATAATTCTGCTTCATATAGTTTTTGCTTTTTAGGTTGTAATTATAATACTGAAGTATCTAGGTATTTTCATCTGTATGTTTGAATTGAGGTTTTTGCCTGTTTTTCCAGGTAATGTGTACTGAGAAAAGGGCTCAAAAGGCCATTTTTTTTTCCCCTCAACTTTTATGTTAAGTTCTGGTACATGTGCAGGATGTGCAGGTTTGTTACAGGTAAACATGTGTCATGGTGGTTTGCTGCACAGATCATCCCATCACCTAGTTATCAAGCCCAGCCTCCATTAACTATTCTTCCTGATGTTCTCCTTCCCCTCGCCCTCCCCAACAGATCCCAGGGTGTGTTGTGCTCCCCAGTGTATCTACATGTTCTCATTGTTCACCTCCCATTTGTCAGAACATGCAGTGCTTGATTTTCTGTTCCTGTGTTAGTTTGCTGAGGATAGCAACTTCCAGCTCCATCCATGTTCCTGCAAAGGACATGATCTCATTCCTTTTCATGGCTGCATAGTATTCTATGTGTATATGTACCACATTTTCTTTATCCAGTCTATCATTGATGGGCCTTTAGGTTGATTCCATGTCTTTGATATTGGGAATAGTGCTGCAGTGAACATACATATGCATGTATCTTTATAAAAGAATAATTTATATTCATTTGGGTACATACCCAGTAGTGGGATTGCTGGGTAAAATGGTATTTCTAGGTCTTTGAGAGATGGCCACACTGTCTTCCACAATGGTTCAAACTTATTTACACTCCCACCAACAGTGTAGAAGTATTCCTTATAATTTGCAACCTTCCCGGCCTCTGTTGTTTAATTTCTAATGCAAATTTAAGAAAGATTAACCTTCTGAAGATAGGTGGTAACTGCAAGAGGCTGGAAGAGTCATTAAACTGGGATGCAGATCTTACTTCTTTGAAGGATAGGGATAGAGGGAAAGAAGAAAGGAAGAGACGGAGGGAAGTTGGAAAGGAAGGGATGGAGGTAAGAAGAGAAAGGAGAGGAGGGTAGGAAGGAATGTGGGGGAGGGGAGGGAGGGAACGTAGTGGGGCAGGGAGGGAGAAAGTACAGAAGGAAGGAAGGATGGGAAGGTGGGAGGGATGTTTTTAGACAACTTATAATTGAATCCAGTAACTCTAGAAGGAAGGGAGGGAGGGGAGAGAGAGTAGATCTTAGCCTGCAGGGAGGAGGGTAGGGAGGGATCTTAACTTGTAAGAAGGGAGGGAGGAGGGGCAGGCAGGAGGGATTTTAGCCTCCAAGAAGGGTGTGAGAGAGAAAGCCCTTGCAGGATCTTAGCCTGCAAGGAGGGAGGGAGAAACACAAGGAGGGAGGGAGAGAGGGGGTCTTAGTCTGCAATGCAATCCTAAGAACATTTGGAAAGTTGCTAGGAAATCTCATAGATCTACCTTAGAATCCCTGCCATTCTCAGTCATTGGTTGAGAGCATCTCATGAAAGTATGATCTCTGTGTAAACATGACGATTCTTCAGAGTACAGCAGCTGGGGCCATCAGTCACTGACACTTCTTGCAGTAGGAGGTCTGCAAGGTACATTCTCATGGCCTCCATGCTCCCCACCACTCTATTTTGTTGCTTTACTTTGAAATATCCTGAATTTCCTATGAGAATATTAATCAGTAGCTATATTAATAGCAAATTCTTTATTTCTTCTCTTGCAAATCTATTTTGTTTTGTTTTTTGTTTTGTTTGTTTGTTTTATTGTACTTTAAGCTCTGGGGTACATGTGCACATCATGCAGGGTTGTTGCATAGGTACACACATGCCATGGTGGTTTGCAATCTCTGGCCCCCCCATCGCCTATATCAGGCATTTCTCCCAGTGTTTTCCCTCCCCCAGCTTCCCCACCCCCTGCTGTCCCCTCCTCTAGCCCCCCACCCCCCCCAACCTACTCTAGCGTGTGATATTCGCCCTCCCTATGCCCACATGTTCTCATTGTTCAACACCCGCCTATGAGTAAGAATATATGGTGTTTGGTTTTCTGTTCTTGTGTCAGTTTTGGTTTTCTGTTCTTGTGTCAGTTTGCTGAGAATGATGGTTTCCAGATTCATCCATGGCCCTACAAAGGACACCAACTCATTGTTTTTTATGGCTGCATAGTATTCCATGGTGTATATGTGCCGCATTTTCCTTGTTCAGTCTATATCATTGATGGGCATTTGGGTTGGTTCCAGGTCTTTGCTATTGTAAACAGTGCTGCAATGAACATATGTGTGCATGTGTCTTTATAGTAGAATGATTTATAATCCTTTGGGTATATACCCAGTAATGGGATTGCTGGGTCAAATGGAATTTCTGTTTCTAAATCCTTGAGGAATCACCACACTGTCTTCCACAATGATTGAACTAATCTACACTCCCACCAGCAGTGTAAGAATGTTCCTTTTTCTCCACCTCCTTGCCAGCATCTGTTGTCTCCAGAATTTTTAATGATCAGCATTCTAACTGGCATGAGATGGTATCTCAACATGGTTTAGATTTGCATTTCTCTAATGACCAGTAATGTTGAGCATTTTTTTCTATGTTTGTTGGCCGCAAATATCTTCTTTAGAAAAGTGTCTATTTATATCCTTTGTCCACCTTTTGATGGGGTTGTGTGTTTTTTTCTTGTAAATCTGCTTTAGTTCTTTGTAGATTCTGGATAGTAGCCCTTTGTCAGATGGGTAGATTGCATGGGAATTTTTCTTCCCATGCAATGGGAAAATCTTTTCCCATTCTGTTGGTTGCTGGTTAACTCTAATGATTGTTTCTTTTGCTCTGCAGAAACTCTTGTTTAATTAGACCCCATTTGTCTATTTTGGCTTTTGTTGCCATTGCTTTTGGTGTTTTAGTCATGAAGTCCTTGCCTATCCTATGTCCTGAATGATATTGCCTACGTTTTCTTCTAGAGTTTTTATGGTGTTAGGTCTTATGTTTAAATCTTTAATGCACTGGGAGTTAATTTTAGTGTAAGGTGTAAGAAAGGGGTCCAGTTTCAGCTTTCTGCACACAGCTAGCCAGTTCTCCCAACACCATTAATTGAACAGGGGATCCTTTCCTCATTGCCTGTTTTTGTCAGTTTTGTCAAAGATCAGATGGTTGTAAATGTGTGGCATTGCTTCCAGGACCTCTGTCTGTTCCGTTGGTGTGTATCTCTGTTTTGGTACCAGCACCTTTTGATTACAGTAGCCTTGTAGTATAGTTTGAAGTCAAGTAGCATGATGCCTCCAGCTTTGTTCTTTTGCTTAGGATTGACTTGGCTATGCGGGCTCTCTTTTGGTTCCATATGAAGTTTAAAGTGGTTTTTTCTAGTTCTGTGAAGAAGATCAATGGTAGCTTGATGGGGATAGCATTGAATCTGTAAATTACTTTGGGCAGTATGGCCATTTTCACAATATTGATTCTTCCTAACCATGAGCATGGGATGTTTTTCCAACTGTTTGTGTCCTCTCTTATTTCCTTGAGCAGTGGTTTGTAGTTCTCCTTGAGGAGGTCCTTTACATCCTTTGTTAGTTGTATTCCTAGGTATTTTATTCTCTTTGTAGCAATTGTGAATGGGAGTTCACTCATGATTTGGCTCTCTGTCTGTTATTGGTGTATAGGTATGGTTGTGATCTCTGCACATTGATTTTGTATCCGGAAACTGCTGAAGTTGCTTATCAGCTTAAGAAGATTTTGGGCTGACATGATGGGGTCTTGTAAATATGTAATTATGTCGTCTGCAAATAGAGACAATTTGACTTCCTCTTTTCCTAACTGAATAACCTTTATTTCTTTTTCTTGCCTAATTGCTCTGGCTAGAACTTCCAATACTATATTGAATAGGAATGGGTGAGAGAGGGCATCCTTGTCTAGTGCCAGTTTTCAAAGAGAATGCTTCTGATTTTTGCCCCTTCAGTATGATATTGGCTGTGAGTTTGTCATAAATAGCTTTTATTATGTTGAGAAATGTTCCATCAGTACCTAGTTTATTGAGAGTTTTTAGCATAAAGGGCTATTTAATTTTGTCAAAGGCCTTCTCTGCATCTATTGAGATGAACATGTGGTTTATTCTTTGGCTCTGTTTATATGATGGATTATGTTTATAGATTTGCATATGTTAAACCAGCCTTGCATCCCCGGGATGAAGCCTACTTGATCGTGACGGATAAGCTTTTTGATGTGCTGTTGCATTTGGTTTGCTGGTATTTTATTGAAGATTTTTTGCATCAATGTCGATCGTGGATATTGGCTTGAAGTTTTCTTTTTCAGTTGTGTCTCTGCCAGGATTTGGTAACAGGATGATGTTGGTCTCATAAAATGAGTTAGGGAGGATTCCCTCTTTTGTATTGTTTGGAATAATTTCAGAAGGAATGGTACCAGCTCCTCTTTGTATGTCTGGTAGAATTCGGCTGTAAACCTGTCTGGACCTGGACTTCTTTTGATTGGTAGGCTATTAATTGTTCCCCTCAAATTCAGGTCTTGTTATTGGTCTATTCAGGGATTCAACTGGTTTAGTCTTGGGAGAGTGTAAGTATCCAGGAATTTATCCATTTCTTCTGGATTTGCTGGTTTATGTGTGTAGAGTTGTTTGTAGTAATCTCTGATGGTGGTTCATATTTCTGTGGCTTCAGTGGTGATAACCCCTTTATCATTTTTTATTGCATCTATTCGAATCTTCTCTCTTTTCTTTTTTATTAATCTGGCTAGTGGACTGTTTATTTTGTTGATTTTTTCAAAAAACCAGCTCTTGGTTTTATTATTTTTTTGAAGGGTTTTTTGTGTCTCTATCTCCTTCAGTTTTGCTCTGATCTTAGTTATTTCTTGTCTTCTGCTCACTTTTGAATGTTTTTGATCTTGCTCTTCTAGCTCTTTCAATTTTGATGATAGGGTGTTGATTTTAGATCTTTCCTCGCTTCTCATGTGGGCATTTATTGCTATAAATTTCCCTCTAGACACTACTTTAAATGTGTCCCGGAGATTCTGGTACACTGTGTCTTCATTCTCATTGGTTTTGAAGAACATCTTTGTTTCTGCCTTCATTTCATTGTTTATCTATTTGTCTTTCAGGAGCAAGTTGTTCAGTTTCCATGTAGTTGTGTGGTTTTGGGTGAGTTTCTTAATCCTGAGTTCTAATTTGATTGTGCTGTGATCTGAGAGACTATTTAATATGATTTCTGTTTTTTTGCATTTGCTGAGGAATGATTTACTTCCAATTATGTGGTCAATTTTAGAGTAAGTGCGATTTGGTGCTGAGAAGAATATATATTCTGTGGATTTGGGGTGGAGAGTTCTGTAGATGTCTATTAGGTCCAGATCTGCTTTCAAGTCCTGGATATCCTTGTTGATTTTCTGTCTCATTGATCTGTCTAATATTGACAGTGGAGTGTTAAAGTTTCCCACTATTATAGTGTGGGAGTCTAAGTCTCTTGTAGGTCATTAAGAACTTGCTTTATGTATCTGGGTGCTCCTGTATTGGGTGCATATATATTTAGGATAGTTAGCTCTTCTTGCTGCATTGATCCTTTACCATTATGTAATGTCCTTCTTTGTCTCTTTTGACCTTTGTTAGTTTGAAGTTCATTTTATCAGAGATTAGGATTGCAACCCCTGCTTTTTTTTTTTTTTTTTTTTTTCTCTTCATTTGCTTGGTAAATCTTCCATCCCTTTATTTTGTTACTGTTTGGTTGTTTTGCCTATTAGTTGATGCAGTTTCATTGCATCATTGGTCGTTACCATTTGGTACATTTTTGTAGTGGCTAGTACTGGTTGTTCTTTTCATGTTTAGTGCTTCCTTTAGAAGCTCTTGTAAGGCAGTTCTGGTGGTGACAGAGTCAGTAGTTGCTTGTTTGTAAAGGATTTTATTTCTCTTTCACTTATGAAGCTTAGTTTGGCTGGATATGAGATTCTGGGTTGAAAGTTCTTTTCTTTAAGGATGTTAAATATTGGCCCCCCACTATCTTCTGGCTTGTAGGGTTTCTGCCAAGAGATCCACTGTGAGTCTGATGGGCTTCCCTGTGTGGGTGACCTCACCTTTCTCTCTGGCTGCTCTTAGCATTTTTTCCTTCATTTCAACCCAGGTGAATCTGATGATTATGTGCCCTGGGATTGCTCTTCTTGAGGAGTATCTTTGTGGTGTTCTCTGTATTTCCTGGATTTTAATGTTGGCTTGCCTTGCTAAGTTGGGGAAGTTCTCCTGGATAATATCCTGGAGAGTGTTTTACAGCTTGGATTCATTCTCCCCTGTCACATTCAGATATACCAATCAAGTGTAGGTTAGGTCTTTTCACATAATCCTATATTTCTTGGAGGCTTTGTTCATTTCTTTTTACTGTTTTTTTTCTCTAGTCTTGCCTTCTTGTTTTATTTCACTGAGTCGATCTTCAATCTCTGATATCTTTTCTTCTGCTTGATCGATTTAGCTATTGAAACGTTTATGCCTCACGAAGTTCTCGTGCTGTGTTTTTCAGCTCCATCAAGTCGTTTATATTCTTCTCTAAGCTGTTTATTCTAGATAGCATTTCATCTAACCTTTTTTCAGGGTTTTTAGTTTCTTTGCATTGGGTTAGAACATGTTCCTTTAGCTCAGAGAAGTTTCTTATTACCCACCTTCTGAAGCCTGCTTCCGTCAGTTCATCAAACTCATTCTCCATCTGTTTTGTTTCCTTGCTGGTGAGGAGTTGTGATCCCTTGGAAGAGGAGAGACATTCTGGTCTTTGATGGTTTCATCCGTTTTGTGCTGGTTTCTTCCCATCCTCATGGATTTATCTAGCTTTGATTTCAGGAAGCCGCTTGATCATGCAGTCTGTTTCTTGTCTGCCTGTAGAGGTGCTGCTGGGCTGCCACCAACTCAGTCTGGCTGCTGAGTAGGCTTCCTGTGTCTTTTGTTTACACAGGGAGATTAGGCCTGCCTCTGTAATGGCGGATGCCCTTCCCCTCACTGAGCTCGATCCTTCCAGGTCCAGCTTGAACTGAAGGGCTGGCTGCGAAATGCTCAAGCAAGAGGGCTTCACCCTGCTGGGCTTTGTGCAGGGAGGGACCCACCTAGCCTATCGCCTGTCTCCCCTGCTTTGTAGCACCCCCTCTCTGTGGGGGGGCCGGTAGCTCAGTCCCCGCAGGCTCTCCTGGCCAGCCTAGATGTGTGCTGATAATCTGCAGCACTGGCTGGGGCTGCTGTTCAACTCTTTGCAGGTAACTCAGGTGCCTTTCAGCCTGGCTAAGATCTCCTGGTCTGTGGGTTGCAGAGGGTTTGGGAGAAGCGCAGTATCTGGACCAATGTGCCGGAGGGGGAAATCCCCCAATCTTCCAGTCAGATGCACTTCCCGGGTGGAGCAGCACCCTTCCCCTGCCTCGGTTTGCCCTCTTTGGGCTATGCCCGTTGTCCAACCAGTCCCTTTGAAATGAACCGGGTACCTCATTTGTTTCTATTTGGCTAGCTTGGCAGAAGTCCACATCTTTTTCAGATTTTTTTTTTCATGGACTATTTTTTCATTTTTTGGTGTCCTCTTCAATTTTTTTTATCAGTGTTTTATAGTTTTAATTACAGAGATCTTTTACTTTATTCCTTAATTCCTAGATATTTAATTTTAGTTGTGGCTATAATAAATGGGATTCTTTTTTATTTCTTTTTCAGATTTTTCACTGTTAGCATACAGGAATGCTACTCAATTTTGTATGCTGATTGTGTATCCTGCAACATTACTGAATTTGTCTATTATTTCTGGCAGTTTACTTGTGGAGTCTGTATGTTTTTCCAAATATAAGATTATATCATCTGCAAACAAGGATAATTTAACTTCTTCCTTTCCAATTTGAATGTCCTTTATTTATTTCTCCTATCTGATTGCTCTAGCTAGGACTTCCAATGCTATGGTGAATAATAATGGTGAAAGTGGACATCCTTGTCATATTTCATATATGAGAGGAAAGGCTTTCAATTTGTCCCCATTCAGTATGATACCAGCTGTGGGTTGTCATATATGGCTTTATTATTCCTTCTGTACCCAGTTTTTTGATGGTGTTTATTGTGACTGAATGTTGAATTTTATCAAATGCTTTTCAGCATCAGTTGAAATCCTCATATGATTTTTGTTCTTCATTGTCTTGATATGCTGTATCATGTTGATTGATTTGCATACATTGAACTATCCTTACATCCCTGGGATAAACCCCACTTGATCATATTGAATAGTCTTTTTAGTGTGTTGTTGAATTTGGTTTGCTAGTATTTTGTTGAGAGTTTTTGCATCAATACTCATCAAAGATATTGGCCTGTAGTTTCCCTTTTTTTGGTATGTCTTTTTCTGGTTTTGGCATCAGGTTAATACTGTCCTCGTAGAGTAAGTTTGGAAGTGTTTCATCGTTCTCTATTTTTTGAAACAGTTTAGGATTTGTGTTAGTTCTTCTTTAAATGTTTGGAAGAATTCAGCAGTGAAGCCATTGAGTTCCAGGCTTCTCTTTACTGGGAGACTTTATTAGGGCTTCTGTCTCATTACTTGTTATTTTTCTGTTCAGGTTTTGGATTTCTTCATAGTTCAATCTTAGTAGGTTGTATATGTCTAGGAATTTGTTCATTTCTTTGAGATTTTTCAACTTATTGGCATATAGTTGCTCCTAGTAGCCACTAATGATCCTTTAAATTTCTATGGTATCAGTTGTAATGTCTCCTTTTTTACCTCTGATTTTATTTACTTGGATCTTCTCTCTTTCTTCTTAGTCTAGCTAAAGGTTTGTCAATTTTGTTAAAGCTTTTCAAAAAACCAACTTTTTTGTTTCATTGGTCTTTTGTATTGTTTTCTTCATTTCAATTTTATTTCTGCTCTGATATTTATTTTTTTTCTACTAATTTTGTGTTTGGTTAGTGCTTGCTTTTTTAGTTAAGATGCATCATTAGGTTTTCTATTTGACATTTTTCTTCTTTTTTGATGTAGGCACTTGTAGCTATAAACTTTTCTCTTCATACTACTTTTGTCCCATCAGTTTTGATATGTTGTATTTCCAATATCATTTCTTTGAAGAAATCTTTCAATTTTCATCTCAATTTCTTCATTGACCCACTTGTCATTCAGGGGCATGTTGTTTAATTTCCATGTATTTGTATAGTTTCCAAATTTCCTTTTGCTATTTATTTCTAGTTTCCACTGTGATCAGAGAAAATGTTTGATATTATTTCAATTTTTAAAAGTGTTTTAAGACCTGCTTTGTGACCTAACATATGATCTTTCCTTGAATGATCCATGAGAAAGATGTATATTCTGCAGCTGTTGGATGAAATGTTTTGTAAATATCTATTAGGTCCATTTGGTCTACAGTGCAGATTAAATTCAATGTTTCATTGTCGGTTTTCTGTCTACAGTGCAGATTAAATTCAATGTTTCATTGTCGGTTTTCTGTCTGGATGATCTGTCCAGTGCTGAAAGTGGGGTGTTGAAGTCTCCAGCTCATATTGGGGCCTATCTTCCTCTTTAGCTCTAATAATATTTGCTTTATATATCTGGGTGCTCCTCACTATAACCTCCACTTCCCAGGCTCAAGTGACCCTCCTATCTCAGCCCCCCACGCAGCTGGGACCACAGGCGTGTGCCACCATTCCTGGCTAATTTTTTTGTATTTTTGGTAGAGATGGAGTTTTGCCATGTTGCTCAGGCTTGTCTCAAAATGCTGAGCTCAGGCAGTCCTCCTGCTTTGGCCTTTCAAATTGCTGGTATTATAGGCATGACCCACTGTGCCCAGCCTCACTCTATGTATTTTTATTACAGAGTTTAGTCCGTTTACATTCAATGTTATTCTTGATAAGTAGGAACTTACTCCTGCCATTTTGTTACTTGTTTTCTGGTTGTTTTACATTCTTCTCTTCCTTCTTTCTGTCTTTCCTGTCTTCCTTTTAGTGCAGGTGATTTTCTCTGGTGGCATGCTTTAATTTCTTGCTTTTTATTTTTTGTGTATCTGTTGTGTGTTTTTCAATTTGAGGTTACCATGGGATTTGTAAATACTATCTTATAATCCATTATTTCACACTGATGATAACCTAACACTGATTGCCTAAACAAGCAAGCAAAAATGCAAAAGAGAAAACTGATAAACACTCTACACTTTAACTTCATCCCCATGCTTTTTACCTTTTTATTTCCCTTTACATCTTATTATTCTGTCCTGAACAGCTGTTGCAGCTATTATTTTTGATTGCTTCCTCGTTTAGTCTATTTAAGTCAAGAGAAGTTTACATACCACAATTGCAGTGTTATAATATTCTGTGCTTTTCTGTGTGCTTACTATAACCAGTGAGTTTTGTACCTTCAAGTGATTTTCTCCTTGTTCATTAACATCCTTTTCTTTCCTATTGAGGAACTGCCGTTAGCATTTCTTAGAGGACAAGTATGGTGTTGATGAAATCCCTTAGCTTTTTTTTTTGTCTAGAAATGTCTTTATTTCTCCTTCATTGTTAAAGGATATTTTCACCAGACATACTATTCTTGAGTAAAAGTGCTTTTTTTCTTTAGCACTTTAAATATTTCATGCCACTCTCTCATGGCCTATAAGGTTTCAACTGAAAAGTCTGCTGCCAGACACATTGGAGCTCCATTGTATGTTCTTTGTTTCTTTTCACTTACTGCTTTTAGGATCCTTTTCTTTATCTTTGACCTTTGGGAGTTTGATTATTAAATACCACGAGGTAGCCTTCTTTTGGTTAACTCTGTTTGGTATTCTATAACCTTCTTTAACTTGAATGTTGATATCCTTTTCTGTGTTTGGGATGTTCTCTGATATTATGTCTTTGAATAAACTTCTATCCCCATCTCTTTCTGTACCTCTTCTTTAAGGCCAATAACTCTTAGATTTGCCCTTTTGAGGCTATTTTCTAGATCTCATAGGTATGCTTCATTGTTTTTTAAAATTATGTTTTCTTTTGTCTCCTCTGACTGTGTGTTTTCAAATAGCTTGTCTTCCAAGTTCACTTATTCTTTCTTCTGCTTGATGAGCGCTGCTAAGAGACTCTGATGCATTCTTCAGCATGGCATTATATTTTTCAACTCTAGAATTTCTGCTTGATTCTTTAATTATTTCAATCTCTTTGTTAAATTTATCTGATAGAATTCTGAAATTCCTTCTCTGTGTTATCTTGAATTTCTTTGAGTTTCTTCAAAACAGCTATTTTGAATTCTCTGTCTGAAAGGTTATATATCTCTCTTTTTCTAGGATTGGTTCCTAGTGCCTTGTTTAGTTCATTTGGTGAGGTCATGTTTTCCTGGAGGCGTTCTTTGGTGTTTGAGCATTCAGCAGTTAGGTATTTACTCTAGTCTTCACAGTCTGGGCTTGCTTTTGCCTGTCCTTTTTGAGAAGGCTTTCCAGGTATCCAAAGGGACTTTGGCCAAAAGCCCAATTATGCTGTGGTTTTTGCAGATTGATAGATATACCACCTTGGTGGTCATGGATAAGATAAAGAAGAATTCTCTGGACTACCAGGCAAAGACTCTTGTTCTTTTCCCTTACTTTCTCCCAAAAATACAGATTCTATCTCTGTCTCTCTGTGCTGAGCCACCTGAAATTGGGGCTGTGCTGATGCAAGCACTCCTGTGGCCACCACCACTGGGATTGTGCTGGGTCAGACCTGAAGCCAGCACAGCACTGGGCCTTGCCCAAGGCCTTTCCCTTCAGGATGGTGAGTTCCCCCAGGTCCTAGGTGTGTCCAGAGATGCTGTCTGGGACCCAGGGATTGGAGTCAAAAACCTTAGCAATTTACCTGATATTCTGTTCTACTGTGGCTAAGCTGGCATTCAAACCAAAATACACATTCCTTTTCACTCTTTCCTCTCCCTTCCATAGGCAGAAGAGTCTCTGCCTGTGACCACCACCTTCACTTATCCTCGGGGGTTGTGCCAGGTCATGACTGATATTCACTTAAAGCCCAAGGGCTCTTCTGTCAGTGTATAATGAATGCTCCCAAGCCTGGGACTCATCCTTCAGGGCAGTAGGTGCCCCTCTGGCCCAGGGCAGGTCCAGAAATGCTGTCTAGCCCTGGACTTGGAGACCCCAAGAGCCTCCTTGTTTCTCTGCCCAGCCATGGCCAAGATGGTACCTGATTTTTGATTCTTGTGACAGTGCTTTTCTGTGTGCAGATTCTTGTTAAAATCTGGTGTTCCTGCAGCAGAGACCAATGATCTAGGCTTCTGTTCCACCGTCTTGCTTTTTCTTTCTTCAGGAAATGTTTGCTAAACATAAAAATACAAGTTGTTTCAGTCAGTGAGGGGACTGTTCGTTTTCCCATCTTTTCTTACAGAAGCAGGAAGATTGATGGCTTGGTATTATATTACATTTGAGACGGTGAAGAAATTTTATACAATCAGTGGAAAAGAAACCTTATCAGATCTGGTAAATTAATTTTCACTAGAAAATAAATACATAATGATGTAGTATAAAATAATATTTGAGAAACAACTTAATTTGTATATCTCATAAAATTTGAGAATTAATGAGCAGAAAGGAAAGCATTTCTAAGAATGTGTATGTCTCCTCCGGTATATTTCTGATCATGAGACATGGAATAGTCCTTCTTAGAATATATTATATTTTCTGTTTTAACTCTTATCAGAGCTAAGAAAATTTATATACAAAACCAAAGTAGGTATGGCAACTACTTTACAACTTAGGTGATAATGCTAATTACCTTGTAGTGGCTATAGAATGTAATAATATGTAAGAAAGATTGCAAGATGATGTGGTGTGATATATTAGGAAAGTCTGCCATGAGTGAAGGACAGTGAGTTGCAGCATGTGTGCCATGTACTTGCAACCCCTCCTTAAATCTTTGCATCAGAATAGGGAGAACAATGAGAATAGAATAGTATTGGTGATGACCCAGATCAAATACTGGTTGTAGAGATAATGGGAATAATAACAGGTTATGTTAAAATGTCAACAGTGGGGCAACTTCGCAGCTGCAGCAGTGAACAGGACTGTAGGCCTCTCATTGGTGCATGGTAACTGCATTGGTCCTTTCTTCCTTCACTCAGAACATGAATATGAAACAATATTTATAAAAGAAAATATTTACTCTCAGATTTAAGCCATTCATTTTTATTTAAAACATCGAATTTGATTACTGTGGTAAGATTATTATAGTAAAAATTTCACAGTAGGATTCCAGTTGTGATTGAGGAGTCACATAAACAACAATTGATGAAAAATAGAACGTTTGTATTTTTAGGTAAACATTCTTAACTAAGGAGAAATCAAGAGTAGAAAAACAGCCACTATTAACATTAACTCATCTGATCTTGAGCTCAGCAAGTGTGTAAGAAAATTAAAACAAATGTTAGTTCCATTTTAGATATGTGGAAAATGAAAGCACAGAGACTTCTTTTTTTGTTATCTGGCAGAAGTAGGCTCTAGAATCCAAATTTCCTAATATCTAAAACATTCTTTCTATGACTAAGTTATCCTCAGTTGAGATAATGATTTGCAAACTATAGAACAGTAGAATAGTAGTAGTAGTAGTAGTAACAACAGCAATGTTTACTGAGGACTTATTTATTACTGTGTGGTAGGCACTGGGCTAGATATTTTAAATTGTATCTTGTTAATCTTTAAAATCTTATTTGTATAGTCCCAGTGTCTAATGTATGTCTGGTATATAATAGGAGTTTGTAAGCATTTGTTAGTGAATGAATGAATCCTTAAAGAAGCAAAATGTATAAAGCAGGTTTTTAACTCTTGTTATGTTAATTGATAAAACTGTGATGGTTTAAAGCCATATAAAAAATAAATAAATTTTGAGAAAGAAGATGAGAGGAAAGAAACAAAAAATAGACTTCATTAAATGGATAACTTCTGAAATGTTATAGGTTACAATGATAGCTGGCTGCAAGGAATTTCTAGATATACAGTTAAGAATAAATGAAAAGAAAACACTGAATACTTTGAACAAAGATCCAAATCGGATAACTATCAGGTACAGAAATTACATATGTTTTAAATAATTTTAAGAGGTTTTATTTAATTAAAATAAATAATACATGTCTTGCCATGTGGTTTTATTTATAGATTTCCAATGGAAGGAAGAATTAAAACAAGAGAAATGAAAGTAAATTGGTAAAGATGATTCATACTTATGAATGTTTTATTTTTTTGATTTTAAAACATTTTACATTTGTTTTTCTTAATACAGAAAAATATACATAAAAAGGAGTCAGAATGTAGATGTGAAATTAATTTCTTAGAACTCTCAGACTTTAAAATTGATGATTTGTGAATACTTTTTCTTAAACATTTGTTCAGAGTAGATTCTGTTGAGGCAAGATGGATGGTTGAAAGAAGACATGCTTCTTCTGTTTCTCATTGTCAGGAGTTTTCAAGTTAGCTTGAATGAGAACAATATATATAAAAATAATGGACTGTATGAAAACCTGTGTAATAAATGTCTATTGAATGGTAGTGGCATTCTGGGAGAGACAGAGTAAAAGCAACGTTATGAATAAAGGAGTGTATATGTAACAGTGGATGACTATTCTGCCATAAATAGGGAGTTTATGTAGAGATTAGTAATTGAAAGAGTAATTAAGGCTACACCATAACTTGCTTCTTTTAGCAGTTTGCAATCACAAATACAATGATACCGTCTTCTCCCCTGCTAACTGCTTGGTTTTCTGAGTATGCAGGTCTTAGTGTTATGTAATTTAAGGTGAAATGGTTTCTTTAATGTGGCTCAATAAAACCAATTAGCCAAAGAATTTCTTTTCCTCCATAGCTAGAGGAGGCCATCCTTTCTTTGGGATTCTTCCTGACATCTCATTAAATTTTATCTTCCAAATACCTTAAGTCTATAAAGCAATCTTCTCATTGTTTTTTACATCTCATCAGGCAGATTTATAGCTTGTACCACAGAAGTTAATGTTTATTTTCTTAGCTGTATTTCTATATTCAAATATTTATTTCTAGAAATTCATATAACCTTAGAGATCATATAGCCCAATCCTCTCATTTTACAAATGACATAAGTGATCCACAGATAAATTATGACTTTGCCAAGGTTATGTTGCTATCTAGAACTCTTGATTTTCTCATTTTTCCCCGAGTATACTGTGTTGCATAAATTATTGAATCAAATTAAGTCAAGTATTTTTCTACACTCATTTTCTTGGGAACACTTTATTTGCAATTTCAGTGCTTCCATTCATTTTGCCTTAAATTGGGTAATATATTATGTTGATTGAAGCTGTCAGATTTTAAAGTTAATTATTATACTTTATAATTGTTTTTATACATATCATAATTTAGATTCCCATTATCGTTTCCTGCTTTTGTACATCTTACTTAAGCATAGCCAAGAAAGAGAGTGTGTGTATATGTGGGATGGAAGGGCCTTAATCAAACATTTATAGTCTATTTGTAGGCAATGATGGCTAATAGTTAACTTTTTCATGACTTTGTCATATCCCTGTTACTTTGCTGAACTTCACATCTGTTCTTCTCCAAGTAGATGTTAATCCTTTTAGTTTTAGGATTTTATCCTTCAAGTTTCTGCCCTTTTAATTTTTTTTTTTTTTTTTTTTGAGACAGTATCACACTGTGGCCCAGGCTCGAGTGCAATGGCATGATCTTGGCTCATTGCAACCTCTGCCTCCCAGGCTCAAGTGATTCTCCTGCCTCAGCTTCTGTAGGTGGCATTACAGGCACATGCCATCACACCTGGCTAATTTTTGTAATTTTAGTAGTGATGGGGTTTCACCATGTTGGCCAGGCTGGTCCCGAACTCCTGACCTCAAAAGTGATCCGCCTGCCTTGGCCTCCCGAAATGCTGGGATTACAGGTGTGATCCACCATGCCTGGCTCTGCCCTTTTAATTTAAAGCTATTTTAAAATTCTTCGTAGCTTTAATTCCTAGGTCTTCCCTCTTCAGCACTAGCTCTGTTTTTTTAACTGGTATTTTTCAGTGAACTGATAGGGTATGATATGGAGCCACCATACGAAGCCCTGGACTTCCCAACTCTGGCTTTCTTTTACACATGAGAATAAACTGTTTGTGTATAGACTGATATGGTCTGGTCATAGTTTAATCTAATTCTAACTGAATGAATACCTTATCTCATTTAATTCTTATACTAACCCTGGGTTAGTCATAACTACCATGTAACTCTGCCCCTGTTAGTTGAGGTGGTAGAAGTGCCACCTCACCTGAGGCTGTGGAACTTCTGTTTCTACTGAGGACAAGCTCAGGGGTAAGATTACAGGACATCACTTCTTGCCTTATCTGGTGCAGAGAGACCGAGAGTCCTGCCATGGTTCTGTACCTACTAGCATAAATCTCTGTCCTTTCTCCTATCCCTGTTTTATTACTGCTTCTTGAAATAAGATTTCTGACAGGGAAGTATGATGTTGAAAAGTGTCTTATTTATTAGAAATAATTGCTTTTTAATATAAATAAATATTTCTTCAGAAGTCTTATTTTTACTACACCAATTTTGTACTCCACATTTATGTATCCCTAGGTAGCTTAACAAGTTTTATTTACCCAGCATTTAAAAGCACCCCATTCACATTTTTCCATCAGTTCCTTCTTTGTTAGTAATTGTGTATCTTTGTAACTATTTCTTAATAGATGATATAAAATAATTTTCAGAACCGTATACCATAGCCAAAAAAGTTAATAGTTTAAATTTCAGCTGTATGGATCCATTCCAGGAAGTGAGTTGATTACTTCTTTCAATTTTCACATATCTTCTGCTAATCTAAATCATGAAATATAACTATTCTGTCCTTTTTCTTTGTGTAGCTGACTGTTTTGGTTTTATCAAGAGACTTCCTTCTACTGAGCAGTTTAGGAAGAAATTTGTTTTTTAAAAAGAGATTCCCTCAGGAGAGTAACAATACGTATAATAATTTTAGTTAGAACTATTAGTGATTTGCATATCAATGTCTGATTAGGTAAGTTTATGGGCAAAACAGGTAGCAGAGAACCTGGGATATAGTAGGCACATAGGCACTCGTGTCTTTTTCCCCCTCATAACAACTATCACCTCAAATTTAGCTGCTGGTTTTGAATAACCAGCTAATATGCTACTGACCTTCATACACTGAACAGAATTATCAGCACATAATACTATGCCTGGCATTTAATAACATTTAATAAGAATTTGTTGATAAAACAAATTGTATTAGTTTTCTATAATTCCTTTAAAAGAAATAGTAGAGCCAAAAGACAGAGCTGTCTTAGAGGAGAATATGAAAACAATTTGAGATGTGTTGAGATTAAAGTAACAGTCTAAGTGAAGGTCTCCTGTAATTTATCAATCTAGAGATGATAATGAAAGTCTGAGATGAAATGAGATTTTTGAAACAGAGAGATTGAATAAAGAATAGCAATAAATAATTAATAAAGACAACTTTGAGGAGTTGGGAAAACAGGAATGAACTTTTATTGTTGACCTGCAATAATAATTATGCAAAGTAGAGAATCATGTAGTATTGCAGAAATAAAGGCAGAGAAATGTTTTCAGAAGGAATACTTCAGTGAGTGATATCAAATACTCTGAGATAGATAACCGTTACAAAGGAGTAACAGATTTTTTTTTCTTTCTCCAAGTCTTATTCAGGCTCAACTAGGATGTATTCCCATACAAGATTTTGCTTTGACACAAGATACCGCAAAGATTTTCAGACAAGGCTCCCGAATTACAAGATGTATGTTACAGAATTAGTGAATTTTAAATATTTTTTCCCAACAAACTGGTATACTAGATTTAATATTGGAAATTTTTTTTTTAGGGTTGTCAGATTTTTTAGCTGCTCAAGAAAAGAAGTTTGCTGTACTATTGAATAGTTTGATTTTAGCTAAATGTTTTAGGTGTAAACTTTGGGAAAACTCTCAGCATGTATCCAAACAACTGGAAAAAATTGGTAAGTACTGAATACAGGCAGGCAGTTTGGCAGTGTTTGCCATTTATTTTGTATTAACTGTTAGTAAAATTATTCTGTGATGATTACAGACCTTTAAAGAAGATATGTGTTTGTAGGCTTAAATAAGTACTGTACTCTACTTTCAGAAATCTGATTTTCATTTGCTCCTCCTTAAAGGATTCCATTTGAAATAAACTGAATGATACATGAGTACATGAGCAACCTAATAAAAATTAATGCTCTTATCTGAAAATTTTTTCTCATACCATGAGTGAAATTTTGTTTTAGTAATTAGATAACTATGTGATGCCCTCTCTTCCACTTTTATGACTAATTTGTTTTGATCTCAATTACAAGGTACAGAGTTAGCAATCCCAGCCATTTCTAATTCATTACAGAAAATTATGTCACTTCTTTATGTCTTAAATTTTGTTTTTTTTGGTTTTCAATAACAGTAGAGTATTAATACCGATTTTCATAGAGATTGTGTACACAAAAGATTGTGCCTGATTATTTTGTCTATAGGGACCTTGTGTAGGGTGTGCTCTGAGACTATAGGGAGTACCATTTACAAAGGATTTTCCTGTTTGATACCTGTGACCTTTTGACCCTGTTCCTTCTTAGATAGCTAGAATTCTAAAAAGAGAGTTACTATCTCATGACTGATAGCCTTGTTAGTTTTGCAATTTTGTCTACATCTTGGGGGTATCAACAAATTAAATAATGGATTTTTAGAGATTGTCTTGTTATTTATTTGAACAAAGATTACCAACTGTTTTATGAAGTCTTATTTTTTTTATCTGTGAAATTTGAAATCAGCGAGGTGACAGAGGGCTAACTAGGAAGTCATGGGAGCTGGGGTGAAAGGGGGGTTGGCTGGTGAAAGTAAGGGGAGAGATTCCTGATGGAAAGGCTTACCTTCTTACAGAAGTCCTGGCAACCAAATACCACATCCATCCCATAAAGGCAGAAGTTCTCAGTTGGAAAAGTGGTTCCATACAACATTTAGAAAATTTTAAAATTAGGCTAAGTGATTACTAATAAGTTTCATGATACCTGAAAAAGCCAATCTTTCTGGCTTTCTAGAGTATCATCAATATGGGCATTCATTGCATTCCATCCCTTCCAGATTGTTGAACTAACCTGTTTTCACACATACTCATTAAAGCTGAACAGAAAAAAAAAATATTGCCCAGAAAAATATCATATAATAGAAAAGTGAGAGAATCCAAACAAAAAGTTAAATTCAAATTGTTATTGAGCATCTTGAAAAAAAAGTAATGCATACAAATTGATGTTAATGGTGGCTATAAACTAAAAAGTTAAAAGACAAACATTTTGAGGGGAACTGGAAATGAACATTAGGAATTATGAATACTAGAAGCTGTGTCTTAAGAAGAACTAAGAGAAAATCCCAAGAACAAGTAAATATATGAGTAAGGAAATAGTGTCATACCTTCACCAGTAATATATGTAATATATGTACCTTAGACAAGGTAGTAATATTTTGGAGTTTTATACTGCTCACAGTGTCTTTTATTTGGGGATTTGGATAAATACATTCATAAGCATATAAGAATTTTAAATTCTGCCTTCTGAAAGTATAAGGAAATAGGAAAGGTCCAAAGATGAAAATGAACTTGATGTATTTAAGGAACAAAATAAAAGCCAGAGTAGCTGGAGAATAGTCAGCAACAGGAGAGTGAGAGGAAATTAGATTAGAGAGATAGGCTATAGTCAAGTCATATAGGTAAGAAAATTTGGCCCCAGTAAGGAAATTGCCACTTCATTCTAATTGCAGTGGAAAAGCATTGGAAGTTTAAGGCAGTAGAGTAAAACAGTCTTGTTTAGGTACAGAAACAGAGAACTGTATTTGTAAGACACAAATGCTCAGAGAGCCATAGCTTCATGAAGCAGTGTTCCCTTGCTTCATTTAAGCATGAGCCTTGAATCATGTTGCCTTTCTTTCAAGCGTGAGTACAAAAGTACATATCTCTTGGTGCTTGCCCTATGGATGACCTATAGTAAAACTAAAAGGTGAGTCATCATGTGGACCAGAGTTTCTCTTTCTTTTATAAAGCAAATGCATATTTTATTTCAGTCTGAATAAATATCAATAATTGAATAACGTCACAACCCAAATAATCCAATTGAAAACTTTTTACAAAAACTTTAAGTTAGTTATTTGACTGGATCTTAATTTTTTTAGAAAACTAATTTAGTTTTTAAATATTTAAATATATATTTTATTTAAAGTTGATTTTTTAAAGTTGTTGTTTGGTTAATTTTCCACAGGTATAACATTGTCAAATGCAATAGTAAATGCCGGTTTGACTTCCTTTAAAAAATTAGAAGAGACAGATGCAAGGGAACTTGAATTGGTATTTATATTCACTTATTCCTAATTCCTGAATTCTGTTTAAATTCTGAGGCCTACCTTTATTTCTATTAAAAGTTGTTTTCCTTCTCATAATCATAAGTATTTTAACTTACCAAGGTTTTGGGTGATAAGCATTATTAAAGCTATTTATTCTAAAAAATATTTTACTAGAATTTCAAGTGTTGTGGTAAGAATATAATGATGTAAATGTTTTTAGATTTTAAATAGACATCCCCCCCTTTGGAACCCAGATAAAAGAAACTGTGATGTATCTACCAAAATATGAACTTAAAGTGGAACAGGTAAATATTTTTTGTTTCTTAGTTATTTTATTGTCTTTTCAGGAATAAAGCTACCCATAAATAGGCTTCAGCTGAGTATGAGAAGTAAGATTTTTTTTAAACACTTTTTATGCTTGTCCTTTTTTGAAGATTTCAAGATATAGTGATACCATGGCAGAAATATTGGTGACTGTTATATTAAGAAACTTTGAACACCTACAAACTAAAAGAACAGCATCGGATTCTCACTGTGTTACCTTAATCATAGGTGATGCAGATAATCAAGTAGTTTATCTGCACAAGATTATGTAAGTGTGAAATTTCTGATGTTTGATTTTATTTCTAAGCATATACTGTAAAAGAAAAATTCCACTGGAAAAAAAAGTAACAAGATCATTATGGGATCAACTAAATTACATTTTCCTGACACAATAAGGGGATAGTTTCTCTATTTTTCTTTTAAAGAAGATATTAACATTGGGTCTGTTGGTTTAAACTGTGACATTTAGTACTCAAATGAACAATGTATAAAATCTATCACCATGGTCTGAAACAAGTGAGTAGATGACCTCTAGGAGGCCTGTCTTATTTCACTGCTTTTCTCCAGTCATTCATGGTCCTACTACTGTTTGAATGCAGTCTTTCTCCTACTGACCTCAAAATATATCTTCTACTTTCAAATTAAAATCTAACAAATTACTATAGCTCCATTGTAGGATCCAAGCAATCAGAGCAAATGCGTAGAGGAGGTACCCTCCCTTATATCTAGTTCTGTAGCATGCCATTGTATAATTTTTACTTCAGCATTTTTCCAGACACTATTATTTTCTCCCGGGATGTCATAAGCAATCTCTAAGGATATCAGTTATAGCTATAGCTATTTTTTTCAACACTTGGTAGGTTATAGCTATAGCTAATTTTTTTTAGCACTTAGTAGTTTCCAAATATTGAATTATTTAATATCTATATGAGACAGGTGCTATCCATATTTTGTAGAGGAGGAAATTGAGACAGAGTTTAATGAGCTTGATTTATGATTAATCAAACCTTAATCATGGTCATATAGCTAGTTAATAGCAAAGTCTAGATTTTAACCCAAGCAGTTTGACTCCAGAGCCTAGACTCCTGACCATCTTACTGTACTTGTAAGTTCAGGAATGGCAGTGGTTCTGAAATGAGAATCTCCTAATTGCTGCCAGTATATACTAGAAGATTCTTTCCCAAAAAGTCACATGCAAGGTTTCTGAAGGGACTGCAGTGAAAAGCATAACCCTTTCACTGGTGACTGCTCTCCTGCAGCTAACCATGACACACTTATAGAGAATATGCTAATGTGCAAATCTTTGTTCTCTGTGACTAATAAATCTGTGACTACATGAGACTAAAATAAGTTCAATCATAAAATTGGTTGCTGGTTTATGATGTTATTAGTTACAGACTATATTTTATATCAATTTAAAAATACAATTGATGTTGTTCTCATAATACACATAACTTATGTATAGCCAGTTTTAAATGGTAGTGATTTAGAGGCAAGATCATGCATTATTGATAGCGAGTATATATTCTTATTGGGACTGAAATGAGTAAATGCAACTTGGAAACAGCTATAATTAAGAAAATTATGGACTAGATGTGGTAGCTCACACCTGTAATCTCAGCACGTTGAGATGCTGAGGCAGGAAGATCACTTAAAGCCTGGAGTTACAGACCAGCCTGGGCAACAAAGTGAGACCCTATTTCTATAAAAATAAATAAATAATCTGGGCATGGTCCAACATGCCTGTGGTCCCAGCTACTCAGGAAACTGAGGCAGGAGGACTGCCTGAGCCTAGGAGTTTGAGGCTGCAGTGAGCTATGATTGCACCACTGTACTCCAGCTCAGGCAACAGAGTGAGACCCTGTCTCAAAAAAAAAAAAGAAAATTAATTTTAAAAAATCATGGTCAAGAGATTTCCATTGATACTTTATTATCCCTCATGAAAAGTTGAGGAAAGCGATTTTCAGTAAATCATTTCAGTTTGCTGCTAGAGAATATTTTTCTTAAGAACAGTTAACCCTTGAAGATTAATATATATTTCATTCAGTGTTTGGATCACTACTTAAACTATACTACTTTTCAGGGATTGTATTTTGCTAAAAGCTGGAAATTGGGCTAAGAAGATTGCTGTGAAGAGAGCTCTTAAATCTGAAGATCTTAGCATAAATCTAATAAGTTCTGAATTTGGTAAGTTAATTGAAGTAATGAAGACATGAATGTAAATAATATAATTGCATTTAAAAATTACATCCTTTATGTTGGTACAGAAAAGCAGTATAAATGGTATTATGCAAAAATAATATATTTAGATAATGTGAATAAACTTTAAAGGAAGTTTCATGTATTTAGATATATAAAAGATAGCATGGACCAGGATGACATCTATAAAAGTTTATTTTTTCATTTATAGATATTTTATTTTCCTAGATAGTTAAATTGCAATTATTGTTAGAAGATTGAGTTTTATTTTTGTAACAATAAATATGTAATTTTTTAGTTGTCATATTTTTTAACCTTTCAAAAATATTTTAACTTTCTGGACTTCTTAGCTCCAGAAGCTATAAAAATATAAGAGAGAGAAAAAGAAGTAAATGTTCTCCTGTGGATTTATATGACTAAAATAAGCATTTGTATACTTTTTTCATTTTCCAGTTGGGCTTGATATTCAGCAGAAATTTACAGTCTTTTACTTAGAACCCAAGAGGTTTGGAAATCAAACGACTATGAGAAGAAAATCTGAAACACAGATTTCCCATTCTAAGCATTCAGATGGATCTACCATAGCAGGACCTAATAAAGGTAAATAGCTCTATTAATCCTTATTTTATATTAAAGCAAAGGTATGGCTAGGGAGGAGTATTCAGTGTTATAGTACTGTAACACTCAGATTGAGGACACTGGAATAAGATATTTAAGCTTCATAGTAATTGCATTGATAGTATATAGTAGAAATTCTCTTATAGTTAGTATTTGTCAAATTAGGGTGATAGTTGGGTGACAAATTTTTTGATTCATTTTTTGGTATATGTATAAGTCCATTTTCACACTGCTGATAAAGACATACCTGAGACTGGGAAGAAAAAGAGGTTTAATTGGACTTAACGGTTCCACATGGCTGGGGAGGCCTCAGAATCATGGCGGGAGGTGAAAGGCACTTCTTACATGATGATGGCAAGAGAAAAATGAGGAAAAAGCAAAAGCCGAAATCCTGATAAACCCATCAGATCTCATGAGACTTATTCACCGTCACGAGAATAGCACGGGAAAGATCGGCCTCCATGATTCAGTTACCTTCCCTGGGTCCCTCCCACAACACATATGAATGCTGGGAGATACAACTCAAGTTGAGATTTTGGTGGGGACACAGCCAAACCATATCATTCCACCCATGGCCCCACCAAATCTCATGTCCTCACATTTGAAAACCAATGACGTCTTGCCAACAGTCCCCCAAAGTCTTAACTCATTTCAGCATTAACCCAAAAGCCCACAGTTCAAAGTCTCATCTGAGACAAGGCAAGTCTCTTCTGCTTATGAACCTGTAAAATCAAAAACAAGCTAGTTACTTCTTTGATATAACGGGGGTACAGGTATTGGGTAAATACAGTCATTCCAAATGGGAGAAATTAGCCAAAACCAAGGGGTTACAGGCCCCATGCATGTCTCAAATCCAGTGGGGCAGTCAAATTTTAAAGCTCCAAAATGATCTCCTTTGACTCCAGGTCTCACATTGAGGTCATGCCTATGCAAAAGGTGGGTTTCCATGGTCTTCAGCAGATCCACCCCTGTGGCTTTGCAGGGTACAGCCTCCCTACTGGCTGCTTTCACGGGTTGGTGTTGAGCATCTGCAGCTTTTCCAGATACATGGTTCAAGCTGTCAGTGGATCTACCTTTCTGGGGTCTGGAGGATGGTAGCCCTCTTCTCACAGCTCCACTAGGCAGCAACCCATTAAGGACTCTGTGTGGGGGGCTCCAACCCCATATTTCCCTTCTGCACTGACTTATCAGAGGTTCTCCATGAGGGCCTCACTCCTGTAGCAAACTTTTGCCTGGGCATCCAGGCATTTCTATACATCTTCTGAAATCCAGGCAGAGGTTCCCAAATCTCAATTCTTGACTTCTGTGCACCTGCAGGCTCAATACCATGTGGAAGCTGCCAAGGCTTGGGGCTTCATCCTTTGAAGCCACAGCCTGAGCTGCACATTGACTGCTTTCAGCCACAGCTGGAGCAGCTGGGACACAGGACACCAAATCCCTAGGCTGCACACAGCACAGACACCCTTGGCCCAGCCCATGAAACCACTTTTTCCTCCTGGCACTCCAGGCCTGTGATGAAAGGGGCTGCTGTGAAGATCTCTGAAATGGCCTGGAAACATTTTCCGTATGGTCTTGAGGATTAACATTAGGTTCCTTGCTACTTATGCAAATTTCTGCAGCCAGCTTGAATTTCTCCCTAGAAAATGGGTTTTTCTTTTCTATCATATAGGCTGCAAATTTTCTGAACTTTTTTTTTTTTTTTTTGAGACAGAGTCTCACTCTGTCACCCAGGCTGGAGTGCATAGCACGATCTTGGCTCACTGCAACCTCTGCCTCACTGGTTCAAGCAGTTCTCCTGTCTCAGCCTCCTGAGTAGCAGGGATTACAGGAGGCTGCCACCATGCTTGGCTAATTTTTGCAATTTTAGTAGAGACGGAGTTTCACCATATTGGTCAGGCTGGTTTCGATTTCCTGACCTCAGGTGATCCACCCGTCTCAGCCTCCTAAAGTGCTGGGATAAATTTTCTGAACTTTTATGCTCTGTTCCCCTTTTAAAACAGAATGCCTTTAACAGTACCCAGGTCACATCTTGAATGCTTTGCTGCTTAGAAATTTTCCCACCACATACCCAAAATCATCAAGTTCAAGGTTCCACAAATCTCTTGGGCAGGGACAAAATGCCACCAATCCCTTTGCTAAAACATAGCAAAATTCACCTTTGCTTCAGTTCCCAAAAAGTTCCTCATCTTCATCTGTCACCACCTCAACCTGGACATATTGTCCATATCACTCCATATCACTATCAGCATTTTGGGCAAAGCCATTCAACAAATCTCTAGGAAGTTATAAACTTTCCTACGTTTTCCTGTCTTCTTCTGAGCTCTGCAAACTGTTCCAACCTCTGCCTGTTACCCAGTTTCAAAGTCGCTTCCACATTTTTGGGTATCTTTTCAGCAACACTCCACTCTACTGGTACCAATTTACTGTATTAATCTGTTTTCACATTGCTGATAAAGACATACCCGAGACTGGGAAGAAAAAGAGGTTTAATTAGACTTAGAGTTCCACATGGCCAGGGAGGCCTCAGAATCATGGTGGGAGTTGAAAGGCACTTCTTACATGGTGGTGGCAAGAAAAAAATGAGGAAGAAGCAAAAGCAGAAACCCCTGATAAACCCATCAGATCTCATGAGACATATTCACTATCATGAGAATAGCATGGGAAAGACTGACCTCCATGATTCAGTTACCTCCCCCTGGGTACCTCCCATAACACGTGGGAATTCTGGGAGATATAACTCAAGTTGAGATTTTGTTGGGGACACAGGCAAATCATGTCAGTATACGTTTTTCCTTTTCCATACTTATGCCATTGTTACAGCCATTGTCAGGGGAGAGCAAGTGATGTACAAGAATCAACAGATTTGTTAAGGCAAATCAGAGTGAAAATGAATTATTATTTTTTATTATGGGAATTTTTCAAATATATACAAAAGTAGAAGTATATGATGAACTTTGATTTATTCATTATCCACTTTAAACAGTGATCAACTCATGGCTACTGCTGTTTCATCTATACCTCTCTTTAGTTTTTTTCCATCCATATCTTGAAGCAAATTTTAGATACAGTTTTTCCTCTGTAAATGTTTCATCATATATCTATCTAAATGGTAAAGATTTTTTGAACTACATTACTTTTCTAGATAGAATCTATTTAATATCATCCAATATTAAGTCAGTGTTCAAATTGTCTCATAAATATTGTAGATATATTATCATCTTGATGCCATCTAGATACACCAGATTAACTCCTGAGTCCTTTTGGCTGTTTCTAGTAGTTTTGACAGCTTCTTTGCTATGCAGAGTAATATGCTGTTCTAGGCTCATCTCATATATGTCTAGCTTCAGACCCATACATAAATAAACCCTTTGTCCAAGAAGCCTTTTTTTTTAATGATAGTAGTTTCTAGAGATCACAATCTGTGTCCTAAAGGAGCTCATTGCCATTGAGTGATCATGATCTCTTAGATTTTTTTCATGCATAGAGTTAAGTATTATGTGACTATTTTTTTGTTTTAAAAGATATAATACATCATGAATTCTTACTTATATGTACAAATCAAATTCAGATATATAGAATTTATCCTTAAACTCAATTATCTATATAGGCCTTCTATCATGCTGAGAAACTTGGTTCTCAATGGCTCCAAAAATGATAGAATATCACTAATTTTCTATCCTTTATATACATTACACACAACAAACAGTCTGAGAATAACAACACCAGATTATCACTCTTAATATGATCATTAAAATTTGAGAATTATTTTGCATGTATTTTTGTTCTTAGACTATCTTACTACCTTAGATTATATCTCAGTAGTCAAATTAATGCGTTTAAAAATCACTTGGAATAGATCCCCCTCTGTATGTGGCCATGCCACTCTGAATATATATACTTTCATTTGTTTTATTTTATTTTATATTTTTAGGAATACCTTTCAAAAATTAATTTTGTTTTATAATGTAAAATATTTACATAGCTCTGTAATTAAATCTACAAAACAAGCACTAAATATGTAAACACTTGCAGCATAAGCAGTCTGCCTTGCAGCTCTTATTCAATTGGTCCTATTTTCACTCTTTTGACCCATAAGGGGAGCAGTTAACAGATACTGGGGAATGTGAGAGCAGCAGCGTGATTAGTCATGCTCTCTGAAGAGTACTGGCAATTATGATAAATAGTAACTGCAGTGAGTAGTGGCAGGAAGAGCACATTTAGAACTATTTTGTGAGCGCATGAGCATTTATCTTCTTCCTTTTTGAAAAATACAGAAGAGCTTCCATTTCTGTGTAGGATATAGTTTTGTGGTAGGCCAGTACTTCCACAGCTACAACTATGAAAACCTTCATACCTTATAAAAATTACAGTTTTTAGGGCATCAGAGATTTGTGGAAGCAATAAGGACTAAAGGAACTAAAATTCTGGAGAGGGGAAAACCATTCCAGGCAGAACTGAAGACTCAAGGACCCAGCAGTTCTTAATAAAAAGGCTAGGTAGGCCATCCCCTATAAAGGGGTTTACATGATCAGCCACTCACTATGTTTGCCTGACAGAGGAAAAGGGAAACCTCTTCTGGTGAAATATAATCTGGAAACCACAGACACAATGTCTGTCATAAGATAAATTATGAGGTCTGCAAAGAGACAAGACCATATGACTGATAATCAACTGTGTAAAGAAAGCATGCCAGACACGGTGACACATACTCGTAGTCCTAGATATTCAGAAGACTTAAGGCAGGAGGATTTCTTGAGCCCAGGAGTTTGAGGCTGTAGTGCACTTTGATCATGTCTGTGAATTAGCCATTGCACTCCAGCCTGGGCTACATAGCAAGACCACATCTCTTTTTAAAAAAAAAGTATAAAATAATTATGATTAATATTTTCAAGAAAATGTAGAAAAAATAGATAAATGCATGAAAAGATGGAAAGTTTTACCAGAAAATTAAAATCTATACAGAGATTTAAGTGGGCTTTCTAAATTGAAAATACAATATATGAAGTGAAGAGCTAGTTCGGTAGGTTTAACATTAGATTCAATGTAACCAAATATAGGATTTGTGGGCTTTGAGACATATCAATAGAAAATATCCAAATCGAAGCCCAGAGATAAGAGAATGGAAATGATACAAAGGAATGTAATTTTAAAAAGGCCTAACATATGCATAATTAAAGTCTCAGAAGCAGAGTAGAGAGAGAATGGGAAATTAACATTCAAAGAGACAATGGCTGAGTCCATTTCACAATAATAAAAGACACCAACCAACAGATTTAGAATTTTGGTAAACCCCAAACAGAGATAAATACAGGGAAAACCACACCTGGACACATTGTAGCAAAACTGCTGAAAATGTTAAATACATCACTTATGCATTGCCTTCAAAAGAGCAGCAGTGAAAGTGACAGCTAACTTTTCAACAATAATGATGGAAAACAGAAGGCAATGGAATGTCATATTCAAAATGCTGCCAGCCTAGATTTCTGCCCAGTGGAAAATGTCCTTCCTGATGAAAGTGAAATACAGACATAGAGATAGAAAATAACTGAGTAACTATCACTACTAGTAAATGTATCATCCTAACTTAAATACTAAGGCTGGGCATAGTGGTGCCTGCCTATAATCCCAGCACTTTGTGAGGTCAAGGTGGACAGATCACTTAAGCCCAGGAGTTCGAGACCAGCCTGGGCAATGTGGTGAAACCCTGTCTCTACAAAAAAAATTTTTTTTTAATTAGTGAGTGTGGTGACATGCACCAGTGGTCCCAGCTACTTGGGAGGCTGAGGTGGGAGGATCATTTGACCCTGGAAAGTTGAGGCTGCAAGTGCGCTGAGATCACGCCACTGCATTCCAGCCTGGGTAACAGAGTGAGACCTTGTCTCAAAATAAAAAATGAAATAAATGCTAAAGGGAGTTCCTTAGAGGAAAATGATCACAGATGAAAACATGGACATGATGGGGGGGGAGGGAATGAAGAAGAGTAGAAAGGATAAATATATGGCTGTATATAAATTAACTATATAAAACAATAATTGAAATGACTTGCAGAGTTTAAAATATATGTGGAAATAAAGTGCAAAGCAAAAAAATACAAGCTTGCATCTCAAGAGTATATCATATCAAACATAAATAATGTAACAAGAAAACAGAAAAATAAAGAGAAAAACAGAAATCAAGGATACACAGAATGTAAATATAGCACAGAGAAAAATCAACAAAGCTGAGATTTGGTTCTTAGAAAAGATGAATAAAATTAACCCCCTATGAATAAAGACTGATAAGAAAAAAAAATATCAAGAATGAAAAAGAGAATATTACATTGTACATCAAAAATGTACTAAAGATATTCAAAGGCACAAAAAAGATATTAACTATTTTATAATGATAAATTTGACATAGTTTGGGCTAAAATGAGGAAATTTATTGAGAAGCCAAGCTTACCAAAACTGACAGAAGAAAATAAAATCTGAGTAGTCTGATACTAGGAATGAAATTGAAGCAATTGTTAGTAAAAATTTGTCCACAAAGAAAACTTGAGGCATGGATGACTTTACTGTTAATTTTTCTTAATTAAGAAGAAATAATATCAAACTTACTTAAACTTTTCCAGAGAATGGGAAAAAAGAGAATATTTTCTAATGTTTTGTTTTTTTAATGAGGCCAGTATGGCCTTAATTTCAAAACCTGACAAGGACATTAAAAAGAAAGACAAATTATTTAGCAACGTATCTTATGAAGATAGATCCAAAAGTCTTCCATGAAATATTTACAAGCTGAATTTGGCCATATTTTCAAAAAGCACAATTAAGTGTGGTTTATTGCATGTGTGCAAGAGTGGCTTATCATTCCAAAGCAGATGAACATAATTCACTATGTTAACAGAGAAAGGAGAAAACCATTTGATCCTCTTGATGGGTGTCAAAAAAATTTGACAAAATTTAGTGCTTATTTATGATTTAAAAAAAAAAAACTCTTAGCAAACTAGAAATACAAGGGAGCTTCTATTTCTGCTTTGCTAAGAATATAATATAAAGAATATCTACAAAAACTATAGCAAAGATCATACTCAAGAGTAAAATATTAAACACTTTCCTATTGAGTTGGAGAATGATACAAGAATCCTCTCTGTTATTATTTCTATTCAACATTGTGCTGGAAGTCTTAGTAATAGAATAATGTTTAAAAAGAAAAAAGGGGGCTGGGTGCAGGGGCTCATACCTATAATCCCAGAACTTTGGGAGGCCAAGGTAGGAGGATTACTTGAGTCAAGGATTTCAAGACCAGCCTGGACAACAGTGTGAAACTCCATCTTTTCAAAAAATAGGAAAATTAGCCAGGTCTGGTGGTGCATGCGTGTAGACACAGCTACTCTGGAGGCTGAAATGGGAAGATCACTTGAGTCCAGGTGTTTGAAGTTACAGTGAGCTATGATTACACCACTCCACTCCAGCCTAGACAACAGAGTGAGACCTTGTCTCAAAAAAAAAAAAAAAAAAAAAAAGAGGAAAAGAAAAAGAAAAACGGGATGGGATTGGGAAGAAATAAATAAATTGTCACTATTTCTAAGCAACATGATTATTTATAGAGAAAATCCAAAAGACTCTGTAGACATGCTGTTAGAATTAATATGTTTAGAATTATCACTGAATGCAGTCAGTATAAAAAACAATTGTACAATAGCATCAAAAAGAATAAACTACTTAGGAATAAACTGAACAAAAAGGCATAAGGAATGAATACTGAAAACTACAAAACACCATTGAAATAAATTAAAGAAGTCCTAAAAATAATTTCATGTTCATGGGTTGAAAGACAATCTGTATTTTTTTATACTTTAAGTTCTGGGATACATGTGCAGATCGTGCAGGATTGTTACATAGGTATACACATGCCATGGTGGTTTGCTGCATCCATCCCCCTGTCATCTACATTAGATATTTCTCCTAATGTTATCCCCTCCCCAATTCCCCCACCCTCTACTATCCCTTCCCTAGCCCCTTACCTCCCAACAGGCCCCAGTGTGTGATGTCCCCCTCCCCTGTGTCCATGTGTTCTCATTGTTCAACACCCACTTATGTGTGAGAACATGCAGTGTTTGGTTTTCTGTCCTTGTGTCAGTTTGCTGAGAATGATGGTTTCCAGCTTCATCCATGTCCCAAAGACAATATTGTTAAGATGGCAGCATTTCTCATATTAATCCACAAATTCAACAAAGTCCATATCAAAATTCTAGCTGTATTTCTTGCAGAAATTCACAGGCTGATCCTAAAATTAATGTGGAAATACAAGGGAGCCAGAATAGCTAAGTTAACCTTCAAGAAAAAAAGACCAAATTCTTAGTTTCAAAACTAGTTACAAAGCTGCAGTAATCAAGACAAGGTGGTGCTGGCATAATAATAGACATAGAGGTCAATGGACTGTAACTGAGAGTATAGAAATAAACCTATACATCTCTGCCAATTGATTTTTGACAAGGATGCCAAAACAAGTTGATGGTAAAAGAATTTGAAAATAATTTTTCAAGAAATAGGGCTGGGCAACTGCATAGACACAGGCAAAAGGATGAATTTAGATTACTACCTCATACCATCTACAAAAATTAACTCAAAATGAATCAAAGACCTAAAGGTAAGAGTTCAAACTATAAAACTCGCTGGGTGTGGTGGCTCATGCCTGTAATCCGAGCACTTTGGGAGGTCAAGGTGGGTGGATGCCTGAGGTCAGGAGTTCAAGACCAGCCTGGCCAACATGGTGAAACCCCATCTCAGTTAAAAATACAAAAAAAAAAAAAAAAAAATTAGCTGGATGTGGTAGCAGGAGTCTCTAATTCCAGCTACTTAGGATGCTGAGGCAGGAGAATTGCTTGAACCTGGGAGGGGGAGGTTGCAGTGAGCTGAGATTGCACCATTGCACTCCAACCTGGGCAACAAGAGCAAAACTCCGTCTCAAAAAAAAAAATTAAAAACAACACTATAAAACTCTTAAAATATAGGTGCATGTCTTCATTACCTTGTACAAGACAACAGTTTGTTAGATATGACATGTAAAGCTCATGCAAAGTTCCAATATATGGGATGGCTGATAGTAGATTTGTAATTACTGTAGTGCCTCCAAATGATAAGTTAGCCAAAGAAAAAATAGATGGATTGAACTTAATCAAGATTTAAAACTTTTGTGCTTTAGAGGACACTATTAAGAAAGTGACAAGACAACCCACAGAATGGGAGAAAATACTTGCAAATCATATATATCTGATAACAAACTAGTATTGAGTATATATAAATAAATCTTAACTTCAACAGTAAAAAGACAAATACCCCAATTAAAACTAGTCAAGGGGCCAGGCGCAGTGGCTCACGCCTGTAATCCCAACACTTTGGGAGGCCAAGGCAGGTGGATCACTTGAGATCAGGAGTCTGAGACCAGCCTGGCAAATATGGTGAAATCCCATCTCTACTAAAAATACAAAAATTAGCCAGGCGTGGTGGTGCCTGTAATCCCAGCTACTCAGGAGGCTGAGGTGGAAGAATCACTTGAACCCAGGAGGCAGAGGTTGCAGTGAGCCGAGATCATGCCACTGCACTCCAACCTGGGTAACAGAGTGAGACTTCATCTCAAAAATAAAATAAAAATAAAACTAGTTAAGGGATCTGAATAGACATTTTCCAAGGAAGTGATACAAATGGTCAACACGCATTTGAAAAGTGCTCTACATTGTTAGTCAATGCAGAAATGCAAATCAAAACCACAGTAAGATATCACTTGCCACTCAGTAGGATGGCTTTAGTCAAAATGATGGATAGTAACAAGTGTTGATAAAGATATGAAGAAGCTGGAACCCTCATACACTGCTGGTGGGAATGTAAAATTATGCACTGCTTTGAAAAACGGTAGTTCCTCAAGAAATTTAACATAGAATGAACATATGCTCTATCAATTGTAGTCGTAAGTGTACATCCAAAAGAATGGAAAACATATACAAAAACTTAGACTTGAATGTTATAGCCACATTGTTTATAATAGCCAAAACTGGAAACAACCAAAATATTTATCAACTAATGAACAGATAAGCAAAATATGGTATATCCATACAATGGAATATTCAGCCAAAAAAAAAAAAACTACGGATACATGGTACAGCAGGGATGAACCTTAAAAACATGCTGGATAGAAACTAGTCACAAAAGACCAGATATTATATGGTTCAATTTATATGAAATGTCTAGAACAGGTAAATCTATAGAGACAGAAAGTAGATTAGTGGTTGCCAGGGGCTGAGGGCGGGAAGAAATGAGGGATGACTACTAACAGATATATGGTGGGATTTTTGTGTGTATGGTGATGACAGTGTTCTGGAATTATCTGATGACTGTTGCACAACTTTGAGAATATACTAAAAGCCTACTGAATTGTATAGTTTAAAAGTGTAAATAGTATGGTATGAATTATAGTTTAATTAAGAAATTTAAAAGTCAATTGTATTCCTATATACCAGCAAAAAAGATAAATTATAATTTTTAAAACAGCATTTACAATAACATAAAATATCAACCAAGTAATAGAATAGCAAAAGATACTCAAGACCACTACATGAAAACTAAAAATTATTGTTTAAAGGAAATTAGTGAAAACATACATTAATTAAGATACCATTTCAAGGACTAAAAAGTTTATTATTGTAAAGATATCAGTTCTCCTCAAATTAATCTTTATATTCAGTGCCATCCCAATCCCAGCAGGGTTTTGCCATTGTTGTCATTTTTTTTCTGAAATGACCAGCTAATTATAAAATTCATATGAAATTTCAAAAGAACAGGGTAGTCAGGGCGAATTAGAAGGAAAACATATTTGGGCAACCTACATTACTAGTTATCAAGAACTGTTGTTAAACAGTAGATAATTAGATGTTTATGTGTAGAGAATGTGATGTAGGCATAAGGATGGACAGATTAACCAATGGAATGGACTTGAGTTCAGAAATACACCTACAAATAATACAGTCATTGTTTCTGATAAACGTGACAGTGCCATGCAGTGGAGAAAGGACAGTCTTTCAGTAAATGCTGCTAGATCAATTGGATGTCCATACTGAAAAAAATTGTATGTCAACCCTAACCTACAAACTTATTTCCAAATAGATGACTGATTTAAATGTGAAAGAGAAACAATAAAACTTTTAGAGTAAAAAAAATAGGTATTCAAGACCTTGGGTTAGGTTGACTCTTTTTTAAACAGGGCACAAAAAGTTCTGATAAAAACATGATGAATTTGACTATGTTAAAATTAAGAACTTCTGTTCATCAGAAAGATACCATTAAGAGAGTGAAAGATGCAACTCACAGAATGTGAGGAAAAAATTGAAATACATATACCTGGCTGTTATGGGCTGAATTGTGTGTACCCCAAAATTAATACATTGAATTCCTCAGAATGTGACTGTGTTTGGAGATAGGGTCTGTAAAAAATAATTGAATTAAAATGTAGTCCTTAGGGTGAACCCTAATCCAATATGACTGGTGTTCTTATAAGAAGAGGAAATTAGGATGCAGACACACATAGAGGGAAGATCATGTGAAGACACAGTGAGAGATAGCCATTCACAAGCCAAGAGGAGGCACCTCAGAAGATGCCAACCCTACCAACACCTTGATCTTGGACTTGTAGCCTCCAAAATTCTGAGGCAATAAATTTCAGTTGTTTGAGCCACTCAATCTGTGGCACTTTGTTATGGCAGCCTTGACAAATTAATACCCTGGAAAGAACTATTTTACATAATATATAAAGAACTCCTATGTGTATAAGTAAAAGATAACATTTAAAAAATGGGTACCCAGTTGAACAGACACTACAAAATAGAGGATATCCAAAAAGTCAAGAATATATGAAAGGGTGTTTAAGTTTATTAAACAATGCAAGAATGAAAATCTACAACGAGATACTGCTGTATCATTGTGCAACCATCAAAAGGACTTAAGTGGAAAAGAAAATACCAAGTATTGATAAGGATATGTAACAACTATTACCCTTAATCATTAATGTGAGTACATATTGATACAACTACTTCAGAAAATTAGTAGTATTTATTAAAGCTTAACATATGCATTCTACCATAGAGCATTTCCCCTTGCATATTATATGATAGAGTATTTCTTCTTCTAGGTATATACCAGATAGAAGTGTGCATATATGTTCACCACAAGATGTATTTTGGAATATTCATAGTGGTACTATCATATTGGCCCTAAAATGGAAACCAGCCAAAAGCTCCTCAGCAGTTTGATGGACAAATAAATTGTGGTATGTTGACCCAACAGAATTCTACAAGGGTCAGCAAACTTTCTTAAAAGACCAGATAGTAAATATTTTTGGTTTGCAGACTATAGATGTTCTTCATAGCCATGCAATTCTATCTTTGTAGGTCTTTGCAACCCAAAAGCAGCTGTAGATAATATGTAAATGAATAGGCATGGCTGTATTCCAGTAAAACTTTATTTACAAAAATAGATGACTGACCCATGGACTATAGGTTCCAACTCATGCTATAGAGCAAGGAGATTGAATTACCTGTGACTGCACACAACAATGTAAATGAATATCACAAACATAGTGTTAAGCAAAAAAGCCAGACATAAAAAGGTAATACTGTATGATTCCATTTATATAAATAACAAAAATAAGCACTTACAAAAATAAGCACTACTAACTCTCATGGTTTGAATTGTGTTTCACAAAAACATACGTTGATGTTCTAATCCCTGGTACCTGTGAATATGATCTTATTTGGAATAGAGTTTGCAGATGTAATCAAGTTAAGGTGGACCGTAATCCAATATGACTGGTGTCCTTATATGAAAAGGCAAAGAGACACAGACACAGAGAAACTCCTTATGAAAACTCCATATGAATACTGATAAAGAGGAAAGACAGTGATACAGAGATAGAGGCAGAGATTATAATTATGCTCCCATAAGCCAAGAAATGTCTGGAGCTATCAGAAACTGGAAGAGTCAAGGAAGGATCCTCCTCTAGAGGATTCAGAGGGAGTATGGCTCTGCCAACAACTTTATTTCAGACTTCTAGTCGTCAGAACTGTGAGAGAATACATTTCTGTTAGTTTAAGCCACTCAGTGTGTGGTATTTTGTTATAGCAGCCCTAGCAAACTAATATACTAATCTGTGCTGTTAAACGTCAAGATAAACGTTACTCTTGACAAAGTGAAGTGGAGTAGGACACAGAGATGGTATCTAGGGGTGCTGATATTTCTCTGTTGCAGGTAGTACTGAACCCTGTATATATTATTTTCTTATTAAGTTGAGAACTTTCACCTTTTCACTTAAAGGAAACACTTTACAGCTTCTCTTTGGCATATCCAAATTGCCAGCTTCACTACTCTTGTGCTTTGAGGCCATTATTAAGTAAAATAAGGGTTACTTGAACACAAGTACTGTGATACCATGACCGTTGATTTGATAAGTGAGACAGCTACCAAGTGACTAAGGAGTGAGTAGCATATACAGCCTGAATATGCTGGACAAAGGGATGAGTCACATCCAGGGCAGAATGAAGTGGGACAGCATGAGATTCCATCATGCTACTCAGAATGGTGTGCAATTAGAAACTTATGAATTACTTATTTCTGAAAATTTTCATGTATTATTTTTGGACCAGAGTTGACCTTGGGTAACTGAAACTGTGGAAAGCAAAATCACGGATGAAGGGGGCTACTGTATGTAGTCATCCCAAATCTTAGGAACTTATGCACATCCCAATTGTACAATTCAGTTTTTATATGCAAATTTATATATCCCCAAGTAAAGATACACAATTATATCTTTAAACATGCATACACTATTTCTCAGTAACTGACACAATGAGGGGGCAATAGATTATCCTACTAAGGTTGTGACATTAAATTTGGGCCTTTTACAATTCAAATTTCAGTTGTTCTAATCCTTTGTTAGATGGTGTTATTAAATGATACAAACTGATATTTAGTTCCGAGAATATAATTGCAAAATGGCTATTTCCAAATGTGCTTTCAAGTTAAACAAATGTGTCAATATTGTATATCATCAAATTATAGGAGTATATATAAAAACAAAAATATGCACCTTAGAGAACATAAACTAATTGAAAATTCTTTTCATGCTTTCTACATCTTGTATTAGTCTGTCTTCATGTTGCTGATAAAGACATACCTGAGACTGGGTAATTTATAAAGAAAATGAGGTTTGATGGGCTCACAGTTCCACGTGGCTGGGGGAGGACTCACAATCATGACAGAAGAGTAAAGGCACATCTTACATGGTGGCAGACGAAAGAATGAGAGCCAGGCAAAAGGAGAAACCCCTTGTAAAATGATTAGATCTTGTTAGACTTACTACCACAAGAATGGTATGGGGGAAACTGTCCCCATGATTCAGTTATCTCCTACGAGGTCCCTCCCACGACACCTGGGAATTATGGGAGCTGCAAATCAAGAGATTTGGGTGAGGACACAGCCAAACCGTATCAAACTTTTTGAAAACATTTTTTTCTTTTTTGGAGATGGAGTTTTGCTCTGTCTCCAGGGTGGAGTGCAGTGGCACAATCTCGGCTCACTGCAACCTCTGCCTCCTGGGTTCAAGTGATTCTCCTACCTCAGCCTCCTGAGTAGCTGTGACTACAGGCACCTGCCACCATTCCTGGCTAATTTTTTGTATTTTAGTAGAGACAGGGTTTCACCATGTTAGCTAGGATTATCTCTATCTTCTGACCTTGTGATCCGCCCGCCTCAGCCTCCCAAAGTGTTGGGATTACAGGCGTGAGCCACTGCACCCACCCAAAAACATTCTTTTAGCTGCAATTTCTCACATATAATCCAGGAGATAAAATTCTTGTAAAATTTGAGGAAGAACATTTTTGTTATTTTTAAGATATGGCAATGTGAAACATATTTTTAAGTTGTAAAAACAAAAATTAAAAAAATTTTAGGCCCACTCTTAGTATATGAAGATTAGGCATTCAACCTTCTTTTCCTTTAAATACATTCTAAATAAGAATTATAGGCTTTGCTTAATTTGAAGAAAATCAGTTTGACATTAATAAATTTCTTTTCATTTGCAGTGTCATTCTGAGTATGAGAATTTAAGGTACTTGGGGCCGGGCGCAGTGGCTCATGCTTGTTATCCCAGCACTTTGGGAGGCCAAGGCAGGTGGATCACCAGTGGTCAGGAGTTCGAGACCAGCCTGGCCAACGTGGTGAAACCCCGTCTCTACTAAAAATACAAAAATTAGCCGGGCATGGTGGCAGGCACCTGTAATACCAGCTATTCAGGAGGCTGAGGCAGGAGAATCGCTTGAACCCGGGAGGCGGAGGTTGCAGTGAGTGGAGATTGCGCCACTGCACTCCAGCCTGGGCAAAGAGGGCAAAACTCTGTCTCAAAAAAAAAAAAAAAATTAATGTACCTGAATGAATACAAGGATAAAGCCAATCCTCAGGCACATTGTGTGTACATTTAAATATTAGTCAAAAAGCAGTCTACTTTTCTTTATATTCTTTGGTGTATATGTGCATTAAGTTGCAAAATCAAGGACTCCAGTTCAGTGTATTCCTTTTCTTCATAAATAAGTAACAAAATGATAGTAAAGTATTTGGCAGAAAAATGAAAAGGAGATTCTCTCATCATTTAAAAAAAGTAAAACCATGAATTGCATATGCTATGATTCACATAAATGGAGAACTGCAAAAGTCAAAGTAATATTAAAAAAATACTCCAGTAGCTTCTGCAGAGACCAAATCATTTGAATTTATAATTAGAAAGTTACGCTAAGCATGTGAGAGATTCTTGCTATTTTCTGTTTATTGTCTGGAATTTTTTTTTTAAAAGAAGCGATCTTTGCCCCTCCCCCCCACCAAGCTGTTAATAACCCTGTTAAAGTAATTTTAAGTATTTTCTTTCAATACATTTATATTTGATATTATTAATAAATTTACTGTAAATACTTGGAACTGGGGACTTCATAACATATAAGTTAATATGTGGCAAAACTATGAAAATAATTGCATCTCAGATTAGACAGTGATGGAATGTGGAATATGCTATCTTAGAGTATACTTAAGAGTACAGCTAGGCTCGGTGCGGTGACTCACACCTGTTGTCTTAGCACTTTGGAGGCCGAGGCGGGTGGATTGCTTGAGCTTACAGGTTTGAGACCAGCCTGGGCAACATGGCTGGTCTCTACAAAAAAATACAAAAAACGGCCAGGCGCAGTGGCTTAGGCCTGTAATCCCAGCACTTTGGGAGGCCGAGGCGGGCAGATCATGAGGTCAAGAGATCGAGACCATCCTGGCCAACATGGTGAAACCCCATCTTTACTAAAAGTACAAAAATTAGCTGGGCGTGGTGGCCCGCGCCTGTAGTCCCAGCTACTGGGGTGGCTGAGGCAGGAGAATTGCTTGAACCCAGGAGGCGGAGTTTGCAGTGAGCCCGAGATCGCGCCACTGCACTCCAGTCTGGTGCCTGGCGACAAGGCGAGACTGTGTCTCAAAAAAACAAAACAAAACAAAAAAAACTCTGTCTCTACAAAAAATACAAAAATTAGCTGGGTGTGGTGGTGCATGCCTGTAGTCCCAACTACTGAGGAGACTAAGATGGGAGGATAGCTTGAGCCTGGGAGGCCGAAGTTTCAGTGAGCCAAGATGGCGCCACTGTACTCCTGCCAGGGTGATAGAACCAGACCGTTTCTCAAAAGAAAAGAGTACAGCTTAGATTAATTTTTTTCCCCCAAGAATCTTATCTTTCTAATTATCAATACTTATAAGCTTGTATTTGCTAATAAGAGAAATTCAGACAATTCTCAGGAGGTAGGGAGGGTGGCAGGGTAGAGGGAGCACTTATTTTCTAAGTACCATTCATAACAAAAATACAGCAAAAAGATTTTTTCAGGTAGTATATATATGCTAGTATTCTCAAAGAAACAAACAAGCAAAACTTTCATACAGTCCTCATTCCTGACAAGATTTGCCAACTTTGCCTTGAAATTTTTGGGAGCCCTCAGAATATCTCCAGTTAGATTCCCGGATCCTAGTTATTGTAACTGGGAGCAAATGTGTATGGTCATTGTGCACCACCTTGTGGCAGTGTTTAGATAGGCATCTTTCTAGAAGTTCTTGTATTTAAGAGACAAAGGCAACTCTATTCCTCGTTGCAAAACAGCAACTTGCAAAGCTTTTCCTCCTAGACTTCCCGCAATAGGTCCCTTCTCTAAATAGCTTAAACGAATCCTTTGGGAGAGCTAAAGCAACTGGTACAACCAGAGAGAGAATTGTTGAGAGATCAGGCTCTGGAATTAGACTACCTCGAATTAGAATCTCAAATTTGCTATTTATTAACAGCATAATCTTGAGCATGTTACTTAACCTCTCCCAGAATTAATTTTCTCATATGTGAAATTAAGATCTAATAGGAACGTTATAGGCAGACAACCAAGAGTGACTAGATATTGAGGAAAATGTATAATGTGTGAAAGTCTAAAATAAGTAAATAGAAAATGAATGAAAGAGCAACAGGATAATTCAGGAATGTCATAAAACTTAATATAAAGCTTCAGTAACCTCAAAGAAATTAAATATTAAATTGCAACCATAGAACTCAATAGGATGCCATTTTATTAAAAAAGGAACCAGAGCAAGCACAGAGAAGTAAAAATTATGTTTGGAAAGAAAACTGAAGGGCTCAAAGATAAAATCAATACCTTCTCAATGAAAGCAAAAAGTCAAGGAGACAGGAAATATAAGAGAAAAAGGAAGCAATTTAAGAGCCTAATATCTAACTTATAAGTGTTCAGGAAAGAAAGAACAAACAAATCAGAAAAAATAACTTGAGAAAGCTTTTTAGAACTGAAGTGAGACAGAAATCTTTTCATTAAAAAGGCTTACTTAATACTAGTTAGGATGAATGAAAGGTCTATAAATAAAGCATAATTGCAATATTTCAGAACATTGTGGATAAAGAGAAAATTGTAAATGCTTCCAAGAAACAAAAATTAAAAATTGGAGTAGTCTTTTTTTGTGAGCAACGTTGGATGCTAAAAGTCAATTGACTTAAAACTCCAGGGGGAAGCCAGGCGCAGTGGTTTGTGCCTGTAATCCCAGCTACTAGGGAGGCTGAGGCAGCAGGATTGCTTGAGCCCAAGAATTCAGTGCTGCGGTAAGCTATGATCTCACACCTGCACTCCAGCCTGGGTGACAGAGCAAGACCCTGTCTCCGAAATTGTAATAATAAAAATTAAAATTCCAAGGGAGAAATGATTTTCAATCTTATGTTCTATACCCAGCCAAACTACTAAGTATGAAAGTAACATAGATACCTTAATACATTCAAAGAAAGATACAGAAAATTTTACTCTCACACATCCTTTCTTAGGCAGTTGCTTGAAATTGAGCACCAGTAAAACAAGGTGTTAACCAGGAAAGAAAAAGCCCAAGAATCCATTTTTAGTAGATTCAGGCCAGGAACTTAAGGAAAGGAAGTTCAAAGATGACAGTTATAGGACAGGTCTAGATTGCATTAGGAGGCCGATAGAGGGTTCAAGGAAAGTGGCATCTATGAGGGGAGAATAAATGGGTGAGGTATTTCATGTATTTGCTTTTACCGTTGAACTATTAAGTGAGCTTAAATAAACTCAAAGTGAATATTGCTATACTAAAAGGAAGGCTGCAGAACTTGAGGGGGAGGCAATGTGCTGCTCAAGGAAGAAAACCACTTAATTCTGCATGAAAAATAGCTTCTATCTATCTCTCAAATCAGTCTATTCTCTGTAACTCTACTACCACCACCACTCTAGAATTACCATCATTTCTTGTTTAGACTTCTCAGCATCCTTTTAACTGGTTTCTTGCATCCTTTCTGTCTTATCTCAAGTCTGTTCTCCAGATTATACTCCATATAGTGATGTTTTTCAAAATGCAAATCTGGTTATGCCCCCTGTTTGGTTAAAACACTTCAGTGGCTTCCCATAGCTCTTAGAATCTAAATCATTAGCATCCCCTAGAAGGTTCTATGTTGTCACATGGTCAGCCAGTCCCTAAGCAGCAATGTAGTGGTAGCTTCTGTATAGTCTTGCCTCACTTCTGTAGATTTGGCTGGTAAGGACACCCTAATGGATTCAGACAGTTTATTATTTACACAGATGGCAAAGTAAGATCAGCATGGTATTAGCTGCTTACATCCTCAATTCCACAGGTTGATACCAAACTAGAGGGGTCAGATGACTGATGACATGAATGGTGGATTGCTTTGATTTTAAGAAGTGAACTCTAGGCTGCAGCTAAGCAGTTTTATCTGAAAGGGGCAAAGTGGAAAGTTCCATGCCTTATTGGAATCAGGTAGGCAGATGAGAAACTGCCTCATGGCAAGTCTTCTGCAAGGTATAGAGAAAATGTAAAATGGCCTTCGATAGCTCCTCATAAGACTGCCTATCTTGCCAGTTTAAGAATGACCACAGGATATTCTGCCAACAGTTGAGCCTTCCCTACATGGCCTATGTGGAGACATGCGATTGCCATGGTGCCATGGTGGAACTGTTCCCCTACAAACATAGGCTGCCTTTGCTACCACTATAGTCTCATCTTATGTACTTTCTCTTATTTGCTAGCATCAGTCATACTGACCTTTCAGTTTCCCCAATGTGCCATGCTTTTCCTTGTCATAGAGCTTTAGCATATGCTATTCCCCTCTGCCTGAACCCCACTTTCTTCTTCTTCTTTTCCTTGTTAACTTCCCCTCTTCTTCACTACTCAGCCCAACACTCCTGACCAGAACAGTTCCCCTGTTATCACATAGCATGGTGTACCTCTCCTTCACAGCATCCAGAACAACTTTAGTTTTAAAATTATTAGTATAATCTTGAATTGATGTAATAGTATACATTAATACATTTGTTTATCACTTAATTTTCAAATGTTTTTATATACTTAGTTGCATTCTATCTTTTCATCTCTGTGAGATATACAGATATTATTTTAAATCTTTTTTCCCAAATAAGAGTCTATGTTAGAGCTCATTTTTTTTACTCTATTTTAGTGTTCCTCTGTTTCACCACTATGTTTTTCCTGTAAATACATTAAATATAAGGGGAGCATACAATAAGCAAGAGGCACAAAGAACATGCCACAGGGGCCCAAAGGAGAGGGGAAATCAGATCAGGTGATCACCACAGACCTCCAACCCAGAGGTGCCATTTGAGTTAGACTTGAAGGTTGGTAGGCATCTGGTGGGCAAGGAAGTGAAGGTCTTCTAAGACAAGAGATAGTATCAAGACTACAGTTATAGAAAGGCATGGGACTATTTGAAGAATGGCAATTGAATGTGTTTAGATGGATGTAGGGTTAATATGGGTGCCAGGAAGGGAAGCTGGAATTGGATAGTGCAGGACCTTGAAGATGGAATTGATTTTTGTTGGTAGTAGGAAAGAACTCACGTTTCTAAGTGGGCAAGTTGATATGTTCAGCATTGAACTTTTAAAGTATTAAATAAGCAACAATGTGTAGAATAAATTGTAGCATGGAGGACTGGATTCAAAGAAACCAGTTCTGGTTTAAGTGAGAGGTAACAGGATCATGACTTGGGACAAAACACCTGAAGCAATAAGTCATGACACACCTTACAAAGTTTAATGTCAAAGCCTTTCAGTCAGTGACGAATAGGAACACACTTGTATTTGAGGAATGTTAGGTTTATTTAATGTACTGCAGCAAAGGAGAGCACCATAGCAATAGAACTGTGGGTCATCTCAGGGAGCCGGGAGAATTTTCTTCTTACAGAATTTCAGAATCTTATTACAGGATTTCAGCGTGTGCTGGGTGACTCTTAGGAAAGGTTTAGGGAAAGCAGAGGTCAGTTCTAGATTTGATGCTCTCAAGAAGTGAGATATTGGGTATTTTGGTACCTTTTATTTTGCAAGTGAGAGGATTTAAAAAATAGTAGTCATCTGTGCTAGCCAGAAGAGGGGGGATGTTTCATTATTTTTTATGGTTCTTGAGGGTTGTTTCTCTAGTTTCAGAAATAATTACATGGTAGTCTTATCTCTGTCTTCTACTGTGGTTACAGAGTGGCCTTATCTGGGTATTTATATTCTCAAAATTGTTTGTTCACTTGGGAATGCTGTGGTTTAGCTGTCAGCTTCCAGCCACCAGGTGTTTTCTTTTTACTTTATCAGTACCCAATACATTAATCTGCTCAGCCCTAAGGACCAGCCGTTGCCTTATATGTTGAGCAGCCTCATCCATTCACCCCAGGCTGCTATATGTATATTGTCATTGTTTAGATGTGCCATGACTTGGAAAAGCTTGATTGAACAATGGTACCAAAAATGAGGAGTAAAGGACCAAGAAATGTTGTAAAGGTTTTCAAGCTCTCCACTACCTCCAACATTTCTGGTTCACTTAAAATCTGTGCTCAAGCAAAAATAAGCTGATTTCAGCTCCTACAGTCTGTGATTTGCTGCCTTTGGGTATTATGCCCTCTACCTGGAATACCTTCCCTTGGTCTCATTCTCATGTTCATATTTCTGTCTGTCCTTCAAGGACCAGTTCAGACATCTCTCTCCTTCCCCATGCTACTATTGAAAGCTAAGATCAAGAAAAAGCTGGTGTAAAATACAATAAATGAAGAGCAAATTATATGTTTGGAGATACTAATTCTAACTTACAGGAGTCAAGATGGAAGCAATCTTTCTTTTCTGTGAATTCATGTAGCAAATTCCCTAGATCCCTAAAGCATTTAATTCTAATATTTATTAAATATGTATTATATGCTGTTTAGTAACTTCTGTCAGCAGTATCATCAAAATGTCATGATGTTTGCTACTGCTTTTTTTTTTTTTTAGCATGTGGCAGAGTGCTAGATCCACAGAAGAGTCAAGGTCAACGGTGGTTTCCTTCTTTATATGTATATATGTGTATGTGTGTGTGTGTGTGTGTGTGTGTGTGTGTGTGTGTTTTTTTATTAAAGAGATGGGGTTTCACCATGTTGGCCAGGATGTTCTCGATCTCCTGACCTCGTGATCCACCCGCCTCGGCCTCCCAAAGTGCTGGGATTACAGGTGTGAGCCACTGCACCCAGCCGATGTTTGCTTCTTTCCAGGATTTTCAAGCTTAAGTACAAAGCAGCAAAAGAGGTTTTAAACTTCACCCTCATTCTTACCTCATTTAGTATAGAAGTTACTGATACGTGGCCATATTTGGCCCTATTTTATACACGCACACACACACACACACACGTACACACACATATAAAATATATACCAGGGAGGTTGAGAGTATTAAGTTTTATGTATATATATGTGGTATAATATATATATATATATATATATATATATACTATATCAGGGAGGTTGAGAGAAGCTTGTAGGTGGCTAGATATTTCGTGTTGGGACTAATAGTGAGCCAGGGAGTAACTTATTGAAAATATATTTTAAAAATTACCAGGCATGGTGGTAAGTGCCTGTAGTCCTGGCTACATAGGAGGCTGAAACAGGAGGATCTCTTGAACCCAAAAGATTGAGACTGCAATACTAATTATTGTGCCTGTGAATAGCCACAGCACTCCAACTTAGACAACATAGCAAAACCCCATCTCTTTATTTAAAAAAAAAAAAATTACATGGATTACAAAACATTTGAGGAAGTGTAAAAATCAATATTTTGTATTATCTGAAAGGAAGGAAACTGGATAAAAATTATATTAAATTAATAATAATAAATGTAGTGACAAAGAGGTTTGTTTTTCTTATATTAATTTAGGAATGACTGCCAGCAAAAAACCTGGAAACCGAGAATGCAATCATCCTTGTAAAAATAAACATACATGTGGACATGACTGCTGTGAGTTCCTTAAAACAAGTTTATTTCAAGTGTTCAAAATTAAAAGGTCTTTGGTGGATAGTAATGACATCCTAATTATCTGTGTATGATATTTATATTATGCAACTTATAACTCTCAAATAATTTTCTTTCTTTTGTGGGCAACATGAAAAAAGTAAATACTAGATTTGAAAGTTTAAAGAAATTTGACTTTATGTGAATAAGATCTGAAGTTTAAAGAATCTGAAGTTTCTTTTCATAGGTAAAATTGGAGTTGCACGGAAGTCAGAAATTAAAGAGTCAACAATTTCTTCATATTTATCTGATTTAAGAAACAGGAATGCTGTTTCATCTGTTCCTCCAGTTAAACGTCTGAAGGTTAGTTTTAATAACATTTTTCCCTTTGTTCTGTAATTAAATGTATATAAATATTCTTTGTTCTGTGTATCAATTAGGTAGGTATCCACAGTGTACTTCAGAATTACTTGTGGACTTGACTAAGAATATTACCATTATTCATAATTCGTCTTTCCTTCTTGCTTCCTTCCTTTTTTTCTTCTAAATCTTTCTTCTTTCCTTCCATCTTCATTGAGCACCAAGAGTATGCCAAAGTGCTGAGATGCAGTGATGAATAAAACAGTCTTATTCCCAATCATAAACTTTGTAGTTGAGTGAGAGATACAAATAAGTAAACATGCTTTTTAAATATAGTGTGATGAGTGATTCTGTGACAGAAGTATAATACACTTAAGTTTAGACAGAAAATGTACTTCATCCACATTTGATGGAAGGATTCCTAATAGATGTGATTGAGACCTGAAGGGTAAGCCAAGGATGGAGGGGCAGGCACCAGAATGATAGTAGGAAGGGATAGCTAAGTATTGCAGACATAGAGATTACACAAAGGGCCAGAGGTAATAAAGAAAGAGAGAGAGGGAGATCTTTTAAAGAAACTCTTTCTCAGTAATACAGTATGTCTAGAATTCAATTACAAGTAAAGGAGTAGAGAGAGATGAGGTAAGTAGGAGCTAGATAACGCAGACCTTTTTGCTATTTTAAGGAGTTAGACTTTATCATGAAAGTACTGGGAAGCCAATGAAAAGTTTTAACCAGTGACATGATCAAAATTGTATTTTATAAAGATCAGTCTGGCTGCAATGTAGAAAAGGGATTAGAAGATGGTAGAATAGGAACAAAGGGACTCATTAGGTGGCTTTTACAATAATCTCAGCAAAGTAATGGCTTAGTTTAGGGTAGTGGCAATAGCAATGGAGAGAAGTGACTGGGTTAAAATATTTTTCAGAGGTAGAATCATTACCTTGCTACTTCATTGGTTATAAAAGACAAAATAGAAGGAGGAGTTAAAAATGATGCCCAGCTTTCTGGCATTAGCAACTGGGAGAAAAGCTTAGCCTCGTTCTGGTAGATATTCTGAAGGAAAAGCAAGTTTGCTGGAACAGGATAAGTTCAATTTGGGAAACACTGAATTTAGAGGGCCTGCAAGATGTCTAGATAAAGATGTCCTACAGACCAGTTGGATATAACTGCTTGAAAATCAGGAGAGAGAGCTAAGCTAGAAATAGAGATTTGAGAGTCATTCACACATAGATGATAATTGAAGCCACAGGAATAAATGAGATCTTTGATTGAGAAGGTGTAGTATAAGAAGAGACGTAGTAAAGAACCATGAAGAATGCCGACATTTAAGAAGGGCCTGAGTGAAATATTCGAGTTGGGAACTAACCTGAGTTTCTCCTAGTTCATTGATTTGGGGACTTTATGTACCAGCAGGAATTTTGTTGTTTGGCTCATGTGTTAGAAGTTCTTGATGTGAAACTGAGAGTTGAACTTATTTTTGTTTCATTAATAGATGCAGATGAATAAGTCTCAAAGAGTGGACCTTAAAGAGTTTGGTTTACTCCAAGACCTTCCCTTCCTAGTATATCAAGGTACAAATATAATGTTAATATCTAAGGTAAAATATTTATCATAAACTCTGTTCCTGCAGGTAACTACTTATTCAAGGAAAGATAGTCACTGGCTACCATCAAATCACAGTTACCATTTAATTCTATAATGAAGCAGTAACATCATAATGGTTTCATTTTCTTTTCTTTTCTTTTTGCTACCCTAAATTTATTTAGAACTCCACAGTTACGGAATAACATTCATTAAATCATCTCTTTCCTAGGAAACTTCCTATCATATGTCATTCCCTTAGGTTTTCTCTTTATAGGGAATATAAATTAAGTGACAAGAGTATACTTTAAAAATGGAAATCATGTTGGTGTACAAAGTCTAAATTTCCATTTAGAGGCTCAGTCCATATTAATAATATCTCAGATTTATAATTTGAAAATTACACATTTGCACATTATCTTTTCTGACTTAACAACATGGCCCATAAAATGAGCCATAAAATTTTTTATCGCATTGTGTAGATGGAAAAACTGAAGTTCATATTCCTAGTTAGCAAGCAGAAGGCCTTAGGCGATAACTCAGTGTTCTTTTCCTGTATCATGATGCCTACAGGACAATCATATATGTAATTTCCCTTTCAGATAAGGGCATTCTATATGCAGGAATGACATTCAATATATTTAACAACTAGTACAGAACAGGAACTGACTCATCAGAATAGATGCCAGCACTACTTCTAGAGATCCTGGCTTTTGTTATCTAACTAAGGGCGTGTAAAGATGACTAAGTATTGGTCACTTCCATTAAACACCTATTTATTTGCTACCCAGGCTGGGTACAGTTTATTATAGAAGCGTTAAAAAGATAAATCATTACTTTTGTTTATATGAATAAATAGTTTTCAGGCTTAGATTAATTTTTGTATTTTCTTTAACATTTTTATGGTTTTATCTATATAAAGGTCAGAATATTTAAACGTATCTGAATTGCCTATAATGGAGCAATGGGATCAGCATGAAATCCGTGGAAAATTTAGACAAGAACCATCTGAATATCAGGACAAAGGTAAGTTATCATTGATACTTACTTGAGAGAGTAAATTATTTGATTGACAAGTAATGTTATTGAAACACCAACATCTGAAATTATTATAATTATTAACTTGGCAACATTTTTCTCTTAGATTACTGAATTATTTTCAGATTCTTGGGTCTGTTATTCAGATGGTCTTACTATGTTTGTCATATTTTAAAAAAAAATCTCTTTCCTACATAATGTTGACTATTTTAATGTAAAGATACTATGAGGAAAATCTTAGCAAATAAGGGATCCTTGGGTATAAAGAATATTAAATGCTGAATGATTACATTCATATATATTTAAAATTATTTAAAATAGTTTTATGTTTATAAAACTAGTCCGGTTTTACAAAACATCAGTGTGACCTTGGGCAAGTTATTTAATCTCTTTGGGCTTTAGTCTTACCTTTAAAATGAAGGTATTGAGCTGGGTAACCTTTAGTATCTCTCCAGTTCTTAAACCTATGATTCTTAAAACTTCTATGTTAGTATGAGAATATAACTTAGGTTATGGGATATAGCTAGTGTGTAATCTAGATTTGCTTTTTGTCTGTCATTAATGAGATAATGCGTTTTATCTGTGTCTGTCATTAAATTAATGAGATAAATTCAACACTGTGTCTGGTTCATCATTACTCTGGTTCCTGCCATTAATATAGCATAATTTCCCTGGATCATGCTATTAACAGTCAGTCTGTTAAAACATATGAGACAATCCTGGCCATTGAGTTATTTCTTCAAGTGGCTGTATGTAGAAATGGTAAGCTTGGGGATTTCTGAAAATCATTTCATGTGTTCAGCATTGGCTTCTGTTGACATTCTTTTCTTCATGCTGTCACTTTTTTTTCCTCTAGTCATAATTTGAGATTTTACGGAGGCAAGGGCTGGAGTGTTCACTACCTCTTATGATGCTATGGCAGCCATTACGTTCAATATGAGATCAAGAAAAGTTCCCTAATCTCATCTGGAGAATCAGAGCATTTATCCAACTTATGTAAAGCCTGAATATCACTGCAAAGTAGATAGGAAATATAAAATTGTCATGCCTCTTATATTTGTCTCTGTTCAATATGTAGCCCTCTAACTTATTTCTTCCTTATACTACTGCACTATTACCTGTCCTTCTGCACACACGAGTTTCTTTCCTTCTGCTTACTTTTGTGTTATATTTACATGGTTTTCCTACTTTTCTTTCCCACTCACTATTCCAAATCCAATTTATATTATGATATTAAAGCCTCATCTAGATACTTTAACTCCCAATAATAATTGTATCCCTGTTTTACTGAGTGGGCCACTTTTTTTTTTTTTTGAAAGAGCTGTATGGTATAGTAGTTAAGTTCACAGGATCTGGAAACAATCTGTCCAAGTCCTAGCTCTGACTTTTAGTGTAACCTTTCATAGTCTTTAACCACTTTGTGTAAATTCCTCATCTTGTTATATTTTAGGGGGTTTTAGGGTTAAATGAGATAATGTATGTATAGCTGTTATAGTTTCTGGTACTGTTAGTAATTGGGTGTATTTGTTATATTTTTCACATATTAGTCTTTGGCAGCAAAACATACTTTAAATGTATTCAAATGCTGCTTTTGAGAATGTTTTCTAAAAAGCATGGCAGTTTTATCTTCTGTATTCCAATTTCAAGGAGGGAAAAGACAAAATGTTAAAAATTATATGAGAAAGCATATCGAATCATCAGATTTAAATTAGAAGGGACCTTTGTGCAATTTCTCATTTTACAGTGAAAGAAGCCAAGACTCCAAGAGATTAAATGACTTGCCTAAAAATTGCATATCTAATTAATGGCAAGGCCAGAAATAGATTCCATATCTTTTGATTCCCAGCCCAATGCCATTTCTATAAAATGAAATTGACTTTTAGTGATCAGTGGAGAATTGAAAATTGAACCAGTAGTATATGAACTCTTTCAGCTTTTCACCCTACCACTCAGTTATATATTTCCCTTCTCTGCATCCATCTAACCATCTATTTGTCTTAAAAGAAAAATTATCTTTTCTTCAATTCAAGGCATATCTCTCCTCCTGTAATCTTAATTCTATCCAATCCTGCTTTCTCTGGGACTTTAGAAGATCATTATCCATCTCCTTTTTCCTATATTTTCATTCTTTCCTCGCCACTGTGTCTTTCTCTTTAGCATAACAATATACTGAAGTCTCTTCCTTCTTCAACTTCATGTCCTCATCTGGCTGGTCATGACTTTTTTTATTATAAATGATAAAGTTCTACTCAAAATGACTTAAGCACAAGAAAGGGAAAAAATTGTCTCATGTAAACTGAAAAGTATCTGGCTTAATTCTGACTAAATCAAGGAACTCATGCCTCTGGCTTTCTCTCAATCTTTTAGCTATGCCTGTTGCTAATTGACTTTACTTTTTAAATAGGGTTTCTCACACAGCATAAATTAGTAGCCCCTAACTTATATCTTACCAGTTTAGCAGCCTCAGTGGAAAAAGTTAGTCTTCCCTGTTAATTGTGGCAGACCAGAGCTCATTCTAACTGGCCTCACTTGAGTCATGTGTTTATCCCTTGATCAATCTCTGTAACCTGAGGATTGGGTCATTATGTAACTGTGGCCCCAGGGAAGGCACGGTACCATGAATGATGGCCTTACAAGGATCACATGGAATTGTAGAAATAGTTTCCCCAAAGGAAAGAGAGGATACTCCCACTAAAAGAAGGGAAAGCATACCAGGCAGACAAAAACTGGAATTCTCGAATCCCTGTACCCTCTATCTCTTGCTTTTTCATCAAAATTATAATTAATTGAAAGAGCACCATCCTGGCCAACATAGAGAAACTCTGTCTCTACTAAAAATACAAAAATTAGCCGGGCATAGTAGCACCGGCCTGTAGTCCCAGCTACTCGGGAGACTGAGGCAGGAGAATTGCTTGAACCAGGGAGATGGAGGTTTCAGTGAGCTGAGATCGTGCCACTGCACTCCAGCCTAGCAACAGAGCGAGACTCCATCTCAAAAAAAAAAAAAAAAAAAAAGAGGCCAGGCATGGTGGCTCACTCCTGTCATCCCAGCACTTTGGGAGGCTGAGGCAGGCAGATCATGAGGTCAGGAAATCGAGACCATCCTGGAGGACTCAGTGAAACCTGATTTCTACCAAAAATATAAAAGAAACAGCCAGGCATAGAGGTGCATGCCTGTAGTCCCAGCTACTCAGGAGGCTGAGGTGGGAGAATCACTTGAACCAGGGGACAAAGGTTGCAATGAGCCCAGATCATGCCACTGTACTCCAGCCTGGGCAACAGAGCAAGACTCTGTCTCAAAAAAAAAAAATCTGCGAAGAACTAAAACAAGTATACAAGAAAAAAACAACCCCATCAAAAAGTGGGCGAAAGATATGAACAGACACTTTTCAAAAGAAGATATTTATGTGGCTAACAAACATATGAAGAAGTGCTCATCATCACTCATTATTAGAGAAATGCAAATCAAAACCACATTGAGATATCATCTCACGACAGTTAGAATGGCAATCATTAAAAAATCAGGAGACAACAGATGCTGGCGAGGATGTGGAAAAATAGGAACGCTTTTACACTGTTGGTGGGAGTGTAAATTAGTTCAACCATTGTGGAAGACAGTGTGGCAATTCCTCAAGGATCTAGAAATAGAAATACCTTTTGACCCAGCAATCCCATTACTGGGTATATAACCCAAGGATTATAAATAGATCTATTATGAAGACACCTGCACACATATGTTAATTGCGGCATTGTTTACAGTAGCAAAGACTTGGAACCAAACCAAATGCCCATCAAAGATATACTGGATAAGGAAAATGTGACATATACACCATGGAATACTATGCAGCCATAAAAAAGGATGAGTTCATGTCCTTTGCAGGGACATGGATGAATCTGGAAACCATCATTCTCAGCAAACTGACATAAGAACAGAAAACCAAACACCACATGTTCTCACTCATAAGTGGGTGTTGAATGATGAGAACCAATGGACACAGGGAGAGGAACATCACACACTGGGGTCTGTTGTGGGGTGGGGGGGCTCGGGGAGGGATAGCAGGGAGTGGGGATATTGGGGAGGGATAACATTAGAAGAAATACCTAATGTAGGTGATGGGGATGGAGGCAGCAAACTACTATGGCACATGTATACCTATGTAACAATCCTGCAAGATCTGCACATGGACCCCAGGACTTAAAGTAAAAAATTTTTTTTAAAAAGAGCAATTGACACTCAATATGTTTACTTCATTAAACCGTAGTTACTCTTTATTCATTAAAATTTGGGTTTTCTCTGCATCACTCCTTTGAAACTGCTTTTGTTCAGGCTGTTTAGTGACTTTCTAAGTTCTGAATTCAGTGAATTGTTTTCAACTGTTACTCTCTTTGACGTCTGTAGTATTTGATACTTCTGGTCTTTCCTTTCTTTTGGAAATCTCTCCTTTGGTTTCAATTAAACCATTATACTGGTTTCCTGTTACTTCTTAGACCGCATGGGCTTTTCTTCCTGTTGATGTTGCAAAATGATGATTCTTTCTTCTTTTTTATTCTTCTCACTTCAAAAACTTTTCCTAGGCAATATCACCCAAGCCCATGTCTTTAATCACTATGTCTTGATAATTTCTAAATCTGTATGTCCCATGTAGATCTTTCTTTCTAACTCCAAATCCATCTATATAATCACCTTCCTGGACATATCCACCTAAAAGTTAACATATCAGACATGTCAGCATCTAAACTCTGTCTTCTTTGTACCTCACTCTGTACCTTCTCTTTTTTCCTTAGCTCAGTGAATGAACTCTTTTCTTTGTTAAGCTGCTACAGGCAGAAAAAGCATCCTTCTAAATTGCTCACCCCACATGTAAATAATCACCGAATCTTAATTATTTTGCCTCCTGCACATCTCTCATATTTGTTATTTCCTCTCTATCCTTTCTGCTGATACTCTAGCTTAAGCATTCATTGTCTCTCATTCACTGCAATAACTTACTTTTATTTCTGCTTTTGTCTCATTTTCCTTCAATCCATAATATTCCAAGTGATCTAATGGGCAAATCTGGTTGTGTAAACCTTTTGCTGCAACATCTTCAATAGTTATCCTTTGTCTTTAAGAAAAAAAACAAGCGAAAGAATCTCCTCAGTATGGCAAATAAGCTTCAACATGATCTGGCACTTAACTACCTGTGCAGACACAGTGGACCCTGCCTTCTCCTACTTTGTGCTCCAGAAATCCTGAAAACTTACAGTTACCCCAAAATTCTCTTTCCTCTCATATTGGTGTGTCTTTTACATGGTGTTCTCCTTTCATGGAATAGGTTGCCTTTCCTCTTGCCCTGCTTCTCAGCCAAGCTGAAATTCCGACTACTCTTCCTTCATATGTTATCACCCTAGGAGTCTGTCTGTCATGTGGTATCACCTTAGAAGAGTACATCTCACTTCCATTGCAGGTTTAGATCCTTCTTCCTCTGCATTCCCATTGCATTCTGTATCTACTTCCATTTTTAGTACATATATACATTGTGTGTCTCAGTGTGTGTGTTTTAACATATAAAAGTAGAATAATGTGAACTATAGTTGTAGGTACAGTTGAAGAATAAAGAAGGGTTTGGGTAGGTAAATAAATGGATAAAGAATATTTAAAGTGGAGGAAACTCAGTGATATGTTGGAGCAAGTTTATACTGACTTATGAAAGATGATTATTAAATTTTCAAGAATCTTTCCGCCATTATTAAAAATTTAATTACATAAACTTTGAATTAAATTATGTTAAAAACAAAGGCAAAGGCCAGGCATGGCCTGTAATCCCAGCACTTTGGGAGGCTGAGGCAGGCGGATCATGAGGTCAGGAGTTTGAGACCAGCCTGACCAACATGGTGAAACCTCGTCTCTACTAAAACTACAAAAAAATCAGCCAGGTGTGGTGGCACATGCCTGTAATCCTAGATACTCAGGAGACTGAGACAGGAGAATTGCTTGAACCCAGGAAACGGAGGTTGCAGTGAGCCAAGATTGTACCACTGCACTCCAGCTTGGGCAACAGAGTGAAACTCTGTCTCAAAAATAAACAAAGGGAAAAATACTCAAAACTCATCACTGCCTAATTGTGTTACTTCGTTTTACTGTTATCTATATTCTTGAGGTTATTTATCTATATGGCAGAAATACTATATAATAGGGTGCTATCGTGCATTTTCCCCAACTTCTTAATCAATGTCACATTAATAGCTTGAAATCAGTTATAGTGGGAACATTTATACCATAGGAATCAGCAAACACTTCAAATCTGGGTTTGATTTATTGTTTTGCTTATTTTTAGACCTGAGAAAGTGATGGATAAAATTTTAATAGTGTAGATTAAACAACTGTGTGTTATCACTGTAGCCATTACATTGTGAATAACACAAAAAATTGAGAGAATATTCTTTTAGTATTTGAAAATTACTATCTAATTCAGGGAAGAAGTTACTCAAGTCAATGATGAATGAGTAAAATCCCAACAGATGTCTTTGTTGTTTTATTAGTACTTTCATCTTACTTGCTAGAGTCAACAAAAATGTTAAACAACATTCACATGAGAGCTACATTTGTCACTTGCAACCACAGGTTGACAACAGATAGAAGAGTGGCAAAACTTAATGAAAATATTCAATGAGACTCAATTAGATATATGGAATTTACATTTAAGCATACCATATATGTTATTGTTATTTGTAAATTATGTGCTGTATAGCCTTTACATCAGTAAAGATTATAATAAACATGTATGTATTAATATGCATACGCTTTTTGTAGAGGTAGTTATTTAACATTTATTAACACAATACTATGTAAAACTGTACAACTAAAGGCATTTAGCTCCCCTTAACAATCTTTGAGGTAGATACTGTTGTTGTCTTATTTTGCAGAATCAGGAAGTTGAATTACTTGTCTACAACCATACAATCAATAAATGAGAGAGGTGGAATTTTCACTTAGGTAGTTTGGCTCTAAATCCAGGCTGTAAACAGTCAATAACACTTAGGATTTTTTAGCAGGAGAAAAATAAATATTCTTTATTTTGGACAAATACATTTTATAACAATACTGAAAATTAACTTTAGGGAGAAGATCTGGAGGAGGAAGACCATTTTGGAAACTATTATAATCCAATCTTGAAGTCGAGTTATTCTAATATGGGAATTAAGAGGAAAAATTAATTGCCTAAAATTTTTTTTGAAAATTAAGTTTAGTGCAACTGTTAGTACATGTAATACAGTTAACAGAATTGGCTGAATACCGCATTCAACAATGCTTGACACAATGCTTTTGAAAACTACTACTCAAGAACTCTGTTTAGTAGTTGAAAGATGTGTTTGATATATCAATAGACTATGATGCTTGTGGTTTAAAAAGTACCTATAGTCTTTTATACATACACATAACAGATTTTTCCAGATAAAACTATTCTACAACTTCAAATGAGAAAGTCCCTTAAACAATGTTCTTCAACAGAAATCTTAATATATCTGGAAACCAAAATTTGACAGATGCAGATAAAAGCAATTTTCCATTTTCAGAAGTTTTGAATGTGAACTTTGAATTGGGAAATGAAGTTTGGGATGATTTTGATGATGAAAACTTAGAAGTGACTAGCTTTTCGACTGATACTGAGATGACAAAAATATCAGGTAAAATTGTACTTAGCATGGAATTATTTCATTAGAAATTATTTGAATCTTTTTCATTTCAGCTCCTGGAATGAAGTTTCTTTGCCTTTTTTGTGTGTGCTTGTTTAGTTAAATTTGGTTTGTTGAGATTGTAATTTTTAGTAAAACTGAAAATATGACCCTTCTACAAGAGCATTTGCCCCCCTAAGGACAGAAATCAAGGTTATTCCATGATGATAATGTAGCAATGAGCAATTTCTATTCTGTTGCTCCTATTTCTTGTAAAATTCAAATTCAAATTGTTTATTCAATTTTCTCTCATGAAACAGACTATTTTATTCTCCATTCTAAGATTACAAATGGTCTGCTAATATTTGTGAAGGACAAAAAAATCATTTTTAAAACTATTCATCTGTTTGCAAAGAAGATAAAATAACTTTCATTTCTAGTTGAAATATGGACTTTCCAGCTATACCTAAATAAATAAGTAAATAAGAAAGAAAGGATTAGTTTCTCCTGTATTAGAAATTCTATTTAAATCATATACAATGCCAAAATAATGAGACGTATTAGCTCTTTGAGTGAAAGGCAAATTTACTTTATTTTACAAAACAGAAAATTGAAAATCTTGGCAAGTATATGACAAGATAGCAATGGAGACACTGTCTGCCATTAGGGCTGACAGAAAGAAATCAGTCCCTTAGCCTTCTCAGTGCAGACTGGTATTCCCACAATTATAGATACCTCTTACTATACCCCACCTCATGTTTTTAAGAGTATTTCAAAGGGAAGCAGTTAGAAGTTGAAATGTTACTGTTTTGGGGCCCGTACAATTACCTAGAGAACTAATACTGCTTCTGTAAAGAACAAGATTTGACCACCTTCACAGAATAGGCCAGGACATTCTCCAAGATATGGAGTCATTAGGCACAGTTTTGTATATCAGTGGACAACTACTGTTCCCTACCTCAAGCTTAAATGTCATTGGGTACTGCAAGTTAGTAGGCAATGTGTACTGATCCTTTGAGCTAGTCTGGTACTATGAGGGCATAGCTTTGTCACTGGGAAAATCAGTTTCAATAAACGCCATTTTCACCCATGCAATTTTTAGCAAAACTGAAAAATTTAAAGTGCTATAGAGCACTTTAAATGATTATGAGTAGGCCGTTGAAAATACTGAGTGAACTTCAACTTGATCATTTATGTGAATTGAAATGTAAGTTATATAAATAATAAGGGTGAGTGGAAAAACAAACAATTTTTCCTCACTCTCACACCATGATCACCACAGAAGACATCTGTGACCAAAGGTTTGTGGGTTTTTTCCCATACACCAAGCAAGCAGTCAGTTCCGCAGTGAATACCAGCTGGGTGTCCTCCAAGCCAGTGGAGTTAGAAACAGGAGTCAAAGACCAAATATATATTTTGCAACAACACAGGTGGTTTGAGGACCTTTTAATATAGTTACTAATAAGCTAACCTATGTGTTTTATAGCTTTACTCCCTTAGCTTTCTGCCCCTAATTTTCTATGCATATTAAATTTTGTTATTGAGAATTATTCATTCCTTCCTTAACCAGATCATATCTGTTGGGGAGAACCCCTGTAGAACTTGTGAAAAGCTTCATTCAGCTGTTACTTGGCATTTTGTTTCAAAATGTTATCTCTTCACATAGGATTTGGAAACACTTTGAGTTCAAGTACCAGGGGACGTAAGCTACCCCTTCAAGAGTCAAAGGACAAATTCCAAAGAGAAGTGTCAAACAGGCAAGTTTTAGAACTTTGGTTTGTAATACTTACAACTTTATATCCTCTTGACACATAATTGGAGATGGGGTCAAGTTATTAGAGATGCTAAAAGGTATTAGCCAACCTAAACCTTCTTAATCTTCGAGGTGTGTTTCTCAAAGTGCTGTTGTCAAACCACCTGCATCAAAACCACTTTGGGGTGCATATTAAAAATGCACATTCTTGAACCCTACATTAGACCTACTGAATTTTTGTCTCTGGAACTGGAGCCCAGGAACCTTCATTTTTAATGCAACTTGAAAACTGAATAGGAGTTTTACAACTAGAACAGAGACAGATAGGCATTCCAGGTATAAGGAAGCATCTGTAAAGCACTAAGGCTTGAAAAGCCATCCTGTGCTCAAAGATCAGTAAAGTGCGGAACATGTGGCCACAGGATAAAGACTGAGATTGCTGAGGTCTTATTGAGTGCTGTGCTTCGACACCTGCCCTGTACTCAGATAGTCGGGGGTCACAAACCCAAATGCCTTAAAGATTTGGTGGGCCAAGGCCAACTGTGGAGTGTCTCATCTGAAGGGAGCAGTCACTGCTCAGCTCCAAACAGTTGCTCTGCAGGCAATGTGAGTTGTGTTATAAAATGTTCTGATTTTTCAAGAAAAGCTATGAATCTGAAATTTTATGTGGTATCTTACGATTTTTAAATTTTGACAACTAATTCAAAAAAAAAAAATTGTGATATACTCTACGGCACTCCCCCTCCAAATAGCAATAATAATATCTGTAGGCCAGATGTATCCTAGGGCCCTCTAGTTTTTACCTGTGTGGTAGGCAGTGAGAAGCCATCCAAAATATTTAAGCACAGGAAAAACAATTTGATTTAAAAAATCATTCTAGCAGCAGTTTGCAGAGTGAATCGTAGGGAGTGGGACTGCCAGAGGCACGGTGACCAATGAAAGACAGACTATAATGAGGCCTAAACTAGGGCAGAGATGATGGGAACAGAGAGGTAGGGTTTGATCTTTTTTTTTTTTTTTTTTTTTTTGAGTTTCGCTCCTATTGCCCAGGCTGTAGTGCAGTGGCTGATTTCGGCTCACTACAACCTCTGCCTAACAGTTTCAGGCGATTCTCCTGCCTCAGCCTCCCAAGTAGCTGGGATTACAGGCATTCACCACCACATGGGGCTAATTTTGTATTTGTAATAGAGACAGAGTTTCACCATGTTGGCCATGCTGGTCTCGAACTCCTGACCTCGTGACCTGCCTGCCTCAGCCTCCCAAAGTGGTGGGATTACAGGCGTTAGCCACCGCGCCTGGCCCAGGGTTGGATTTTAAAAACATTTCAGAAATAGAGCAGATTCAATGTGGCAATTGGTAGGATATGGCAATTGAGGAAGAGGGAAGAATAAATGGCACCTAGGTAGATGTTATTTGCAGATATAGGAAACATAAGAGATTTCAAATGGAAAACATAATTTTATAAATGTTCAATTTGAAGTATCTTTACAAAAGATGCAAAATGCATTGGGAAATGTTGGACTTGATTAGAAGTTAAGGGAGAGAAATTTTGGCCAAAGTCAAAATTTCCAAAACTGAAGAAATACAACATTTTATTCAGGGTCTGATTTTCTACTTAAGGATTATTTATTTCTATGCTTTAAAAAACTACTAAATTTGTGGCATCCCATGGAATTTTTGCTATTATTTAGCCATTACCGATCATAGCATCAGCATCACAGACTCGTAGTTTTCATAGAATTCCAGAGCTAAGCGGGGCTTAAGTATTGTTTAGTCTCCCACTGACTGGATCCTTGAATCACCATTCAACATCCTCAGCAAGTAATCATGCCGCCTCTACCAAGACAGTTCCAGTGACCAAGAGCTCATTCACCCTTGTTCCATGTTAGGGTTTCTCAGATCATTGAATAGCTTTTAAAAATATTTGCTTAAAATATGTATTTTTGTCACTTCATTTCGTTGGTTATAACTCTGAGTCACATAGAATGTATGGATATAAGCATCAAAGTGAGACAAAGCTGTAGGTGTAGAGAAGCAAAAAGTTGATAAATCATAAGGAGGAAGATAACAAGACACATGAACAGTTTTGTGCACCACACCTTTAAAAAGCAACAAATAATTTTGCAAGAGTTTAGAAGTGACCAGCAGAAGATGTGTAGGTTTAAAAATGGACTCTAACAAGAAGCCACTGAGAACCTGGTGTAGAAGTTGCTGCTGGGAAAAAGGCCTGTGAGACCTGAGGATTTGGCGTGGAAAGGAGGTTTGCTTTTTTATTTATTTAAGCTAGAGTACAGGGGCATAATCATGGCTCACTGCAGCCTCAACCACGTAGGCTCAAGAGATCCTTCCACATCAGCCTCCCAAGTAGCTGGGACTACAGGTACATACATACCACTATGGCTCACTAATTTAAAAAATATATATTTTTTTCTAGAGATGGGGGTCTTGCTATGTTGACTAAGCTGGTCTCAAACTCCTGGAGTCAAGCTGTCCTCCCATCTCAACCTCCCAAAATGCTGGGATTACAGGTGTGAACCACTGTGCCTGGCCTTTTTCTTTTATACACTTTTTACTATTTTAATTCCTTGCCATGTATATATATTTATTAGTCGGAGACAGAATGATTCAATCCTATCAGTATATGTAATTCTTCCCTGTCGCCACCCACATTGCTCATTGCTCCTTATATGGCTGTCACATTTTAGCCTCCAGGTATCAGCTTAAATGGTTACCTCACCAGAGATGCATTGATGATCATGTTTTAAAAATAGGTGTATGCCTCCACACTGTTATTTCTTATGATATTACCCAGTTGATTTTCTTTTTATAATTTCAGGATCTATATTTGTTTGTATTCATTGTCTGCTTGATGGTAACTCCCTGAGGTTTTATTTATCACTTTATACCCAACTTCTAGTACAATATCTGGCATATGGTAGTGAATAATAAATGTGTTTTAGTGAATGAGTTAATACAAAAGGTGAATTCTGATGTACAGTTATATATAAGAAGATAACTAGAGATGTCTATCTACAGTGAGACCAGAATAAAGAAAGGAGATTAAAAGTTAAGCAAGTGGAATTTCAAAAAGATTTATAGGGCTCTACGTAATGGAAAATTAAGCGTAAGACTCAATTTTAAAGAAAATTGTTGAGTAATTATTTCTATAGTCCCTTAAAAATAGTATTTTTTCCTAATTTGGGATATATAAATTATGGTTTGGTCTAAAGGAAAGGAAATATACCAAGGTCTCCATGAGTATTAGAAACAGTGCATTACATTTTGTGATAAATGTGATAAACTTTGATCATATTTCCCAAAATCATTATGATCCAAATTAAAATGGTTTGTTTTCCTTGTCATATTTTACAAATAATTAATTTTAATTTTTAGTTTTGTTTCATCACATGAGATGTCAGATATTTCCTTATCAAATTCCGCTATGCCCAAGTTCAGTGCATCCTCCATGACAAAATTACCTCAACAAGGTATGAAGGTACGGAAATGCAGTTATTGTAAGAAGAAGCACTTCTTTGTTATTCTTTTAAATTTTGCCCAAATGCTTAAACTTTCAGTGATTGTTATTTCTTATCTCAAATATAGGTCCATTTTCAAGAAAGAAAACAACAAAATCTATCACCAGAGATTGAGAGGCTATGCTTTACTTGCTCTGAAAAAAAACCAAATTCTTCAAATTATAAAAAAGTGGATTTTTTTATTAGAAATAGTGAATGTAAAAAGGAAGTTGATTTCAAGTAAGAACTTTTAAAGACACTTTAAGATTATATCAATAAAATTTTTTTCGCAAAGAAATTCAACATTCCTTTATCCTTGGTTCATTTTAAAGATCAGAGCCTAAACATTTTATTTATTAAAAAACACGAAAATTTTCAAGCCTTAGTGAGCTAAGCTCCTAAAGATGTTTCCAACATCATATATCTGTTTTTGAAACCCCATATGTTTGATGCCGTTTATTCAAACATTATATTGAGTTGATAAACTTATTTTTATTGATTTGAATACAGAATGTTAATTTTGTAAAGTGTAAAGTCACTTGAGAAATTCAGTTGAGATAGCTAATTTTTCAAAAGTCGAAGTTGTATTTTAGCCAACCAGTTATTTCACAATCAACAGGTTCAATGAAAATGTCAGATTAAATCTCATCGGTTCCCCTACTGCTGGCCATTTTAGAAAAGGAAACTCCATTGCAGTTTCTCTCTACCTGAAGAGTCAAAACATTTGGGACCTGTTCACACTGTTTTGTTTTTATTTGTTTAAGACTAGTCAAGTGAAGCAGTGGGAGTGCAGAAGATACAAAGAAATCTGTAACTGGCTATGATCATTAGTTGTAAACACCACTTCCCTTGGAGGAGGCTATTCACAGTTTTATTAAATGACATAACTTTTCAATATGTTTAAAGAAATACCTTTACAGTTCCTACCATTTGCAGTTTATGAAGTCTAATTTTCCCCAACCGACTTCCTACTGCATGCTGAGTTTATTTGATACATTAACTTCACAGCAATCTTCAAGTTTATTTTACTGTATTTAGTATTACATTATTTATTGTTTATTTTAAAATAAGTTGTTTTACAAAAATAGTTATTTTTACTTTTGCTTCTCTCTCCCAGTAGGTATCATCCTGATGATGAAACTGATGAAATGAAGTCTTTACTGGGAATATTTGATGGTATTTTCTAAAACAAACAAATACTTTTTATATTAGTAAGAGAAAGTATAAAGACACCTAATCACAAAGCATGCTTTTTATTTTTAAAAAGTAGTTCATAATTGTTCAGATTTTTTTCTCCTGAATTTGATTAGCTTTGTTCACTTTTTGCAACAAAATATATGGACTAATTTATTTTCCCGTTATATTGTAACTTCTCGAAAAGCTCTTTTACAGTGGCTTTGTTTCAGTAAGCCCACAATTAAGTTGTACTTAGAAATAATTATTTGGTTGTTAATTGGATTTTGACAAGAACCAATGTAAAATTTTATTTTTATATTTTCTGAACAAGAAGAAAAATACTCTGTGAAAGCAAAATAATGCTAATTTAATGAATCTGCTTATTGTATGGATTAATCACTAATATTTTTCCCATGTATTTTGTTTTACTAAAGATTTTTAAGAATCCCATGGCTATTTGAACTTACTCTTATCTAACTTTGAGCAACAATAAATGAAACATTAATCAGTATAGATTGTTGTTTTCATTTAGCTTGTTTTTCAATGTTGTGAATTCTAAAACTCTGTTATGTAGACTTTTACTGTAGTAAAAAGATATTTTATATTTTTTCCAATGAATTATATTTCAAATTCATTATTGATAAGTATTATATAGGTACAATGTTTATTATCAAATTTATTTATAGGAACCATGAGAAGTTAAAGCCACTTAAGAACTTCTAGAAAATATTTTTTCCTTTTTTTAAAAACTTTTATTTTAGGTTCAGGGTTATCTGTGCAGGTTTGTTATATAGATAAATTTGTATCATGGGGATTTGTTGTACCGATTATTTCATGACCCAGGTACTAGGCCTAGCACCCAATAGTTATTTTTCCTGATCTTCTTCCTCCTTTCACTGTCCACCCTTAGGTAGGCCCCAGTGTGTGGTGTTTACTTCTTTGTGTCCATGAGTTCTCATTTAGCTACTATTGTAAGTGAGAACATGGAGTATTTGGTTTTCTGTTCCTTTGTTAATTTGCTGAGGCTTCCAGCTCCGTCCATGTTCCCGCAAAAGACATGATCTTGTTCTTTTTTATGGCCATGTATGTAAAGCATGGTGTATATGTAAAACATTTTCTTTATCCAGTCTACCATTGATAGGCATTTAGGTAGATTCCAGGTCTTTGTTATTGTGAATAGTGCTGTGATGACCATAAGTGTGCATGTATCTTTATGGTAGAATGATTTGTATTCCTTTGGCTGTATATTCTGTGATGAGATTGCTGAGTCAAATGGTGGTTCTGTTTTTAGCTCTTTGAGGAATCACCACACTGCTTTCCACAATACTTGAACTAATTTACACTCCCACTAACAGTGTATATGTTCCCTTTTCTCTGCAACCTTGCCAGCATCTATTATTTTTTAACTTTTTTAATAACAGCCATTCTTACTGGTGTGAGATGGTATCTCATTATGGTTTTGATTTGCATGTCTCTAATGATCAGTGATATTGAGCTTTTGTTTCATATGCTTATTGGCCTCATGTATGTCTCCTTTTGAAACATGTTTGTTCATGTCCTTTGCCCACGTTTTATTGTTTTTTTTTTTTTTTCTTGTAACTAAGTTCCTTAAGATGCTGGATATTGGACCTTTGTCAGATCCATAGTTTACAATTTTTTTCCCACTCTGTAGGTTGTTTTTTTACTCTGTTGATAATTTCTTTTGCTGTGTAGAAGTTTTTAAGTTTAATTAGATCCCATTTATCAGTTTTTCCTTTTGTTGACATTGCTTTTGGCATCATTGTCATGAAACCTTTGCCCATTCCTATGTCCCAAATGGTATTGCCTAGGTTGTATTCCAGGGTTTTTATATTTTCACGATTTACATTTAAGTCTTTAATCCATCTTGAACTGATTTTTGCATATGGTGTAAGAAAGGGGGCCAGTTTCAGTCTTCTGCATATAGCCTACCAGTTATCCCAGCACCATTTATTGACTAGGGAGGGAGTCCTTTCCTCATTGTTTGTTTTTGACAGCTTTGTGAAAGATCAGACGGTTGTAGGTGTGCAGCCTTATTTCTGGGCTCCCTATTCTGTTCCATTGGTCTGTGTGTCTGTTTTTGTACCCATATATGCTGTTTTAGTTATTGTTGCCCTAAATACAGTTTAGTTGGGTAATATGGTACTTCCAGCTTTGTTCTTTTTGCTTAGGATTGCCTTGGCTATTTGGGCTCTTTTTTGGTTCCGTATAAATTTTAAAATAGTTTTTTCTAGTTCTGTGAAGAATATCATTCATAGTTTGATAGGAGTAGTATTGAATGTATAAATTGCTTTCGGCAGTATGGCCATTTTAATGATGCTGATTATTCTTATCCCTGAGGATGGAATGTTTTTCCATTTGTTTGTGTCATTTCTGATTTCTTTGAACAGTGTTTCGTAATTCTCTTTGTAGATACCTTTTACCTACTTGGTTAGCTGTATTCCTAGATATTTTATTCTTTTTGTTGCAATTGTGAATGGGATTATGTTCCTGATTTGGCCCTTGGCTTAGCTGTTGTTGGTGTGTAGAAACGCTAGTTATTGTTGTAGATTGATTTTGTATCCTGAAACTTTGCTGAAGTTGTTTATCAGCTGAAGGGGCTTTTGGGCCAAGACTATGGGGTTTTCTAGATATAGGATCAGGTAATCTGTAAACAGAGATAGTTAGACTTTCTCTCTTCTTATTTGGATACCCTTTATTTCTTTCTCTTGCCTGATTGCTCTGGCCAGGACTTCCAATACTATGTTGAATAGGAGTGGAGAGAGAGAGGCATCCTTATCTTGTGCTGCTTTTCAAAGGAAATACTTCCAGCTTTTCCTCATTCATTGATGTTGGCTGTGGGTTTGTTATAGATGGCTCTTAATATTTTGAGGTATATTCCTTCAGTACCTAGTTTGTTGAGAGTTTTTTTTTAATATGAATGAATATTGACTTTTATCAAAAGTGTTTTCTTGATGTATTGAGAAAAATATTATGGTTTTTGTCCTTAGTCTGCTTATGTGATGAATCACATTTATTGATTTGTGTATGTTGAACCAGCCTTGCATCCAGGAATGAAGCCTACTTGATCATGGTGTACCAACTTTTTAATGTGCTGCTGCATTTGGTTTGCAAGTATTTTGTTGAGGACTTTTGCATCAATGTTCATCAAGGATATTGGCCTAAAGTTTCCTTTTTTGTTGTCTCTGCCAGATTTTGGAATCAGGATGATACTGGCTTCCTAGAATGAGTTGAGGAGGAGTCCCTCTTCCTCAATTTTTTGGAATAGTTTCAGTAGGAATGGTACCTGCTCCTCTTTGCACATCTGGTAGAATTTGGTTGTGAATCTGTGTGGTCCTGGGATTTTTTCGGTTGATAGGCTTTTTATTACTGATTCAATTTTAGAGCTCATTACTGGTCTATTCAGGGAATCAATTTGTTCCTGGTTCAGTCTCGAGAGGGTGTATGTGTCCAGGGATTTATCCATCTCTTCAAGGTTTTCTAGTTTGTGTACATAGAGGTGTTCATAGTAGTTTCTGATGGTTATTTTTATTTCTGTCGAGTCAGTGGTAACATCCCTTTTATAATTTCCAATTGTGTTTATTTGAATTGTCTCTCTTTTTTCTTTATTAGTCTAGCTAGTAGACTATCTATCTTATTAATTTTTTAAATAACCAACTCCTAGGTTCATTGATCTTTTGAATGGTTTTTAGTTTGCTCTTGCTTCTCTAATTTTTTTCAGTTATGATATTAGGTTGTTAATTTGAGATCTAACTTATTAATGTAGGCATTTAGTGTTATATATTTCCCTCTTAACATAGCCTTAACTGTGTCCCAGAGATTCTTCTGTTTTTATCTTTGTTCTCATTAGTTTCAAAGAACTTCTTAACTTCTGCCTTAATTTCATTATTTACCCAAAAGTCATTCAGGAGCAGGTGATTTAATTCCCATGTAATTGCATAGTTTTGAGCAATTATTTTAGTCTTGACTTCTATTTTTATTGCACTGTAGTCCAAGAGTGTGTTTTGTATGGCTTCAGTTCTTTTGCATTTGCTCAGGATCGTTTTATATCCAATTGTGTGGTCAGTTTTAGAGTATGTACCATGTGGCAATGAAAAGAATGTACAGTCTGTTGTTTTGGGGTGGAAAGTTCTGTAGAAGTCTGTTAGATCCATTTGGTCCAATGTTGAGTTCAGGTCCTGAATATCTTTGTTAATTTTCTGCCTTGCTGATCTGTCTAATACTATCAGTGGAATGTTGAAGTTTCCCACTGTTACTGTGTGGGAGTCTAAGTCTCTTTGTAGGTCTCTAAGAACATACTTTATGAATCTGGGTGCTCCTGTGTTGGGTGCATATATATTTAGGATAGTTAGGTCTTCTTGTTGGACTGAACCCTTTACCATTATGTAATGCCCTTCTTTGTCTTTTAAATCTTTGTTGATTTAAAGTATGTTTTGTCTGAAATTAGGGTTATAACCTCTGCTTTTTTCTTATTTCCATTAGCATGGTGATTTTCCTCCATCCCTTTCTTTTGAACCTATGGGTGTCACTGTGTGAGAGATGGGTCTCTTGAAGACAGCATACCATTAGGTCTTGCTTTTTTATCTAGCTTGCCACTCTGCCTTTGTTTGTTTGTTTGTTTGAGACGTATTCTCACTCTGTTGCTCAGGCTGGAGTACAGTGGCACAATCTCGGCTTACTGCAATCCCCCACCTCCCAGCTGTAACCGATTCTTATGCCTCAGGCTCTCAAGTAGCTGGGATTACAGGCATGTGCCACCATGCCCAGCTAATTGTTAGTATTTTTGGTAGAGATGGGGCTTCACTACGTTGACCAGGCTCGTCTCAAACTCCTGGCCTTAGTGATCTGCCACCTCAGCCTCTCAAAATGCTGGGATTACAGGCATGAGCCACCATGCCCAGACTCTTTGCCTTTTAAATGGGGGCATTTAGCCTATTTACACTAAACGTTAGTGTTGATATGTGTGAATTCAATCCTGTAATTGTATTGTTAGCTGGTTATTATGCCAGCTTGTTTGTGTGGTTGCTTTATAATGTCACACTAGTCTGTATACTTAGGTGTGTTTTTGTATTGGCTGGTAATGGTTTTCCTTTCCATATTTAGTGCTCCTTTCAAGATCTCTTGTAAGGTAGGTCTGTTGATAATGAACTCCTTCAGCATTTGCTTATTTGAAAGGGATTTTTATTTCACCTTTGCTTAGGAAGCTTAGTTTGGCTGGATATGAAATCCTTAGTTTAAGATTTTTTTCTTTAAGAATGTTGAGGGGCCAGGTGCGGTGGCTCATGCCTGTAATCCCAGCACTTTGGGAGGCCAAGGTGGGCAGATCACCTGAGGTCAAGAGTTCGAGACCAGCCTGACCAACATAGAGAAACCACGTCTCTACTAAAAATACAAAATTAGCCAGGCGTGGTAGCACATGCCTGTAATCCCAGCTACTTGAACCTGGGAGGCAGAGTCTGCAGTGAGCCAAGATCGAGCCATTCCATGCCAGCCTGGGCAACAAGAGTGACACTCAATCTCAAAAATAAAACAAAAACAAAGAATGTTGAATGTAGGCCCCCAATTTCTTCTGGCTTATAGGGTTTCAGCTGCGTGGTCTGCTGTTAGTCTGATGGTGTTCCCTTTTAGGTGGTTTGCCCTTTCTAGCTACCTTTGACATTCTTTGTTTCATTTTGACCTGGGGAAGTCTGATGATTATGTGTCTTGGGGATTATTTTCTTGTGCAGAATCTTGCAGGGATTCTCTGTATTTTCTGAATTTGACTGTTGGCTTCTCTCGCAAGGTTGGGGAATTTTCATAGATGATATCCTGAAATATATTTTCCAGTCATTTGCTTTCTCCCTGTCCCTTTGAGAGATGCCAATGATTTGTAGATTTGGCCTCTTTTCATAGTCTTATATTTCTTGGAGGTCTTGTTCATTCCTTTTCATACTTTTTTCTTTATTTTTGTCTGACTTTTTGTTTTGTTTTGTTTTGTTTTGTTTTGTTTTTGAGATGGAGTTTCACTCTTGTTGCCCAGGCTGGAGTGCAATGGGGCGATCTCGGCTCACTGCAACCTCTGCCTCCCAGATTCAAGAGATTCTCCTGCCTCAACCTCCCAAGTAGCAGGGATTACAGATATATGCCACCACACCCAGCTAATTTTTCTATTTTTAGTAGAGACGGAATTTCTCCATGTTGGTTAGGCTGGTCTCAAACTCCCGACCTCAGGTGATCCGCCCACCTCATCCTTCTAAAGTGCTGGGATTACAGGCATGAGCCACCATGCCTGGCCTTGTGTGACTGTCTTATTTCAAAAAGCCAGTCTTCAAGTTCTGAGGTTCTTTCTTCAGCTTGGTCTTTTCTGCTGTTATTACTTGTGATTGCATTGTGAAATTCTTGTGTGGTGTTCTTCAGTTCTGTCAGATCAGTTAGGTTCTTTTTTTATACCAGTTATTTCATCTGTCAGCTCCTGTGTCCTTTTATAGTGATTCTTAGTTTCCTTGCACTGGGTTTTGCCATTCTCCTGAATCTCAGTGATCTTCATTCCTATGCATATTCTGAATTCTATTTCTGTCATTTCACCCTGCTTAAGAACGCTTGTTGGAGAACTAGTGTGGTCATTTGAAGGACATAGATACTCTGAGTTTGAGTTGCTGGAATTCTTGCCTTGCTTTTTTCTCAACTCTGTGTGTGGGTGTTTCTTTAACTGTGGTGTAAATTGAGTACAGTCAATAGATCTGTTTTCTAGATGTTTTCACAGGGCCAAGGCTTTGTGCAGGGTCTTTATTTGTAGCTGACTTCTTGTCTTGGTTTCACAGTGGGTATGTTAGCAAGGTATTTTTGGTGTTGAAGCTTTGGGGTGTAATCCAGTAGGTGGTCTTAGGGGTAGTGATCAGTTGGTAGGTAGTCTCTTGCTCAGTTATGTGGCTCCCTTATATTTCCACAGCTACAGCTGTGCTCCCCCCTCAATGCTTTGAAAGTGTGGGCTCCTCTCCCACTTGAATACTGGCTGTAGATTGTGGCTTGGCCCTCTGTCAGGCTGCCCACCACAGCTCTGGGGTGATCTCAGGGTTTATGATTCTTCCTCAGCTTGGAAGTAGTGGAGGAAGGGACCTTCATGGTCGTTGTGACCAAGGATCTTTTGCTTGTTTCCTGTGGGCTCCACCCGCAGAGAGATGCAGGTCAGCAACTGCTCAGTGCAATCAGCCCAGGATGGTTTTGGGTTGGGGGGTTCTATGCTGTGGGCCCAAGTCAAGTGTTCCCTACCTGGTGATGAGCAGAGGATGTGGGTGGGACCCATAGGAGATAGACTGGCCTCCTCTCCTTCAGTTGACTGCAGCTTGTTGGAGGTGTGGATAAGTCACTTAGGGTCTTCATTAGTCTGAGGGTAGCAGGGGTAGTACCACTGCAGAGGCAATGGCAGAGCGGCTTTGGGTTGCCCTTGGGGCTCTGCCTCCAAGAAATGTAGAGCTACTGTGACTGGAGTGTTCAGCCAGTGGGGTGGGATAGCTGCACTGCTGGCATGAGCTTGGGGCTCTGCTTGTTGAGGAGCAGGGGATTGAGGGCTCATCAAGGAGAGAGGCAGGTATTTGTTCCATATGGTGCCTGTGGTGTGCGGTAAACTAAGGTGTGGTAGAGTGGATCCATGAGAGGATCTCCTGACCTGAGGGTTGCAAAGATTCATGGGAGAAGTGTGGGTACCAGGGGTCACTCACTCACCACTTCCCTGGGCCAGGGAGGCTCTCCTGGCTCCATGTCACTCCTGGGTGGGCAGTCATCCTGCCTTGCTTTTCTCCATTCTCCATGTGTTAGGTTGTTTCCTTGATGAGTTCCAATGCATGTACTTGGATGTTTCCATTGAAGGTGCTGTATTTATTCGCCCTTTCCATTTCTCTTCATGAGAGTGGCATACACTAGCTGCTTCTGTTCAGTCATGTTGGACAACCCCGTATCAGTATTTTTTTCTTTAAGCATAAAAACCTTGGAGATAAGAGAAGTAAAGAAGAGAAACTTCCACATGAAATTGTTATTGTTATTATTGGTGAACATTTATGAGACATCATATGAGTTAAACTTAGATAAAAAGCTTAGAACTAGGCCAGGCATGGTGGCTCATGCCTGTAATCCCAGCACTTTGGGAGGCTGAGGCGGGCAGATCACAAGGTCAGGAGTTCAAGATCAGCCTGACCAACATGATGAAACCACGTCTCTATTAAAAATACAAAAAGTAGCTGGATGTGGTGGTGTGTGCCTGTAATCCCAGCTACTCTGGAGGCTGAGGCAGGAGAATCGCTTGAACCCAGGAGGCAGAGGTTGCAGTGAGCTGAGATCATGCCACCGTACTCCAGCCTGGGTGACAGAACGCGACTCCATTTCAAAAAAAAAAAAAACGTCTTAGAACAAAACTAAGTCTTTGTCCCTGTGTTGAAAAATAGGGCAATCAGTCCCTTTATGTTAGTCCTCTTTACAATTGGTGTGTTTGTGCATCTGAATCAGTCATGCCACAACCTTTAAAGGTTCTTAAACACCATTAAAATGAAAAATTGGTGCACTACAGTCTGCTTATTTTATATAAGTAGATGTTGATCCTATTTCTAGCAATTTAATTCAGCATGACTTATTGTGATATGCTAAGTGAAAAACACTGTACTTGGTACTGTAAAGGATGAAAACTCTTTTCTTGTGGAGCTTAGTTTACATTCTGATAGAGAAGTCAAGATACATAATAAAGTAATAAAAAAATATAGAATACATCACAGCAACACCCAAAGACTATTTGCTAAAGAGATTAATATGGCTGGAAGGGAACCTGGTACTAATCATCAGAACAATGGGAGAAAGACCCTGAAGGCATTTCAGAGATCTTTGAGGCTGCTCCTCCCCTCATAGTCTGAGAATGTTAGGATATTGAGGGGAGCAAGGGCTTGCTATTTTGAGCCCTAGGGTCTCTCTGCTCCCTGCATTCTGGAACAGCACTCCTCAGCCAGCTGTGGCTTAACTGACCTCGGGTACAGCTCAATCTGTTGCTCCAAACAGTACAAGCTGTAAACCTTGGCAGCTCCACACCATGGTTCAAACAGGCCCAGATGTGGCTCATGCTCAAACTGCAGAAGATGCAAGCTGTAAGCCTTGGCAGTTCCATGTGCAGATTGCAAGGACTATGGAGGTGTGGCTTCCTCCACTTTATCTGAGGGTGATTGAAAAGCCTAGGAGCCCAGGTAGTGATTTGTCACAGGGTGCAACCACTGCTGAATTCTCTTACTAGGGTAATGCTTAGTAGAGCCACAGGGGCTGGGCCACCCTTGAGACCCCAGAATTGTAGAGTCACTGGCAGAGGGTAATGCCTGCCTGGGAAAGCTGCAGGCACCAGACTCCAACCCATGAGAGCAGCCATGTGGGCTGCTCCAGCAAAGCCATAGGGGCAGCGCTGTCTGATGTCTTGGGGGCTGTACCTCCAACACTAGTGTGCATGGAGTTTAGGGAGATTATTCTCCAACTTTAAAACTTAATGTCTACCCTGCTGCGTTTTGAACTTGTTTTGGGCCTGGTACTCCCTTCTTCTTGCCTGTTTCCCCCTTTTGGAATAGCAGTGTATACCCTATGCCTGTCCCACCATTGTATCTTGGAAGTAGATAACTTGCTTTGATTTCACAGTTTCCCAAATGAGACTTTGGGCTTTGGGCTTTTAAGCTGGTACAGGACGAGTTAAGATTTTGGGGATTTGGGGGGATGCGATGATTATTTTGCATGGTAAGAAGGACATGAATTTGGGGAGTGAGGGGCAGAATGCTGTGGTTTCTTACCCCCAAAACTAATGTTGAGGTTTGGTCCCCAATGTGGGGGGTGTTGAGCAGGAAGTAAAAGCATGGAAAATTTAGGTGATTAGGTTGTTAAGAGGAATTAATGCCATTCTCAAAGGAGTGAGTTCTAACTGTGTAGGACTAGTTAGTTACTGCGAGGCCAGGTGGTTATATAAAGTGAGGCTGCCTCTCATGTTTGGTCTCCTTGCAATTGCCTGCTTCCCCATCTGCTTCTTTGGCATTTTATGATGAAGCATGAGGCCCTTACCAGAAGCCAGCCAGATGTGGTTACCTGATCTTGGACCGCCCAGCCTCCAGAATCATGAGCTAAAATAAACCTCTTTCCCTTGTAAATTACCCAGCCACAGGTATTCTAATATAGCAACAAAAAACAGACTAAGACAATCTCCTAAGTAATCAAAATGAATAGAAAATTAACAGCGTTATTGTAGACATGCCAAACTTTTTGCAAGTGTTTACCTGGAAAATTATGTGTACATTAAATATATGTAACTCAAAAAAAAACAAAAACAAAAAGCCCTGTTACATATACTAACCACTTAAGTCCAATCACTGGCTATTCTTTTCATGAAATGAATAATAACCCTAAGTTTTCCTATTCATATGTTGTTTTACATATATTGGATTTATTTATTAATATAGGATAAACCATACAATGGAGCTTTTCACAAACCTCTCTGTTGGGTTAAGTTTTTTCAAAAGATTTCCCAATTAAAAAGTCCTCAATAGGCTATATTTTCTTATTGGCATAATGGCACCTAGCACGTAGATACATAGTGAGAACTTACTAAGCCACTGCATAGAGGTTTCTTAGTTTAGATGTAGATACATAGTATGTGTTCAATACATGGTAGATGTTTGTACCCCCAAAATGTCCTTAATAGCACTTTAATCCATTGAGAAGGGGGAAAATAATACAATGTCTATTTGTATTATTTCGGTTGCATTGAGTTGCATAAGATCTTGACAGATGAAATCTTGACTTTCCACAGATGTATTATACATAAAAACAGTTTATCCCAGACTGCTCTCCTACATATACTTCCTCGTGCTTTCAAGCAGACTCCCCCTCTCCTTATCTCCTCCTCACCGACACTATTAGTTGGTGTATGGTCAGAGCATACAAATATATTTTATTTACCTTAAAAAAATGTAATTAGTAAATAAACCTCCTGCAAATTCTATTATAATACATTCTAAAGCCAAATTGAAATGATTGCAGAATTATTCACTGTCCTAAGTTTTGGCACAATTTACCCTTTAGTAGAGTCATTTCATTCAGTCTCTTTACCATGATCCTATTTCTAGAAAACATTCTCATCAAGCACAGTCTTTGACGACCCTTGGCCTATGGGTCACATGGATAATATTACCTATGGCATGCTAGATAGTAACAGGTGTGTGTATTTAAGAACTTTTCTTTTGTGGGAATAGAGTAGGCACCAGTGAGGAGAAAGTGAAAGCATGGAAAAGTAAGCTAAGAATTAGGCTAAGTAAGTAAGCTAAGAATTTCAGTTGGGGTTTTGAGTAATTAGTAGAACAAAACCGAAAGGAAAACCCTGGCACTTCTTATCTTTTGTCATTTCAACTCCTGACTACCCATAGTTAAGGACCTTGCCACTCAATCTGAAGACTAGTAACATGGGAAACGCCTGGGAGCTGGTTAGAAGCTTAGCATCTCAGGCCACACCCCAGGCTTTCTGAGTAAGAATCTGCATTTTAACAAGATCCCCAGGTGATGATGTACACATCAAAGTATAAGAAGCACTTGTTTAAGTTGGAAAGGAAAGGAAAGGAGGCACTATCAGAATTTTAAGAGAATTCATTCCAGGAGACAAATATGAGTAATGATAATTACTTGGTTTTCTGCACATATATTTCCTATTTTAAATATAATGTAATATAGCTCTTGTTTAATTGCCTTTCAGTATAGGTTGTTTCCTTCACCAACGGTGTAAATTATCTTTATAATTCCCATGCATCAACTGGGTATTTTTTTTATGTAGCTTGAGAAGCACTTAGACGCTCTATAAAGTTTTGTTTTAATTAACATAATAAAAGCAGATAATTCAAAAGATAATCTTTGTTTCAATTTGGAAACCTTTTCATAAACTAAAATATGCCTTAAAAATTCCTACACACTTTAGCAAAACAAAATGGAAACAAACAAAAAACGCTGATAATATTCTATTCTGAAATATTTAGAAAAATGTGCATAAACCTGCACTTGTATATTATGTGTTGTAGCTATAAAATTTGTACTTTAAAAAGGAATTAAAATTAAGCTGACAGCATTTTGCCGAAGTACCTCCTTATGACAGTAGATGGCTTCAATTCTTTAGAAATTACATATATAATAAAGTATTTTTTTTTAAGTTTATGTATTTATCAGTTTGGAAACTTAAGTCTTTTACCATTTAGAAACTAGAAAAATAGTTTTAAAGCTCAAATGGTTTTACCACAATTTTTTACATGACTGATTTACTCTGCGTTTTTTAAAATTTCTGTAAATTTGTTCTTTCTGTTATCTGACATATTTTTAAACAAGGGAAATAATTGAATGGCACAATGAAAGAACCTTAGAGATTGTATTTCAAAATTTCAACTTGTAGAAGGGAGAACATAGCCCGCCAGAATATTAAATGCCTTGCCCGTAGTTTCTCAGCAAGTAACTTGTAGAACCAGAACTGGAACCCAGGTTGGTTTATTGCATTTCCTACTTCAGTTCCTAATGTTGAGGGTTATATCTCCATGCTATCTCTTTAAAAACTTATCTTTTTTTCGGAAATGTAAAATGTACTTCACTGTCTTCTTCCTTAAACATGTTAAGGAACTCTTTTCTGCCATGAACTTATAATAATTCAATTCTAAACACATTTTTACCCATAATTGTTGCTGCACTTATACTTTTGTTATATAGTGGACATACAGTGTATGGTATGTAGCAAAGCAAAATGGTCTTAATATGCATTACTGTTTGAAAACAGCCAACTATCTTATTCTTTTATTTAATGGTGATTGAAGAGCTGGTCTCTATTACCCATTCTATCATGAAGAAGTCTTAGAAAGATGAATATGACCATATTGTATTTCACAGGGGCTCATTGATGACCTACGTAACAGTGATCAAAATGCCATACAAATATATGGGTCTTTGAAATTATCAAGAGCTTTAAAAATTAATATTACCACCATCAAATTATATTACCAAATGTTGCTGTTTTCAAGTTTCCTCTAGACTCTGCAGATTTATTGTGTCTAAACTCTTAAGGAGAAAACATGCAGACATGATCAAATTTTACATAAAGGAAAGCTACACATTCTTTTGGATTGTAGATTATAAAAAGAGGATGGAGTAAATTTGGAGAATAACAAGAAGTCACTGAGGAACAGATCAACCAGAGATGGTAGAAGGAGATAAAGAGGCAAGGATAGGAACTGAAAACACTGAGAAATCCTCCTCTGGCAAGCTGATGTTAGAACCATCTGCACGCATGTAACAGGTATAGTTGCTATTTACAATTTGGGCTAAAGGAAATTATAAAATCCGGCACTTTTCAATAATATATGAAGAAATTCGTGTTTTTAACTAAAAGAAAATATTTTAGGGTGGAAGACTATTTATTTTTGAAAACCAAAGTATTTTACTTATATGTATTTAAAATGTAGTTTTAGATAAAAAGGAAAAAACAGATATCCCCTCCCTATTTTGATGTATTTTGAGAAATTAATCAGTATTTTTGTTTGTTTTGTTTATTTTTTTCCCTATTACTTTACTCATTGAGGCAGCTAGACTATGAACTAGACATTCCTTTTGGAAGAGTTTTCAAATCTTTGATTTTTTAAAATTTTAAAAGCCAAGATCTAGCCTTGAGACAAAAAAATTAGAAAAACACCTGACAGGTGAAAGCCAGTTTTTCCTGTCCCCTAGATTGAAGATTCTCTATACCTGTGGAAAAGGAGAGAAGTGAGAGGAAAAGAAAAGAGCCTGGATGCTGGGTACTTGAAAAAGGACCTGTGCCCAGCTTTCTCCTGGATTCATTCTGAAGGAGGGTGGGGTATAAGTTTAAGGGATGATAGAACATCTCCCTCTGCATAATTTTGGGGAATTCAAGAACAGAAGGAACAGCATTTTTTCTATTTAATCTGGAGTTCACCCTATGTTTACCCTATGCTAGAGTTCACCCTATGCTAGCCCAGGAACAATATAGTAGAGATGGCAGTATGGTATGTTAGAGTTACAAAGGCGGACTCAAATAGCCTCACAGCCTAACTTCGTGGCTCAGCATAATGGTTGGAGGAGCAGCAGATCATTTCCCATAAGCCAGAGGCCAGTAGAGGGATGGGGTATGGACTTTTAGTGTCTCATTAATTTTATCACTCTCCCAAAAGTTACAGAAACTAGTGTCCAATACAAGGAGGACACAACTGTCAGCTTTGTGGACTGACAACCGGAACATACGTCTCAGCAGGTAGTAGGATGATCAGATATTGACAATTAACAACAGATGATATCCCCCAGAACATATATTTAATCCCAATGTAACTGGGTTTGGGAGAGGGAACCTTGAGTTGACTGAGATTACTTTTCCAGCATCTAGTGTAATGGGGTCTTGAAATAGAAATTAAAACAACATTTCTTGTATACCTGAGTTTGTGGACGAAGATTTGTACCTTCTATTGTCAATAGTGATAAATCTGTGCAAGTTTCATATCTTAATATTGGTAAATAAAGTCTTGTTTAGGTTCAATATGATCTATCAAAAACATGACAATATAACAATTTTAATTGGTATATAAATTCAGATCTCAGTCCCAGGCAGATAGATGCTCAAATGGTAATTCTACCAGCACTAGCTAACATTTACGAAATACATGCTATGTGCCAGAACTTGTCGTAAACCATTTAGAAGGCCTATTTTGAAATGCTGGCAAACCAATTACAACAGTGCATCAAAAAGCTTATCCACCATGATCAAGTAGGCTTCATCCCGGGGATGTAAGGCTGGTTCAACATATACAAGTCTATAAACGTAATTCACCACATAAACAGAACCAAAGATAAAAACCATATGATTATCTCAATTGATGCAGAGAAGGCCTTTGACAAAATTCAACAGCGCTTTATGCTAAAAACCCTCAATAAACTAGGTATTGACGGAACGTATCTCAAAATAATCAAAGCTATTTATGACAAACCAACAGCCAATATCATACTGAATGGGCAAAAACTGGAAGCATTCCCTTTGAAATCTGGCACTAGACAAGGATGCCCTCTCTCACCACTCCTATTCAATATAGTATTGGAAGTTCTAGCCAGAGCAATCAGGCAAGAAAAAGAAATAAAGGGTATTCAAATAGGAAAGGAAGAAGTCAAATTGTCTCTATTTGCAGACAACATGATTGTATATCTAGAAGACCCCATCGTCTCAGCCCAAAATCTCCTGAAACTGATAAGCAACTTCAGCAAAGTCTCAGGATACAAAATCAATGTGCAAAAATCACAAGCATTCCTATACACCAATAACAGACTTAAAGAGAGCCAAATCAAGAACGAACTGCCATTCACAATTGCTACAAAGAGAATCAAATACCTAGGAATACAACTAACAAGGAATGTAAAGGACCTCTTCAAGGAGAACTACAAACCACTGCTCAACGAAATAAGAGAGGACACAAACAGATGGAGAAACATTTCATGTTCATGGTTAGAAAGAATCAATATCGTGAAAATGGCCATACTGCCTAAAGTAATTTACAGATTCAATGCTCTCCCCCATCAAGCTACCAATGACCTTCTTCACAGAACTGGAAAAAACCACCTTAAACTTCATATGGAACCGAAAGAGAGCCCACATAGCCAAGTCAATTCTAAGCAAAAAGAACAAAGTGGGAGGCATCACACTACCAGACTTCAAACTATACTACAAGGCTACAGTAATCAAAACAGCATGGTACTGGTACCAAAACAGAGATATAGACCAATGGAACAGAACAGAGGTCTTGGAGGCAACACAACACATCTACAACCATCCAATCTTTGACAAACCTGACAAAAGCAATGGGGAAAGGAGTCCCTGTTTAATAAATAGTGTTGGGAAAACTGGCTAGCCATATGCAGAAAGCAGAAACTGGACCCCTTCCTGACACCTTACACTAAAATTAACTCCAGATGGATTAAAGGCTTAAACATAAGACCTACCACCATAAAAACCCTAGAAGAAAATCTAGGCAAAACCATTCAGGACATAGGTGTAGGCAAGGACTTCATGACCAAAACACCAAAAGCATTGGCAACAAAAGCCAAAATAGACAAATGAGACCTAATCAAACTCCACAGCTTCTGCACGGCAAAAGAAACAGTCATTAGAGTGAATTGGCAACCAACAGAATGGGAAAAAATTTTTGCAGTCTACCCATCTGACAAAGGGCTGATATCCAGAATCTACAAAGAACTAAAACAGATTTACAAGAAAAAAACAAGCCCATTCAAAAGTGGGCAAAGGATATGAACAGACACTTTACAAAAGAAGACATACATGAGGCCAACAAACATGAAAAAATGCTCATCATCACTGGTCATTAGAGAAATGCAAATCAAAACTACATTGAGACACCATCTCACGCCAGTTAGAATGGCGATCATTAAAAAATCTGGAGACAACAGATGCTGGAGAGGAAGTGAACAAATAGGAACACTTTTACGCTGTTGGTGGGAGTGTAAATTAGTTCAACCATTGTAGAAGACAGTGTGGCGATTCCTCAAGGACCTAGAAATAGAAATTCCATTTGACCCAGCAATCCCATTACTGGGTATATATCCAAAGGATTATAAATCTTTCTACTATAAGGACACATGCACGTGAATGTTCATTGCAGCACAGTTTACAATAGCAAAGACCTGGAACCAACCCAAATGCCCATCGATGATAGACTGGACAGGGAAAATGTGGCACATATATACACCATGGAATACTATGCAGCCATCAAAAAATGATGAGTTCATGTCCTTTGTAGGGACATGGATGAACCTGGAAACCATCATTCTCAGCAAACTGAAACAAGTACAGAAAATCAAACACCACATGTTCTCACTCAGGTGAGTATTGAACAATGAGAACACATGGACACAGGGAGGGGGAGCATCACACACTGGGGTCTGTCAGGGGGAAATAGGGGAGGGACAGCAGGGGGTGGGGAGTTGGGGAGAGATGGCATGGGGGAGAAATGCTAGATATAGGTGATGGGGGAGGAAGGAAGCAAATCACACTGCCGTGTGTGTACCTGTGCAACAATCTTGCATGTTCTTCACATGTACCCCAAACCTAAAATGCAATTAAAAAAAAAAAGATAAGAAAGCCTATTTTGTTTAATCCTATTAATAATCCTATGAGATGAGGAAGCTAAATAAATTGCCAAAGTTTACAAAGTTTGAACTTTGTGAGATACAAGAATCTTTAGCATAAGCATTATGCCTAAAAATGAATGAAATGTTGACTGCATCTTTAAAGTTACATCAACTCATAAAAATCCATGATTTTCCTAATCTTTAGTGTTTTTGTGTTAGAAAGTCTAAAATAAATTCAAGAGGCCTCTTACTCAAGACACATCCTATAGTCTTGGTTTCTGTTTAACTCAAGTTTCCAGAGAAATCAAGATTGCTGTGACCATGTTTCCATAGATAATCTGTCATTGTGCTGGGCCTTTCCCCTCAGTCCTTCCCATTTGGCCCTGGACTCCCAAATCACTATTTTATGTTTCACAGTTAAGCTTCTGTATTTTAATTTGTTTTTCTGACCTGGCTCTGGGTCCCTGAAAACTATTTGTTTATTTTTCCTAGGTCAATTACTTCATTCTGAAACCCAATATTCAGGAAAGTGGTAGAAAAAGGAGGCCTGGTTTTCAAAAATACTCTTAGTAAGAGTAATTTGGTTTTGTCTTCTAATGCTGTGTTAGAAACCGTCTCAATTAGTAAAAACTAGCCTAAATAAGAGAAGAAGGCTTTTTCTGACCTTTACTTGACTTACAATACTTTAATAACATCTGCTTTGAAATATGATTCTCATCTTGCCATTTCCCCCTCATAGTATATAGTCATATGCAATTTTCTTTCATACCTCTCACCTAGGAATATGATATTGTTTTGAAGAAAAGTTTGAAAGTTAAACACAAATCTTTACTGAGAGTATTTGATATCTTTGTTATAAAAAATATGACTGAATAAAGTTACTCTTGAAGTTCAGTTCTATTCTTATCCTTAAATTAAAGTTTAAAGAAAGGTAAGGGATTAGCAGTTATTATTAGATTTTTATGTTAAAAATTATGAACTTTCAATATATAAATTTCGGTTTTTCCCAATAGGCTTTATTGCTTCCTCTGTCTTTTCATATTCCTGTGCTGTCCATCAACTGTTTCCTATCCTTTTGGGATTTTCCTTAATTTCTGTTTGTATTACAATATCATATTTCTTTTATTTTAAATGATTTTAATTTCATTTTTAATATATAGTGAGAACACACTGTAATAATTTCTTTCACTTCTTTTAGCTTTCAAAATAACTTTGTCTTTTAAAATTTTTGCCTTCTGAATTAAGCATTTTAGAGTCTACATAGAAATAAATATTCTCTTTTCTCTGAATTTTCTGTATTTATAGAAAAGAGTTCCATGTATCCAAATACTTTTTAAATGTAGAGATGCTTGGTAAAACAGAATCTCCAGTGTAATTAATATTTCTTCATTTGGATAATTCCACTGACAAAATTATGTGCAATAATTTGCAACTTTATGTATGCTTTTAGGTTCGAAGAAGTGTAGTTTTCTTTCTTTGTTCCCACAATAAAAATAGCTTTATTGTATTTTTATCTAATTGTGAAGGTAGCACATGTTTAGAGTTCATAATACCTATATTATAAAACAATTTAGCAGTTGTATGCAGTAGATTAGGTATACATGTAGCAACATAGATCTAAAAATTATAGTATTATATAAAAATGTAAGGAACAGGATATCATACTAAGTAAATCTAAATACACAAAATACAAAAATATGCTTTGTAGAAATACATACAAACTAAAAGATTTATATAAAATACATTGCAATAATGTGTGTGTGTGATGGGAGGAGATATTGGGTGATGTACATGGGAAATGGAGATAAAAGAGAATAAAAGAAGAAATTTCAGATAATAAAGAAATGTACAAAGAAGTTAAAATAATCGTCAATCCCACTACTTGGTGATGATCACAGTTAATATGTTTTGACGTATGGCCATCCAGATAACACAAACGCACTTTAAAGTAGAACTATAATCTGTTTTACAATCTTTATTTTTAACAATAATACAATATAAATGTATTTATATATAACTATTTTCATGTAGTACATTCATGGATGTGCATAACTTATTTAATGACTACCTTATTGATATATATTTAGATTATTTGCAGTTTTTGGTTATAACCAAAGTTATAACCAAGCATTCTTGTACCTACAGCTTTATCTATTTGCTTTTTATAACCAATATTATAACCAAACATTCTTATACCTACAGCTTTGTCTATTTGCTTTTTGTTAGAAATTCGCATTTAAGTTAATGAAACAAGCTGGGCACAGTGGCTCACACCTGTAATCCCTGCACTTTGGGAAGGCTGAGGCGGGCAGATCTCAGATTGTACCACGTTGCCCAGGCTGGTCTTGAACTCCTAGGCGGGCTTGAGCCTAGGAGTTCAAGACCAGCCTGGGCAACGTGGTACAATCCCATCTCTACAAAAAAATACCAAAATTGGCAGGGCTTGGTGGTGCATGCCTGTACCCTAGCTGCTTGGGAGGCTGAGGTGGGACAATCACTTGAGTCCAGGAGATGGAGACTGTGGTGAGCCATGATTGCTCCACCGCACTCCAGCCTATGTGACACAGTGAGACACTGTCAAGAAAAAAATATTGAAACATGTTATCAAATTGCTCTCCAGAAATGTACCATTTTTATATTCCCAATATGAAACTTTAAACCTTGAAAAAAACACAGAAACAAACAAAAGAAACCAACAAAAACAAAATTATCTCCATATTCCAGACCATCCAAATGTCCAGCTCTCAGCCATAGCCCAAATTTACTCACAGTTTTCTCTGTTCAGTGTTACGTGAGATGAAAGACTATGAAACACACTAATGTCAGTGCACAACTTACCATTTAGCATTGCCTTTGTCAGATCTAAGCATCAGGGACTGAGAGAAAGCAGAAGGGATATACCTAGAACTGCCTCTTATTTATATGTATTCACTTCAGTACTACATCAACTTTCTTGGGCTAAGTTTTGTATGTGCATCAGAATCCTGAAGTTAAAAATAAATTAAAGCCTTTTGCCGGGTGTAGTGGCTCACGCCTATAATCCAAGCATTTTGGGAGACTGAGGTGGGTGGATCACTTGAGGTCAGGAGTTCGAGACCAGCCTGGCCAACATGGTGAAACCCCATCTCTACTAAAATACAAAAAATTTGGCGTGGTGGCATGCCTGTAATCCCCGCTACTCTGGAGGCTGAGGCAGGAGAATCGCTTAAACCTGGGAGGTGCAGGTTGTAGTGAGCCAAGATTGCACCACTGCACTCCAACCTGGGCAACAGTAAGACCCCATCTCAAAAAAAAAAAAAAAAAAAAAAAATTAAAGCCTTTCATTACTAATAGTGGAACCTGTGCTCTGAGAAATTGTGTTTTCTACTTCTCAGCCTCATTTCTAAAAAAAAAATTCCTAATTTTCCTTGATGGTTCTGACATCAGTGATAATCCTATGCCCTAAATAGTTGAATGGGTTTTCAAACATAGCAACCAAATCAGACAGCAGTTCCGGTGCCTCAGCTGGAGCGGCTTGGTGAGGTGGGCTGAGCCATGCTGTTGAGCCTGGCAGACTCTGAGCTTTGCCTATACCCATGCACTGCAGGTCCTTGGGCTAGTCACTTTACTCCCCTAAGTCTCACTTTCTTCAACTATTTCATGAAGATAAGGATATTCGCTTGGCTCTCTCTAGTATTTGGATAAAATATCTAAACAAACATTTGTTAGTAAGTTAACTATTAGGAATAATAAGGTAACAATTAGGAATGATGAATGAGAAATGCCTAGAACCTAGCAAATATTATTAAGATAAAATATAGGGATGTTGTTGGAGAGAAGCACATGGTGAAAAACTTCAAATAGTCCTGATGGCTGGTAGGAGTCCGTGGTTAGGTACTGGGACCAGTATGAATCTAAAATGTGGGAATTGATATTGACAGGTTAGAGGAAGAAAGGGAGTTACTCTCAATAATGCCTGGCACTCTGGGTTATCAACAGCCTCTCCAAATGGAAAACACCCATGTAGCTTTTAATAACGTGCAAATGTGAATAATCAACTAATCAAGGCAAAGTCCTTAAGCTTTATCTACCCAATATCATCGCTATACCCAAAGCCACTTTGCAGAAAGAATTGCTAGGTGCATATTTTCTTAATGCTACTATGTGGCAGGAATTTAAATTGAAAATCTCTTTTCAAGGCACATATGCATTAAAAGAATATTATTCAAAGCTATCTGAGTGGTAATTACTATGTAAAGGCGAATTGACCTAATTAATCTAATGTGGGTCAGCACCCAAAGAAGAGCATTTTCAAATGATATTTTAAAAAAGAAACTCCAAGAGGAATTTCTTTAAGTGAACCTCCTTAAATTTAGTGACTCTGGTTTATTTCTTGCACACAGATACTATATTGCTGGAGTGCCTGAGCAGGGATAAAAAGAGATAGAGACTAATTCTCTGAGGATACTAAGGAATTTTCTGTTCATCACTCAGGGGAAGACACTATATAAATTACATTATAACAATACTGCCTCTTTCTGATAACATACCACTGAGAGAAGAATTCAACATGATAAGAAGTCAAATTTACTATCATACTGTTTTGATTCTCTTGGTGATGTGATAAAGTGCATGCGGATTCCTGCTTTTTATTTGATTAACTGCAGCTTCTCTGAATGCCAACTTGTCCATTAGAAGTCTTGACTGCAAAATATAAACTGGGTCTGATAATATCTGGGTCCTATGACTATGGAAGGAACGTATAATCCACACCCATGATAGACAAAATAATGGATCCTGAAGATGTCCACACATTCTAATCCCAGAAATTCCATAAATATGTTACCTTACAATGGCAAACGGGACTGTGCACATGTGAAATTAAGGATCTTGAGATGAGATTATCCTGGATTATCTGAATGGGCTCAGTGTAATCCCAAGGGTCGTCAGTGTAATCCCAAGGAGGGAGGCAGGAGAGTCAGAGTCAGAGAAGGAGATGTGACGAAGGAGCAGAGGTCAGAGAGAGAATGAGAGAGGGAGCTAGATTTGAAGATGCCACATGGCTGGCCTCAAAAATGGAAGAAGGGCCCTAAGTTACAGAAAGAATGCAGTCCTGGGATTTTGAAATCAAGCACTAGCCTTTATTTTCACTCAGGGACACTGATTTTTTGGACTTCTGGCCACCAAAACATAAATTTGCATTGTAAGGTAATAAATGTGTGCTATTTAAAGCTGCTAAGTTTGTGGTAATTAATTTGTTACAACAGTAACAGAAACTAATACCATGTTTTTGGACTCATGACACAGAGCTACCTTCATATCATTTTAATTGGGTTGAACTGACTTTCCCAAATTGTGTGGTAATCCAAGACAGAACTGTGACCACAAACCAGGGAGACCCTACAGCAGAAGATCTGGCTTTGCTTTTTTATTTTCAGCATAAACTCACTTCACTTCTTTGTTCCTATATATTTTCAGGCTTTTTGAGAAATGGAGTGCTAGTGAAGGTTTGTAAGTGTGGGAAGAAACCAGTCCTTTCATGAGTTAATTCCTCTCTCGCAGGTTTTAAGACTCAAAGACAGTATCTGAAAACATATTTACAACTATAAACAGTGTCTTTTAATCATTTGGCTTCTGTTTTGTGCTCAGAAGTAAACAAGAGTGAACCACTTGGAGGAGGAGGAGAAGTTCACAAAACCTTTAGAAGGTGGGTAAGTGTCTTCACCAGGAGTCACAAGCTGTGGATATGCCGTTGGGCAGCTGACGAAAATTTCACATGGGGCCAAGGAGCTGAATAACGATAACATTAACATCTACTGTGCTAAGGAGCACTTGAATCACAGTAATGAACATATGCATTATCTCACTGTCCCATACTTATCCCTTTTTTCATTTGAGGAAATTAAAACTTAAGAAATGGCACTATTTCCAACTTACATATGGTGGACTCACTGTACACTTATGTTGTTACCTCTATTCTATATCCTTTATCTTCTCCACATCAGAACCTAACAACTTGGAAAATTTTCGATGTGATGCAGTCATGGTGGGTTCATTTTCTTGATTTTCTAAGTGTGCTGCCTACCTGGGAAAATTCCTGAGAATGCAAGAAGAGTTTACTAGAGGAAACATGTTATCACCAAGCAAAGTCCTATTGCCAAATGCAGGTAGTAGAGAATGGCTAGACAATGCAACAAGCTTGGCTTTCTCTGAAGTGCACTAGTTCTTATTGGCCCAGTGGAAAAGCTTGCTAACTGATGCCATGATGGTGACTTCATTAGAAGTAAGGTAGACAATGAAAATACATATTTTGCACATTTTGATTCCAATCATTGCAATCGTTCCACTGAGGAAGAAAAGCTAAAGGAATTCAATGAGACCAATTAGGATAAATAACAAGCTTTCTGATGAGCATGGATGAAAGGTAGACAGGATGACACCCCCCAAGGTATTGGAGTAACTCAGCAAAGATCACTGGGAATGAAGACTAATACTTAGAACAAGACAAACATGCTAAAGAATGGCTGGGCATGGAGTTTGAAATCAGCCTGGGCAACATAGCAAGACCATGTCTCTACAAAAAAAAAATAATTAAAAATTGGTCAGGCATGGTGGTGTGTGTCTATAGTCCCAGCTCCTCGAGAGGCTGAGGTGGGAGGAGGATTACTTAAGCCTAGGAGGTCAAAGCTGCAGTAAGCTACAGTTGAGCCACTGCATCCAGCTTGGGCAACAATGAGACCATCTCCTTAAAAAAAAAAAAAAAAAAGCTAAAAAAACATTAAATTCAGATCAGAAACAGTTCTGGGAAGAGAAAGGCCACAGTTTGAAAATAATGATGCTAGGTTAACATACAATGATGAAGAAGTAGAACTGCTCTACTCCTGTTTTACTACCTTTTTCCCTCCTGGGCAAAGAAATGACCCATCAGAGTTGAGTGAAAAGGATAGGAATAATAAGGAATTGGAGGCCCAACTTGTTTAAGATTCCACATCTAAATCACTGTATCCCAAGGGATGGTAATATATTGATTGAGAAAACAGGTTTTGGTGGAGTCAGATGTAGTATCTACTGTGCTCTCCTGGCCAATGGTTTGACAGCAATAAATTTCAGTAGTAACTACCTCACAGGGCTACGGTGATAATTCAGTGTAAAGCACTTTAACATAGTATCTGGGACATAATAAATACATGATAGCTATTCATTTTATCATTTGGTATTTTCATTGACTAATTGAAATGACATCAGTAATCTTTAAGAAATTGTGCAAAAAGAATAAATATCATGAACAGTCAATAAGACTAGAACTAATAATTTTAAAGATAGTTTTTCTAATTTATAAAGTAAGTAGTGATCCTAGGAATAGCATGAGTTCAGTAAGAATAAGCCATACCAACCCAAGTGCATTTTCCTTTTTTTAAAGGACTACTTACTGGAAATCAAAAGAATTTTATGTACAAAGAGTATTAGGATTTCAGCATGACCAAGAATCTCTTTTGAAAGAGTCTTATGAAAGAACTGTGGGCTGCTTATGACCGTGAGGGAGATTTTTAACTTGCTGAAAAGCCGAAATGCTGCTAGTTAAGAAATATTCCAAATCAAGAAAAAATGTATTAGGAGGAATAACTTAGAGGGTGGTCCCTCGGCCCTAAATTTTTCAACAGTTTCACCAATGACTGCCATGCTGACATCTGCAGGATGCTGATCAATGAAATGATGTTGGGTTACAAAATTCAAATTCAAAATATTTTGAAATGGCTGAAACAACAGATCAAGTCTAACACTAAGAAGTTTGTCTATAAAAATAGTCTAGTCTTTTACTTTTGTTCAATTTCAAGCAGAGGATGGGGTACATGTCTTAGAAGCTTATATTATTTAAAGGTTTTATTCAAGAGCAAGACCTTGAATGTCAACCTAAAACAATAAAAAAAAAAGGTCAGAATACAGTTTAAAGAGAATTTATTCAAGCACAAAGGTTGAGGGCTACATCCTAGGACACACTTCCAGGTTGCCTTGGGACTTGCTCTGGAGAACAAAAGAGTGGCTCAAAGTTTTAAAGAAAAAAAAAGAACAAATCAGGAGAAGGGTTGATTACAGAAGTTATTTGTCAGTAATTCTCACTGGTTTAAAAAAATAAGACTGGGTGGTGATTGACTATACATTGCTAAATGGTATTTCGTGGCTATTTGGCATCAAGATAGCCTATGGCCCACATAACAAGTGGCTCCAAGAGGTAATTATTTCGCTCAAGGGGGAGTGAGATATGACTGGTGTTACATTTTAAATGCCTTTCTGGGCCTGCTAATTTAAAGGGACTCACATTCCTCAGATAAAAGGGATTTTTTTCTTTTTTATTTCCCCCCCTTTTGATGAAAATCTTTCTTCTTGAAAGCACTTATGATCAAAATCTGACTGTTAAAGTGTCCCTTGTCACTGGGAAGGCTCATTTCCAGATAGTCCTGTCCCATGTCAAAGGGGGGAAAGACAGGCAATCTCAGTGAGGATTTTTTTAAAGAGTGCCCCAAAGCTGATTTGGGATGGCATCACAGAGTAGCAGAAGTGAGAACTCGGTCAAGCCATTGATTTATGTAGCTGCTGCTGCCTGTTGAAACATAAACACCATGATTTTAGTTTTCTCAGAAGTAACTCATAAGGATTATAACCAAAGAGAATTGGTATGCCAGAATGGAAAAACAAAAACAAAAACACCCAAACCTGTTCCTTTAGAAAGCCAATTAAAAACATCATGAAGAAAATTAAATCCAGGTTCTTCTTTTGAAACTTACTATAGCCATGAAATAATTCGGGATTTAGTCCAAATGGTAGGAAAATAATAAAACTCAGAAACAATGGTCAGGGCTAGAATCTAATAACAGGTATGCTATAGTTTTTCTCTGAAACTTAATTTCTCTCTCCAGTTTCCCATTTCTACCAAAGATAGATAAATCTTTGGTAGGACCAATTTACCTAACACCAATACTACATAAATTTTAGTATTATATTTGGCCTGATTATTTCCATAAAATATAACAAGAATAGTGATTGGCTATATAGGCTTCCTTTTTATTTTTTATTTATTTTTTCTGTCTTTACATGCTGTTAACAAGGCTCCTTTTTAAGTTGGTTTTGCTGGAACTCGATCATAAGGAATTGCAGATTAGACTTTTAAAAGCTTCTTGAAGTTATAAAGCCAAGCCAAAAACTCAGCATCAGACTGTGCCTTTAATACCTGTATGAATTGGGTGAATTCCTCTCTTTTGAGGTCCCCCAAATATCTGGAGGTTCCTGGCCCTATCAGAAAGCAATACTTTTTACTTACCACAAGGTCAGGAACCTTGTAAGAGAATCATGTAGACAAGGTACCAGGCTAGTTCTGTAAAGTCAAGTTAATTCCTCAAAGCAGTCTGGTCATATCTGAAAAGATGTCATTCCACTCAAAGCCTTGGGAAAATTACCAGTGTCTCCAGTTATGTCCTGTTGTAAAAGAAAACATTTTTATTGAACTTATGTAAATTCCTTTATTGCTATAAAATAAGAATACTCACAGTTTCTGAATTCTGGAGGAATCAGGTAGAGAGAAAGGCACCATTTTTGTTCACAGAAATGTGCTTGGCTGGGCATGGTGGCTCACGTCCATAATCCTAGCACTTTGGTAGGCTGAGGCAGGTGGATCATTTGAAGCCAGTAGTTTGAGATTAGCCTGGCCAACATGGTGAAACCTCATCTCTACTAAAAATACAAAAATTAGCTGGGTGTGGTGGCACACACATGTAATCCCAGCTACTATGGAGGGTGAGGCATGAGAATCACTTGAACCTAGGAGGTGGAGGTTGCAGTGGGCTGAGATTGTGCCACTGCATTGTAGCCTGGTGGCAGAGTGAGACCCTGTTTGAAAAAAAAAAAAAAAAAAAGTGTACTTTGCCCAAATTGCTGTAAGCTATAAATAGCTCAAAAGAAAAAAAGTTTGACTCTGGGAAAAAAAATATTACTACTTCAGATGGAGCCCTTTAATGAATAGGGCAAAGAAGATATTTGTAGCTTCTAGGGCCTAATATTTAAATATGTAAAAAGCAGGCACAACTGGAGGACAACACATCTAAATCTTTAAAAATCAAGGGTCTCACTTTTACATTGAATCCTGGCTCCCCAAAAAAGAAGTAAAGAAACACCATGACACTAGATCACACAGGCTTCCCCAGTGTACCTCACTACAAAGACATTCTCCTGGCTGGTAGGTAACTCAATGTCAATCAGCCCCCTCTGTGAACAGCCCATCCCCCATAAGAGTTTTATCCCTTGGTGGTGAGCACTCTCATGACTCCAAGTGTGCATACCTTCACTTTTATTTAAATGCATAAGGATTTTTTCTTTTCTTTTTTTTTTTTTTTTTTTTTGAGATGGAGTCTTGCTCTGCTACCTAGGCTGGAGTGCAGTGGTGTGATCTTGGCTTGCTACAACCTCTGCCTCCCGGGTTCAGGCGATTCTCCTGCCTCAGCCTACTGAGTAGCTGGGACTACAGGCATGTACCACCATGCTTGGCTCATTTTTTTGTGTTTTTAGTAGAGATGGGGTTTCACCATGTTGGTCAGGCTGGTCTTGAACTCCTGTCCTCAAATGATCCACCCACCTCAGCCTCCCAAAGTGCTGGGGTTACAGGCATGAGCCACCATGCCCAGGCCCCAAGGATTTTCATAGTTTTGAATTTTACATTTAAGTCTTTAATATGTCTTGAGTTAATTTTTATATAAGGTGTAAGGAAGGGGTCTGGTTTTGATTTTCTGCATATGCTAACCAGTTTTCCCAGCACCATATATTAAATAGGGAATCCCTTCCCCCATTGCTTGTTTTTGTCAGATTTGTTGAAGATCAGATGGCTGTAGATGTGTGGTCTTATTTCTGATATCTCTATTCTGTTCCATTGGTCAATGTGTCTGTTTTTGTACCAGTACCATGCTGTTTTGGTTACTGTATCCTTGTAGTATAGTTTGAAGTCAGGCAACATTATACCTCCAGCTTTGTTCTTTTTGCTAGAATTGTCTTGGCTATATGGGCTCTTTTTTGGTCCCATATGAATTTTAAAGTAGTTTTTTTCTAAATCTGTGAAGAATATCAATGATAGTTTAATGGGAATAGCATTGAATTTATAAGGCTGGGTGCAGTGGCTCATGCCTGTTATCCCAGCACTTTGGGAGCCTGAGGTGGGCAGATCACCTGAGGTCAGGAGTTCAAGACCAGCCTGACCAACATGGTGAAACCTCATCTCTAGTAAAAATACAAAATTAGCTGGGTGTGGTGGTGCATGCCTCTAATCCCAGCTACTCTGGAGGCTGAGGCAGGAGAATTGCTTGAACCCATAAGGTGGAGATTGCAGTGAGCCGAGATTGCACCATTGCACTCCAGCCTGGGCAGCAAGAGCGAAACTCCATCTCAAAAAAAAAAAAAAAAAAAAAAAAGCATTGAATCTATATGTTATTTTGGGCAGTATGGCCATCTACGTCTAGAACATTTAGGACATTTAAGGACATAGCCACTGGCAAAGATTTCATGATGAAAACATCAAAAGCAATTATAACAAAAGCAAAAATTGGCAAATGAAATGGAATTAAACTAAAGAGCCCTGCACAGCAAAAGATACTATCATCAGAGTGAACAGACAACCTAGAGAATGGGAGAAAATTTTTGCAAGCTATCCATCTTACAAAGATCTAATATCCAGAATCTACAAGGAGCTTAACCAAATTTACAAGAAAAAAACAACCCCATTAAAAAGTAAGCAAAGAACACGAACAGACACTTCTCAAAAGAAGACATACATGCGGCCAACAAACATGAAAAAAGCTCAGCATCACTGATCATTAGAGAAATACAAATCAAAACCACAATGAGATATCATCTCATGCCAGTCAGAATGGCGGTTATTAAAAAGTCAAGAAACAACAGATGCTGGGGAAGTTATGGAGAAATAGGAATATTTTTATACTGTTGGTGGGAATGTAAATTAGTTCAATCATTGTGGAAGACAGTGTGGTGATTCCTCAAAGACCTAGGCAGAAATACCATTTGATCCAGCAACCCAATTACTAGGTATATACCCAAAGGAATATAAATCATACTATTATAAAGATACATGCACACGTATGTTCATTGCAGCACTGTTCACAATAGCAAAGACACTGAATCAACCTAGAGGTCTATTAATGATAGACTGGATAAAGAAAATGTGGTAATGTGGTACATATACACCACAAAACACTATGCAGCCATAAAAAGGAACAAGATAATTTCCTTTCCAGGGACATGGGTGGAGCTGGAAGCCATTATCCTCAGCAAACTAACACAGGAACAGAAAACCAAACACCACGTGTTCTTGATGATAAGTGACAGCTGAAAAATGAGAGCACATGGACACACTGGGGCCTGTTGGGAGAGGGTGAGGGGAGGGGAGACCATCAGGATAAATAGCTAATGCATGTGGGGCTTAATATCTAGGTAACTGGTTGATAGGTGTAGCAAACTAAAACTGCCTTTGCAAAATTATAACTGAGGAAATTATGACAGTGAAAGAAATCAGACCTAACTGACTCCATCTTGCTTCTAAACTTTAAGCTGTCCTTGTTCATCCTTCAGCATAGGCCAAAATAACTTTGGGAAGGAAATTAGCTAATGGTTTGACTCTGAAACAAAATTGATAACAGCTCTTTCCTGCAAAACACTCCTTCTTGCCTAGAAACCAGTCTGCCTTTGGAGAACTAGCAAATTAGCTACAAGATCCGAAATTGCAGTTTAGGGGTCATGCAGCCTCTGGCTTCAAATGTCTGAACCTCCCCAAATTGCTCCTGGAGATAACATCACTATTGTAAAATCTAAGACCAGTGCTTGAGATATTTTGCAGACCCTTTACTGATGGATCAGCTGATAGCACACAGACCAGTAATCTGGCTCAACCAGTTCTTCCAACTCACCCAGGAACAGAAAACAGCAAGAAAAACTCAGTTGGACCCCTTATGATTCCATCTCCAACCTGACCAATCAGCACTTTCCACTTCCCTACCCACTATCCACCAGAAACTCTGATCCCTGAATGCTCAAGAAGACTGATTTGATTAATAATAAAACTCTGGGGCCAGGCGCAGTGGCTCACTTTTGTAATCCCAGCACTTTGGGAGGTCAAGGTGGGCAGATCACCTGAGGTCAGGAGTTTGAGATCAGCCTGGCCAAAATGATGAAACGTTGTCTCTACTAAAAATACAAAAATTAGCTGGGCACGGTGGCAGGTGCCTGTAATCCCAGCTGCTCAGGAGGCTGAGGAAGGAGAATCACTTGAACCTGGGAAGCGGAGGTTGCAGTGAGCTGAGATTGTGCCACTGTACGCAGAGTGAGACCCTGTCTCAAAACAAAAACAAAAACAAACCAAAAAAATACTCTGGTCTCCTGCACAGGCAGCTCTGCATGAATTACTCTTTCTCCATTGCAATTACCCTGTCTTGATAAATTGGTTCTGTCTAGGCAGCACTGCAAGCTGAACCCCTTGGGCAGTTACATAATCAGTATGGCACACATTTACCTTTGTAACAAACCTGCCCATCCTGCACATGTATTCTGGAATTTAAAATTAAATTAAAATGTAAAAAAAGACTAAATAAAAAAATAATAAATGCACAAGGAAACGAGTATTTCCTTATAGTAACTACCATTCATTGTAACTGTAATCACCCAATGGGTTCACCTTCCCGGCTGCTTAGACACAACGGGTTTGTCAAGACAGGAGAATTGCAATGGTGAAAGAGTAACTGACACAGAGCCGGATGTGTGGGGTGACTAGAGTTTTATTATTACTCAAATCAGTCCTCTGGACCATTCTGGGATCAGAGTTTTAAAGGATAATTTGGTGGGTATGCGCTCAGTAAGTGGGGAGTGCTGATTGGGTGGGTTGAAGATGAGATCACAAGGGGTGGAAGTGAGTTCTTGCTGACTTCCCTTCCTGAGCGGGATGGCAAAACTGTCTGAGCCGGATAATCAGTCTGGGTGCTGCCATCTGCCGCCTCGGAATGCAGGGCCTACAAAATATTTCAAGCACTGATCTTAGATTTTACAACAATGATGTAATTCCCAGGAGCAGTTTGGGGAGGCTCAGACTCTTGCAGCCAGAGGCTGCATGGCCCCTACACCGTGATACTAACTTTGTAGCTAATTTGTTAGTCCTACAAAGGCAGACTGGTTCCCAGGCAAGAAGGGTTTTTTGGGGAAAGGGCTATTATCCATTTTGTTTCAGAATTTAAACTATAAACTAAATTCCTTCCCAAGGCTAGTTCGGCCTACATCCAGGAATGAACAAAGACAGTTTAGAGGTTAGAAGGACGATGGGGTTGGTTAGGTGTGATCTCTTTCATGACAAAATTATTTCCCCAGTTACGATTTTTTCAAAGGCAATTTCACATATGTCAGCCGCCCGCCCCCAGAATGCAGCTCTCACCAGTGATCCACCAGTCATCCTACATACAAAACCAGATTGTCTCACGGTTCACCCATCATCTCTGGTACCTCTGAAAGCCAAAGAGATTGGGTAATTGATGTAAAAGACAGCAGAGTTTTAGACTTGAGAGGAACATGTCTGTGACTCTTCAGACTAAGACCTTAGAAAGCAGATGAGTGGTGACTCTTTCTGTGTCACTGAAGGGGTCTGAGTCATTAGAAGTTCCCTCTAGATTTCTTTTTTTTTTTTGAGATGGAGTTTTGCTCCTGTTGCCCGGGCTGGAGTGCAACGGCGGGATCTCGGCTTACCGAAACCTCCACCTCTCAGGTTCAAGCGATTCTTCTGCCTCAGACTCCCGAGTAGCTGGGATTACAGGCATGCGCCGCCAGGCCCAGCTAACTGTTTGTTTTTAGTAGAGACAAGGTTTCAACATGTTGGTCAGGCTGGTCTTGAACTCCTGACCTCAAGTGATCCACTTGCCTTGTCTTCCCAAAGTGTGGGATTACAGACGTGAGCCACCACACCTGGCCTAGATTTCTTCGTGTAACACTGAAGACAGCAAATAGGAAAGATGAGCTTGAATATCAGCTTTTAACTAAACTGACCTCGGACCACAGAATACCTTTAAAAAAATTCTTTTAAATATCTTATATCAGATTTTAGCCAGGAAAAACAGCTGAAATTCCAGGATTTTGAGCTTTTTTTAACTGAAGCTACCCTCCAAGTGACTCACTAAACCAATAAGCTTTAACCAACATACCTTCACCAAGGACACGTGGGGCATCTGCAGTGAGGTGCAAAGCAGTCCTTACAAGATCCAGAACCACCCTAAAAATGGTTCAGAGTAAAGATGGTTTTGCTAACCACAACGGGAAAACAACCCACATTGATCTGGCCATATTTTTTTAGGGTCTCAGCTTCTCAGCTGATGATTTATACACAGGGACCAAAAGCTGTTTGCCCGCAGAGATGGAAGAAGACAGGAAATCAAAAGTTGTTCATAGAAGGGGAAAGGATCGATAACAAATGGGTTCTCCAAAACGTCAAAAGTCACACAAATATCAAACCACAGGAACTGGTTCCCTGTCTGGGAATTGAACCAGGCCATGGCAGTGAAAGCACAGAACTGTAACTACCAGACTACACGGCGGAGCAGCCTTCATTGAGTCCCACAGCAGCTCCAAAGTAGGCTGTTTGAATTCAGGAAGGACTTGAGCTTTGTTTTAGGTCAGATTCTGGCTCTTTAATTTTGCCAAGAGAATTTCTTTCTTTCTTTCTTTCTTTTTTTTGAGACAGAGTCTCACTCACACCCAGCTAATTTTTGTATTTTTAGTAGAGACGGAGTTTCACCATGTTGGCCAGGATGGTCTCGATCTCTTGACCTCGTGATCCGCCTGCCTCGGCCTCCCAGAGTGCTGGGATTACAGGCGTGGGCCACCACGCCCGGCCGCCGAGAGAATTTCTAAGGCTAGCCATGATACTATTATTTGCCTTAAAAAATTTTTTTTTCCTGATCTCCTAAAAGTACAAATAGGCAATTGCTTAGAATGAGAAATTTTTTTTTTAATTTAGGAGTTATTCTAATTTAAAGGATTCATCTTTTAACCACCAATGATTAGAATTTCCAGTGATATACTTATTCTAATAGCAAGAAAATCCAATTATTATAGCAAAAATTATACCAGAGTCCCTACACCCAAGACTAGTCACACAAATCCTTTTGTTTCATTAATCAAGATTTTGCAGAGGAAACAGAGGCAAACAATGATTGTGGACGGTAACATACATTCAATCTGTTAACGGTGGAGGGTGCCCAGGTTCTTGGTGTCTTGAACAAAGAATTGGCAAAAAGCACAAACAAACAAAGGAAAAAATGAAATAATTTATTGAACATGAAAGTATACTCCACAGTGTGAGAGCGGGCCCGAGCTTGGGGGCTCAAAGTCCTCATTACAGAATTTTTGGTAGTTTAAATACACCCTAGAGGATTCCATTGGTTACTTGGGGTATGTCCTGTGTAATTGGAGAGGATGAAGTTACAAAGTCATTCACTTGACCTATGTCCTATGGAGAGAATATTTTCTGTCATAGCTGAAGTGTGAATCGGCCTTATGTTCTCTGCCTCCAGATCCAATTTTCCTGCCTCATCTTCCCCCCTGAGAGATATAATCCCCATAAATCTTTAAGGGAGGCAGAGGGACCAATTGTCTTTTTTTTCTGTAACTGCTTCATGCTGGCTTGGGGCGCAGTCCTACCTATTGGGGATCACAGAACTCTCGCCCAGCTCAGTCTGCTGGAGGTAGGGTAGCTCCTTGATGGCCAGGGGTGGTGTCTTCATCTGGAACTGAATGGAACCTTTGTTGCATGAGCATCTGAAGCTTGATGGTCTCTAGGTGACAGGGAATGAATTTGATTTACAAAATTTAATGGCAACTTCAGGGAGTGGATGCCTATGCTGTCAGAAATGTTTGTTATAGAGATTTGCAGGAGAAAAAAACCAAAACCTGGTTCTAGAATCTATGTGTTTCCTTAAAGTTTTAGCATGAGCAACTCCATTTTGGTTCGGCTTTGTTTGCTGGGGCCTAGTGCATGAGCTTAGCCCAAAACAATGGCCTCCCATAATTTTGTTAAAAAAATTCCCCTTTTTGGTCAGGTTCTCACTTAGGTGAGAGTGTGACCAAAACTTAGGGTCTTAGTGCCACTCTCAGTTACCATCATTTTGAGTTTCTGGTCTCAGCACATCGTTTATAGGTTTCCTCACAGTGGCACATTTCTTTCAGCTCTTGTTATTTCAGTTGAAGAGAGACCGTATGACATTCTAGAGATGGCTGCATGCAAGCATTTAAAACCTTTGAGAGAGTACAGTGCACCAGGGAGACTATTATTATGACTATTGGAAGGATAATACCAAGAGTTTGAAGTATGCTCCTACCTAAGGTCCCCAAAGCCAAACCTCCTAAAATCAAATAGATCAAAGAATGAGCTAGATAAAGTTTACTCAGTTAACTAAGCAATTTCTTTGCCAATCTCTCATCACTAAATTTCTATAATCTTCATTAGATATACTTCTGAATAGGCCTCAAGTGCCAGCAGCTACATAGGCACTTTTCTGTTTAGCTAATTCTATTATTTAGCATGACTTTCACAAGACAATTTAAAGTCTATTGTGTGACTGTAGCCTTTATAGTAGAATTTGCTGTAGAGCATATTGTGCAGGATACATTTCTAATCATTGCTTCTTTTACTTTAAACCATGGAAAAAGGACCTGACGAATGATGCCCTTTAGAAGAGCGAAGGCCTCCGGGCAATGTTCTTACCCACGATGTGGGTCAAGAGGAGAGAACAAATGTTCTGTTTTTGACTGATTCTGAGGTAACATATGTACCATTAAAGTTTCTTGCCTACATTGGACCTTCATCCTTTATCTATCAAAGTATAAGGTAATCCATGTATAAGGCTTGCTGCAAACTCCTTCACAAATAAAAGTACACCGCATTAGTGTACCTAACAGACCCCTTTTCCACTTCTACTGTTCATAGAGGCATAGAGAGAAAAAACATTCAAAGATAAGAGTTTCCTGACAGTAGAAGTCTTAATCTGTGAACTTGGGAAAAGCTGTTCTCATCAAGGATGGCATCTTCTTCTTGGGAGAAATTTCCTGGTTAACTTGATCTCAAGGGTTCCAGTGGGTGCACAGTTCCAAAAGTGTGGAGGGACCCTTCTCAGCTGCGAGACCGTGAACCCAAAGCCCAAAGTCCCGAAGTGTTGTAGTAGTGTGGATGGCAGGGACAGTCTTTCTCTGATGTTTCCAGAAGATTCAAACCACAAAAAGCTAGCTTTCACCTGGTGAAAAATATGCTGCAGTATAACAATCTACTGTTTTAACATCACCCCTCTTGCATGGGAAAGCTTTTATACAACCAGAAAACATGCATTGAAAATAACAAACGAATGAAATCCCTTTATAAAATGTTTAAATTGCCCACCAGGTGACCATATGTACCTGAAGCTTTAATTGTTTTCCTGGAATATGGGATCAAGCATTAGTTATAAACTATTTCAAACAATTTCAGTATTAGCTGGTTTGACATGAAAATATTTTCTTGATATTCAATTAATTTTTTGTTTTATTTCGGTTAGTAGCTTTATACAAGGAAAGTTGGTGGTTTACAATAATTTAACATAACTACAATTGTGATTGGTAGCATATACTTAGACATTAGAATTCTAGAAATCCCATACAATTTTGGAATATATATTAGTATTATCCATAAAAATATAAGCTAAAGAAGATATAACAGCATTCTGGCAATCCCGTGTACCTAAACACATCAGTTAATCCTATTTCCCTCTTTCTGGATGTTTTCCGGGGCCCTCTGATCCATCCAGAAAGCCAGGCATTAGGAAAGACAATTTTGAAACTGAAGTTTGATTTTGGAATTCCAGATTACCATTAATTATTTATTTTACCAAACTCATGACAGAAATTTTGAAGAAGCAAAAACCTTTTATAACCTTAAAAAACACACACATGGCCAGGCATGGTGGCTCACACCTATAATCCTAGCACTTTGGGAGGCCAAGGCGGGCAGATTGTCTGAGCTTAGAAGTTTGAGACCAGCCCGTCTATACTACAATACAAAAAAATTGGCTGGGCATGGTGGTGTGTGCCTGTGGTCCCAGCTACTCGGTAGGCAGAGGCAGGAGAATTGCTTGAACCCAGGAGGCAGAAGTTGCAGTGAGCCAAGATTGCACCACTGCACTCCAGCCTGGACGACAGAGTGAGACTCCATCTCTAAAACAAACAAACAGACAAAGAAAACAGACAAACACACACACACACACACACACACACACACACATATTCTACTGTTCTTACACACCTTGCATGTAAAATCGTTTCTAATAGTCTTAATTGCATGTTACAATGGCGACTCCTGGAAATTTTAACTTCAATGTAAAACCTAGTAAGTTATGTTCTGTTAAGGTTTCACTGTTTCCAGCATAGGTAGGGCATGGCCAACTTGCTTGTTCCCAGGTGTCTTACCTAGCTAGAAAGCACTCGAGTTGAACAATTTCCAAAAGCTGAAGAAGCAGTTTATGACCTTAAAACATTTAGCAAACCTAATGTTTGAACATAATTTAGAACACATGTTTACATTTGGAAGACAATTGTATTTTACCAATAATCTTTAAAACTGTCTTTATTTCCCAAAGATTAGCAAAGTCACATGAACTAAAAAGCATTACACTTTCTACTTTTCTGACAAAATATTTGATTTAAGTTCTTATTATTATTAAACCAATTAACTTAAAACTTCATAGAGGAGATCAACCAGTTTGCACAGAGCAAACATGGTCAGAGACTGACTGGTAAGATATTGTTTACTTTTGGCAGTTTGCCAGGTTTCTGGTTCTCTCTCCCTGAGTGGCCCTGGTGACCCTGTTTTGACTGTATGCAAACAAACACATTGCCATGAATTAAGAATATTCACAGATAGTTTATAAATTTTGGAGAAACTAGGCAGAGAGAGAAATATGACTGAAATTCTATTTGTAAGGGTATACTCAACATACTTAAAGTATCAGGAAGCATAAAATCTGAAAAGTTAGCTTAAGGATAAAAAGCTGGTGTGCTCCATTAATTCCTGCAGCCTGACAAAAGTAGCCTAGGAATTCTGGACAAAAGTAACGAATGACAGCTTGCTAGAAATGCATAGGAAACAAAATAACTATTCACAGAACCAAACAACAGCTTTCCACTAGCATGTTTTTAGATATATGGATACACAAGCAAAGCCAGAGGAGAATAAACAGCAAACAAATGAATACTAGAAGCAAAAATAAACAAAAACCAGCTCTAAACTTTCATACTCAATTTACCCTGGAGGCTACAGTGTTACCTAGGGCCCCAAAAACCCCACATACTGAATATTTTATTTCTAATATGCAATTCAGTATCCTTAAGTTCACCAATATCACTATACATTCTGTGTAATCAAGAAATTCACTTGAGGCATATGACCAATAAGTGCTTTAGCACTATCCATGCAAAACAGTAAACACAGTGTGAAGCAATGCAAGCATGTATGTGAAATTTGGCTTCACACTAAATCCAGCTTCATGCTTAACTATATTAAAAAAGAATTTCCAAGCTGCCAATGCATTTTTACAATACTTCTTACTTTAATCAAGACTAAGAGCTTTAATTAAGAAAATGTTAATTAGTCAAATGTTTCCAATTCGTTATCATGTTTTAAAGAATATTTTATTATTTAAACTTTTTCCACTCCTTTCTTCCCTACTTAATTCCTTACTACATTGTTTCATAAATAACCTTTTCAAATCTGTAGTTTGAACTAACTTTTAGATAACTTCTGAATTGGACAAAATTATTATTTCTCCACTAATAACATAACCCTTTCTGGCACATTTTGTATACAGAATTACATGTTAACTAGAATTTTATCCTTAGTAAACTAAAATTTTAGTGAAACCCTAAAACTCAAGAAATCCTGAACTATTAGATATGGATATTTATAGGTAAGAACAATTCCACATTTTTAGAAATATTCCTCCACATTACAACTCTTTTTTAATAGGAAATGACCCAGACATCAAATGAGCATTGAAAATAATTTTATTTTAATTTACAGTAAAAGTTTACCTAAAACAATTATCCTATACTTTGTACTTAAGTTTTTACTTTTAACAAGGGAGACCTGAGACATCAATCAACACATGTAAAACAAATACTGGTTTGGCCCAGAAAGGCGGGACAACTCTAGGCCAGGAGGGGGGATTGAAGGCTTTCAGATCACAGGTGGGAGACAAACTGTTGCATTCTGTCGAGTTTCTGATTACCCTTTCCAAAGGAAGCAATCAGATACACATTTACCTCAGTGAGACTTTGAAGAGAATGGGAGGCAGGCTCACACCAAGCAGCTCCCCACTTGAATTAACACTGACATTTAAAAATATCTAGCAAAGACAAATGTAAAATTCAGACAAAATGTATGCTGACAATTCTGAAGGCCTTTTTAATTTTATTCCACCAATAATTTTAAAGCTAGCTTGTTTAGTAAAGTTATACTTTAGTCACATGAACTTGAAAATTGCTTAGGCTTATTTACTTAATTTATGAATGCTCTTTTACTTATAAGCCAATTTGGTAGACACAACATATAATAATAAGTGCATATACAAATAAACATATCTAGACATGTATACACACACATAAGCGAAGATCCAGCTTGGAACCTTAGCCATGAGATAACAATACAAGCTTGCCAGTTTCACTTTGCCCCAATAGATAATTCAAGGAAAGCTGTGAACCACAATTTTGGGTAAAGCAGTCTCCATGGCAGTTTGATTTTTAGGGCTAAACCTTCCCAGACTCCAAGGAGCATGGGGGCCAAACAGTACCACAGAAGGGTGTCACATGTTAACCAGGCCCCCTTCTTGGAACAGCAGCACAAAAGCCTGGATACATGCAACACCATCCCACTTTCGCATTAAACAGTATACTTCAGATTCTAAACAATTTTGGAGCCAAGCAGGATTGCAACTTCGACAGAAAATTCTAAGAAGAGCTTAATACTAGATCTCAGAACCTCTACCAAGAGCGTCCTCTTTGGAGAGTCTGAGGTCTGGAGGATCCCCTACAGCATTCTATGGAGTCCAATCTTAGAGTTCAAGACACCTTCGGGCTTACTTAGGTGGGCACCAGCGCCACTTTGCATGTACCCCCCCCCCCCCAGAGCCTACTACGAGCTTTCCTTTGGTACCTGGGTGTAGTCCTCAACTTTTGGCATTCTTATAATTGGATAAGGTCATGCTTTCCCATGCCTCCTGTTCTATGAACTTTAATGTTAGGAACTGGAGGCTGGGTGGGTTTCCTTTGCCCTTAGCCAGTTGAATAGGGGAAGGGAAGAATTTAGCATAATACAAGAAGATTTAAGTCACTAAAACATGTACGAGTTTGCTCCAAGCTCTGCGGCACATAGGAATCAAGGACCATCTGCAGAAAATATTTTTTAAAAAGTCCTTTCCCCTTCAGGTCAGGGTGATTATTCCTATTCATTCCTACGCCTTTGGGCAATACCAAGAAGTGACCCCAGCCAATTGCCCTCAATTTCCAAAGAGCTACTAGAAAACAGCCACTCAAAGACTGAAAAAGAAAGAGGAAAAATATGAAAAAGACTCAGGGTCCTTAAGCAAACGAGCAGTGACAGTCAGGCTTCTCCACATGGAAACCCCTTAGTCTCACTTGCCACGGCCAGAGACCTGCGGTTGCTTCCATGTTCAGGTGCTGCCCACGAAGTGTCCTGGGTTGGAAAGAAAAAGAGATTTCCCTCTACAGAGCAGAAAGAAAAAGGAAAAAGGAGAAGAATAGATCCACAACTTTTTTTACCTCTTCCTCTGGGCTGGATCAGCAAAATATGTTAACAGTGGAAGGTGTCCAGGTTCTTGGCATCTTGAACAAAGAATTGGATAAAACGCATAAACAAAGCAAGGAAGGAATGAAGGGATTTATTAAAAATGAAAGTATACTCCACAATGTGGGAGCAGGCCTGAGCACAAGGGCTCCAAGGCCCTGTTACAGAATATTTGGGAGTTTTAATACCCCCTAGAGGATTCCATTTGTTACTGGGAGTACACCCTATGTAAATGAAGAGGATGAAGTAAAGTTTCAAGGTCATTTACTTGGCCTACGCCCTATGGAGAAGATATTTCCTGTCATAGCTGAAGTGTGAATCAGTCTTATGTTCCCTGTGTTAAATACAGCGAGTTCCAAGTTTCTCTTTAAAGAATCAGTATGTTAGTATGTTCACCTCTCTTATTCTTTGTTCTCCATTTTAAAGTTTAACTTCCTTGTTCTCTTTGTTCCCTCTCCCCCTAGTTTCAGTAAACAACCTCCCGGCCAGCTCTAATCAGTAGTTCACATCTATTCCCCTGGTTACCTGCACCTATTTCTCTTGCCAAAACCACACATCCCACTTGCACCCACATGTTTAGAACCCTGACTCATCCTGGTCACCTTCTCCATCCTGTGTCACTCCTGGTCACCTGCTCTGACCCGAGTCACCTTTAGTTACCTGTTCTATAACTGTCTTTCCCACCAAAATTGCTTACTCTGCCACTCTGGCTCCTACCCTTTCTCTCTTTAAAACAGCCAATCAGAATTATCTTAGACGGTATGGTCCAACCCTAGCCAATAGGGAAATGACACAACAGTAGGGGCTATCTGCTTCAGGGATAAAGAACCTCTTCCCCTCCCCTGTTCAGGTGTGTTCTCTCCATTGCTCCATCCATGAGATGCACCCTTCAGTGGAATTAAAATTGCCTTGCTGAGAAAATTTATGTTCAAGTGCTATTTCTTTTGCAGCACTGAAAATTTCCTTCTAACACCTGTCTCCAGATCCTATTTTCTTGCCTCAAATCAGATTTCACAGACAGAGAGACTACAAGGCTCGTTAAAAGTTCTTACCTCTTTGCTGGCTTGTCAGGTACCCTTTTCATAGCACCAAAACTGTATGGGCCAAGAGAAAACTTCCCCTTTACCCTCTGAAGTTTCACTGAAAACTCAACTCACAAAAGGAAATTAATAGGAGAAATAGCATGCACATTTTTCAATGTGTACATGGAGGGTGAACCACAGAGTGATTACCCCTCTTTTAAGAGAAAGGAATGTGGGGTATTATATAATTATAAAAAGTATCTGCCTAACAGATGGATGGGGGCTGAGGGAACCAAGAGGAAAACGTGTTCTTTGTAGGAAACCTAACTGAAAATCAATGTTGGCAGTATTTTTCAATTTAGAAATTGTTTTATCCAGTCTAGTGCCTTTGGTGAAAAAAAAGAAATTGTTTTAGACGATCTTGTTTTCCTCTTGTTAATAAGTGATTTTATTAAAACCTTTCTTAGAAGCTTCAAAGTATGTTGAAACAGATCTCCCTGGCCAGGTGTGGTGGCTCACACCTGTGATCCTAGAACTCTGGGAGGCCAAGGCAGGTAGTGTGCTTAAGCTTAAGGGATCAAGACTGGCTTGGGCAACATGGTGAAACACTGTCTCTACAAAAAATACAAAAATTGGCCAGGTGTGGTGGCTCATGCCTGTAATCCTAGCATGTTAGGTAGCTGAGGTGGGTGGATCACCTGAGGTTAGGAGTTTGAAACCAGCCTGGCTAACATGGTAAAAACCTGTATCTACTAAAAATACAAAAAAATTAGCGAGGCATGGTGGCAGGTGCCTGTAATCCCAGCTATTCAGGAGGCTGAGACAGGAGAATCACTTGAACTGGGGAGGTGGAGGTTGCAGTGAGCTGAGATCATGCCACTGCACTCCAGCCTGGGCAACAGAGCAAGACTCCATCTCAAAAACAAACAAACAGACAAACAAACAAAATTAGCTGGGCATGGTGGTGCACGTCTATAGTCTCCAGCTACTCAGGGGGCTGAGACGGGAGAATCTCTTGAGCTTGGGAGGTAGAGGTTGCAGTGAGCTGAGATTGCACCACTGCACTCCAGCCTGGATGACAGAACATGACCCCATCTAAAAAACGAAAAAGAATAGACCTCCCAGTTATTTTGCTTTATTCTTCGGCTGGCTTTTTTTTTCAGTGGAGTGTACAGATAATTAGAAGGTTGTTTAAAGAGTGTTTATTCAAGCACAAAGATTGAGGACTACAGCTAAGGACATACTTCCAAGTTGCCTTGGGGAGTGTTCCAGAGAACAAAGGGAGGCTCAAGGTTTTAAAAGAAAAAGGACAAATCAGGAGAGGGGGTGATTGCAAAAGTCGATCATCAGGAATTCTCATTAGTTTACAGAAATAACATTGGTAGTTACTGGTTATATGTTATTAAACTGCAGGGTGTAATATAGTTTGGATGTTTGTGTTCTCCAATTTCATGTTGAAATCCGATCCCCAGTGTTGGAGGTGGGGTCTGATGGGAGGTGTTTGCATCCTAGGGGCACATCCTGCATGAATGGCGTGGTGTCCTCCTCGTGGTAATGAATGAGTTCTTGCTCTGAGTTCATATGAGATCTGGTTGTTTGAAAAGAGTCTGGCACCTCCCTTCCTACTTGCTCCCTCTCTTGCCATGAGACATGCCTGCTCCCCCTTTACCTTCATCATGATTGGAAGCTTCCTGAGGCCTCACCAGGAGCAGATGCTGCTGGCCCCATGCTTTCTCTACAGTCTGCATAACCTTTAGTCAAAATAAACTGCTTTTCTTTATCAATTACCCAGTCTCAGATATTCCCTGATAGCAACAAATATTGATTAACAGAGGATGGATGGCATTTTATGGTTGCTCGGCATCAGTTAGTCTAGAGCTCACATAGCAAGGGGCTTCAGGAGGTAATTGTTTAGCTCAAGGATGAGTGAGGTGTGACTAATGTTACATTTTATTTATTTATTTTTTAGACAGAGTCTTGCTCTGTTGCCCAGGCAGGAGTACAGTGGTGCAATCTCAGCTCACTGCAGCCTCCACCTTCCAGGTTCAAGCAATTCTCCTGCCTCAGCCTCCTGAGTAGCTGGGACAACAGGTGTGTGCTGCCACACTCAGCTAATTTTTTTGTATTTGTAGTAGAGACGGGGTTTCACCACGTTGGCCGGGATTGTCTTGATCTCCTGACCTTGTGATCCACCCGCCTCGGCCTCCCAAAGTGCTAGGATTACAAGTGTGAGCCTCTGCGCCCGGCCTTGGTGTTACACTTTAAATGCCTCTCTGGGCCTGATCATTTAAAGGGTCTCACACTCCTCAGATAAAAGGGTAATTTTTTTCTCTCTCTCATTCAGTATGTCATTGCTTTCATCCCTAGAAATGTTCAAGCACAGAGAAAACCACCACCTGACAGGACATTGTGGAGGGGATTCCACTCTGCAGATGAAAGCCTGGACTAGATCAACACTGAGATCCTAGAATCATTCATTCATTAGATCCTGTGTGTTCTTTGTACTGCGACTAAAACATGGCCCAAGGATCTAAGAGGTGGTCCAGCAGAGTCCCACTGCAATGAAGATGAGGAAACATGCGTTTTAAAGAGAGGCCTAAAGGTCAGAAGTGGAACTTTCCATGTTGCTGATTATCGCTGGTGCGGTGACAGGGCTGACTGTTGTAAGCATCCCAGCCGCAATGCACACTCTCACTGTCCTGCGGCACGGCGGGGTTGGGCGGGTGGACCCACCTATGCCCAATTTGGAGGCTGATGTTGGATATGGATTGGGCAGGGACTGACCACAGTACTGCCAGCAATGGTACCACAGGAAACGTGCAGTCACAGCTACCAAGCTCAGCTGCCATTCCCTGTGAAACAGAACTGAGTTGACTTGAGCTGCCATCCATTCACATAAGGGCTGAGATTCACTTTCTCTTCCTTGACTATTTCAGACGGAGACTGGTTCACATTATTGACTACTGTGCAGACATCTGAAAAGGAATACTATCTGGTGACCAATTTTTCCCTGTCTCTACTGATAAGCCCTTCTCAAATTTTAATTCTCAGATGCATTACCTGGAGATCTCTTTAAAAATGCAAATTCTGGCCTGATGCAGTGGCTCATGCCATAATCCCAGCACACTGGGAGGCTAAGGTGGGTGGTTCACCTGAGGTCAGGAATTCGAGACCAGCCTGGCCAACATAGTGAAACCCCATCTCTACTAAAAATACAAAAATTAAGCCAGGTGTGGCGATGCACGCCGGTACTCTCAGCCACTCGGGAGGTTGAGCCAGGAGGATCGCTTGAACCTGGGAGGCAGAGGTTGCAGTGAGCCGAGCTCACGCTACTGCCTTCCAGCCTGGGAGACAGAGTGAGACTCTGTCTCAAAATAAATAAATAAATAAATAATAAAATGCAGATTCTGATTTGGCAGGTCTGGGTTGAAGCAAGATATTCTGAATTTCTAATCTCTCCAATGATGATGATAACGATGACCCCAAAACCACAGTCTGATAAGCAAGTGAGTAAAAGATTTCAAATAGCAATAGACGGATAAATGTTAGCAGAGCTCATCCTACTACAAGCACCAGAATCACCCGGGGACCCTTAAGAATACTGACACCTGTGCCTGATGAAGACCAAGGAAATTAAAGTCTCTGGGGATGAGGGTGGAGCACCTGCAGGTTTTTAAGCTTTCCAGTGATTCTTAGCCTCTAGATTAAGACTGATTGAGTCAGGTATGGTGGCTCATGCCTGTAATCCCAGCAGTTTGGGAGGCTGACACAGGAGGCTCCTTTAAGCCCACGAGCTGGAGGCTGCAGTGAGCTATGATCACACCACTGCAATCCAGTGTGAATGACAGTGTAAAGCCCTGTCTCTAAAACAAAAGAGAAAGAAAGACTGAGTGACGTATCTAAGATGTTTTTTAAGTATATATATAAAACTAAGAAGCTTTGTAATTTATATATACATCTATAAATTAAAACACTTCTTAGGTATCACTGTACATGTGTTGTACTGGCCCGAACATAGAAAGTCAATACCAAGACAAAAGTATGCCAAATTGCAGGGTCTTTATTGCCGGCGGCCACGGAGGACTCGCGTCTCTCCAACCCGTGGCCCCGAAAGGAGGGTGTCAAGACCTTTTATACCCGTAAAAATCACCTTGGGAGTGAGGGTGAGGGGGCGGGGGTGGGAGTGAGGGGCTTCAGACATTCCGAGGGCTAGTGGATTCTGTAAATCACCTTCTGGGTGGAGATGAGGGTGAGGGGCGGGGGTGGGGGTGAGGGGCTCCAGACATTCTGAGGGTCAGGGGACTTTTTGACATTCTGATTGTTACTTAAGTGATTCACAAAAGTCAAGATTAGCATTTGTTTACACATTGTCTGGGTAGGGTGGCAATTACAGTCCTTAATTACTTATTCATATTTGGGTTCTAGAGAGCAGTTTCAACAGAAAGCCGAGGTATGGTTGAGGTATGCAGGTTTATGGGGCTTTTTACCATGTCACACATGTATGTATGAAGTGTGTGTGTATATATATATATTTAGGCATATAAATAACTTAGGGCACAGAAATGATTTTTAAAATTAAGGAAACTTAGGCTCAGATAAATGAGACTAGACCCCAAGATTCCTGACCTATAGGGCCAGATTTCATTCCCCTCCAAATCCTGGCAGCACTTTGCTTCCAGTGTCTGAATTTTGAGGTGGTGTGAGTATGTGTGTGTGTCTTCAGTTTTCTAGATTAATATTGTGCTTGCAGGTTTTTGCAGTTATGAACATCTCTGATAGGTTGGCATGGCAGAGATGTTTGTCTCTTACCAAGCTGGTGACAATTTAATGATAGTGTTGTCAACCAGTGTCTTCAGTGATTACGTACATTTATCAGACAGTATAATCATCTCTACTATGCCAGTTGCTCACACACCAGAAATGAAGCTCCAGAAACAGTCTATTGCTCTGACAAGGATAAGAGGTCATTATTACCAAATCAGCAGCCAGTGAGCCCGTGCTTTAAAAATAAACCATACTGCTTCCCATCATTATTTATTTTTCGTAAGTGCCTCAGGTTTGTCTTGCATCTAACAGCAGGAGACAATTATCCTGTAATATTTTTCTGCTTTTTAAAAACATGTCTTAAATGGTAAATGGAATGTTTCTATTGACCCCATGGTAGAAGCGTGGGTGATTTTTATAGGAGCATTAACAGAAAATGGGTAGAATTCATGATATGTGCACACCAAGTACTTACAATCTTTTCCTTTTCCATGCAGCTCTCTTGAAAAAGAACGACCAGCGACGAAAATGGGGGTGGGGTGATGGTGGGGACGGGGGCAGAAGGAGAAGTACTATGTGATTATCACATGACTTAAGGTGAGTTCTCTTGCTCTCTTATGGTTGTTTGATTGGGCAATCAGAGTGTACAAGTAATCCCCATACATTGTCCCTCCCCTATATAGAGTGTTTTAAAAGAGAATCTTCCAACTCATAAAAGGAAAAATTCTTCTCCACCTGCCCAGGAGTTACCCCCTCCCTCCTCCCCCAGACAGGGCGGCCTGAAGGGATCTGGGGTGTCTTTCCCAGCTGAACACCTGCTCTTACACCTGCCAAGAGACTGTGCTTAGAGGACCCCCTCTCCTTGTACTGAAGTCTGGATTAAACACCAACCCAGACTGGAGATTGTACTATACCTACAGCTGCAATGGAAAAGAAGGCACAATTGAGGAAAAGGGCATCTTTATCTAAGGAGGGAAAGGGGAGAGCGGCTGGATGAGGAAGTGCATTTCTCCAACAACTGAGAACCGTCCTGTTAGAGGTGGCCACTCTCGCTTTCAAAACAAAAAGAAGCTTGTAACTGTAAAAGGCTGTGATGGGTTTCCTGCTCCCCCACCCATTTAGAGGAAAAAACCTATTTATGAGGCTTTATTAAGTGCAAATAAGTCCCTGGGCTTCAACGGAGAAGCAGCAGCTGCTGAAGATGTGGTCATTTGCATATAAATGACATGATTTCAGCTCAGAGAAGAATATTGAAAACTATACATGTCGACAATGGAATCCTGATAGATTCCCCCATATTAAGGTCAGATATTGTAATTTTTAAGGCTGCTACATGCTGATGACAGCATCACATCACACATTCGATTCTGTCTGGGTTTTATCAGTATTCTATGAAATGGAGGATTTTTATTGTGAATTAATTAAACTACTTTTTTCCCCCTGAAGATGAGAACATTCAGGTCAATAAGCTAAATGATCTACAAATATATGGGCTCTGGGACAAGCAAAGTTACCAACTACAAACTTGGTCTCCTTCACAGTTAACAAGGAGGGTTGTGTGCTCAGGTGTCTCCTGGAGAAGAGACCACAGAGCTTTCTCTTGTTTCTCTTCCTCTATGGCAGGGTCAGCCTTTTTTTTGAAGGACGAAGGAAGTTTCAGTTTCCATAGTCTAAGAAGTTCTCCAAAAGCTTGGCTCAAAGATTAAGGGGGAAATTTTGTAGCCCAGAAATGTCCACAAGTTTGCTACTGACCCACCATCGTTTCCTTGCCCAATGGTCTGTGCTTTGAGGTTCACTGCTGGCATAGAACAGCTTCTGGAATCTCCACACTGATTCCAAGCACAAATCGTCTATGCTGATTGGAGGAAGTAAGTGGGCTCGCCTGAAATCTGCCTGGGATTCTGGCCCTGCATCAGATCAGGTGCTTATTGGCTCCTTCCCCACCTGCAACATAGATTTTTTTTTTTTTTTGAGACAGGGTCTCACTCTGTCACCCAGGCTGGAGTGGAGTGACATGATTGTGGCTCACTGCAGCCTCAGACTCCTGCTGGGCCCAAGTGATCCTCCCATCTCAGCCTCCCAAGTAGCTGGGACCACTGGCATGCACCAACATGTCCAGCTAATTTTTGCAATTTTTTTGTAGAGACAGGGTTTCATCATGCTGCCCAGGCTGGTCTTGAACCCCTGGGCTCAAGCGACCTGCCTCGCTTGGGGTCCCAAAGTGCTGGGATTATAGACATGAACCACCATGCCTGGCCAAAGGATATTTTTCTTTCTTTCTTTCTTTTTAGCTGCTGGGAAGGCATGGTAATATATTGTGGAACACTACCTTAACCTTGCCAGTTAGTCCACAACTCCCTCAGAAAGAAAGTTTCCCCATAAATGATGATTATTTGCATGATAACTTTAGATCCTCACTTTGAAAATCAGCATCTTGTGTCCCGTTAAGTAATAGATTCTATTCATATCAATTCAACATTTATCACTGAATTATTTATTAACTAAGTCAGAGGTCATTAATTTTCAACATTTTTTAAACTCTGTAATAATTGACATTTACTGGATGAATAAAGTCCTTAGTATACACACACTCTTTTAAAAGATAATTAAAGATGGCTGATAAATCATTACATAGCTAGCAGGGAAAAAGGAAAATTTAGAAAGTCACCATAAACATGTTTTTTGTAGAAACATTTATAGAAAGCTTTAGAGCCATTAAAGAACTCTCTGATGCCAACTTGGAAAAGATCTGAATGTCAGTTTGCTGAGGTGTTCCATATATTCTCTTAAAATGACTTACGGCAATACCTATGGTGATTTAGGGTTAGCAACGATTTCAAAACTATAAATTGTAAAAAGATCAGTCTTAGTTATTGATCGAATTATACACATAGAAAATGATTACATTAGCCAGGATAAGAGAAGGGTGATTTAGACCACTCAGGAGTAGATCCAGGTATTGCAAGGCCCGAAGCTTATAAAATTTGGAGAGCTCTCTTTAAGAAAAAGAATAGAAAATTACTGACACAATATTGAGTACCAAATTAAACATTTATTTAGAATGAGAAAAACAACAAGTTGTAAATTTAAAAAAATTACAACAAATTATAAATCTCACAGAAATCATTAACTGGCTGACATGCCTTTATAACACTTTTCTCCTTACAGCTGACTGTCTCTTCAATACAGTGGACAAAAATTTGGTTTTTAGTATTGGGAGTTTAGAAAAAATTATTTCACCTCCACAACTTGCTATATGTAATTTCATGTAAGTTTTAGAAATGTAAGATTTGGTAAAACTTTTATTTCTTTTATATGTGAGCTGTAAAATCTGTGGGAATGTTGGATTTTTTTACTGTATGCCTAATCCTAAATAGTGCCACATTTTCCTAGCACCTGGGACCTTGGGCACATCGTTTCCTATTGCAACATGCTCTGGTGTAATTTTGTGTCCCTGGATGCAGGAGGCGGTGTTTCTGGACGCTGTCCCTGTATTAGGATGGCTATCTTTACCGTATACAGATGTGACTGTGAAACACAAAACTAAATATATTCCCAAATTAATGTACTCCCAACCCAACTTTGCCACAAGGGCAGGCAGGAAAGACTAAGAGTGAGCCCTGCTAAAAGATTTCCGACCCTTTCTGCCTTTGGGTAATTTAATGGTTCTTTATGCCTGATCATTGCTGTCTTTCAAGGCATCAAATCTGTGCTAAGGGAAGAGAGGTTGTGAAAAGCAGTAGAAGATAGTTGAACACAGTTTCCCTCTGGCAGCACAAGCTTCTTAGAGATTTTTTTTTTTAAAGCTCTTCTCTAACTGCATGAAAACAATGCCCTCCAGACTCCCTCCTACCAGCGTTCTCTGTACAACAGTTCAGTTTGGCCAAAGTAGAATTAAAACCAGAAAAGCCACGAGAAATAGAAAGATAAGCACCCCAAGTGGATGCTGGTCTCTCTGGGGTGTAACTGGCTGCACACAACCAATTCCCTAGTGGATCAATAGCCATCATCCCTGGGAAAAGCTTGGCTAAAAGCCGCACATCCCAGAGCTGCCAGAGATGAAATGGACACTCCATTCTGTCCTAGAAAGAAGATGAAACTGGCAGTTTAGGTTGCTGAAAAACAGTTTGAGATAAGCTTGCGGTTCCATAGAAATTAATTCGTGCCTCTAGACAGCACGTAAGCCTATTGGAAAGCTTCTTCAATTCAAGCAGTTAATAATATATCAAGTCTTGTAGCTTAAGGGATACAATTTTCAAAATTATTGTACTGAGGGAATCATAAATTCCACCAAGAGGAAGGTTGTAGTCCAGATATTTTATTTTAGATTTCCATCTAGGGTGCATTATGACACTCCACATGAAAGTCAAATCGTCCATGTAAAATGGTTTCCAGGTGATAAGTTTACCCCAAGGGGTCCAGTAAAGTAATACATTCAGAGTTATATCTGACTTTCACAATCTATAAAGACTAGTTATCAATTTTTTGAAAGATTTGATAAGCAGGAACAAAAATATAGCTTATGGATGCTGACATTTGTCTCATTAATGGGAGCAGCATGAGAAGTACCAGCTCCTTCTGGATTTGGCTGTAAATACACCACTGACATACATTTTGGAAGGTTGCTGTTTTGTGCTGGTGGGAATGTATTTGTCTAACCTTGCACAGACTACAATAGACATAAGGAAGCAGTGATACTACTGTCAGCCACGTTCAGCTTTTTAAAACAGGGGCACCCACTCTGCCAATATCTGTCAGATTCCAGGACACTGCATATTAAAAATTATGTTCCATTAACACTGTCTGCCCTAGTAAGAAGTTTTATTAGGAAATAATTCTCCTGCTGTGTTTGGGGAAGGGGAAGAAAAAAACCCCACTTTACACAATAGAATTCAAAGGAATAATTAATGTTTCTTCCTGCCTCGGAATAGGAATGCTGCTGGCTTTTCTAGTGTTTCATATGGAACACTGCAGCCCACTTTGCAGGAGCAGAACTAATAAACATGTTCGAAATAGCAGGAGACCAAATACTAATTAATCACCAGTTTGAATATTGCCTATCACTGCATCGTTCTGTGTTACAGGGCAATATTTTTTGTAAGTTATTCCTTTATTACCAGGGAAAAAGAATTAGATCCTTTTTTCAAGAAGATTGGTAAGTTTGCTGAAGATGTTTATTAATGCAATAATAGTAAATAACACGTTGCTTACATTTACTTGGCCCTGGATAAACTTTCTAGTTTAAAGTGCACTCCTGGGAGGATGCTGACTGCTCAGACTGCAGAAGTGCTCTGAGCTGCCTCCATCCTCTCTTGGGTTCATGGGGTGAAATACATGAATGGATACACGATTCAGCTGTCCAGAATTTAACACTAAACACAATCTTCAAAAAAACTCACCATGCACTTCAATGAAAGTGTATTGCAATAACACTTTATCTAACACCATCAGTTAATGAGTTGTTTTCCATAAAAGTGAATTTTCCAAATAACTGTATTTTTCTTTTACTGCATTCAGTGTAACCATGTTACATTTTAGCTTTTCTAAAACAATTGCATACTTCCCTATCTTTTGATGTTAAATAAATGTAACTTTTTCTTTGTGAAAATGAATTACTGTCACCAGTTACCGCGTAGGCTTCCAGGGCTGCTGAGGTGCCTAAGATTCTTTGATGGTGGCGTTCAGGCCCCTTCTTTGCCTTAGTGTCTTCCCCTGCTTCCCGTGTGTTTATCTGTAAATCCTACTGACCTCTTCTCATCAGAGGGAGGTGGAGTATAACAGGCTAGAGCAGGAGTTTGGGACTTTGACACATCTGGAGTGAATTCCATCTCCACCACTAATGCCTGCATGAACTTAATTAATATCTACTGGGCGTGGTGGCTCACGCCTATAATCCCAGTGCTTTGGAAGGCAGATGGGGAAAGATAATTTGAGGCCAGGAGTTCAAGACCAGCCTGGGCAACATAGTGAGACCCTGTCTCTACAAAAAAAATTTTTTAATGAGCCAGGCGAGGTGGTACATGCCTGTAATTCCAGCTACTCAGGAGGCTGAGGCAGGAGGATGGCTTGAGCCTAGGAGTTCAAGGTTACAATGAACTATGATCATGCTATTGCACTCCAGCCTGTGTGACAGAGTGAGACCCTGTCTCTAAAAGATAAAAATGTAACTGGCATGGTGGCTCATGTCTATAATCCCAGCACTCTGGGAGGCCAGGGCAGGCAGATCACTTGAGGTCAGGAGTTCGAGATCGGCCTGGCCAACATTACGAAACCCCATCTCCACTGAAAATACAAAAATTAGCCGGGCGTGGTGGCGCTTGCCTGTAATCCCAGCTACTCGGGAGGCTGAGGCAAGAAAATCGCTTGAACCTGGGCGGCAGAGGTTGCAGTGAGCCGAGACTGTGTCACTGCGCTACAGCTGGGTGACAGAGGAATATTCCGTCTCAAAAAATAAGTAAATAAAAATACAAAAAGTTAGTGTTGTCAGTTTTCTCACGTATAAAGTGGAGAAGAAATACCTACACCTACCCATAGGATTGTGAGACAAAGTGATATTAGCATAGAATCAGGCACAGACACTTCTGGGGTCTGAGACATCAGCTCCTCAGCTTCTATAAAGTACAACTAAAAGTAAATAGGTCCTAAGAAAAAGCCCTGGAGCTTTGCGAAGGCTCATTTTATTGTTATTTACTTGCATATCCTTTGCTGGGGGTCAGAGGGCTAATCTTGCCAACACCTCACCCCTAAAGACATGGACAGACCATTGCCGCAATGGTCTAGCACCCAGGGGTTTAAAGCAGTGCCATCCAGCATCTTCTCCGTGCCTTTCTGTGTCTTTGTATATAAGCATAATTAAGTTTTTGAATTGTTTTTCCATCATGTGAAAATGATTGAACAGATTTCACCATACAGTATATGCAGTATATTTCAATTCCTTTCATTCAATGTCTTTACCTTAATGACACTGCGGGTAAAGGCATCCCAGGGAACTTCTCACCAGAACCAAAGAGGAGAGCTATAGCTGTGGGCCAGGCCTGTGTCTATGCATGGCCTGAGGAGAGAAGTGGGCAGTGCGAAATCCTGGGGGGTAGAGGAGGGGGTGGCCAAGGGACTTTTAGGAAGAGGAATACCAAATTTTCCACTTAAATGTGTTGACATCTTGTTCCGTGATGAAATCCCCAGCTTCAGGATGAGCCTGCTATGCATGCCACTCTGTACTGATAGGGTTCAGTGGTCTCCACAGGATGAAAACAGCCCTGAGACCATTTCAGTGCATGTCAGGTGCAGAGTTAGCAGGCCTGAGAACTTAGTGAGAGAGGTAACTCAGAGAACTGAGTCCTCAGGGATTTACTGAGATTTGAGGGTGGGTAAGCTGGAACTCCCTGAAGCCTCAAACTCCTGGGCTCAAGCAACCCTCCAGCCTCAGCCTCCTGAGTAGCTAGAACGACAGTCATGTGCCCCCATCGGCGACTCATTTTTTAATTTTTTGTAGAGACGGGGGTCTCACTATATTGCCCAGGCTGGTCTTGAACTCCTGGCCTCAAGGGATCCTTCTGCTTCTGCCTTCCAAAGCACTGGGATTACAAGCAGGAACCACTGTGCCCAGCGGACATGAATTAAGTTTATACAGGAGTAAATAGTAAATAATAAGGTGACATATCAAGGGGACCCCAGGTGAGAAACTTCCGTATAACCTCAGGTTATAGGAGGGTTTATGGAATCAACAACACTAATTTTGCCTCCATCCTTGTTCAAGTATCTCCAATCTGAAGAAAATATGTTCGTCTATTGAATAGATATTTCCAAGTTGCTGCTGGGGCCCGGTTGTGTGCCAGGTGCTGGGGATACAATGGCAACCAGAAGGTTGGTCCTGGTCTCAAGCAGCAGGGTTTCCCCGGCTCTCCTCTGTGTCCCCCACTCCCCTGAAGCCCGGTCCTGTCACATTTACATGACCCCTCCACCTTCCTCTTCTGCACTTTCACCAATGACCCTCCCAGAGCCTCAGGTATTCATTCATTTATTCAACAACTGTGTGCCAGGCCCTATTCAGGGCAATGGGGACTCAGCAGTAAACAGAATCGATTAAAATCCCTGCCTTCTTCCAGTGTGAGGAGAAACAATAACTAGGATGAGATGTAGCCAAGATACAGCATGTGGGGCAGTGAGAAGGAGAAACAACAGAGCAGAGGAGAAGAGAAGGAGTCTGGGGCGGGGTTTGGATGGTCCAGCCGGGCCAGGTGTCTTTCAGAAGGTTTAAGACAGGAAGGACTGAAGAAAGGATCCCAGCAGCAGGAAAAACAAGCGCAAAAGCCAGGGGTGGAGGTCCACTCCTGATCTCACGAGCAAGAGTAGGGGGACAGTGTGGCTGCAGCAGAGTGTTGGGGGAAAGAGTGGGAGGTGAGCCCAGAGTGGGGTGGAGCTGGAAAGCAGACCAGGTAGGTCCTTGCAGGAAGAGGAAGACCCTGGCTTTTCCTCTGAGTGATGCGGGGAAGTCACGGGTGGGTTTTAAGCAGAGGGGCGACGTGGCATGTCTTAGTTTAACGGGTGGCCGGCTGCTGTGGAAATAGCACGAAGGAGCAGGAGGCTACTGTGGGATCCAGGCAAGAGATTTTGGTAGTGTGGACGAATGTGTGACAGTGGAGTGGGAGATGTGGTAAAATCCAGGATATATTTTAAGGTGGGGCCAGTGGGACGTGTTGACAGATTGTGAGATATAAAAAACCTAAAGATGACATCAAGTGTCTGACCTGAGCAATTACTAAAACCAGGGAGACTGCAGTAAGCGCAGAAGGGGAAGATCATGAGCTTGACTTTGGACATGCTGAAGTTTGAGGAGCCTATCAGACGTCCAGGAGGAGATGTCAAGTAGGCAATTGGAGACCTGGTTCTAGCTCAGGAGAGAATTCCAAGCTTGAGATGTAGATCTGGGAGTCATTATGACTGACCATGGACTTTAGGCTGGGAAAGGAGAAGATGAAGGGCTTGAAGGACAGCAAAAGCGGAAGAGGATTATTAGATTTGGGGGTGGAGGGTGGGGAGAGCCACTGAACAAGCCATTGCTTGTCCTCAGCAGAGCAAGTTTCAGCGAGGGAAAGGGAACATTCAGGGAAGAAGTGGTGGAGATGAGGATTTTGCCGATGACTGGCAGTGAATTCCAGAGAGCACGGAAGTTTTAAGAGAAGCAGGAGAGAAGAGAAGATGGGGCTGGAAAATGTGACATACTGGATAGGATGTGCGTGCATAAGAGGACAGAGGATGAGGAATGGTCTCTGAGTTTGGGGCCTGTCATGGAGACAGAAGTAAAGAGGGATAAAGGCATAAGGAGGCTGGACCTCTAAGTCCCAAGACCATGGAGGTGAAGAGAGGGTGAATGCGCAGGAGCATGGGGCAAGGGTGGGCCTGGGGCAGGGAGCGCTCCCACTGGACCTCAGAGGTCGCCCTTGCATAGCTGCCTTTCCAGCCTTGGCCTTGGGCTACACTGGTTTTCTCCATTCCATCTCAGCCTCCACGCAGGGCGCTTTCCTTCTGACTGGTTGACTGCAGGCTCCCAGGCTTCCGTCCTGAGCCAGGGTCTTCTTTCTTTTGCACTGCTCTGACATCACCACTTGCAAAGATCCCTTCTGCTTCATGCAGGCGCTGCACTTGCCTTCTTCGAGGTCCTGAAAGGAAAGATGTGTTTGGGACTCAAGGGATTACCCAGTGTGTGCCCGAACTGAGCTCATCCTTCATAAGCTGTCACATTTTCCCAAAGTCATTACATCTATTTCCTTTTTCTCACAGGTACTTCCTTAACCAGCCATAAATGAAACCAGACTTTTTAAAGCTAATATTTTGCATTCCTTACTTTTAATTTTTAAAATAAAAGTCAGCTGTCTTCCTCCTTCTGGGCTCTCCCCCAACCTTTTTTTTTCCTTTTTATTTATTTATTTATAATATTTGTTTGTTTATTTATTTAGACACAGGGTCTCCTGTTACCCAGGCTGGAGTGCAGTGGTGTGATCACAGCTCATTGCACACTCGACCTCCTGGGCTCAAGGGATCCTTCCACTCAGTCTCCAGAGTAGCCGGGACTACAGGTACATACCACCACACCCAGCTAATTTTTAATTTTTTTTTATAGAAATGGGTCTTTGTCATGTTGCCCAGGTGGGCCTCAAATACCTGGCCTCAAGCAATCCACCCACTTTGGCCTCCCAAAGTGCTGGGATTGCAGGTGTGAGCCACCACACCTGGGCCACCTTATTAAAAAAAAACTATAAGATTGATAGCCTTTTGTGTTGAAAGGATTCCCTTGTGCCTCTCTAGCCCTTTGAAGCATTTAATTTCCAATAGAACATTTCTGAGGGCCTTCTCCTATCTGGGCACAGTGTACACCCATAGCCTTTCTCCCAGCCCGGGGCTTTTACCCTTTGGTCCACATTTTCTGGGCCCCACTTCCCAACGACCAGCTACACACTGGCTCTCCAGGAACCCCATCTGTCTTCAAGCAATACTAAAGGCAAAAACATGACCTGGCAGAAGAAAGAAATGGGAAGATTGTGTTTGATTTACTACCCATTTGATATGGTTTGGCTCATGTGTCCCCACCCAAATCTCATGTTGAATTATCATCCCCAGTGCTGGCGGAGGGGCCTGGTGGGAGGTGATTGGATCATAGAGGTTGATATCCCCCCTCGTTGTTCTCATGATATGATAGCGAGTGAGTTCTCAGGAGTTCTGATGGTTTAAAAGTGTGTGGCAGTTCCCCCTTTGCTCTGTGTCTCACCTGTCAAGCTGTGAAGAAGGTGCTTAATTCCCCTTTGCACTTCAACGATGATTGTAAGTTTCCTGAGGTCTCCCAAACCATACTTCCTGTACAGCCTGTGGAATTGTGAGTCTGTTAAACCTCCTTTCTTCATAAATTATCTAGTCTCAGGTAGTTCTTTATAGCAGTGTGAAAACAGATTAACACACCATCCAAGAATGAGCAGGAACTGAAAAGGCACACTGTATCCAATACTTCAGATGGAAAACACAAGGGTAATCAGAAGGACAGAGAAAAGAAACCCCTTCAGTGGCTGGGCTGTTCTCTCTAGAGGTGTAGTCTTTTTTAGCTATTGTTTGCAGTTCTGCCAACAGTTTTCTTGTCAGAGATTCCAAAGCAGAACAAACTAATCACCACTAAATATTCATGAGCAGCTACCACAGAGTTGGTTCAGAGCAAGTGATGGCTGGGTTCTTGGTTTTGCTTTATTTCTTCCAACACAAGCACACGGCATTGGTAGCCCTGACCTGCAGACAGCTGGGCCTTCCGCATGCTCCTCCTGGGCTCGTTGAAGCAGATTTTTAAAAACAGGTCAGGGAGGAATCCATCTCACATGACGCACTGCACATGAACAACTCCCGCGTGTTTTCTCAGCCTGAACGTGTCCCTGTCTTAATTATGGTGACAATCTGAAGCTTGGGCACTTTAGAAAGTCATCCATCTGCCTCTGTGTGTGTGTGGCGGGGGTGGGAGGATGTGCTGTGTGTATGTCGTTTGTGCTCTGTGTGTGTGTCTGTTCTCTTAGATAAGAAAAAACATATTTTTGCTGTTGAAAATATCTTGTTGACACGTGGGTGGTTGGCAAGATGGCCAAATAGGAATAGCTCCAGTCTGCAGTTCCCAGTGAGATCAACGCAGAAGCTGGGCAATTTCTGCATTTTCAGCTGACATACCCAGCTCATCTCACTGGGACTGGTTAGACAGTGGGTAAAGCCTGTGGAGGGTGAGCAGAAGCAGGGTGGAAAGCCACCTCACCTGGGAAGCACAAGAGTTTGGGAACTCTCTTCCCTAGCCAAGGGAAGCTGTGAGGGACTGTGCCGTGAGAGATGGTGCACTCCAGCCCAGGTACTACAGTTTTCCCATGGTCTTTGCAACCTGTAGACTGGGAGATTCCCTTGGAGGCCTACACCACCAGGGCCCTGGGTTTCAAGCACAAAACTGGTGGCTGTTTGGGCAGATACCAAGCTAGCTGCAGGGTTTTTTTCATACCCCAGTGGCGCCTGGAATGCCAGCGAGACAGAACAGTTCACTCTCCTGGAAAGCGGGCTGAAGCCAGGGAGCCAAGTGGTTTAACTCAGTGGATACCACCCCCACAGAGCCCAGCAAGCTAAGATCCACTGGCTTGAAATTCTCGCTGCCAGCACAGCAGCCTGAAGTTTACCTGAAACACTTGAGCTTGGTGGGGGAGGGGTATCTACCATTACTGAGGCTTGAGTAGGCAGTTTTCCCCTCACAGTGTAAACAAAGCCTCCAGGAAGTTCGAACTGGGTGGAGCCTGCCACAGCTCGGCAAAGCCCTATACTCAGACTGCCTCTCTAGATTCCTCCTCTCTGGATAGAGCCTCCCTGAAAGAAAGACAGCAGCCTCAGTCAGTAACTTATACATAAAATTCCAATCTCCCTGGGACAGAGCACCTGTGGGAAGGGGCAGCTATTGGTGCAGCTTCAGCAGACTTAAACTTACCTGCTTGCCAGCTCTGAAGAGAGCAATGGATCTCCCAGCACAGCACTCAAACTCTGCGATAAGACAGACTGACTCCTCAAGTGGGTCCCTGACCCCTGTGCCTCCTGACTGGGAGACACCTCCCAGCAGAGGTCGACAGACACCTCATAAAGGACAGCTCCAGCTGGCATCTGGAAGATGCTCCTCTGGGATAAAGCTTCCAGAGGAAGAACAGGCAGCAATCTTTGCTGTTCTGCAGCCTCCACTGGTGAAACCCAGGCAAACAGGGTCTGGAGTGGACCTCCAGCAAACCTGCAGCAGAGGGGCCTGACTTTTAGAAGGAAAACTAACAACCAGAAAATAATAGAATCAACATCAACAAAAAGGATGTCCACACAATATCCCCATCCGAAGGTCACCAACATCAAAAACCAAAGGTAGATAAATCCACAAAGACTAGGAAAAACCAGCACAAAAAGGCTGAAAATTCCAAAAACCAGAACACCTCTTCTCCTCCAAAGGATCACAACTCCTCACCAGCAAGAAAACAAAACTGGATGGAGAATGAGTTTCATGAATTGACAGAGTAGGCTTCAGAAGGTGGGTAATAACAAACTCCTCCAAGCTAAAAGAACATGTTCTAACCCAATGCAAGGAAGCTAAGAACCTTGAAAAATGATTACAGGAACTGCTGACTAGAATAACCAGTTTAGGGAAGAATAAAAATGACCTGACAGAGCTGAAAAACACAGCATGAGAACTTCGTGAAGTATACCCAAGTATCAATAGCTGAATTGATCAAACAGAAGAAAAAATATCAGAGATTGAAGATCAACTTAATGAAATAAAGCATGAAGACAAGACTAGAGAAAAAAGAATGAAAAGGAATGAACAAAGCCTCCAAGAAATATGGACTATGTGGAATGATCAAATCTGTTTGATTGGTGTACCTGAAAATGATGGGGAGAATGCAACCACGTAGGAAAACACTCTTCAGGATATTATCCAGGAGAACTTTCTCAACCTAGCAAGACAGGCCAACGTTCAAATTCAGGAAATACAAAGAACACCAAAAAGATACTCCTCGAGAAGAGAAGCCCCAAGACACATAATCGTCAGATTCATCAAGGTTGAAATGAAGGAAAAAATGTTAAGGGAAGCCAGAGAGAAAGGTCAGGTTACCCACAAGGGGAACGCTCTCAGACTAACAGGAGATTGCTCTGCAGAAACCCTACAAGCCAGAAGAGAGTGGGGGCAATATTCAACATTCTTAAAAAAAAGAATTTTCAACCCAGAATTTTATATCCAGCCAAACTAAGCTTCATAAGTGAAGGAGAAATAAAATACTACACAAACAAGCAAATGCTGAGAGATTTTGTCACCACCAGGCCTGCCTTACAAGATCTCCTGAAGGAAGCACTAAACATGGAAAGGCAAAACCAGTACCAGCCACTGCAAAAACATACCAAATTGTAAAGACCATCAACACTATGAAGAACCTGCATCAGCTAACAGGCAAAATATCCAGCTAGCATCATAATGACAGGATCAAATTCACACATAACAATATTAACCTTAAATGTAAATGGGCTAAATGTCCCAATTAAAAGACACAGTGGTAACTGGATAAAGAGTCAAGACCCACTGGTGTGCTGTATTCAGGAGACCCATCTCGTGCAAAGACACATATAAGCTCAAAATAAAGGGATGGAGGAATATATACCAAGCAAATGGAAAGAAACAAAGCAGGGGTTGCAATCCTAGCCTCTGATAAAACATACTTTAAACCAACAAAGATCTAAAAAGACAAAAAAGGGCATTACATAATGGTAAAGGGATTGATGCAACAAGAAGAGCTAACTATCCTAAATATATATGCACCCAATACAGGAGCACCCAGATTCATAAAGCAAATTCTTAGAGATCTAAAAAGAGACTTAGACGCCCACACAATAATAGTAGGAGACTTTAACACCTCATTGTAAATATTAGACAGATCAATGAGGCAGAAAATTAACAAGGATATTCAGGACTTGAACTCAGCTCCAGACCAAGTGGACCTAATAGACATCTGTAGAACTCTCCACTGCAAATCAACAGAATATACATTCTTCTCAGCACCACATCACACTGATTCTAAAACTGACCACATAATTGGAATTAAAACACTCCTCAGCAAATGCAAAAGAATGGAAATCATAACAGACAGTCTCTCAGATCATAGTGCAATCAAATTAGAACCCAAGATTAAGAAACTCACTGAAAACTGCACAACTACATGGAAACTGAACAGCCTGCTCCTGAATGACTACTGGGTAAATAACAAAATTAAGGTAGAAATAAATAAGTTCTTTGAAACCAATGAGAACAAAGACAAAATATAGCATAATCTCTTGGACACAGCTAAAGCAGTGTGTAGAGGGAAATTTATAGCACTAAATGCCCACAGGAGAAAGCAGGAAACATCTAAAATTGACACCCTAACATCACAATGAAAAGAATTAGAAAAGCAAGAGCAAACAAATTCAAAAGCTAGCAGAAGACAAGAAATAACTAAGATCAGAGCAGAACTGGAGGAGATAGGGACACAAAAGAACCCTTCAAAAAATCAATGAATCCAGAAGCTAGTTTTTTTAAAAGATTAACAAAACAGATAAACTGCTAGCCAGACTAATAAAGAAGAAAAGAGGGAAGAATCAAATACACACAATAAAACATGATAAAGGCAATATCACCACTGATCCTACAGAAATAAAAATTACCATCAGAGAATACTACAAACACCTCTATGCAAATAAATTAGAAAATCTAGAAGAAATAGATAAATTCCTAGACATATACATCTTCCCAAGACCAAACCAGGAAGAAGTTGAATCCCTGAATAGACCAATAACAAGTTCTGAAATTGAGGCAGTAATTAATAGCCTACCAACAAAAAAAGCCCAAGACCAGATAGATTCACAGATGAATTCCACCAGAGGTACAAAAGGAGCTAGTGCCATTCCTTCTGAAACTATTCCAAGCAATAGAAAAAGAGGGACTCCTCCCTAACTCATTTTATGAGGCCAGCATCATCCTGATACCAAAACCTGGCAGAGACACAACAATAAAAGAAAATTTCAGGCCAATATTTCTGATGAACACTGATGCAAAAGTCCTCAATAAGACACTGGCAAACCAAATCCAGCAGCACATCAAAAAACTTATCCACCATGATCAAGTCGGCTTCATCCCTAGGATGCAAGGCTGGTTCAACATACGCAATCAATAAACATAACCCGTCACATAAGCAGAACCAATGACAAAAACCACATGATTGTCTCAATAGATTCAGAAAAGGCCTTTGATAAAATTCAACATCACTTCATGCTAAAAACTCTCAATAAACTAGGTATTGATGAAACATATCTCAAAATAGTAAGAGCTAATTATGACAAACCCACAGCCAATATCAGACTGAATGGGCAAAAGCTGGAAGCACTCCCTTTGAAAACCAGCACAAGACAAGTATGTCCTCTTTCACCACTCTTATTCAACATAGTATTGGAAATTCTGGCCAGGGCAATCAGGCAAGAGAAAGAAATCAAGGATATTCAAACAGGAAGACAGCAAGTCAAATTATCTCTGTTTACAGATGACATGATTGTATATGTAGAGAACCCCATCATCTCAGCCCAAAATCTCTTTAAGTTGATAAGCAACTTCAGCAAAGTCTCAGGATACAAAATCAATGTGCAAAAATCACAAGCATTTCTATACACCAATCATAGACAAACAGAGAGCCAAATCATGAGTGAATTCCCATTCACAATTGCTAACAAGAGAATAAATACACCTTACTAGGGAAGTGAAGGACCTCTTCAAGGAGAACTACAAACCACTGCTCAAGGAAATAAGAGAGGACACAAACAAATGGAAAAACATTCCATGCTCATAGATAAGAAGAATCAATATTGTGAAAATGGCCATACTGCCAAAAGTAATTTATAGATTCAATGTTATCCCCATCAAGCTACCATTGACTTTCTTCACAGAATTAGAAAAAACTGCTTTAAATTTCATATGGAGCTAAAAAAGAGCCCGTATAGCCAAGACAATCCTAAGCAAAAAGAACAAACCTGGAGGCATCACACTACCTGACTTCAAACTATGCTACAAGGCTACAGTAATCAAAACATCATGGTACTGGAACCAAACCAGATATATAGACCAATAGAACAGAACAGAGGTGTCAGAAATAACACCACATATCTACAACCATCTGATCTTTGACAAACCTGACAAAAGCAAGCAATGGGGAAAGGATTCCCTATTTCATAAATAGTGTTGGGAAAACTGGCTAGTCATATGAAAAAAACTGAAACTGGGCCCCTTCCTTATACCTTCTATAAAATTAACTCAAGATGGATTAAAGACTTAAGTGTAATACCTAAAACCATAAAAACCCTACAAGAAAACCCAGGCAAAACCACTCAGGACATAGGCATGGGCAAAGACTTCATGACTAAAACACCAAAAGCAATGGCAACAAAAGCCAAAATTGACAAATGGGATCGAATTAAACTAAAGAGCTTCTGCACAGCAAAACAAACTATCATCAGAGTGAAAAGGCAATCTACAGAATGGGAGAAAAATTTGCAATCTATCCATCTGACAAAGGTGTAATATCCAGAATCTACTAGGAACTTAAACAAATTTACAAGGAAAAAAAAACAACTCTATCAAAAAGTGGGCAAAGGATATGGATAGACACTTCTCAAAAGAAGACAACAAACACATGAAAAAATGTTCATCATCACTGGTCAGTAGAGAAACGCAAATTAAAACCACATTGAGATACCGTCTCACACCAGTTAGGGTGGTCACCATTAAAAAGTCAGGAGACAACAGACGCTGAAGAGGATGTGGAAAAATAGGAACGCTTTTACACTGTTGGTGGAATTAATTAATTAATTAATTCAACCATTGTGGAGACAGTGTAGCAATTCCTCAAGGATCTACAACCAGAAATTCCATTTGAGCCAGCAATCACATTACTGGGTATATACCCAAAGGATTATGAATCATTCTACTATAAAGACACATGCACAGGCATGTTTATTACAGCACTGTTCACAATAGCAAAGACTTGGAACCAACCCAAATGCCCATCAATGATAGACTGGATAAAGAAAATGTGGCACATATACACCATGGAATATTATGCAGCCATAAAAATGATGCTTTCATGTCCTTTGCAGGAACATGGATGAAGCTGGAAACTATCATTCTCAGCAAACTAACACAGGAACAGAAAACCAAACACCATATGTTCTCACTCATAAGTGGGACTTGAATAATGAGAACACGTGGACACAGGGAGGAGAACATCACACCCTGGTGCCTGTTGTGGGGGTGGGTACTGGAGGGATAGCACTAGGAGAAATACCTAATGTAGATGACGGGTTGATGGGTGCAGCAAACCACCATGGCACATGTATACCTATGTAACAAACCTGCACGTTCTGCAGATATATCCCGGAACTTAAAGTATAATTAAAATATATATATGTATAAATATATGTATAGGTGTTTACATATATATATATATATATATCTTGTCATGTTGTTCTTTTAAGGAAACAGTCTGAGGCAGTAGGCATGGGGGGAAATCATACTTAAGGGATTTTTTAAATAAAAAATGATAAATGAACATGAAAATAAGTAGAATAGACAAAACCACATTTTAAATGGTTTTTACTAGATATTTACTGGGTATGCCTGCTAGACGTTCTAGGCATTTTATAAACAAGAACTTGCTTGAGCTCTTCAATAGCCCCAATTGGGTAGGCATTATTAATCCTATTTGATATATAAGACAAAGTATGTTTTAAAAAAATATGCCATTAATAGGAGATAAAGCAGAGGCTTGAAAGGAACTCTTTCTTATTCTAATACTCATGTTTAGTCCCCCTATATCACGATGACTTTTAAAGCAACCAAAGGGCCCATCTATAAAGTAAAAATGTCTTTGTCTTGCTGTTATGGTTGGAATGATGATGTCCCCACCAAAATTCATGTTAAAACTTAATCCTCAAGGCAACAGTATTAGGAAGTGTGACCTTTGGGAGGTGATTAAGTCATGAGGGCTTAGTGACCTTCATGAATGAGATTAGTGACCTTACAAAAGGGCTCACAGTTGAAGGAAGCACTCCCTTGCCCTTCTGCCCCTTTTGCCAAGTGAGAAGACAGTGTTCCCTCTGGAAGATGCAGCAATGAGGGACTAGCATGGAAGCAAAGAGAAGCCCTCAGCAGACACCAATCCTGCTGGCACCTTGAGCTTAGACCCCGCGGCCTCCAGAGCCCTGAGAGTAAATTTCTATTGTTTATAAGTTACCCAGTCGATGATATTTTGTTATAGCAGCACAAATGGACTAAGATATTCACAAATAACCAAGAGTTTATCAAATATTGACTAGACGGGCATCACCAAGATTGAGGCTAAGAACTCTTCACACATTCCGATGGGACAGAAGCCAATTCTCCTGAGTTGTAGTTGGGGAACGGCTGGGAGGGCAGCATGTATTTTTACTTTATGAAGCGTTGCTTCCCAGGTAGCAAAGAGTGAAACTGCTGATGCCTGAAGGAGGCAGCAAGGGACTAGGCATTTCTACACAGTCCTGGGGTGTGCCTCAGCTCTGACGTAAGTCGTAGTATTACCTGGGACTGTGTCTCAGGCTTGGCTCAGAGGGCAAGCCCAGCCTGTATTCCAGCTAGAACACACACACACCCCTCCCCCACACTTTACCTGCCCCCAGCTGATGCAAGTCAGGGACAGCTGGCAAAGCCTTCTAAGGATGCCCATTCAGGCAACCCCACCCAGTGTCTGAGGTTATTACTACGAGTTATAGCAAGTTGTTCCTGTCCCCTCTTGACAATTTGAAAGAGCCCATGCCACACCTGGCCGAAGTAACTTTGCTTTTCTCAGGGAATATTTCTTAGAATTTTTTTTTTCTTGTAGAGCCTACTAGACCTAAAATAGCCTCCAAATACACACATGAATACATGTCAGCAGCTTCCTACGGGCCTCCCTGACAAACACTCTGCCTTCACACACTAAGCACGGGAAAGGGAATACCGGTCCCCATTGTTCTCAGCAAGGCTGTGGGAACCCCAGGCTATCTGGTTGCTCTAAGTGTGATGCCAAGGCCACTACCATGAACAACTTTGGGCAGCAACTCCAAGTCTTGTCCTGTTCTTGTCCAAGGTAACCTGGAGCCGGGAAAATGTCTGCCAGGATCTTGGGATTTGTCCATAATTGGCCATCTTGCAATGAAGAAGCTGCCACAGCAATTAAAAATCAAACAAAAGAGAGGCCATGCACACGCACCTCCCTACCTCAAGGAAAAGGAACCCCATGGGGGGAAATAAAATTTAGGAGGTTTATTGAACCCACTGTAGAGCTGATCCAGAATTTAAATTGATTCCGTAATTTATTGCATTTTAATTAGCAATCACAGGAGACCAAGTATTGTTTACTCTCTTGTTAGGAGCTCTAGCTGGAAACAAATACCAGTGAGTCTTAATAAGGATGAGTTATATTTACTGTTTTCCATTTTACAGTCTTGTTATAATCATCACAAGAAGAGATTCATTTAGTGCTCATCTGTTCTTGATATGACATTTGTTGACCACTAGGGTGACATAAAATCAGAACATACCCCATAAGCCAAGCAAGAGCCCCTCCACCCCATCCCACCCCAGGCTTGATCCTGCATTGTTTCCAATAATATCATTTAATGTGGAAATATTTCTGGCTTAGGTTAGATAACATGAGTTCCCATGTGCCACTGTCACCCAAAAAGCATCCATATGGCTGTTGCTGGTTATTTACTTAGAAAAGAAAAATGTTACAAACAGACAGCTGTATTTATATGCACCACTCCAACTTAGTAACACCAGCCCCTTCAGGCAGCCGAGAAGCTGCCTCTCGGCCACAGCGCACACCCTTCACTTAGCAGCCATCCCTCCGATGCGTGATCCCACTTGCTTGCTTTCATTCTGTATTTTTGTTCTGGGGGTTCATAGAATGTTAATTCTTTTTAATGACAGTTCTCCAGGGCCAGAGCTTTTGGGACTTCTAAACAGCTCTTGTTATTATTACTCAAACAGAAAGAATCCTGCACTTCTACCTGTGGGTTGGACTCTCCGGCGCAATGTGTTTCCTTGGGAGCATTCTGGGTTCCTATTTCTTGCTTTTTAAGTACCATTGCATACTGTTCCAGTGATTCCCATCAGTCATCCCAATTCTCCCTATTGGATTGCGCTCCCAGCAGGTAAGGGAGCTCGTTATCTCATCTCAAAGATTTTTCAATGAATGAGGAAGGAGGATTTGATTCCAAAAGGCCACCCTCACAAAAGGGATGTTTTGTGTAACCTGAGTACACATTCATTTTAGAGACTTTTCATTCAGAATGGACTTCTCCCCCAACCCAGGAAAAGCAGGTGAAGTAGGTGCCATTGTTTATTTACTCCTCTTTTCTTTTTTGACCTAGTTTTTCTTCTTAGCCATAGAGGTACCAATCCTATGCTGAAGTTTTAATTAAACCTTACTCTCTGTTAAAAAGCTCCTATTGTCCTTTTCATTTAAATAGGATTCCTCTTAGATCTTTAACAAGACCACGGAGGAGTAATAAATCTAACTAATTGTCCTTATTAAGAGGAGATTATTCTCACAAGACTATAACAGTCACCAAAGTAACTAAAGCCATTTTCAGGTAGCACTTAGAGTATTCTCCTCCTACCCAAACACAGAAATGCCTCGTTAGTCACTTTCTTTGCTGCTCAAATTAAATTAGATGGCATTCTGTTTATTTTTCATATCTTTTGCTAACAGAAGGGGATTTGCCTTTTGATGATATTAATCAGGAAACCTCAAGTTCAACTACATTGAGTCCATGGGATGAAGATGACCCCTCCCTCCCTCCCTTCATTCTTTTCTTCCTTCTTTGCTTTTTCAAAGGCATTAGTGGCTCCAAGATAAAAAACTTAGGCCCTTGGATGGCATATTATATGTTCATCTAATATTTACTAAACATCTTCCATGTGCAAGGCACTGCAGTAGGTTCTGAGTTTTCAGGAGGGGAAAAAGCCCACCTTCTTGAAACCTAAAAGTAGCAGGAATTTAGACATTAACCCACTAATCACATAATTGACTACAACCGTGGTGAAAAGTTATGAAAGACGGGACAGGCTACCACGTGAGCATGTTCCAGGGCGTTAGAAGCAGTCTACCAGAACTATCCACTTAGTTCATTCCATTACAGATGCAGAACTCTGCTTTCCAGTCTTACAGAACTTCCAGGGAAGCTTTCCCATTTCCCAGGTTCTTGTAGTCAGTGGCTCCTGATGTTTTCAGTTTTTATTTAAAACCCATGTTCTAAATGAGCCTCCCTTAGAGAAAGCCAACCTAACATTTCTAGAATGAGTTGTCAAAAAAAAAAAAAAAAAAAAAACTGGCAGCAAACTTAAGCATCTTTTAAAGCTTAAGAAGTGCCTTTCAGGGCCAGGTGCAGTGGCTCACGCCTGTAATCCCAGCACTTTGGGAGACTGAGGCAGGCGGATCACAAGGTCAGAAGTTCAAGACCAGCCTAACCAATATGGTGAAACCCCATCTCTACTAAAAATACAAAAATTAGCCAGGCATGGTGGCAGGCACCTGCAGTCCCAGCTACTCGGGAGGTTGAGGCAGGAGAATTGCTTGAACCCAGGAGGCGGAGGTTGAGATGAGCCAAGGTCGTGCCACTGCACTCCAGCCTGGACAACAGAGGGAAACTCCATCTCAAACAAAAAAAAAAAAAAAAAAAAAAAAAAAAAGAAAGAAAGAAAGAAAAGAAAAGAAATGCCTTACAGAAGTGCCTGCCAAGAAATGGACTCCCTAAGGAGCTTGGGGAGGGTGATTTAAGTCAAAATGAGAAAGTGTTGTTTGTCAGTCTTACTGGCTTTGGACTTTCTCTTCAGATCTTGAAAGCAGAGTTGGCATCAGCTTAGCTCTTATACACACTTCATGTTGAGTGTTCTGTGATGTTCGGGAATGGCTAGTAAGAACTGACACATTTGTTGCCCCCAAAATTGCCAGTAACATAGAACTTGTGGGCATTACTTGCAAAATTCATTTTCAGGGCACAAAAAGAAGCAACCTGAAGCCGTGCAGCGATGAGAACTGGAATCTTGCCATTTGAGATGGAAAATTTCCAATTATATGACAATAGAAAAAATTAGCTCTCTTTTCACGCACCCAACAAGTCAAAAGGTTTTTTTTTTGTTTTTTTTTTAGCCTATGGCACCCGGTATTCCCAGGCGGTCTCCCCATCCAAGTACTAACCAGGCCCGACCCTGCTTTGCTTCTGACGAGATCGGGCGCGTTCAGGGTGGTATGGCCGGGCAAGACAAAAAGTTTTCTTAAACAACAAGATCAGCAGTCCATCTGCTGGGGAGCCTTGACCGGGGGACTTCATTGTCTTTGTGAATTGTCCATGAGCTAGGTTGGACTTCAGCCTTGCAGATTCAGAACTTAGAGAACATACCAAGAGTAGATCCATTTTTCTGAGAGAGAGAGCCGTTGGCTAAGCAGTGAGATTGAAGGATAAAAGCACTACGCCAGCGTACTAACTAGCAATGAGAAGTAACTGTCAAAGGGGCTGAAATTCTGCAAAGTCTACATGACCACCACATTCTTTTCCTGAGGCACACTCTAAGTCATGGTCAGAAGACTCCTGGGGGGAGTGTATAGTCAGAAAAACAAGAGTTAGATGACTTGAACATTTAGTGAAATAAAACTCTTACCATTTGGTGCTTCCATTTGGCGATCGAACTAACTGGGACTAGAAGACTAGAACTCAATTGGCCTTACCCCTCCACATTCATAGTCACATTCAAGATACTTTTGCCAATGGGAGGGAGTGACTCAGTCTGCTGAGTTAGATCTCCTTTAACCTTCTTTAACTGAATCTTCCCCAAATGGCACTTTGCTATTCACAATAAAGTAATCAAGAGAGCATTCTTGTGAAAACGTTTTTGAAGTCTTAAAAGTAAGGCTTCTTCCTCTTTACCAAGGGATACTTAAAAACAAAATCCTCATCTTATATTTGAGCATACATGATAACCATTTATAATTAAGAATCAGTCATTAAGTAGGGACCAGAACCGTGACCTCTGTAGGGTGGGATTCTCTTTCCTGGTTTCCCACAGCCTCTGGGATCCAGTCACAATTCCTTTGCACTGTCATTCAAGGCCCTTTGCTTATGCCACTAGCACATGCCCTGAACCCTCTCCTTCCTCTAGGCCACCAAAACTGACTAGCTTTTCTTCTAAGGGACACATTCTTCCTGTATCCATGTTACCTCTTCTCTGGATTGCTGGTGGGGTTTTAGAGGCCCTGGAGCCATTTTGCCTTCATCAAGAAACTTCGCTTCTTTCCGATGTTGGTCTCGTTATTTGGCTCTCAAAGGGCGTCTTATTTCTGGTTCTCAGGGATGCAGGGTGAGCTGAGGGGAGCACCTTACTAAAGCCCCAAGTACAGAAATAAGGGCACCGTCATCATAGCGTACTTCAAGCTATAGAAGGAGCTGGACTCACCAGCTACCAGTATACAGCGAATGTACAAGTGTGAAAACACATACACACACACTTCCTCTTTGTAATCTCTGCTTTGAGATTCATAGTGAGAAAATTCTTTTGAATGAAAATGTAATGACCCAAAGTAACAAAGGGGAGTATCTGTATTTTCCCTTAAGCTTAACAGAGTTCATTATTATAACTTCCTCTCTCTCTCTTTTTTTTTTTTGAGACAGAGTCTCACTCTGCAGCTAAGGCTGGGGACGTGCCATGACCACAGCTCACTGCAGCTTCGAACCTCCCCCGGCTCAGGCAATCTTCCCACTTTAAGCCTCCCGAGTAGCTGGGACTGCAGGTGTGTGCCACCATGCCCTGCTAATTTTTGTAGTTTTTGTGGCAATAGGGTTTCATCATGCCCAGGCTGATCTTGAACTCCTGGGCTCAAGAGATCATCCGGTCTTGGGCTCCCAAAGTGTTGGGATTACAGGCGTGACCTACTACACCCAGCTATTATAACTTTCTAAAATGACTTAGTACAACAGATCTTTAGTGACAAAGAACTGTAAACAGTGATCAGAAAACTTAATATTAACCCACAACTCAGGTTATGCCATAGTCTCTGGGCTTGTATGTGGGTCCCCAGAATAACAGGGTGGTTTTGAATTCCTTACAAGTTAGTTCCCTTTACAGAATTCTTGCCGCATATGTTGCATTTCTTGTGTTATTAGTATCAATTTCTTGAGAAATGAAGAGGCTGTCCCCAGGGTACTCCTATCCTACTGTACAGGGCTGTCCTGTGGCTCTGGGCAGGAGGTGGATCATTCAGAACACCTGTGCTAAAGGGGCTCTGATTTCATGATGCTGGACATAGAAAACAAAACATCTGGTAAATGGAAGAGAAAATCTCCTGAAAGTATGAGAATTGATCTTTGAGCTTTACGATCGTCCCCAGCAGAAGTGGCTCCCTACTATGTGTAGCAGAGACTGCTGGTGTCCACTGAGACCACAGGCTCCTCTGTTCTCAGCCTCCTTGCAGTTAGGAGGGGTGATATGACTGGGTTCTATTCAATATGGGCAGAGAGTGTATGCCACTTCAAGGCTTGGCCCCTAAAATGCCCTGCAAGCTCTTTTGTGGTCCCTCTCTTTGCCAGCTGTGTTCCTGGCGCAAAGGACTCTGAGAAGTCACAGCCATACGCCACGTCAGGAGCTGGACCCCCAAACTCATGGCTTCAAGTTGCCCAGCCTGTGACATTCACATTGGACCTCGTGTGAATGCAGAATAGCTTTTATTGTGTTAAGCCACTAAGATTGTGCAGTTGTTTCTTGCCACACTTAGCCCCACCTCGCCTGACTGAGGGAGGTCGGCAAGCCCAGCGAGTCAGCAGCTGGCAACACTCCATGGAGTCCATCCCCCAGGTGCCTCTGTCCTCTTTGTTCTGATGCATGACCACAGGATGCACGCACCACCCAGGACGTTTTCACTGGGAATCCAGCCAGCCCCACACTTTCTAGCACATTTGTAAATGATTTTCTTATTGAATAAATACTCCAGATGGAAAAGCCCATCAGACCTACTACAGTGCCCAAACTCACCTGGGACCTACTCAAAGTGAACTGTTTTAAGGCTGGGTCTAAGCCAAGGTCCTTGAAAAGTAGCCAGATCAAAGCTTGAATCCAAATGTAAGCCGGTGCCTGCTGCACATCAGAATCTCCACAAACATGGGTTTTAGGAAGGAAAGACAACATCCTTCATCCTGATCCAAAGAGATGAGCAGGAAGCAAAATCAAGGGGTAGGCGCTTGCAGAAACTGCGGTAGGGCAGGAAGGAGCCATTGATCTGAGAACGCAGTGCCGGCGGGGCCACGGCTCCTGCATTCGCAGGGAAGGCTTGCACGGAGTTTATATTTTTTAAGAGCAGTTTTAGGTTCATAGCAAAATTAAGCACAGGAAAGGCTTGCATGGAGTTTATATTTTTTAAGAGCAGTTTTAGGTTCATAGCAAAATTAAGCAGAAAGTACAGAGAGTTCCCGTACACCCCTTGCCCCAACCCGCATGCATAGTAAGCCCCCACCCCCCACATTATCAATACCCCTCGCCAGAATGGTTCATTTGCTACAATTGATGACAACACTGACACATCAGAATCTCTCAAAGTCCATACTTTACATTAGGCTCACTTGTGATACTGTCCCGGCTTGGACAAATGTATAATGACATCTATCCCCCACTACAGTATCAGGCAGAACAGTTTCACTTCCCTAAGTGTAAGAGACACATTTCAACAGTGGACACAGATAAACAACGTTGTCCATAGCTTTCTCCTAAAAGGCATTTTTCTAGTACACAGCCAAAAGACCCGAAGAATTCTTTAGATATCCACGTAGGAAAGGAAAGCCCATCTGGGATCCTGCTAGACATGAACAGAGTCCGTGGCTCCATTCCCAGCATTCTCTGGAGTTTAGCTTGAGAAAATAATAAGAATCCTCTAGGATCAGTGATCTCACTCATTTGGACTACAGTAAATCTCTTCTATATTACTGCTCAGCCTCTGAGAATATTATATTGGGTCTCACTTTATTAAAGAATGTCACGCCTACCCAGAAGTCGCTATTTAATTTTTAGCTGCAAGATACAATTTTGAAAAACCATTATCTAGAAAGTGCAATAATCAAACAATGTAATCATGAATGTTAAACCTCCTTGGAATATTATGTTAAATGCTTGCCAGCTGGAAGGAAGAGGTGATAAGGAAGTATCTGGTTTGGTTGGCTTTCTAATATGTCAAAGCATCTACACTTTCCAACATGATATATTTGTTAAGATATGTTTTTTTCTCTCTGCATGATTGTTTTGAAACTATCAAAGAATACAAAATCCTTAAACAAGGAAGACAGATTTGCATTTCCTATTTGTTCCAGCCTAAGATTTAGGATTAAATCACTTTAAGAGTCAGAATTGAATCTTCTCTCAGAGGAGCCAGACGGTCCACATACATCATCAATTGCCTCTGAGCTTTCTGGCTGCTCTGTGAGATCAGACTCGTAAATTCTGTGACATATGGAAAATATCAGAAAGCCACGGCATGCATTTTAAGAGAGCCCAGAAAGCTGGGCTTACGCTGTCAGAAAGATCCCTGGCAATTTCCCCATTCTTCCCATCACTCAATCTTGAATCTCCACGGAAAGGGTCGACTGGATATTTGGCCAGTAACTGGGAGTCTGGGGGTGATCCAGCTATCTGGCGAACGTGCCACCCTCCCTGCCCAAGGGGGCCCAGCAAGTCTATGCATCACTGAGCATTTCCCCAGGAAGGACATCCTTTTTCTGAGGGGGGCACTAAGTTTGGTACAAGCAACTCCTCACATCTGAAATACCCTTCTCGATCTGTGAACTCCCCCGTTCTGTTCCCACACACTTCCTTCCTACCTCTCTCTCAGCACTATAACTTACATATCTGTCTTCACTATTGGTCATTGAACTTACAGAGGGTGCTTCCTTTAGCCCTTTGAATGACTAAATATCAGTGTCTGCTCCTTAAAAGGAAGCCTGGAAGCAGGATCGTCACGCTTCCTTCCTCCCCAGTGCCATCTCTAAGGAGTTCTCAATGGACCCCGGAAGGGGTGGTGATGTCCAGCCTAGGCCTTATTGTCTTTGTATGACCTGAATTTGGCACTTACCAGGCATACGGCAGGCACTTGAGGCGGGTGAATGTGCCCACCTGCTTGGGAAGCCTGGGGGATAGAGCAGGAATTGATGTTAGCTACCGGCTTCTCTTATTCACACTACCTTCTACCTTCAAAACCTTAGGCAAGATATTTACCCTTTCTTTACTTCTTTTTGTCTATAAAATGGGAATGATAGTGCTGCCTAACTCACAGGATGTTATATTGAATGGTTTATATATCTATTATATAAACTAAAAGCTAAAATGATAGCTTGCACTAGTAAGAGCTCAATATATCTTAGCTAACAAAGTAAGTTCTCAAAAAATGTGAGCTGTCCTTCCTAGACACAATAATGCCTTTCTAAATGGCCCCACTCCACTGAACCTCCTTCTACAGCCAAATCTCTGTGTAAAAAAAGTGATAGTTATTGAGTTTACTTAGAGGAACTATTTGCTGGGGCCTCAGGGATTCTGGTAAAGTAAATAGGGATTTTTTTCTTTTTTTCTGAGAGTGGGCTTCCCTTAGCACTTTGAATGACTGAATATCAATGTCTGATCCTTGAAGACTGGAAGCAAGACCTTCATGCTTCTTTTCACCCCAATGCCATCTCTAAGGAGTCCTTGATGGACCCTGGAAAAGGTGGTGATGTCCGGATCTGGCTTTGGACAGTGCTTCAGGTTTTAATGTCACTGAAAGTCCACAGACCCAGGAAGGACTCTGAAGGGCGCAGGGAGCCACGGCCCTTGAAAGCAGCAAGCCCTGCCCTGTGCGGATGATGGGGAGAAGTCTTGACCACCAGCCAAGGCCAGCTACTGACTTCAGAGGCAGAAACTATCAAGCTTTAAACATTTCTAGGCAAAAGGGTACGGGTCTGTTTGAGAGAATGGGAGTGGGCATGGGTTGGGGTCGGAGAGCTGTACAAAGCTTCCCCAGTCCTGAGGGCAGGTGTCTCCATCCTCAGACCTGCCTTGCCGTCGGAGCAGGGGGCTGAGAACTGGGGAAGCAACTATCTGAGTGTTGTCTGGGGTGGGGGGGGAAATGGAAGAGTAAGAACGAGGCACCCTAGAGCCATTTCCCTGGAGACTCCCGAAATCCAGAGGCCCTTACACACAAAGGAGGAGACTGTGTGATGTTGGCCCTGGGTCCACAGACAGGTGGCATAGGGGCAAGTTCTAGCTCTCTGTCCATCTGTTCGGGGCCTTGGGTGCTCACTTAGCCTTGCCTTGGCCTCTCCTCCTGTAAAATGAGGCTAATACAATGATGTCACAGAACCACTGTCAGTCTCTAATGAAGTAAGGCTTGGGGTGTGTTCTGAGATCTATAATGTGATAAATTAATAGCAAGCACTTTACATATAACAATTGTGCTTACGATTTAAAGACTGAACCAGGTTTGGTCTCAGAGGCTAGCAGTTGCAGTGGCGATGGAGAACGACTCCATGAGGTTGGATGCCCCTTTCCAAACTAGCCTCTCTCCCCATCCTTCCTCCACAGCCTGGATAAAATTGGCAGTAAAGGACAGTGGTTGAGGGTATGGAAACCAGAAGGCCTGCATTTGAATACCGTCTCTGCATCTCAGTTTCCTTGTTTGTAAATGGGGCTGATATTGGCGCCTACCTTGTAGGATATTGTAAACACTGAATGGTCTAGTGCACGTGTTATTGTTATAAATGAGAGCTAACGCAGTGAGCACTCAGAAACTGTGAGCTGTCTTTATCAATCACGGCAATGCCATTCCAAATGGCCCAAGTCCATTGACCTCTCTGCTCACTCAAAGAATACCGGGTCTGCTGGGTTTGGTGGTGCGTGCCTGTAATCCCGGCTGCTCACGTGGCTGACGTGGGAGGATCACTTGAGGCCAGGGGTTGGTGACCAGCCTGGGCAACAGAGTGAAACCCTGTCTCTTAAAAAAAATACACAACACACATACACACACACACACATGCACACAGACATGCTATATACGTGTGTGTATACACACACACACACATACACACACACACGGAACACTGGGTCCTTTCCACTCCAGCAGGTCAACCAGGAAGCCTGAAGAAAACAAAATTAGAAATCTCTGAAGAATCAAAATGTTGTCTTTTGAGGGGGAGAGGTTACACACCGTGGGTATTTATATGATTCACCAGGAACCCAGTAGATCCAAAAATTGGGGCTGTTCCCTGATGGTCTGATTTGACTTCCTACACAGGAAGGCTGTTAGGGAGGCACTGCCTTAGATCAGCGGGACCCGCTCGCTTCTTCAGCTTCTCCAATGCTACTGCCAGTGAAGAATCATACACTTTAAGACTGGGAAGGACCCTACAACACCACTCAGGCCAATGGATTGTGAGGTCTGGGGGCAAAGACAGTTGACTGAGGGAGTTCTGTTCTTGAGAGGCAAAATCCACTACTGCCTCCCAGAGCCCAATTCAGGCAATGGAGTCCTGTGCTGTGGAGGGAGGACTGAGGACGTGGTCCACAGTGCCATGACACTCCATGAGCACCTACCAACCTATCACAGTCCTGTGCCGCTAAGAACCTCAAGGTTTGGTAGAGGGAGGTGCACGGCGAACATCATCTCAACACATTGTGGTTAGCAGCATGCTTTGAGCATTCACAGGGTTTTGGGGAAGCCGAGGGCAAGGGCACCAAGCCAGCCCCGGGGCATGTGTGGAAGGTGCACTCCAGGAGTTGGTGACACTTGAGCTAACTTTGAAAGGAGGAAGAGAAGTAACTCTAGGAGGGAAAAATGTAAAGATCCTCCAGGTGAGAGTGGAGAGGATGAATGAGAGGGTCAGTGTGGCTGGAGGCTAAGGTGCCGGAGATAGGGGAGGCTGACAAGGCCAGAGACCACGAGCCAGCGTGCAGGGCTCGTGTTCCTGAATGGAACAGGACTTTAGCTTGATTATGGGAGCCACCAGTAGGGTTTTCAGCAGAGGAACTGTGCAGTCACATGGGGGCTGGCTGCTAGAGGATAGATTGGGGTGGGCAGACCTGGAAGACGTTCAGTCGGCTTCCCTGAGTGAGGCTTGGTTTCACCACTTCCTTAGTGAACAACAGGGCTTCCTAGAGACCGAGGGCAACAGACTCACAGTGACATTCCACATGTGCCACCAGATATCTACCCACCACCCTGTGGTAACTATCCTTAATCATCCGGGTATTCCCTCACCCCAACACAGCTCATGTACTCACAGGGGACACTTCACTGCACCCATGGGGCATGAGGCTTAGGCTCAGTGAATGAGCACAACTGTACCCCTCTGGTCATAGTATTTGCTTTAAGAATGGTCAAGTGGCCAGTCGTGGTGGCTCACGCCTGTAATCCCAGCACTTTGGGAGGCCGAGGTGGGTGGAGCCCCTGAGGTCAGGAGTTCAAGACCAGCCTGGCCAACATGGCAAAACCCCATCTCTACTAAAAATACAAAAATTAGCTGGGCATAGTAGTGTGTGCCTGTAATCCCAGCTACTCAGGAGGCTGAGGCAGGAGAATCTCTTGAACCCGGGAGGCAGAGGTTGCAATGAGCCGAGATCGTGCCATTGCACACTAGCCTGGGTGACAAGAACAAAACTCCATGTCAAAAAAAAAAAAAAAAGAATGGTCAAGTGGTTCCATTCAGGCCACTGAGACTCAGGGCAACATTTTCCTGGGGGCTCTGGTAGGTGAAATGCGCAGATGTGAGGCCGGGAACTGCTGCAGCTATTTGCCGTCATGAGGGAAGACAGGTCTAGGACAAAGCTGGTCCATGGAAAGCAGAAAATGTCAGAAAAAAGGTTTGCGGCCCTAATGATGGGGTGAAACTGATCAGAATGGGATCTCCCTCCCCACAGAACAGACCTCTGAACTTTTCAGTCACGGGAACCAATACATCCCCTTTGTTTTCTAAACCTCTCTTGCTTGCTTGCAAAAGCTCAGAGCTCAGGGGCATTAATGAATCATCTAGAAAGTGGTTGGAAAGGACCAGCTCTAAACAGGTGAAGAAAAAAAAACACACAAGGTTTTCCTGACATTGTTTTAGAAAACTTAAAAATTGTTTTAATTGAAAACCATTTTTCAACGCTCTCTGCTCTGCAGGACTTGCCTCCCAAATCCACTTTTCTGGCTTCCCCCCTACAGCAGTGGTGCGCTGCCACCTGCTGGCTGCAGAGCAGAACGTGTCCTGGAAAGCAGATGGAGAGCATTAACGCTGGAAAAGGCCTTAAAGCTCAGCGTGGGGGACACAGTTAAGGGGAAAATCATTCCCTGCTATGGTATATTGTTGAGCCGTTTGAATTGTGATTGGTAGTTTTGTTTTTTAAAAATAATAAAATAGGGATAGTCACTTTCAGAAATATAATATTTCATATCTTGTGGCATTTGTTTATTACACTTGGTTATATTCCTCAATACCTGACATTTCCTTGAAAAGCAATAACAATAAGAACCACAAAAAGCATTCTCTCTCTCTCTCTCTGTCTCGCTATCTCTCTCTCTCTCTCTGTCTGTCTCTCTCTGTCTCTCTCTCTCTGCACAAGCATATCTGGAAACACCTCTCTCCCTCTGTCTCTCTCTCTGTCTCTCTGTCTCTCTCTCTGCACAAGCATATCTGGAAACACCTCTCTCTGTCTCTCTCTCTCTCTGCACAAGCATATCTGGAAACACCTCTCTCTCTCTCTTCTCTCTCTCTCTCTGTCTCTCTCTGCACAAGCATATCTGGAAACACCTCTCTCTCTCTTTCTCTCTCTCTCTGTTCTCTCTCTCTGCACAAGCATATCTGGAAACACCTCTCTCTCTCTGCCTCTCTCTCTTCTCTGCACAAGCATATCTGGAAACACTTCTCTCTCTCTCTGTCTCTCTCTCTCTCTGTCTCTCTCTCTCTGCACAAGCATATCTGGAAACACCTCTCTCTCTCTTCTCTCTCTCTCTGTCTCTCTCTCTCTGCACAAGCATATCTGGAAACACCTCTCTCTCTCTCGCAGAAGCATATCTGGAAACACCTCTCTCTCTCTCTCTCTCTGCCTCTCTCTCTCTGTCTCTCTCTCTCTCTCTCTCTCTCTCTCTCTCTGTCTCTCTCTCTCTGCACAAGCATATCTGGAAACACCTCTCTCTGTCTCTCTGTCTCTCTCTCTCTCTCTCTGCACAAGCATATCTGGAAACACCTCTCTCTCTCTGTCTCTCTGTCTCTCTGTCTCTCTCTCTGCACAAGCATATCTGGAAACACCTCTCTCTCTCTGTCTCTCTCTCTCTCTCTGTCTCTCTCTCTCTCTGTCTCTCTCTCTCTGCACAAGCATATCTGGAAACATGCATGCACATGCCTTGTCTCTACGAACTCTGCCTGAAGCAGCAGTCACCTCACCTTTACTTCCGTTTCTGGGGCAGCCGGCCAGCCCATTTCTTACCTGTCAGATTTTCTAGGCAGAAGTCTGATCTTAGTCCAGTGCCTTTTTATTCAGGAAAAACTTATCAAGCTCTCCAAGCATCTCCTTAGAGTCTCCCTCCAGACTTCATGCAAGGCGCAGCCACAGATCCCCTCCCACCAACCCTGGGGGAGATGGGATTTAACAGCTTCTCACTTTAAAAATTCTCTTTGCAAATCCTCTTTGCCTTTTCCTAATGTTTCAGGTCTTCATACTACTTTGAAATGTCTGCACAGTAGCCCCTTTGGAATTTAGCAACTATTGTATCCATGCCTCAACCAAAACTGTAATAGTAAAAATCCCATCATGAACGCGGTTACAAATTCCCTCCTGGCCTCCATTTGGGGCGGACCCGCCCGGGACCAGAGTAGCAGTAGCCTCGATCTACCAGCAGGTGGCGCCCAAACAAGCCTTTTCACCGTTTCTCCATCTGGGACTGGGCTTCGTGCCAGCGCGCACCATCACCTCTCCGCACAAAAACGTCCCTCCACTACAGCCCCCCTTCAGCCTGCTAAAGTGTGACTTAGACGTTTCCTGGACTTTGGCTTCTGTTCCTGGCCCTGACATTATCAGGCCTGATACCTGCCCGGCTCCAGCGGGCCCCCTCCTCCAGGGAGCTTTCCCTGTGTTGTCCCAGCACGACCCCAACCCTAACCCCCCAGCTGGGGCTGACCTGGCTGCCCGCTTCCCTCTGGGATGTCCACAGCCATGTCCCGCTCTGCATGACCGTGCTCTCTTGAACCAGGCTTGAATTTTCCAGGTCTCTCTAGACATAGCATGGTGGACTGGCAGCCCACTTCACGAGGTTCACCCTGTAGGCAGGCCGGCTTTCCCCGGCCCCTGTCTACCTCGTCCACAAGCCTCTTACCTGTGAGGCAGCGGCGAGGCTGCTCCCCCACATCCCCAGCACATGTGCATTTGTGGCCTGGAGCTGACAAGGCCCCGTGTGATGTGACGCTGTTCTGATGTCATCTCATCTGCCCATCTCAGCCTTCATCTCCACCATGCATGCTGGGAGAACCTCCAGTCTCTTGTAAGAGCCGGCTCTCTCCCTATTTCGATATTATTCTATTTTTAGCCCATCCGGCTACCATGTGGTACCTGGCAGTTTCCTCCAGTCCAGTTCCCAGTGGAGTGAGTGCCTGCTGCTAAGGTTTCTGAGGCGCGCCAAGGCCGTGAACGTACCCAGGCCCGGCCACAGCTGCCATCTCCCTCAGAGTCCACCTATGTTGTATGATGTCACCTTCACTGAGCCACAGCTCTGGGCACCGAGGGCTCAACTGCATGAGAGGGCTCCTCTTCCCTGTTCCGTGTGGCCAGAATGTCCTTGCCCGTTTTGTCCTTCAGTCATCCTTCAGGAATCAGCGCTGATGGCCTGCTCTGGGAAACTGCTCCTGCATTTGGAACAGGAGACTTACCTGGATTGAAGATGTGGAGGCTTCACCTGGGTCCTGCAGCTCCTCTGGCCCAGCCTCCTCAGGCACTCCTGTCTCTCAAGCCCACACTGATCCCTTCTGAGCTGGCTACACCAGGGCTCTTCGCATCCCTCTGCCCATGGGGTTTAAAGTGTACCTGGGCTCAAAACCTGCCTTCTCTACCTATTAACTCTGTGTGACTTTGGGCAAGTTACTAAACCTCTCTGAGCTTCTGCCCCTCTGTGTAAAATGGGGTTGATAATAGCATCTGCCCCATAGATTTGCTGTGAGGCTCCAGTGAGATGGACAGTACACATAGAACACTTACTAAAGGCCTGGCAGAGAGTTCAAATTCCATAAAGCACAGCTGTTACCACCGCAAAAACCAGGGCTGCTCCGACATTGCCCTCACTTGGGGTAGGAGCTGCCTTTGAAGACAGGAACTAACTTCATCAACTTTATGTGCCCACCTAGGATGGTGCTTGATACACAGTGGGGGCTCAAATGTCTGTGAGTTGAAATATTTGATAGCACTGTGTTGTCTCTTCTCATTTACATTTTATCTTTCTTGAGGATAAAAATTACATGTATCTTTTGTAGACTTTTTAATTTTAATAAGATATACCTAACATAAAAGCTAACCATGGTCACAGTTTTTAACTGCACAGTTCAGTGGCATTGAGTCCATGCACGTTGTTGTGCAACCACGTGGCTTTTTTTTTTTTTTTTTTTTTTTTTTGAGACAGAGTCTTGCTCTATCGCCAGGCTGGAGTGCAGCGGTGTGATCCTGGCTCACTGCAAGTCTCCTGCCTCAGCCACCCCGAGTAGCTGGGACTACCGGAACACACCACCATGCCTGGCTAATTTTTTTGTATTTTTTTTTAGTAGAGATGGGGTTTCACCATGTTGGCCAGGATGGTCTCGATCTTTTGACCTTGTGATCCACCCGCCTCGGCCTCCCAAAGTGCTGGGATTATAGGCCTGAGCCATTGCACCCGGCCCATGTGCCATTTTAAAAAACATTCACAGCAGCCAGCTCAGGACCAGGAATAGAAGCTGAATCTCTATCGACTGAGTGGACACGGACAGAGAAGCCCCGCACCAGGAGGAGGCTTCATTCAAAAGGGACCACCCCGTCCCCCTAGCACGTGGCACAGTTCCTGGACATAGCAGGTGCTCAATAAACGTGAAATATACCACAGGTAGAAGTTGCACACTGGCAGGAAAGCTGGACGGGGCCATGAGGCACGTTGTTTGGGGCCACACAAAGTTTTTCTTTTTTAAAGTTAAAAATAAATTGTTTTGAGTAAGTTGCACTCTCACATAAAAATCCATATTGTAGCTTCTCTTGAAAGACAAAAGGCTCTGGCAGCTTTGGGCCTGCATGTTCGATGGCAGCACTCTGCTAGCCCTGAGCACAGGCTGCCCCTTTGGATGGAGGCCGCTGCTCTCACTGAAATGACTCCCTTGCTCCCCTGAGCACTTGAGTTTCAGATCCCTGCTGTAGAGTCAGATGAACAGGACTTGAGACTTACTTCCTTAGCCGAACAGCTGAGAGCACGTAAGGAGGTCAGCCAGCCTGTGAGCCTCCACATCCCCCATCTGTAGAATAGGGAAAATGGCAGCTTCCTTTCCGGGTTTCTGTGGAGAGTGTTATGAGATTATGTATATTAAAGTGTGTGAGAGGCTGGGTGTCGTGGCTCATACCTGTAATCTCAGCACTTTGGGAGGTTGAGACAAGAGGATCACTTGAGCCCAGGAATTCGAGACCAGCCTGTACAACAGAGAGAGACCCTGTCTCTACAAACAATTAAAAAAAAACAAACAAAAAAACTGGATGTGATGACATGAGCCTGTTGTCCCAACTCCTTGGGAGGCTGAGGCAGGAAAATCATTTGAGCCTGGGAGGTGGAGGCTGCAGTGAGCCGTGATTGCACCACGGTACTTCAGACTGGATGACACAGTGAGACCCTGTCTCAAAAAAAAAAAACAAAAAAAAACCACCAAGTGTGTGAGAAAAACGTCAGGACCATGATACAAATGCTGGCCCCTCACCACAGGCCTGCTACCTGCAGTCTTTGTGCCTGCACTGAGACGTATGGATTCCCCTGCCAGTTGCAATCTCCAGATTTTTTACATTGCATCCTCACCTGGGAATACACCAGCACCTGGAAAAGCCAGGGTGCTGGGGCACCATCTGGTCAGCACAGGCAGCTACCAGCTACCTCCAGCACCTGTCAGTCACCTCAGGGCTTTCACACAGTCCCTGCCTGGGTGTGGCATAGTTGAGAGCTAGTTCCTCAGGCACAGGCCTGTTCTCCAGTGCCCTTTCATCTGAGGGCCCTCCACACACCGCAGAGGAGCCCCACAGGCATTGGACTCCACAGCACACATCAGTGCATAATGCACTGCGTATTCGCCACACCTTAAGCCAGCTCCTAGGAGTGAGGTTTTTGGTATCAGAACACCATCAGTTCCCTCCCCTACCTCCTTCTCTCGCTCTCCCCGCCCTTCCGTTCCCTTCCCAGGCTTAGTTTCTGTGGTACCTTTTCAGCCTCTGCTGTTAACACCATCCTTTCCAAATCTAAAGGAAATGAGGGCTCTTTCCCTTTAAGTCCTTTTTATAAACCCCTTTCTCCCAATTCACCTAAAAATTCAGGTCCGCTCTGTTTCATTAATAACATCTTGATATCAAAAAAGAATTCAAGACAAGAAATAAATAGAAAAGTAAGTCAGGTGATTCTGTTTTGAAATAAAACAAGTTTGTACAGTAACCGGTTCTGGATTGCCTTACAGTCTTGCTTGGCAGGTAGAGATTTATTCCTGATAGGGGACCACAGGTCACACTTGCTCTTCTAAGACGTTTGCTTTTATCTCCAGCAGTTCATGATGGAAAAGATACAAAGAAAAGACTAGAGCCTTGTTTAAGCAGGGACTAGCGTGTTTGCATCCTGACACCAGAGAAGATCTGATCATCTGAGAGTTTCCAATCTAGGGCTTAACAGCTTTAAAAAAATCAAACATGTTAAAACAAAACAAAACAATAGAAAACAAAAGCACAGAGAGGCAGTTGCACGTATTGCAATCTTTTGTGTAAGGAGCTGTAACATGCCCATGATACAAGAGCCAGCCACCGCCTAAAACGAGATGAGTGGTTTGCCTCTTCTAGAACAAAACAAAGCCTCCGGAAATTAAATATTAATTTCCTAGCAGAGGGTCCTTTGACAGCATTTCATTGTGACAATGAACCCAGAAACTCCTCTGAGACTTGTTTTCACCAGGAGCAGCAGCCTTCTCCCAAGCTGGCCGCTTAGGTAGCAGCGCCTGCCCTGGGCTTTTCTTTCCCTTCCCAGTCTCCTTCAGTCCGCTACGCGGTCCCGGGGGCACTCCTTGGCTTAACAAATCTAAATGCTGAGGCTCTTTAGCAAGTCACACAAACCCACTACAAACTGGCTTAAACAAAACAGCAGAGCAACTTAGCAGTACTGACGCAGAGTCTGGACCTTCGCTCCAGGCCTGTCATTGATAGGAACCAGCTTCCGATCTCAGTGTCTCTCAGCTCCACATCCCGGGAGAGAGACTCTGTGTGCCCCAGCTTGGATCGCATGTTCCTCCTGCTGCAGTCAGCTAAGTCCAGGTAGGAGAGTCTAATGGACATGTGGCTCTTGAAACTCATCCTGGAGTTGGGGAGGTGAGCAAAGGGGCAGGTCATGGCTGGCCAGACACCCTAGGAGGAAGCTGCCACTTCATACGACTGGGTTTTCATTAGTTGCTGTGGCAGTGTTACAGTAGGTAGTGAATCAGATATGAACAGGGCAATAAAGGGCCCCTACCCCACCAGGAATACCAGGCGACCATCAGGTTACGCTGTGTCTCTAAAGTAAAAGTGGGTGGCAGCCGGGGACAGGGGAAGGTAGTCTCCCTATAGAGAGGGAAAAAAAACTGAAACCGATGATCAGCAACTTCCTGATAAGATCTCAGGAGCTGAGTGAGTGAACTCAAGTGTGCTTATTAAGAGGTAAAATGGGCCGGACGTGGTGGCTCACGCCTGTAATCCCAGCACTTTGGGAGGCCGAGGCAGGAGGATTTCCTGAGGTCCGGAGTTTGAGACCAGTGTGAACAACATGGAGAAACCCCGTCTCTACTAAAAATACAAAGTTAACCGAGCGTGGTGGCGCATGCGTGTGATCCCAGCTATGCAGGAGGCTGAGGCAGGAGAATCACTTGAACCCGGGAGGCGGACGTTGCGGTGAGACGAGATCGCGCCACTGCACTCCAGCCTGGGCGACAGAGCAAGACTGTCTCAAAAACCAAAAACAAAGCAAAACAATACTCCAGCCTGGGCAATAAGAGTGAAATTCCATCTCAGAAAGAAAGAAAAGAGGCGAAATGGTGGAGTTTAACTGGCATGTGACCTCAGGGACCAGGTTGAGCATGGGCGCCCTCCAGTAAACACACTGCGCATGCTCCCCCTCCCAGGCGCCGACAGGCCACTGCGCATGCGGACAGCCCACCCCAAAGGAAGAGTCAGGGCAGAAGGAAGGCAAGACCCAGAAGCATCTAGAAGCATGCCAGCTTATGAAACCCCAAGTCAAAAGGTCAGATCGTGCACTTGTCTTTCCAGTTACCCGGTTGGCCCTCTTCCAAGTTGCCCAGTTAGCCCTCTTCCAAGTTGCCCAGTTAGCCCTCTTCCAAGTTGCCCAGTTGGCCCTCTTCCAAGTATACTTCTCTTCCTTTCCTTCCTGCTTTAAAGCTTTTTAATAAACTTTCACTTCTCCTTTAATACGTGCCTTGATCTCTCCTTCTGCCTCATGCCCCTCGAATTCTTTCTTCTGTGGAGGCAAGAACTGAGGTTGCTGCACACACATATTGATTCACCGCCAGTAACAGCAGGAGTGGGATTTCTGTAGTGACTTACTCCCAGCATAGAAGCATTATTTATAGGGGAATGAGAGATCGCATGGCAAACTTAGGAGCTGTGCTTGGGGCAGGTTGTATTAGTGGTTTTCTATGGCTGTTATAACAAATTACTACGAACTTAGTGGCTTAAAACAACACAAACATGGTCTTACAGTTCTGTAGTTCAGACATCCAATGTAGGCCACTGAACTAGCAGCACTGCATCTGGTTCCTTTCTGGAGATTCCAGGAGAGAAACTGCTTCCTTGCCTTTTCTAGCCTCTGAGGCCACCAGCATTTCTTGGCTCATGGCACCTTCTTCCGTCTTCAAAGTTGGCAACATTGCATTTCTCTGACCCTTCTGTCATCACCACTCTCTCCTTGACTGCAGTTGGGAAAGATTCTCCACTTTTAAGGACTCAAGTGACTCAATTGGGCCCCCCCAGGATAATTCAGAATAATCTTCCCATCTCAAAGTTCTTAACTTTAATCTTCTGCAAAGTCCCTTGTTAGGAGTTGAATCGTGTCCCCCAACAATTCATATATTGATGTCCTAACCCCCAGAATGGGATCTTATTTGGAAATAGGGTTGCTGCAGTTGTAATTAGTTATGTTGAGATCTTAATGTAGGCCCTAATCCAAAATGAGGCGTCCTTATAAATAGGAGAAACTCGGACCCGCACCCATGCATAGAGGCTGGAGACGGCCATCTCCAAGGCAAGGAGAGAGGCCTGGAACAGATCTTTTATTCACAGCCCTCAGGAGGAACCATCCTGCCCACGCCTTTGTTTCTTACTTCTAGCCTCTGGAATGGTGCCACAAGAAATTTCTGTCATTTAAGCCGCCTAGTCTGTGGTAGTTTGTTACAATATCCCTAGCAAAATAATATGTCTCTTTTGTCATGTAAGGTACATATTCACAGACTCTCAGGATTCAGACATAGGAATCTTTGGGGGGGACAAGGTCAAGTGAAAGTCATTTGGCCAGGATCTGCTGTCTAATCCTGTGGTAGGCAGAATAATGACCCTGTACCCCCAAAGACATTGTTTTGAGTAGCCCCTCTGCCACAAATGAAATAATGTCTTAGATCATAGGATTGTTGCTTGCAAACACCCTAGCAGCATGAGAGGAGACTCAAAACAATTGGTCTTTGCATGGGACACTGTCCAGCTCCAGGCTCACTGGTTTTTATAAACGACGGTGAAAGGTGTCAGTATTTTCCGCTGTTTTTGAGAGGAAAGATTGTGTTCACAGAATCCACTGAACTGAACATCGTTAGCTACTTTTGTAAAACAAATAAAAACATATGTCCTGTTACCCTCTGTGATGGTTAATACTGAGTGTCAACTGGATTGGATTGAAGGATACAAAGTATTGATCCTGGGTGTGCCTGTGAGGGTGTTGCCAAAGGAGACTGACATTTGAGTCAGTGGGCTGGGGAAGGCAGACCCACCCTTAATCTGGTGGGCACCATCTAATCACCTTCCAATATAAAGCAGGCAGAAAAACGTGAAAAGGAGACACCGGTCTAGCCTCCCTACCTACATCTTTCTCCCATGCTGGATGCTTTCTGCCCTCAAACATTGGAGTCCAAGTTCTTCCGTTTTGGGACTTGGACTGGCTCTCCTTGCTCCTCAGCGCCTCAATTTGCAGACAGCCTATTGTGGGACCTTGCGGTCACGTAAGTTAATACTTAATAAACTCCCATATATATGTGTGTGTGTGTGTGTATATATATATATATATATATATATATATATATGTCCTATTAGTTTTTTCCCTCTGAGAGAACCCTGACTGGTACACCCTCCAATGTGAGTTCACTGTAAGTTGCTTCCCCTACACTATAGCGAGCAAGTGTCGCTCCCAGCCCTTCCACCCAGCTCCATCACCTACACGGGGACCAGGCCAGCTTGGCACAGACCCTCTCCCCTGCCTATTGGAGTAGCCTAGATGCCAGATAGCAGAAACTGAAGTAGCGTTATAGCTGGCGAGACATGAACAACATTGGAAAGTAAATCTGTGACTGATAATAAAACAGCAGGTTCATGCTCACTACAAGAGTGTTCACCTTGCCCCACATCCCTGCCACTGCCCTAATCATGTCCTTATTCTCTTTGATTTGGACCATGCAACACTCTTCTAGGTGTTCCCTATCCTCAATCTCTTTCCTTCCATTTTTCATCCTCGATCTGTTCTTGTAATCAGAAAAAAGAACAGTAAAACACACAGAAATCTCATAGTGTCATTCACCTGCTCAGGCTTAAAAGCACCCAGTGGCTCCCCCTGACATAAAGTTTCTCATCATGGCATTTGAAGTCCATCCCACACGGGCCCACCCTGCTTTTCCAGCCTCACTGTTCGCTGCCCCACACACCCAGGAATCTATGACAGTTTTCCCTAAAGTAGATCCTTGAGCACCAGAATTAGCATCACCTGAGTGCTTGTAAAATCTCCCAGTCCTTCTGACTCAGAATCTCTCAGCAAAGGCAGAAAACCATTTCTGTGCACACTACAGCTGGGATCACTCACCTAGAGCCACCATGCTCTTCCCCCCTCCTGTCTCCTGAGCCATTCCCCCTTCTTGGCTGCCTCCTTTTGAAGCACTGTTCATGTAGACTCTTTTCCTTTCATAAGCCAAACAAGTCATTCCTCTACCTCTGTGTCCTTAGCACTTTATGCAGACTCTCGTAATACATTTTTGTTTTACAGTTCTGTCTTTCCTGTTGAGTTCTGAATTCCTTGTTGTTAGGAACCAGGCCTTATTCATACTTTTTCCTGTAACTGTACAGCTTCTCTGTTTCCACAGCGGGAATGCGTATTGACCATGTTTTCCTTTTCCTTTGGCTGCCTAATGTGCTTAGGGTAAAATATCCAACTCAAGTGTAACAATTAGGAAGGCCTCCATGGGCTGTGTATCTGTGTCCTCTTTTCTCTCTGGACTTGACCTATTTTAATTTATATTTTCCTCGCCCTGAGTTTTAAAAACCTGCATTTGGATGTTTTATTTTGTATGTTTCTGCTACAAGCTGCCTCACATCCTTTCTGGAACAAGGTGGGAGAGAAATAAATTATTCATCTCAGTATTTCTACCAGCATGGACAGCATCTGGCAGATAGAGAATACTCAATAACTGTTTGTTAAATGTAATCAAAGGAATAAAGTGACGTAGATTCTGTGACAGCTATTTGAATTGTCAGTTAGAAGACTTTCTGCTGATTTTTATCACAGTGTTCAAGAGCTAAAAATGCTGGAAGGATGCCTGGTGGATAAGTGCCTGTTTCTGTATTAGGTTGGTACAAAATTCATTTGATTGCAGTAACCAAATTATTGTGATTTTCCACCTTGATCCAAATGTAACCCACTTGAGAACTCGGACTACTCATCAGCTCTGTACCCTGTGATTAATCTCAAAAGACGGTGACTAGGTAGCCAGGAAATGAGAAAGGAAACCAGGACAATGCAGCTCCATGAACAGGGAAGAGAAGCGTTCAGATGGGATTGCATGAGGGCAGAGCCGAGGACGGAACACAGGAAGTTGAGGACAGGACCTCAGAGACGGGGGAGGTGCACCAGAAATAGCAATAGACCAAGGGTGAGGAGCCCACGGGCAGAGGCAAGACTTCTGTTTCCTGAAGACAAACCATCGTCATGCCCCCGTGTGCTGCTGGAAGGATGATGTGTTTAAGCACACAGTTAAAGATGTAAATATCAAATCTCTGCATAATAAAACTGAAGAGGTAAGAGGAAAATCTTCAGAACAAAAAACAATCGCACTTTTTATACTCATTTTTCTTCAATTTGCAACTAATGTTTCCTCAAGAAAAGCCATCTTTTCCATCCCTATGTATTATATCTGAAGAAATAACAGCAGCGCCCACATCTCTTTAAATTGGAGATTTTTTTTCCCCGAGGAAACACATGAGCATGTGTAGTCTTGACTTTCAGTTGTCACCTCAACTTTCTAAACAAGTCCCTCACGCTTCCAGTTAGCTGTTTTCAAAGCATCATTCAACTGGAATTTTTTTCTCTTTGAAGAAAATAAAGGTATGCTAACCTATTGATTGCACACATAACCAACTACATGTAAAACCACATGTTTAATTTAAATTTGCTCCAGACATATTTGTTTCAGTCAAAAACATCAATTCAATGTGTTGACTTTAATCATATTTTTCTTCACGAAAACCTAAAGAATCTGAGTGAATTCTCTCAACAACATAAAAGAAAGGTGTTAATATTAAATATATTAAAATGGAGAGTTTGTAGGAATGAATTTGGTTACATTGTTACCATGTGAAAACATACATATGTGAGATTCAAGGGCTGGCCTATCATAATAAAGTATGGCTCCTTCCCCCAAAATGATCTGAACAGAGAAACTGTGAGTTAAGGTTTGGGATACACGGTTTTTTATGTTGTCTTAGCCCAGTGATCTATTTGTTCTGCCTGAGAGTTTGGTCTGGGCCTCAAAGGATTAAATGTTAATGACAAGGCAGTCACCTCATCAGCCAAGACAAGGAGGCCTGGTTAACCTATGATCTAAGGGTCAGGTGCCTGGATATGTCAGACCAGGGTTGGGGTCAGGGGTCATGTGCCAGCCCCTCTATGGCAGGGGTCTCCTGCTCAGCTGCAGCTAAGCTGAGAGTCAGGCAAATCTCTCATTTGTCACCATCAGCCCTAACTGATGGCACCAATACCCTCAATTTGTAGGCTTAGCCCTCCCACATTCTGAGCCTGGAAATCATACCATGTATATGGACGAAACAGTAAACTCAAAGGGACTCGATGCTTGGCATGAGATTAGTCAGGCTGCTGTAAACCTGGGAATGTGCTTAGGGACAGCCTGGAAGCATCTCTGCACCCATCAGGTTGTCTGGGCACTTCCCTTGAACCATTCTGCAGTCCCCAGTTTCCAGAATTTTTAACTGCTCATAACTGCTGCTATTTCCTCTGTAGCATTCCAGTTTCCTTTCTGAGACCTCAGCACCCTTAATGGAAGTCTCAATACCTCATCGAAATCCTTTGGCCAGTTCCATCCCCAAAGCTGTATCACTTGTTAAACAGAGGCACAATCCTCACCCCAAATTCCTGTTGGGAGCCTGCCTGGTTCATCCTCCCTCCAGTCCTAGTCCCTAATAGCCCCCTTTCTATGCTCCTTTATGGCTTATGACTACTGCTGTTGTGATGTCAAATCACAAGAATAATACAAGCTGATGTGATTTCAGCCCTTGCCGTGCACCAGGCTGGGTGCTGAGAATTTAACAAACAGTATCTCAGGTCATTCTCACTACAACAGGATGAGATAGATATACTGTCTTAATTTTACGAAGTAAACTAAGGCTCAAAGAAGTTAAGTCACTTGCTTAGAGAACAACACTCATAAATGATAGAGCCAGGATTCAAACCTAGGACTGAAGAAGGCCAAAATCATCCTATTTCTCCCTTACAATGAATGAGAAACAAAGAGATCACAGGAATCATCTAGAATCTTAAGGATGCCTCATTGCAAATGGTTGGTTTATTGACATATCTTGAGAACCACTCCAAATCCCTTCAGCCCTACTTCTTCCAGCCATGGAAAACACAACCCGTTCTGTGCAGGCTTCAGTCTGCCTCATGCACAACTAACCAGGCAGTGTCTTGCCTCATCCTGTGTCTCCCATCCTCTCACTTCCTGCCCTGTGACTTCTCTGATGTCACACCATGGGACACCATGGCACAACATTTCTACAGGACAACTCAAAACGTAGGGCGTTAAACCCCTGGGGCCACTCTTGACCAGTGGCAGATGAGAACTGATAAATAGATGTTTTATTCTTCCATTCCCACAACGGATATTCTGAAACACATTTCATCTGGCTCCGCAGGAGTTCCACTGAGATGAGTTCTACTTGCCTATGACTGTGGCCAACCCAAGAATACATCCTTATATTGGCTTTCATCCCTCATCCCTGCCCCACTGGGACCACATCCCAAGTTACCTATCGGTACATAATCCTTTGTGTCAGGCTCTGCTTTTGGAGCCCAGGCAGGTGAACAGAGAAATGCCCATTTCTCTAAAAAACTGGTCCATTCACTCACATATTACTTTCTACTAGTGACCATGGAGATTTTTCTTTCTGTTTCTGTCCAGTATTCTTCCTCTTGGGATCCCAGGCCCCCTTTCTCTTTCCAAAGTTGTTACTAATTAAAATGTCCTGAAAAGATTAGGAAGAAGACCTGACTGTGGCCGAGAGGAGAGTCAACATCTCCAAGGCTTAGTGAGGGCAGGGCTTCCACAACACAGAGGAAGATTTGCATGTAAACAGAAGATAAAAGCTCTTCCTGCTACAAAGATAGAATAATCATTTGTGGAAAGAAGGATCTCTCAGGACTGACAAAACACACAAAGATGTCACTCATCACCTAAATGCAGGCATCTGGGATGGGACTGCAAGTGTTTCTAACCTGCTCCCAACAGGCTTCCTGGCATTTCTCTCCCAATAGCAGGCAGAGTTCCGGCCTCTTTGTTTCCTTGAACCAGTTACTTTTAATCAAGATAGTTGCTTCTTCTTTCCACATATACTCTCAATGGGGGAGGTCAGTGTCATCACTGTCGGCCTGAAGATGGGCCTAGGGAAATCAGGAAGATGAAATGGATCAAGAGAATCCCTATTGCAGCCGTATTTTTCATCTTATCTCAGCAGCTCAGGTGTGCATTGAGCACTGCTGAGTGCCCTACTTGAATTCCTCCACCTACTTGAGCACAGGCAAAACCAAGGAGTGTGCCAGCCTCTTTTCCAGCCCTGAAATTAAATTTATTTGTCTTTTTCCAGATATTTATTTGTTTTGAGACAGAGTCTTGTTCCGTTACCCAGGCTGGAGTGCAGTGGTGTGGTCTCAGCTCACTGCAGCCTCTGTCCCCCGGGTTCAAGTGACTCTCCTGCCTCAGCCTCCTGGGAGTAGCTGGATTTACAGGCACCTACCCATGCCCAGCTAATTTTTGTATTTTTAGTAGAGACGGAGTTTCACCATGTTGGCCAGGCTGGTCTCAAATTCCTGACCGCAGGTGATCCACCCATCTTGGCCTCCCAAAGTGCTGGGATTACAGGGAGACATTTATTTAGAGTTAATTTTACGTGGAGCCTTTCTGCTAAAATAAGCTTTTTACCCTTTTAACTATTTTCATCCTGGTGACCCATTTTTTTTGCTTTTGGATGCAATAGCATCTTTTCTAAAAAACCCAGAATTTAATGAAATCATAGCTTTCATGTCAGATAATAAATTACACTAAGAAATGGCAGTTCTTTTTGTTCTATTCCTCTAGTAATGACCAAATAATTGCCTACAATACCCTAAACCACTGTAGCCACAGTCATCTCAACGGCCACTACATTGCCGGGCTGTGTCCCAAGGCTTCAGACCTCTGGGGCATTTGGAACTATTATAAGAGAACTCAAATCCAAGCCTAATTTGTAGTCTAAATACCTAATACCTATTGTACACATATATGTGACTACTTAAAAGTGTTTGTAGAAGCTATTGTGAACAGCACAATGCAAACCCATGGTTTTATGTTTTAGCTCACTGGAAACTACAGCGGTGGTAGGAGGTAGTATAAGCATATATATATATATATTTGAGACAGAGTCTCGCACTGTTGCCCAGGCTGTAGTGCAGTGGTGTGATCTCGGCTCACTGCAATCTCCGCCTCCTGGGTTCAAGCAATTCTCCTGCCTCAGCCTCCTGAGTAGCTGGGACTACAGGTGTGTGCCACCATGCCCAGCTAATTTTTTTGTATTTTTAGTAGAGACAGGATTTCACCACGTTGGCCAGGATGATCTGCATCTCCTGACCTTGTGATCCGCCCCCCTCGGCCTCCCAAAGTGCTGGGATTACAAGCCGGAGCCATGGCACCCAGCTAGTATAATTTAACTATTAAAATGAGGTCATAGTGCCCCAAAAAGATCAGGATAATTAGTGTCATGGAAACCATACCCAGGACAAGATTCAGAAGACTTAGGCCCATATTCTAAACTCAGTTGTTGGTATGCTCTGAAACCTTAGGCAAGACATTGGTCTTGGTAAACCTCAGTTTCTTCATCTGCAAGAAGATAATCAAACCCACATCACAGAACTTTTATAAGAAATATAATCTGGGCCGGGTGTGGTTGCTCATCCTGTAATCCCAGCACTTTGGGAAGCCAAGACAGGAGGATCACTTGAGGCCAGGAGTTTGAGGCCAGTGTAGACAACGTAGTGAGACCCTCACCTCTACGCAAAGTTTCTAAAAGTTACCCAGATGCAGTGGAACCGAAGGGAAAAACAGGCAGAAATACAATAATAGTAGAGGACTTCAACATCCCACTTTCAACAATGAGTAGATCATCCAGATGGAAAATTGATAAGGAAACAGTGGACTTCAACATCCCACTTTCAACAATGAGTAGATCATCCAGATAGAAAATTGATAAGGAAACAGTGGACTTCAAATGGGCCTAAGACATACGGAACATTCCATCAAACAGCAGCAGAATACACATTCTTAACAAATACACAGACATTTTCCAGGATATATCATATGTTAGGCCACAAGACAAGTCTTATCAAGTTTGAGAAGACTGAAGTCATATCAAGTATCTTTGCTGACAGCAATGGTATGAAATAAGAAAATACGAGAAGAAAAACTAGAAAATTCACAAATATATGGAAATTAAACAAACACTTCTTAACAATCAACAGGCCAAACAAAAACTCAAAAGGGAAATAAAAATAATTTTGAGGCAAATGGAAACACAAACCTAAAATACCAAAATGTATGGAATGCAGCAAAGGTAATTCTGAGGGACGTTTACAGTAATAAACACCCACACTATAAAACAAGAAAAAACTCCAACAACCTAACATTATACCTCAAGGAGAGAGAAAAAGAAGAACAAACTAAGCCCAAAGTTAGCAGAAGGAATGAAATAATAAAGGTCAGAAGTGAAGTAGGTGAAACAGACTAGACATACAATTTTAAAAACCAATAAAGCTAAGCATTTTTAGGAACAATACACAAAACAGGCAAACCTTAAACTAGACTAAAAAATGAAAAAAAAAAAAACAAATAAAATTACAGACAAAAGAAGAGACATAAAACTGATACCAAGGAAATACGTGGAATTATGGGAGACTATTATGAAAATTTAATATGCCAACAAATTGGATAACCTAGAAGAAATAAACTCCTGGAGACATATAGGCATACCTCATTATATTGCACTTTGCTTAAAGATTTGTGGCAATTCTACGTTGAGGAAGTCTACTGTTGCCATTTTTTCAATAATGTGTGCTCACTTTGTGCCTCTGTGTCATGTGTTGGTAATTATCACAGTATATCAAACTTTTCATTAGTGTTATATAAATTATAGTGGTCTGTGATCAGTGATCTCTAATGTTACTTATTATAACTGTTTTGAGCTGCCACAAACTATACTCACATTTATTTTGATCGAGATGGTAAATTTAATCAATCGATGTTGTGTATATCTGACTGCTCCACTGATCAGTTAGTTGTTCATTTGTCTCTCTCTCTTCGGGCCTCTCTACTCTCTGAGGCACAAGGATATTGGAATTAGACCAATTAAACATCCTACAATGGCCTCTAAGTGTTCACATGAAATAGTCGCATGTCTCTCATTTTATACCAAAAGCCAGAAATGATTAAACTCAGTGAGAAGGCATGCCAAAAGCCAAGACAGGCTGAAAGATAGGCCTCTTGCACAAAAAAGCCACGTTGTGAATGCAAAGGAAAAGTTATTGAATGAAATTAGAACAATGATCTTGTTTCTGGTCTTAGAGGAAAAGCTTTCAGTGTTCATCATTGAGTATCATATTGGCTGAAGTTTCTCATATTATGAATAGGAGGGGTTTGGAGGAAGATGGCTGAATAGAAGCCTTTATCAATCATCCCCCACACAGGAACACGAAATTAACAACAATCCATACAAAAAAAGCACCTCCATAAGAACCAAAAATCAGGTGAGCAATTACAGTACCTGGTTTTAACTTTATATCTCTGAAGAAGCTCTGAAGAAAGGGGAAAGACAGTCTTGTCCGGGTATGGTGGCTCACACCTGTAATTCTAGCACTTTGGGAGGCTGAGGCGGGTGGATCACTTGAGGTGGGGGAGTGTGAAACCCCGTCTTTACTAGAAATACAAAAAAATTAGCTGGGCGTGGTGGTGGGTGCCTGTAATCCCAGCTACTTGGGAGGCCGAGGCAGGAGAATTGCTTGAACCTAGGAGGCGGAGTTTGCAGTGGGCCGAGACCGTGCCACTGCACTCCAGCCTGAGGAAAAGAGTGAGACTCTGTCCCAAAAAAAAAAAAAGGCTTTAATTGCCATAGCTGCCCCACCTTCCTGGCAGTGGCCATGTGACATGGAGAATCTCTGAGTTTGGGGAACGGAGAGCCCAGTGATTGTGGGAGGCTGCACTGAATTTAGTGCTGCCCTTCCAGAATGAAAAGCAAAACAGGGCTTAACCCAGCTGACACCCACCCACAGAGGGAGCATTTAGAACAGCCCTAACCACAGGGGGAATAGCCCAGCCCAGCAGTCAGAACTAGAGTTTTGGCAAGCCTCACCACCCTGGGCTAAACAAACTTGAATAAATTTCAGGATCCTAAGTAAACTTGAAAGGCAGTCTGGGCGACAAAAACTGCAATTTCTAAGCAATTCCTAGTGCTGTACTGGGCTTAAACCTAGTGGATTAGGGGGCACAAGACCTAGTGAGACACCAGCCAGGGCAGCTAAGGAAGTGCTCGTGCCACCCCTCCCCCAACCACAGGCAGCACAGCTTGCAGCAGCAGAAATGACTCCTTCCTACTGCTTGAGGAGAGAGGAGAGGTAAGAAAACCTAGAGAAAGTCAAGATAAAGCAGAGGAGGAATTCAGAATTTTATCAAATAAATTTAACAAACAGATTAAAATAATTAAAAAGAATCCAGCAGAAATTCTGAAGTTGAAAAATGCAATTGGCGTACTGAAGAATGATCAGTCTCTTAATAACAGAATTGATCAGGCAGAAGAAAGAATTAGTGAGCTTTCAAACAAGCTGTTTGAAAATACACAGTCACAGCAGACAAAAGAAAAAATAATAAAAAGAGAGTGAAGCATGCTTTCAAGGTCTAGAAAACAGCCTTAAAAGGGCAAATCTAAGAGTCATGGGCCTTAAAGAGGAGGTAGAGAAACAGATAAGGGTAAAAAGTTTATTCAAATGGATAATCATAGAGAACTTCCCAAACCGAGAGAAAGATACCAAATTTAAGTTAAAGAAGGTTGTAAAACACCAAGCAAATTTAACCAAAAGAAAATTACCTCAAGGCATTAAATAATCAAATTCTTAATGGTCAAGAATAAAGAAAAGATCCTAAAAGCCTTAAGAAAAAAGAAACAATAATACAATGGCACTCCAGTACCTCTGCCGCAGCCTTTTCAACAGAAGTCTTACAGGCCAGGAGTGAGTGACATGAAAAAGTGTTGAAGAAAAAGAACTTTTATTCTAGAATATCAGGTGAAAATATCCTTCAAACATGAAGGAGAAAGAAAGACTTTCCCAGACAAACAAAAGCTGAGGGATTTCATCAACACCGGACCTGTCCTACAAGAAATGCTAAAGGGAGTTCTTCATCAGAAAGAAAAAAATGCTACTGAGCACTGAGAAGTCATCTGAAGGTATAAAACTCACTGGTAATAGTAAGTACACAGAAAAACACAGAATATTTTAACACTATACTTTTGGTGTTAAACTACTCTTAAGTAGAAAGACTAAAAGATAAACCAATCAAAATAATAGCTACAACTTTTGAAGACATAGACAGTACAGTAAGATATAAATAGAAACCACAAAATGTTAAAAAGCAAAAAGACGTTAAAGTGTAGAGTTTTTATTAGTTTTCTTTTTGCTTGCTTGTTTATACTATCTGTGTTGTCATCAGTTTAAAATAATGGGTTACGTCGTATTTGGAAGCCTCATAGTAACCTCAAATCAAAATATATATATATATGACAGGCTGGGTGTGGTGGCTTATGCCTGTAATCCCAGTGCTTTGGGAGGCCAAGGTAGGCAGATCACTTGAGGTCAACAGTTCAAGACCAGCCTGGCCGACATGGTGAAACCTCATCTGTACTAAAAATACAAAAATTAGCTGGGCATCGTGGCGGGTGCCTGTAATCCCAGCTACTTAGGAGGCTGAGGCAGGAGAATCGCTTGAACCTTGGAGGCAAAGGGTGTGTTGAACCAAGATTGTGCCACCGCACTCCAGCCTGGGTGACAGAGCAAGACTTCATCTCAAAAGAACAAAAACAAAAAACACCATATGATAGATATGCGAAAAATAAAAAGCAAAAATTAAATCATACTACCAGAGAAAATCACTTTCAATTAAAAGAAGACAAGAAGGAAGGAAAAAGGGAAGAGAAGGCCAGAAAACAAATAACAAAATGTCAGGAGTAAGTCCTTATTTACCAATAATAATATTGGGGTAAATGGACTAAACTTTTCAATCAGAAGACAGAGTAGCTGAATGGATTAAAAAAAAAAGAAGGCCCAGTGATCTCCTGCCTGCCTACAAGAAACACACTTCACCTGTAAAGACACACATAGACTGAAAATAAAGGGATGGAGAAAGATAGTTCATGCAAATGGAAACAAACAAAAAAAGCAGCCTAAGTAGCTATACTTATGTCAGACAAAATACAAAAAGAAACGAAGATTGTCACATAATGATAAAAGAGTTAATCCAGCAAAAGGATATAACAATTTAAAATATATATGGACTCAGTACTGGAGCACCTAGATATATAAAGCAAATGTTATTAGAACTACAAAGGGATAGACTCCAATACAATAATAGCTGGAGACTTTAACACCTCACTTTCGGCACTGAACAGATCTTCCAGACAGAAAATCAACAAACATTGGGCTTAACCTGTACTGTAGGCCAAATGGACGTAATAGATATTTACAGAACATTTCATCCAATGGCTGCAGAATACACATTCTTCTCCTCAGCAGGTGGACCATTCTCAAGGACAGATCATGTGATAGATCACAAAACAAATCTTAAAACATTCAAAAAACATTAAATAATATCAAACATCTTCTCTGAGTACATGGAATAAAAGTAGAAATCAATAGCAAGAGGAATTATGGAAATATACAAACATGTGGAAATTAAACAATACGCTCAAATGACCAGTGGGTCAATAAAAAAATTAGAAGGAAATTAAAAATTTTATTGTAACAAATGGTAATGGTAACATGACATATCAAAACATGACATATGATATAGCAAAAGCAGTACTAAAAGGAAAGTTTATAGCAATAAGTGCCTACATCAACAAAAGAATAAAATATTCAAATAAATAATCTACTAATACATCTTAAATAACTAGAAAAGCAAGAGCAAACCAAACTCAAAATTAGGGCCCTTTCTGCTGACCAATGCCGGTATGAGTGCTGCAGGTTTCAGTGCATCTCATTGATTTGCTGAGCATACTTCTTAGATGTAATGGTTTTGCTGGGATTTAGAAAGCTGTCGTGGATCAGACTGGCAGCAGATCATCAAACCATGACCTTTTCCGGTGCAAGTTTGGCTTTGGGAAGTGCTTTAGAGCCTATTCTCAGTCCAGCCATTGCGCTGGTCATCACCAGTTGTCATATAAAATCCACTCTTTTTTCACACATCACAATCTGATCAAGAAATGGTCTGTTGTTGCGTAGAATAAGAGAAGACGATACTGCCAAACAACGATGTTTTTTATTTTCACTTAGCCCATGAGGCACCCACATGTCAAGCTTTTTCACCTTTTCAGTTTGCTTCAGATGCCGCATGACTGTAGAATGGACAACAATGAGATCTTCAGCAACTTCTCACGTCGTTGTAAGAGGGGCTGGCCAACACAAAGGGCCCAGTTCTTCTCTACAACAACCCCTGACCGCATGTCGCACCACCAAGGCTTCAAAAGTTGAATGAATTGGGCTATGAAGTTTTGCCCCATCTACCATATTCACTTGACCCCTCACCAGCTGACTACCACTTCTTCGAGCATCTCACAACTTTTCCACAACCAGCAGGATACAGAAAATGCTTTCCAAGAGTTCATCAAAGCATGGATTTTTATGCTATAGGAACAAACTTATTTCTCATTGGCAAAAATGTGTTGATTAGAATTGTTCCTATTTTGATTAATAAAGACGTGTTTGAGCCTAGTACAATGATCTAAAATTCATGGTCCAAAACCACAATTACTTTTGCACCAACCTAATATGATACATAAAGAATTTCTATAACTCAATATTTGGAAGACAACAACACAATTTAAAAATGGGGTTTGAACAGTGACTCCACCAGATAAGATATACAGATGGGAAACAGACACATGGAAAGCTGTTGTACATCATTAGACATTAGGAAATGCATGCCACCACACAGCCACTAAAATGGCTGTTATAAAAACAGAGTGAAAATGCCAAGTTCTGGGGAAAATGTGGAGAAATTAGAGCCATAATAATTGCTGGTGGGAATGTAAAATAGCACAGCCAATTTGGAAAACAAATTGGAAATTTGTTTAAAACTAATCGACTTACTATACAGTGCAGCAATTCCACTCTTAGATATTTACCAACAAGAAATAAAAGTGGCCAGGAGCGGTGGTGCATGTCTGTAATCTCAGCACTTTGGGAGGCTAAGACGAAAGGATAACTTGAGGTCAGCAGTTTGAGACCAGTCTGGCCCACATTGCGAAACCCCATCTCTATTAAGAATGCAAAAATTATCTTGGCATGGTGGTACAAGCCTGTAATCCCAGTTACTTGGGTGGCTGAGGCAGGAAAATCACGAACTCAGGAGGCGGTCACTGTCCAGTTCCCCATTCAGGGATCCTGCACATCTAGAGCTGTTCTGGCATAGGTGTATGGTGTTGAGAACCTGTCTGAGAATGAAGTCAGTTCATAGCTAAGAAATGGTAGGAAGAACAGAAACTCTTGTGTTAATATCGGGCTCATGGAGCTATACCTGACCAGATTGTCCTTGAACTGCCTAGCTACTTGAACGAATACATTCCTTTTTCTGTCTAAGCAAATTTGAGTTGGGTTTCTGTTTCTTATAACAAAAGGAGTTCTGGATAATGTATGTGTGTACTATCACGTAGTACTAGAAAAGCACTGGCTTATGTCATACTAAATGGATTCCCTGGGGAAGTTCTTTTAAAGCTCTGGGCCCCAGGTTTCTCACCTCTAAGTAGAAGTGATTGGGGTGGGACAATAATTTCTCAGAAGAGTTGCATAAAACAAAGGCACCACAGTGACCTCAACAGGAAATGAGGGAGAAGCACAGTCTCTACCTCAGCTAGACTGGAAGGAAATCCTCTTTTAAAGAAGTTTTAGATATTGGAATTACACGCAGAGTGTAATGTGAAATTTTTTTTGTTTTGCTTAAAACAGTGACTGGGGGCAGTGGTTCATACCTGTAATCCCAGCACTTTGGGAGGCCAAAAGGGGCAAATCACCTGAGGTCAGGAGTTTGAGACCAGCCTGGCCAACATGGCAAAACCCTGTTTCTACTAAAAACACAAAAAATTAGCAAGGTGTAGTGGCGGGCACCTGTCATCCCAGCTACTCAGGAGGCTGAGGCAGGAGAATTGCTTGAACCCAGGAGATGGAGGTTGCAGTGAGTCAAGATCGCACCATTGCACTCCAGCCTGGGCAACAAAGTGAGACTCTGTCTCAAAAAAAAAAAAAAAAATCTTTCGTGGGCTTTTCTAATTCCAAAACTCCAATATTCTGTGTTGGTTTTTCAGAGGCATGAAGCACTGGGCATTGTATTCTAACAAGTCAGGCTGCCTGGGGTCTGAATCCAGCTCCACCCCTTGCTAACTGTGTGACCTTGAACAAGTTTCTCTATTCCTTGGCTTCTTTCATCAGCAAAATAGGAAAAATAATACTATTTATTTCAAAGGGTTGTTATGAGGGTTAATTGACAATATATGCAAAACCTTTCCAACCATGCCTTGCACCTGGTACATGCTTGATAGCTGTTAGCAATGTTGATGACAGAGAAGACCTGGAAGATTTCGGTGAAACTAACTTTGGGTTTGCCTTTGTTACCTCTCCCAAGGAGCGAGCTGGAAAAGAACAGAAACGCAAATCCGGTCACCTGCTTGTTCCCTGTAATTTTGTCAATAGGTTGAGAGTAGTGAAAACCTCTGTCTCTGTTGTTTTCTGAATATAATAGAATCATTCTTTCAACTAAAGACAAGCCTAAATAATATTTTTTTGTAGGCCGGGTGCGGTGGCTCACACTTGTAATCCCCAGCACTTCGGGAGGCGAAAGCAGGCGGATCACTTGAGGTCAGGAGTTTGAGACTAGCCTGGCCAACAAGGTGAAATCCCGTCTCTACCAAAAATACAAAAATTAGCCGGACGTGGTGGCGCGCATCTATAATCCCAGCTACACAGGAGGCTGAGGCAGGAGTGAGCAGAGATTGTGCCACTGCACTCCAGCCTGGGCGACAGAGCAAGACTCCATCTAAAAATATACATATATGTACATATATATATGTGTGTATATATATATATATATAGTATGTAGCTTAAATAGACTAATTTTCTGACAGTTGATAGCATATATACATTCCTAAACATCTGGAAATTTTAGAAGAAAATATTAAAACCCTTATAATCCTACTGTCAACAGATAAATGCTGTTAGCATTTTGATGATTTCCCGTTTCAACTTGGTGTTATTTTCTTCCAGATTTTCTTTTAAAGCATTTTTTAAAATATGTAAATGCATATTAAAAATTTTATTGTGTATGTGTGTGTATATATATATATATGTATATGAATTGTTTTATGTCTTTTTCTCAAAGTTGTAATTTTCCATGACATTAAATATTCTTTGAAACAACATTTGTATGACTCTTAACATTCATTGTATCACTCTGTCATCATTTATTTGACAAGTTCCCAATATTTGGACCTTTTTGTTGTTTTTAGTTTGGCTGTAGCATAAATAATGCTATTTTAAACATCCTTGAGTAACAATCTTGAAACTTACCTGATTAGGACCCCCAGGATACTATTCCTAGAGTAGAATGTCTCAGTCAACGTATGTGATCAGTAAGGTCTCTGGTACATGTCATCAAATAGTCCTCCAGAAAGTGTACAGCAGTTTACAACACTGACCAGTGCTGTGGGAGTGTTTGGAAACTGCAATTTTTTAGAAGTTACAAACAATTTTCATTATAGAAACTAGTGAGTAAGCAACCTCCTGTATGTATTGCCCTTGTTTGAGACATTGGATTAAGTTACTTTTTAAAGTGCTTTCCTTTAAAGCTTATGAGACTAAGCTTTTTGGGCCCAATTCAGATCACATATTTTTTTTTCTAACTCTTAAAGTTTGCTAACTTTGTTTTTAAAATCGTTCCTGTAGGATCATAAAAATGAGAAGTTCATCAATCACAGAGTGATTCAGAGTCTTTATAAGCCACAGTGCTTACTAACTAGAAAATGAAGAAAACATTTTTATGATTATTTTAATTACCACATATTACTCAGGCCTTTCTTGCCATGCTTCATGAAGGACAAACATCCTATAATTTAACTAGGATGGTCAAACGAATTCCCTGCATCACACTAATGCTGACTTCACACTGGCCCTAGGATGATTAATGCTCTCTGGTTTAGATCAGTGGTCTGTGGTTCATTGAACATGATCATTTGAATTTAAGTGTGAAAGACAATTTGAAAATATTCCTTACACGTCTTTCCTTCAAGCCCTGGAAACTTTAAGTGGAAAAACGGAGCAAAGGGGCAATTCTGTGATTGGAATGCCAAATTGTGAAAAGCAAAATGGCATCATTTAGAATTTAAAATACTTTTTTTAAAGCCTCAATTTAAATTCCCTGGAGCTATAACTGTGTCCTGGCTGACGTTCTGCTTCTCCATGAGACCTGAATGTGCAGCTGATGTGATACATTCTTGGCCTTCTCCTCAGTGTGTGTCTTTACCAACATTAACTGCTCTTTGTAACCTGAAGGGAACGAGCAGAGGTGACCTGATCATGTACCCCGTCCTCCCTGCTGCTTAGGCATCTTGTCCAAGCATCAGCATGACAGGCAGACGCCTGACTATCTGGATCCGGCTATTCCACCCTCACCGTCTGTCATCCTCCTTCATCCTTCCCTCTGGTCACACTGATTCTCCCACCACTCTCTGGACTCACCTCGGCCTTCTGTGCCTTTATCCTGCATCAGCTGTGTCCCCTGGAAGAGACACAGCTCTTTTGTGTGGTTTGGTAAATTACATTTTCCCACACGGTTCCAGTTCTTGAGCGCTAAGACCAAGATTCACATTTGTTATGCTTTTCTGGCTGCAAGGGATAGAAATTCCTTCAAACCATTTAAGCAATGGAGTTTGTTATTAATGTAACTATGGCGGTAAGAGACAGGTGAAGAATCTCATAGAAACCAAAGAGCAGCCCACCCCCTTCCCTTCAAGATCCAAGACAGGCCTTGGATCTAAGTAGTTTGGTCACCCTCTATTCTTATGCTCTCCTGTTAGGGTGCCTCCTACTCTCTGGCCCTGTGTATCTTTCTCTGTGACATCACTTTCTTCTCCCTACCGACAGCTGACTCTTCCTCTGGCTCCCCATTCAGACTTGCTTGAAGTAGTCTCCTGGGCAGAGCTCCTCAGATAGGACCATCTCAATCCCATGTGCCCAATCCCAGGATTGGCTACCTTTGCTGGCTGTCCCAAACTGGTCCACTCCAGTGGCCACCCTTGTTTCAATCCCAGCCTAAGACCCTGCTTTTTACAACAGAATGGTGTAGGAGGCCAGATGCCCTACTTAAGGGTATGAAGGACCCGGGGGAATCTTGCCAGATACCTCTGATGCACCAAGTTTCTAAGTTTGGCCCTATGAATATTACTTTTGCGGGTAGATGGAACACCATAGTTTTTATGTGCTTCATATATTGTAAGGGAGAGAATTTATAGTGATCGGGTCTTTCTTTTCTTTTTCTTTTTTTTTTTTTTTGAGACAGAGTTTCACTCTTGTTGCCCAAGCTGGAGTGCAGTGGCGTGATCTCGGCTCACTGCAACCTCTGCGTCCCGAGTAGCTGGGCTTACAGGCATGTGCGCCACCATCACGTCCGGCTAATTTTGTAGTTTTAGTAGAGATGGGGTTTTGCCATGTTGGTCAGGCTGGTCTCGAACTCCTGACCTCAGGTGATCTGCCTACCTTGGCCTCCCAAAGTGCTGAGATTACAGGTGTGAGCCACCACACCTGGCCTTACACTGATCGTTCAAGCACTATGCTGGAATGATATCAGATTTTTAAAAACTTGTTTTACCTATTCCTAGATCAATAAGCTGCTGCCCAGTGTCCACTCCATCCCTAGCCCTTTAAATGGGGCTGGTCTACTTACATAGGAAGTATCTAAAAAGCAGCCTTGGGCCACAGCTCCAATAACAGCTCTCCACCCACACTGACTTCCAGCTGACTTTCCATAATCCCTTGGCTTCATCCTCTGTTCCCACCACCTGCTCCAAGCCATCTTCCCCTTTCCCATGACCCACTCTGCTGCGGCTCAGCACCTGCTGCTCAGAGGAAGAGGTGCCTTCTCTGCTGGCCGGAATTCGCCGGCACCCCTTGCTCTACCCGCTCACTACTCCATCCCTTACCCCCAACCCTCAAGAGAGGAGCTTTTGGTTTGGACCGTGGCTAGGGAACCAACATATTCTACCTAACTCAGAGATTTGTTGTGAGGACTAAATAATACATGTGAAGTGCTTTAAACAGCTTATTTATTTATTTGAGGCAGGGTCTTGCTCTGTCTTCCAGGCTAGAGTGCAGTGGCATGATCATAGCTCACTGTAGCCTCCAACTCCTGGGCTCAAGAGATTCTCCCTCCTCAGCCTTCTGAGTAGCTAGGACTACAGGGATGTGCCACTACACCTAGCTAATGTTTTTACTTTTTGTATAGATGGGCTCTTACTAGTTGCCCAGGCTGGTCTTGAACTCCTAGCCCCAAGGGATACTTCCGCCTCAGCTTCCCAAAGCACTGGGATTACAGGCATGAGTCACTGTGTCCAGTCTAAAAATAATGTAGATATTATTATATTTTAGCATTTGAAATCCTTTTGGCAATCTCCTGATTTGCTTATCCTTTTAGAGCAGGATCTGCTCTGTGCTGCAGTCCAGTTTATGCAGGACAATTATGTTACCAAGCGATGACCACGAAACATTTCATTTAGAAAAAGCATAGACTGTTACTAATAATAGCTAGCATTTATTGAGAGTTTTAAAAATTACAGGCCCTATGCTAAGTACTTTGTAAATTTTATCTAATTTAGCCCTCAGGAAGTATGTTTCCCCATTATCCCCCACTTAATTAATGAAGAAACTAAGGCACAGAGAGATTAAGTAATTTACCCAAGGTCCCTTGGTCAGTAAGTACCAGAGTCAGAATTCAAACCAGGGTGTCTTTTCTGGAGCCTCAAATTTCTGCCCTTACCACTAACTAGACTAACTGCTAACCAATGGCCTTGAAGATCAACTTGCCCCCACCAGCTGGTTTTACAGATGGAGAAACTGAAGCCCAGGCAAGTGAAATGATTTTACTAGATTGCAAATACTGTTAGAGCACGACAAGGACTAGAACCAGGACACTGCTTTCATTTCAGGGTTTTTAAAATTACACTTTATATGTGTATTAGGGTTCTCCAGAGAGACAGACCAACAGAAGATAGGTGATAGGTAGATATAGGTAGAGATAGACAGAGAGATACAGACATTGAGACAGAGATACAGGGAGAGAGAGACAGAGATAGAGCTAGAGATACATGTGAGTTTATTAGGAAGAACTGGTTCACACAATTAGAAGGTGAAGTCCCAGTGTAGCTGTGTGCAAACTGAGGAAACAGAAGCCTCCAAACCAGGAAGCCGACAGTGCAGTCTGCAGTCGGTGGTGAAGGACTGAGAGCCGCCGGCAAGCCACTGGCCCGAGTCCCAGAGTCCAAAGGTCGAAGAACCTGGAGTCTAGATGTGCACGGGCAGGAGGAGAGGAAGGAAGCATCCAGCTCAGCGATCCAGAAGACACAGCAAGCAGGCCGATCCCCCTTCTACCCCGGCTTTGTTCCAGCCAGGCTGGCAGCCGATTGGATAGTGCCCACCCACATTGAGAGTGGGTCTTCCTACCCCAGTGCACCATTCAAATGTCAATCTCCTCTGGAAATCCCCTCACAGACACACCCAGATACAAGACTTCACCAGCTATCTAGGCATCCCCTCAATCCAGTCAAGTTGACACCTAATGTTAACCCTCACAGTAAGTTTGTACATTTATGTCTTTTAAACTACTTTTATTAGCATCTGCAGAAATGCTATCATCAGATAACAGTGAAAACCAGGTCCATTTTGCTTGAGGGGGTTGTTTCTCTTCCCATTTATCAAAGCCAGCTTCCATATTCAGATGTATTCTCAAAACCTGGACAAATTACGTAACTTTTCAGGAATTAATTTCTTAACCTTTTCCCGTTTAGAAAAAAAAATGCAGCTCACTGCCAGCAATCATGTAATTTTACATAAACACGCTCTTTGAGGCTGAAGCAAATCTGACTAATCTTCAATGTGAAAATAAAATATAAAAACTGTTATTAGAGTTATTTCTAAACAGAACTAACATCAAAATCGTCTATTTTGAAAAATCAGATTCATAAAATGAATCTTCCATCAACAACCATTCGAGAACAATGTTAACATCGCGTGTAGAAATGCTGTGTTTTCTAGGATTTGACATTTTTAGCGCTTGAGAATTACTGTATTTCATAAATGGAAAAACTACTACTAAAAACAGAATGCTATAAATAGAACGATGTCTTCTGATTCCAAAGTCGTATACTAGAGCGATGCTAAAATAATAATAAAAGCTAGATATTTCACGGCAAAATTATCTAGGGGTAAATGGAGCAGCCTCTAGTGTCATGGCAAGTATTTTCAGGGCAAATGAGATTAAGTATTTTCAGGGCAAACGGTGGTTGAATTTGATGAGTCATTTCTAGATTTTGAATTTCAGCAAATAATAAAACTTCAAAAAACATAGAGATGATATAGAATTCCCAACTTTTTGTTTTTAAAAGTAGAGATTTTTTTTTTTTTTTTTTTTTTAAGACGGGGTTTCGCCATGTTGGTCAGGCTGGTCTCAAACTCCTGACCTCAGGTGATCCGCCCGCCTTGGCCTCCAAAGTGCTTGGATTACAGGCGTGAGCCACCACGCCCGGCAAAAAGTAGAGATTTTTAAAAACCCATGTACAAAAAATAAGACAAACTACTGTCTAAAATACTATCATCATCCTGTAATACAAGGAATATTTCAACACGAAAAAACTAGGATGACCATAATTTTGGAATAAAAAGATAAATCATATAAAATGAATAAAAATGTATTGCATGGAAAGACAAAAAATTGTCAAATTGTTTTCATCGTGGCCCAGTGGAAATTTCATCACGGACTGGCATTTGAGAATCTGCGTTAGATGACCTTGGAGAGTCTCTCCAGTTCTTAACTCTGTGATTTTGAGCATTATTCTTTCTTTTACAATGATTTTAGAGATTTCCAGTTGTCGGCTCTTTGTAAATTAATCCTTCTTAAGCTTGTCCTTAAAGGCTTTGCTACGTTGTATGTGGAATGACTATCGGAGATTTTACATTCAGAATAGCAATGCGTGGGTGGACATATAATTAATTATCTGTACCCCTTCTTAACACTTTGTAAGACTTCCAGCTTCCCTCACCTCCACTCCAGAGAAGAGGAGCAATAAATCTGAACTCTGACCTCTCCCCTTCTCCCCCCGGACTCCTTCAGACCAAAGGACTCAGGCAGAAACTGCAACTGAAGATTCGATTCTCTCCTGACAGCCCTCTGAGATTTGACTTCTCTGTCCAGGGTCTAACTACAGAATGTTGCCATCATGGCCATGGGCAGCCATATACTAATTTTCCCTCCTTACAGAAGGACTACTTGATCGCATGTAACAACCTAGAGGAAGAGCAGAAATCTGGCCCCAGACTCCTCTCTGCATTTGTCCCTTCAAAAATTCATTTCTTTGTTTTCCACTTCATACTGCCATGTCGTGCCTATGTGTGGATTTGGAGCGAGAGGTGGGGATGGAAAGGGGAGGTCAGAGGCTGCCAGGACTAGAGCCTAAATGCATTGAGGGCAGGTTTATCCACTCTGCCTGTGTAACTCCAGCAAGAGCTCCACAAATGTTTGCAAAATAAATCAAGTATTCAGCACACAAATGTAATAGCAACAACCCTTTATTGCGTGACTGTTAGTGCCTGGGCACTGTGATTGGTGCTTTACAAAAATTATTTCTAATTCTCACCAGAACTCCATTTGGTAAGTGCATCATTGCTCCCTTTATGTGGACAAGGAAACTGACACACAAAGTGGTTAAGGAACTTTGGCCAAAGTCATAAAACTAGTTTAAATGACAACCAAATCATGTAACATTTCCAGTGTGCTGAGCTGCAGAGTCTGCACATAAGTTAACTTCCAGAAGAAAAAGGAGGGGGAAAGGTGGCTGTCATGTCCCTCCAAGGGCTTAGCAAATCTCCTTTCTCGGCCAAGTCTCTGCATAGGCAGAGAGACAATTGCATCATCATCAGAGAGGACAGACTCATTGACTTTCTTTTTCTCTTTTTTTTTTATTTTCTATTTTTGTAGAGACAGGGTCTTGCTATGTTGCCCAGGCTGGTCTTGAACTCCCGGCCTCAAGCAATCCTCTTGCCTTGGCCTCCCAAAGTCCTGAAATTACAGGTGTGACCACCACGCTCAGCCTGACCTTCTTAGACTCTCTAAATGCTCTTCATATCTCTAAGGGTGGCTAGATCCATCAGGAAGAGACAGGTAGAGCCCAGACTATGACCAGCTCCCCCAACAGCCTATCTGGTGCTTCAGTCAACCTTCAGAGACCAGCAAAACCTGAAAAAGGTCATTGTACCTTTTAGAATAGGTGAGCTGCTATGACCAACACCACAACTATCTAATATAAATATCAGTAGCTTAACACAATAAGAATTTATTTCTCGTTTACATCACAGTCTGATGTAGGGAAGAGGAAAAGAGGTGAACCTCTTCTCTTCCCTCTGGGCTGGCCCTCTCTTAGGATCTTAGTGTCCTTGGTGTTCTATTTCATCAGTAAATGAAAAAAGAGAGGCAGGATTGTAGCGAGAGGGTTTACAGGCCAGGCCCGAAAGTGGCACACCTCACTCCCCCCCCCCACGTTCCATTGTCCAGCACTCAATCTGGTGGCTACATCTAATTGCATGGGAGGCTGAGAGTTGTCAAACTGTGTGCTCAGGAGGAAGAGCCCTCATGGACATTTGTCAGTTCTCGAAGTCTCTTCTGGGACAAGTTCTTGAAGTCTCTTCTGGGACTGGTTCCCAGATTGCAATTTTGTGCTCAGCATACTATGAGCACTTGAACTTTAAGTTTCTATAACATATTTATCTAAATATAATTTTCTCTGACATTCACTGTAATTAGCATGCTTGCAGACAAGGGTGGAAAGGAAGGGGGCAGGGGCAGTTTCAAGCAGCTAAACAACTCTATGTGGCTCTTCAGGGCTTCTGGTCCTGCTTTTGTTGTTTAGTTTTGCTTTGCGAATGTTTAGTGTATACTTATTACTTCCCGAATACTGCACTAAGCATTTGGCACATGTTACCCGTGTTAATTCTCACAGCAACTCTGAGAGGTAGGCACGATTATCATCCCCATTCCCCAGATGTGAAAAGGGGGAGCTTAAAGGCATTGAGGACTGACCTAGGTCACAAAGCCAGGAAGTGTGAGAGCTGAGATTTTCACCTGGGTCTCTCCCATTCCAGATCCTATGCCATCCACTCCATTGTCCACTGACTGGCAAAATTCTGGCCAGAGCTGAAACCCAGGTACAGCCTGGGACAGTTCTCTGAAGTTTAAACTCCATTTGCTGACACGTTGAAGCAAAGGTCACTATGTGTGCTCCTCTACTAATAGACGCTGCCAGGGGGATACTCACTCCCACCAGCCTTCTGACCACGTGAAGACATCAGCATTGTCTCAACTCTTCCTTGAGTGTAAAACAAGTTCTTTTATGTACATACATCTTTGGTCTAAGTTTAGAGACTAATTTCACCCAAAATGAAATAATTTATGTTCAGTCAAATATCTTCTTAATAATTTTTAATTCACTGGAGTATTTCAAAAGGAATACTGTAGCAGTTCTCTTAAACCTCCCATGGTTACAGGCTAGTCAGATCTTTCAACACATGCTTTTAAATACTTAGAATGCCCTAGGATTGAAGCGTGGGATCAATTAGGGCCAACTGACTAAAGGTTAATTTCACAGAGCCCTGAACTGATGCTCTGCTGTCCCGGCAGCTCGATGGTCTAACAAGCTGAGCTGCTTTGACTGTGTAAACACCATTAAAGTATAACTGGTCGTGTACCCACCCCACCATTAGAGCGTAGCTTAAAGGACCTTATTAGAGGAAGCCATTGGGTGGAAGGCTGTGGAGCAGAAGGTGGACATAGGGGTCTATAGGCTATTGAACTCTAATTGAACTATAGGCAAGTGCTTATTGTAAGCACTACTCCCAGTACTCTCAGCATGTGATCTCCTTCGGGGTGTTTCACTGCAAGCAGAATTTAATCGCACACCTGTCTTTCTGGGGCATCATGCCACTCCACTTGCCTCTAATTCAAGTAACCAAAAGGTGTGAACAACTGATTTTGAGAACCTGGTGCTTAAAAGGTAGATTATGCAAAGATCGCTTAAGCAGCACCGGGCTGAGACCACTCTGAGATGCTCCCGTGGCTCAGGACGCAGACTGGAAGCTGGTTCCAATCCCATGCACTCTTCTCTAGCAGTGACAGCCATCACGGCCATGGGCAGCAATATGTTAATTTTCTAGGGACTTGTCACCTCGTTTTTAACTTGTCCTCATAGAGGAAGGGGGAGCCCCATGAATACCTGAGCGTCCCACTCCTTGTCTAGCCCAGTAGTTTCGTTATCATGGCTGCATTTCATAATAACCTACGGAACTCTTAAAATACTGATTCTTGGGCCTCTGCCCCAAGAGATGGTACTTTTCACGAGCTCCTTGGGAGGACATAATGTGCAGCCCAGGTTGAGAGCCATGGATGTGGCGCCCATCCTTCTCCGGCTGGGTGATTCTGTAGCAGGTGGAGTCATTTGGTCCTGCTGGACATCTTGGATATAGAAAATGGAACAGAAGGAGGTGAGTCTGAGAACTGCTAACTGTGACCAAGATCAAACACTGGGTGTTCCAACATGCCCAGTTTTATTAATGAATGGGGAAGATGGTGGTGTTGATAATCCTAGGTTTTCAGATCCCAACGCAAAGCCTTTGCTTTTCCTCTTCCTGTCACATTGCCTTACTTCTTGCCACATGACAATTTAATGAACATTTATTGAATGTCTTCTATATGCCAGGCACTGGGCTGGGGCACCATTAGGAAAAGGAAAGGAAGAGAAAGGCATGATCCTTATCCTGAAAGAATTCACCAACCTTTGCCAGGGAAAGCAAATGGTATGGAAATGGTATGGAAATCAGTTTCCTACTTATTTACAGCTCTTATGAAAGGTTCCATAGGGGCGAGATGAAAATGTCAAATTTTACATTTTGAAGGATTATGGGTGCTTTGCCCATTATAGAAGTAATAAAGAGTTGTCAATATCCTTCTCTAGATCCATTCACATACGTGGCACCCACGCACACACGCACTTCCAAAACAGGAAAGAGCTAAACATAGACATTTTACACACCAGTCACAGGCCTGCTACCTTGTTTTATACAGAACCTGTTTGTAGAAACACCTGGGTGAGCTAAGTTTAAGCAAGACCCCGGAGTCCCTCTAGTTAGTCCCAAATCAACATGAGCTTCCCACGGAACTCATTAGGCCTTTTCACAGGACCGCTTTAGACTCCTACATTTATGCAAGATTTGAGTCCTATTATGCAGCAGACACCATCCCGGACACTGGAAATGTACTAGTGAGCCAAAAAACCATCCCTACCCTAATGGTGCTTAAAATCTTGCAAGAAGATAGACATCGATTTAAAATTACTGTTGCGGTAAGTGAAGATGTACGTAGAACATGTGAGAACATTAAAGGGGGAAACATAGAAAGTCATGGAAGGGCCCCTGAGAACTCGATCATGAACCCAGGCTCTAGGGCACAGAGTGTGATGTCCTGGTGAAGAGGGCCGGAGTGGGACACATTCCAGCTGGAAGGAATGGTGGGAATGAATTAGTGAGAATGGGCTGGATTGGTGATTCTCAAAGTGTTCTCAGACCACTGGGAGTTCCAGAGATTCCTCCAGAGATTTTGTGAGGTTAAAATTGTTTTTATAATGACACTAAGATGTTACTGCCCTTTTCATTTGATTGACATTTGCACTGATGATATAAAACCACAGGTGAGTAAAACTTCTGGTGCCTGAGCATGAAGCAAACTGTACTAATTGTCATCGTGTTTGTATTCTTTACCCCATGCACCTGCAGTAGAAAAATAGAAAACAAAACCTGTTTTACTTTAAAATGCCTTTGATTAAGTGTAAAAGTCATTTCTCTTATTAAATCACTACCCAGGAGTACACATCTTTTTAATATTCTGTGTAACGAATGAGAAGTATGCATAAGACCCCTCTACTGCGTACCGAACCGTGATGGCTGTCTTGACGAAAAGCACTTGTCTGATTTTTTCATGCAAACAGAACTAGCTGCTTTATCCCGGAATGACATTTTTACTTGAAAAAACTGACAAACTATAGTTACTCAAACTTGGATAGTTGGCAGACACTTTCTTGAAAATGAATAAAGTGAGCCTGTTACTTCAAGAAAAATGACTGACAGTGTTAGTTGCTAAAGATAAAATGCAAGCTTTCAAACAAAAATTGGAATGTTAGAAAACTTTTAGCCACCACTATGAGTGAGACAGCTTCCAGTACTTAAATATTCCAATGAGATTAATGGTGATATTAATTAATGTGATTTTAAAAAATATTGCATAAGGAAATATGTTAGCATCTGGAAGATTTGTGTAACTCAGTGAACTAATCTTTTCCAAATAACCCATCATAGGTTATAAGACCATGTATGGGTAAAGGATCCTTTCCAAGTGTAAGAGAGCCTAAACATTTTAATGTAGCAGAGTGTGAAAAGTTCATTGACATGATTTCAGATGCTACATTGTAACTAACTTTTAAGAAACTACCACTTGGGCCGGGCGTGGTGGTTCATGCTTATAATCCCAGCACTTTGGGAGGCCGAGGGAGGAAGATCGCCTGAGATCAGGAGTTCAAGAACAGCCTGGCCAACATGGCAAAACCCCGTCTGTACTTAAAAATACAAAAAAATTAGACAGGCATGGTGGTGGGCAGCTGTAATCCCAGCTATGTGGGAGGCTGAGGCAAGAGAATCGCGTGAACCTGGGCGGCAGAGGTTTCAGTGAGCTGAGATCGTACCATTGCACTCCAGCCTGGGCAACAGAACTATAGAGTTTCAATGCAGTATCCAAAAAGAATATTCACGATTATCAGAAAAGGCTATTAAAATACATTTCTTTTCAACTACATTATCTGTGTGAGGCCAGATTTTCTTCATATATCTCAACAACAACAGAACAGACTGCAACTGATTAAATGCAGAAGCAGATATCAGAATTCAGCTGTCTTCAATTAATCCAGAGATTTGCAAAAATATAAAACACTGCCATGAGTTTGTTTTGGCAGCTAGCTGTTTTTCATAAAAATATTTATGTTAAACTGTAATGGTTTTATTATTGTTATTTTAAAATTAATATATATACATCTTAAAATTTTATTAGCTTTGATTTCTGATATGGAAATATTGATGGATGTAACCCATATAAACCAAAGCTCTTTGGGATCATCAATAATTTTTAAGGGTTTAAAGGGATCCTGAGACCAAATGTTTGAGAACTACTACGATGAATTATTTGGCAGTAACAAAGTTGTCTTGAATTTCAGTGGCTTAACAAAACAAATGTTTACTTCCCACTCAGGCACCATCAGGCAACTTTCTAAAGACAGCTGTCCTCCACGTGCTGACCCAGCAATCCAGGTTACTCCATTGTGCGGGTCTGCTGTCTCAACACGTGGCCTGCACGATTGCAGCTGCAGAATAGAAAGCTGGAAGATGGCACGCAGCTCTTCAATATTCTGCTGTGTGTCACTTCCACTCACTGCTCACTTGGCAGAACTGGTCACAAGGCCCCACCCAACTATAAGTGGGCTAGAAAATGTGAGGCAGCTTGTGAATATTTGGTGAACCACAAATGGCTGTAAACACTATGTGCAAAGAACTTGTGGTGAGAAACTGTAGTTCCATTGAACAAACTGATCATGTAGGCTGGTGTCATAAGCTGTGGTTAAAGGTTATGGCCTTTTTCAGAGCGATGGGAAGACAATGAATGGTTTAAACAGTTGGAGACAATGATCAGCTTTATCTTTGGATAGATCACTGCAGCTGTGGAGTAGAACGAATGTAGGGAGAGGGGGAGTGCATGTAGTGAAGTGCTGTGCTGACAAATCAGACCTTCAGGGAAAACCAAAAGCCTTGACTCATGGTGCTTGCCAATTTCTGTAGTGTAAATATTTCCACCATGGCCAATTTCAAGCTTGCAAATTTGATGTCAATGAATACGGTTAGGAAGAGGCATGCACAATGGGCTATGAGCCAATAAAGCAGGCTCTTGCCCCTGAAGCAAGAAAACTATTTGGGAGGCTACTCCAGACATAAGATGTTTGTAGCTTAAACTTTCGTCTCCTTAGCTGGAGCTAACGCCAGCATTTAGTCATAAACTGCATTTCACTGACTAAACCCCCCTGCCTACACCACAAACACAACCACCACCAACACTGCAAATCATCAAGATTTTTCATGCTATTGCTATAATATATGAAGGTGAGGGGTGTGGCTATCTCCCCCCCTTCCAACCACAGACTTGCTTCCAGTCCAAAAATCATGGGCCTATGTGCCGTAAGGACACGCAAAGAGATTCTCTTCCACCATCAGCTCTTTTTCCCAGTACCACGTTTGCAAACACCTCAGATATTCTGGCATAATATTCCTCCTCAACTCTTCCAAGAAGGGAGCAGCCCAGAAAGCTGCTAGAAAGGCCCTGCTTGGGTTTTCAGCCACTCCTGATTTACATGGAAAGATTCATAAGAATCAAAATAGCTAAAGGCTCTACAACTACAGGTTATACTAAGGACTTTGCAAGCTTATGAAGGGGTGAAACCTCGGCTTTTGCTAGCTGGCTAGAAAATGGAAGCAGATGACTGGCAGGGATGAGAGACTGAGCCAGAGTGCCTACTCGGGGCGCTTTGCTAAAGTTACCAGGTATCAAGGCTTGCAACGGCAGACAGGCAAGCCCTTCATCTACCCAACCTCAGGCTTAGCTAGTTTACCCAGGCTCTTTTTCCTTCTTCCTCCCGGCTGCTCAAGTTTCCAGTGCACAATAACAGCTTGTACATACCTGAAGAAGTGTATGCGGTGCTGCTATTTAAATTATTCTGCCTCTAAATACAACAGGTTTCCCTCACAAGTAGCTCCCAAATTTTAACTGTTTTGTATTTTTCTCCCAGAGAGCCATATGGATTTTTTTTAAATGGCTTGTCTGGCTCAGACAGTAATCCCTTCTTTTTTCTCTCCCCTCCATCCTTTTCCTCCCTCCCTCCCTCCCTTCCTCCCTCCCTCTCTCCCTCCCTCCCTCCATCCTTTTCCTCCCTCCCTCCCTCTCTCCCTTCCTCCCTCCCTCCATCCTTTTCCTCCCTCCTTCCCTCCCTTCCTCCCTCTCTCCCTTCCTCCCTCCCTCCATCCTTTTCCTCCCTCCTTCCCTCCCTTCCTCCCTCCCTCTCTCCCTCCCTCCATCCTTTTCCTCCCTCCCTCCCTCCCTCCCTCTCTCCCTCCCTCCCTCCCTCCATCCTTTTCCTCCCTCCCTCCCTCCCTCTCTCCCTCCCTCCCTTCCTCCCTCCCTCTCTCCCTCCCTCCCTCCATCCTTTTCCTCCCCTCCCTCCCTTCCTTCCTTCCTTCCTCTCACTTTCTCTTTTCTTTTTGCTTCTCTCTTCATATAAAGCCACAGGCTGTAGTCTTCCTCAGTTGCCTCACCCATCCCCTCCTGCTGATTCTGGAAGTCACTGACCCTTGAGCAAAGTGGGACATTGATGTGCTGGCTCCAAAGTTCTCTTCTCCTGGCTCTGCCTGTTGGACAAACCTCTAAACAGAAAAAAGGGACTCTAACCAGGTTCAGTTGCTGTATCTGCTTCCTCAATCAAAGGTCTCCCGTAACCCACGTCACTAGACACCCTAGGAATCAAAGGGCAACAAAGGTAGATGTCTTGGGCGGACGAGGAAGAAATCCACAAAAACCCGGATGCCATCAAATGCTAATGTTCTCTCTTAAAACAGATTGCAAATGTGAGATTGAATAGCATGAACTTTAACATTCTGTTTATACGTTTCAGTTCGTATTCCTAAATTAACTGAAACCACAAACCAAATAGAAGACCTGAAAACCAGAGAGAATACACCTCTTATATTGCTGGAGTCACCTAATCCAAACATTCCTGGCTGTGCTGGCAGAAATCCCAAGTGAATTTCTGCCAAGTGAATGGATTAAGAGGCCGACTTCTTATATTGCAAGGTAAAGATACTTTTAAAACAATTATTCTTTTTTATCACCATCGTGGAATGGAATAAAGGATATTTAAACATCAAATATTTTAACGAATTTAGCACGATGAAAATTCCCTACATTGTTCTTTTTCATCTGGCAAAGGAATGGTGAAAATTTTGGTCCATTTAGCAGCATTTGAGAATCCAAATCTCAGTGCATTCAGCAACATCTAAGGGGAGAGACACTGTATTTGGCAGGTATTCCCATCAGATCTATGGAGAAATAAAGTATCAGAGGGATTAAACAATTTGTCCAACACCACAGATAATAATGTCAGAGTTAGAACTCAACCCAAGATACAACCTTTTCCATGGGGGGGGAAAAAGGGTAACAGTAGATTTTCCCAGCCTCAATATTGAATATATTTTACTAAGCCTTTTCTCCCTGTTGCATAATTCTCTGCCCATCAGGCAGTCTTCCAATCATATTTTTGATTTCACAAGGACACCTACTACCAGGTAGAGATTCCAAAATAGACTGCATCCAGTTGTAAATTATTAGCTTTGCTGTTTACAAATCAATCTCAGCAGAGTTCAGGTGTCATAAGCCTATTTCCTGAGGCAGGGCTGAGGAAATGAAGAACAGATTGTAGGGGTTTAGACTTGAAAAACCTGACTTTCCAGCCCTAGAATTCAAAGGCAACAAACATGCTGATAAGCACTGACAGGGCTGTAGAGAACATTCTGTCGGGCTGTGACCAAGGATGAACCCTCCACCTGCCAAGCAGATGGTTCTCCAGCAGGTATTCTCTGCCAGGTGATGCCAGTAGCTGACTGTGAGCTTGGGCACGTCACTGCACTCTCCACCCAAGTTACGGTTTCTTCATCCATGCCTGGGGAGGATCTGGGTAAAATGGTCTTGAGAGCTTCTCCTAGATTGACAAGCAAAAGCAATAACAATGACCAATGTAATTTTAAGGATGTTTTCTGATGCCAAATGTAGAGATCAGGCATTATTCTTTTCTTTCTTTCTTTTTTTAAATTCTAATTTGGTTTATATGGCATTTCTTGTTGTTAAGCTACACACAATCTGGGAACCAAGCAAGACTCATTTCCTTCATTTTCTTCTGCCGGTGTCATCCACATCCACCAGCCCCCAGCAAAACACACACTGGGCCAGCCAAAGCTACTTGCTTTTGAGTTCTTATTCATAGATGAAATGAGAAAGTGGCTGTAATTCACGTAGCACACGGTACCCTACAGCAAGCAATCACTAAATGGTCATTATTATTATCATAAGTCTACATCTACTGCTTGATGGTCTTCACTTATTTAATAGTATGACCTCAGTCCACACCTCAAAGTATCTGCAGAGGGGACACATTTCACGCCCAGTTGCTCAGCTGCTGTCCCCCACAATGCTTGCTCCACTGTTGGCTCCTGCTGCTGTGTGTCTGGCCCCGCAGGCCCATGGGCTTTGGTCTTAAGGTGATTCAGAGGTGAGCCAATGTCAAAGTTCACCATAGGAGTGAACCCTGGACACTCCCAAAGCTCCCAGACCCAGCATCAGAACAAGGCTGGGTGGGATCTTCGGCAGCAGAGAGGAGGAAGGGTCCAGGAGGAAAATGTGTCAAAAGTCAACAAAGGTTGCCTCTTACCCAGAGTCATCCCTGTCCTGCCTGCTTTGGCACCTACTGGGGCCCAGTCCAACCACAAGCTACGGAGATATTAACTGACTATGCCATTGTTCATCAATAGAGGTTGAACACATTTGCTTAAAGAGGCTTCCTCCACCTCTGCCCCACCTTCCAATAGATAAAGTAAGACTACCCTAAAAGGTCATCTCCACCAGGCTAATCCTTACTTAGCCAGACCCAGAAGTGACTTCATAGTTCTCTAGCTGGGCTCCCTTAACCCTTTGTTCAGAACTTGCTTCTGGCAATGATCTCTGCAGCACATTCATTTGGGTCTCTGTCTCACCCACTAGATGGTGAGCAGTTTTAAAATTCCCCTCCCAACCCCAGTGCCGAGTTCAGCCCTGGAAACAGAGAACTCAGTAAATATTTACAAAATGAATAAATACTGAAAAAAAAATAGGGCATGGGTACAGTTATTTTGAGAGCCAATGAGCAAAAGTAGCTGAAACACTTATAGCAAATGCAAAGGGTGGGGTCAAAAACCTTTTTAACAGAGGGGAAAAGTGGAATGTTTATTCGATATTATTGAATAGGTAAGTCATTTGGCAAGCATGCTCAGGGAAAACTGGGTTTTCCAAATCCCAGCCCAATCTTTTCTCATAGTGCCTTTACCACCTCTGTCACATTACTTTTGTTTGTGATTTGCAGCCTTTGGAGAATTACAACATCATCCATTCATTGTTTACTGGGTTTCACAATTCTCCCTTCCACAAAGCATATACAATAACTGCTTTTTACATATCTAAGAATTTAAATTGTCTTTTGTTTTGCAAACTTCCTGACACCCCTTTGAGATAACTGGAAACACCTGGGGATGTTGCGAAAGGAAGCCTAGGAATGGCTCTTCCCAACGTGCTCAGCCAGGCTCCACAGCCGAGAAAGAACATGCAGTTCCCTGCTTGTAGTTTTCTTCTTTATATGTGCATCTGCGCCTCTGCTCAGAACTCTCCATGTTCAACTCAGCTGGAGCCCAGGAGAAAGTGGCAGGATAGTCCACAATACTGAGGAGCCAAAAATCTAAGCAGCAAGAAGCATTTTCCTCCAAAATAGGTCATTCATTTCAGCACAGATTTTGGTTTTTCTTTTGATTTTTTTAGAGGTGTGGTCTTGCTCTGTCACTTAGGCTGGAGTGTAGGGGCACAATCACGGCTCATTGAAGCCTGGACGTCCTGGGCTCGAGTGATCCTCCCACTTCAGCCCCCTAAGTAGCTGAAACGAAGGTATGGCCACTATACACAGCTTATTTTTTATTTGTTGCAAAGATGGGTTTTCGCCGTGTTGCCCAGGCTCGTCTCCAACTCCTGAGCTCGAGCAATTCTCCCACTTTGTCCCCTCAGAGTGCTGGGATTATAGACATGAGCCACCGTGCCCACACTTAGGCATAGATTTTTGACTTAAATTATCATACTGTTTCTATTCTTTTACTTATTTATTTAGTGAGTTATGTTAGACACAAGATCCTGCTCTGTCACCTACGCTGGTGTCCAGTAGCAACGTGATCAGAGCTCGCTGCAGCCTTACACTCCTGGCCTCAAGCAACCTTCCCACCTCGGCCTCCTGAGTTGCTGGGACTGCAGGTGCACATCACCATGCCTGGCTAATTGTTACATTTTTTGTAGAGACGGTGGTCTCGCTACATTGCCCAGGCTAGTCTCAAACTCCTGGCCTCAAGTGATTCTTCTGCCTCTGCCTCCCAAAATGCTGGGATTACAGGCGTGAGCCACCATGCCAGAGTGTTTTTATTCTTTACTTGGCCTTGCGCAGGTATGTGTGGTCCGGTATGGTAACCACTGGTCACTTACTGCTACTGAGTACTTGAAATGTGGCTTGTCTGAATTTTGAAGACTTACTACAAAAAAAAAATCTCAGTAATTTTTAACATTGATCACATATTAAAACATAATACTTCAATGTATTGATAAACATACTATTAAAATTAATTTCACCTTTTTCTTTTTATCTTTTTTTAGGGGGCTACTTTCATATTGTATATGTGACTTTCTATCAGACAGTACTGGTGCACAGAATGCCTATTCATACTCAGTAAACTATCGATGCAAAAAATCATAAAGACCGGGTCACTAACAAAGTGAAGGGAGAAATTATCCCAGGGCAAAAATAGCTTATTTTAGATGAAGAGAAAAAGAAAATATCTTTTTCACCCATTTTAAGTTCATAGCTGAGGCATCTCTAACAACAGACAGATTAACAAGAGAAAAGCATACATATTTAATATAAGTTTTATATGGCATAGGTGCCTTTGGAAATAAAGACCCAAAGAAATAGGGAAGGCTGTCTATTTTTATGCTAAGTTTGATGAAGAAGTGGATATTTGTGGAATATGTATAGTTAGACAAAGGTGGTATGACCTAATGGTAATAAACTGGGGCGGGGGGAACTTAGCTACGCCTGTTCAGATTTTTCTGAATCTCAGTGTGACATTTCTTTCTCCTACATATAGAGAAGGTATCTCTGGAAGGTCGCATGATCTGTTTCAGAGGAAGGTGAAAGAATTCTTTTCTGGCATGCTCAGGGGAGAAGGATGAGCGGAAGGTAAGAGTGATTCTTCTGCTGCTGCTGTTTTCTCAGATGCCAAGCTGCCACATTTTGGTGTAGCATATCCTGAACCCCATCATAGGCTTATTCTAAAGAATAAATGAGCTTGTTGGGGCTCAGAATACAGTACCCAAAAGTATGACACCTTTATGTGCTGAGTACTTTGAACTGAAGATCGGAAAGGCCTCAGGAGCAAAATCTCTCCAACCTTCTCCTGCCCTTCTTTCTCCCCTGAAGGGAGTATAGAAACGAGAATTTCTCCATGGCAAGCTGGGTCATAGAAACTAGCACTCCTCTTTCACAAAGCAAGCCATAAAAGCTGAAAAGGTCACACTCTCTCCCTTCTCCCTTTGCCCTTAAAGACCTCGATTCAGAGGACCCCTGGCCCATGGGAAGTGGGGGAATGCTTTACAGAGAGACCAAGAAGCATCTGAACAGACAGGCTTCACTGGGTTTCCCCCCTCAGTCCATTACTATTCAATCACACCCTCTTGTCCAATCATGTTTCTACATAGCTGTCTATCTCTAAGTATAAAAATAGACAGTTTTTCTGGGTCTTTGGATCTTCATTTCTGAAGGCTCCCATGTTATATAAAACTTTGATTAAATAAATTTGCTATGCTTTTATCTTGTTAACCTGTCTCTTGTTACAGGAATGCCAGTTGTGACCCTTACGATGGGTGGGGAAAGGTCTCACATCTTTCTACCACAACGAGCTGATGTATGTGAAGTGCTTCATGCAGTTTCTGGCATACAGGAAGTGTTAGATGTAAAGCGGCAATCATAATCATTTATCCGGTGAGTCGGGGTCAAGGGAGAAGGATGGTACAAAAAAGAACATGTGGGCCAGGTGTGGTGGCTCATGCCTGTAATCCCAGCACTTCAGGAGGCTGAGGTGGGTGGATCACCTGAAGTCAGGAGTTCAAGACCAGCCTGACCAACATGGTGAAACCCAGTCTCTACTAAAAATAAAAGAAAAAAATTAGCCTGGCATGGTGGTACATGCCTGTAATCTCCACTACTAGGGAGACTGAGGCAGGAGAATCACTTGAACCCAGGAAGTGGAGGTTGCAGTGAGCTGAGATTGCGCCATTGCACTCCAGCCTGGGCAACAAGAGTGAAACTCCATCTCAAAAAGAAAAAAAAGAACATGTGCTTTGGTGTCAGATCTAGAAATATGTTGGTTCAAATCGATATATTTGTGGTCTCAGAAAAGTAACTTAATCTTTCTGTGCTTCAGTTTGCACATTGGCAAGGTAGAACTCCACCTTGTAGGCTTGTTATGAAAATTAAAGGGGACATACTAAATATGCACATGGTGCAACTATGATTATTGCTATTAAGATCTCTTCTATTTTAGCCTGAGATACCCACCAGTTTTACGATCTCCCAGAACCCAATGCACCCCACACACCAAGCTTCCACGGCTACGTCCCTGCTCTCTCACCTGTAAAAACTGACCTTGATACATTCAAATCTCCCTACCATTGAAAATCCTCCTGAAACCTACTTCCTTAAATGTCCTTTCCTCTCCCCAGACAGAGAGAGGTGGCTCTCCTTTGCTCATTATTCCCTCATTTAATCCATTCCAATGAGCCAGGCTGTGTTGCCTTTGGATAATTTCAGCCTTCTATACCAATAGTTCCTTTTAAAAAGGCAACATAGAGAAAAATAATAACAAATATAGCGAGTTTTATAAACCAATTCACATATCCTTGCTCCTTTTAAAATCAGTGCTAAAATCTTTATTTTATATAAGCTTGATAACGATAGATGATAGTTACTTTTTTTTTAGTGGCTTTCATCTCTTGTTTTATTTTTTATTTTTATGATTACACAGTATGATATGGTTTTGCACTGTGTCCCCACTAAATCTCATTTTGAATTGTAATCCCCCAGGTGTCAAGAGAGGACCTATAATCCCCACGTGTTGAGGGAGGGATGTGACTGATAATGGGAGTGGTTTCCCCTATGCTGTTCTCGCGATAGTGAGTGAGTTCTCATGAGATCTGATGGTTTTATAAGTGTTTGGAATTTCCTCCTTCACGCACTCATACTCTTTCCCGCACCTTGTGAAGAGGGTGCCTGCTTACGCTTCTGCCATGATTGTGAATTTCCTGAGGCTTCCCCAGCCATGTGGAACTGAGAGTCAACTAAATCTCCTTTGTTTATAAATTACCCTGTCTTTGGTAGTATCTTTTTCTTTTTTTTTTTTTTTTTTTGAGATGGAGTTTCACTCTTGTCGCCCAGGCTGGAGTGCAATGGTGCGATCTTGGCTCACTGCAACCTCCACCTCCCGAGTTCAAGCAATTCTCCTGCCTCAAGCCTCCCAAGTAGTTGGGATTACAGGTGCCCACCACCATGCCAGGCTAATTTTTTGTATTTTTAGTAGAGATGGGAGTTTCACCATGTTGACCAGGTTGGTCTTGAACTCCTAACCTCAGGTGATCCACCTGTCTTGGCCTCACAAAGTGCTGGGATTACAGGCATGAGCCACCATGCCCGACCTCCAGTAGTATCTTTATAGAAATGTGAGAACAGACTAATACATAATATGTGTACATATTTATGGGATACATTAGATATTTTAATATTTAATGGGTAATAATGACATCGAGGTAAATGGGGCATGCATCATCTCAAGCATTTATTATTTCTTTGTGTTGTCAAGGTTCCAATTAGACACTTATGTTTAAATATACTATAAATTATTATTGACTGTAGTCCCCTGTTGTGCTATCAAATACTAGATCTTACTCATTCTATCTAACTGTATCTTTGTACCCATTAACCACCTCCACTCCCACTGCCAACCCCACTACTCATCCCAGCCTCTGTGAACCATATTCCACTCTCTACCTCTATTAGTTCAATTGTTTGAATTTTCAGCTCCCACAACTGAGTGAGAAAATGTGAAGTTTATCTTTCAATTTCTGGCTTATTTCACTTAACATAATGTCCTCCAGTTCTATTCATGCTGTTGCAAATGACTGGATCTCCTTTCTGTGGCTGAATAGTACTCCATTTTCCATATATAACACATTTTCTTTATCCATTCATCTGTTGATGGACACTTAGGTTAATTCCAAATATTGGCTATCATAAATAGTATTACAATAAACATGGGAGTTCAGGTATCTCTTTGATATACTGATTTCCTGTCTTTTTCCAGCAGTAGCATTGCAGGATCACATGATAGTTTTGTTTTGAGATTTTTGAGGCCCCTCCATACTGTTCTCCACAGTGCCTGTACCAATTTATGTTCTCGCCAACAGTGTATGAGAGTTCCTTTTTCTCCACATCCTCACCAGCATTTGTTATTGCCTGTTGTTGAGATAAAAGCCAATTTAACTGAGGTGAGAAGACATCTCATTGTAGTTTTTATTGACATTTCTCTGATGATCAATGATGTTTAGCACCTTTTTGTTATTGTTGTTGAGACAGATTCTTGCTCTGTCACCCAGGCTGGAGTGGAGTGGCACAATCTCTGCTCACTGCAACCTCCATCTCCTTGGCTCAAGCAATTCTCTTGCCTCAGCCTCCCCAGTAGCTCCTGAGTGGAGATGTGCCACCACACCTGGCTAATTTTGTATTTTTATTAGAGACAGGGTTTCACCATGTTGGCCAGGCTGGTCTTGAACTCCTGACCTCAGGTGATCTGCCCACCTCGGCTTCCCAAAGTGCTGGCATTACAGGTGTGAGCCACTGTGTCGAGCCTTTGAGCACCTTTTTATATGCCTGTTTGCCATTTGTATGTCTTCTTTTGAGCAATGTCTAGCTGGGACTACAGGCACATGCCACCACACCAGCTAATTTTTATGTTTTGTTTTGTTTTATTTTTATAGAGATGGGGTTTTACCATATTGCCAAGGCTGGTCTCAAACTTCTGAGCTCAAGCAATTCACCTACCTTGGCCTCCCAAAGTGCTGGGACTACAGGCCTGAGCCACCATATCCAGTGTATTCTGCCCATTTTCAAATCAGATTATTAATTTTTTTCATATTCAATTGTTTGAGGTCTAATACAATTATTATAATAATTATTCTTAATCCCGTCAGATAGTTTGCAAATATTTTCTCCAATTCTGCCTGTTTTCTCTTTACTTTATTTTCTTTGCTCTGCAGATGCTTTTTAACTTGATGTGATCCCCCATTTGTACATTTTACCTTTGGTTGCCTGTGCTTTTGGGGTATGATGCAAGAAATCTTTGCCCAGATCCATGTCTTGGAGAGTTTGTCCAATATTTTCTTTCAGTAGTTTCATGATTTTCAGCCTTAGATTTTGAGTATTTAACCGATTTTGATTTGGTTTTGTATATGGAGAGAGATAGGGGTCTAGTTTCATTCTCCTTCAGATGGATTTACAGTTTTCCCAGTATGGTTTACTGAATAAACTATTCTTTCCCCAGTGTATGTTCTTGGCACCTTTGTTGAAAATAAGTTCATTGTAGACGTATGGATTTATTTCTGGGCTTTCTATTCTGTCCACTGATTTGTGTGTGTGTGTTTTTATGCCAGTAGTATGCTGGCATTACTATAATTCTGTGGTATAACTTGAAGTTAGATGATGTGATTCCTCCAGTTTTCTTCTTTTTGCTCAAGATGACTTTGGCTATTCTGGGTCTCTTGTGGTTCCATATAAACTTTAGAACTATTTTGTCTATTTTTGTGAAGAATGCCATTGATATTTTGATAGTGATTACATAAATCTATAGATTGCTTTGGGTAGTTACAGTTTAACAATATTGATTCTTCTAATCCATGAACATGGAATATATTTCTATTTTTGTGTGTGTCCTCTTCAATTTATTGCATCAGTGTTTTTTAGTTTTTATTGGAGAGATCTTTTATTGTAAATGAGATTTTTTTAAATTTCTTTTTTTGTTGGCATAGAAATGCTACTAATTTTTATATGTAAATATTGTATCTTACAACTTTACTGAGTTTGTTTACCAGTTCTAATAGTTTTTTGGTATAGTCCTTAGGTTTTTCCAAATATAAGGTCATATCATCTGTAAACAAGGATAATTAGACTTCTTTTTTTTTCTCTTATCTGATTGCTTTAGCTGGTACTTCAAGTCCTATGTTAAATAAAAGTGGTAAAAGTGGACATCCTTGTCAAGTTCTAGATCTTAGAGGAAAAGCTTTCAGTTTTTCCCCATTCAGTACTAGCTATGGATCTGTCATATTTGGCTTTTATTGTGTTGAGATATATTCCTTCTATGCCCTGCTTTTTTTAGGGTTTTTATCATAAAGGGACGTTGAATTTTATCAAATGATTTTTCAGAATCAATTGAAATGATGATAGGGCTTTTGTTCTTCATTCTGTTGATATGATGTATCACATTGATTTGTTTATGTTATACCATCCTTGCATTCCTGGGATAAACCTCGCTTCGTCATGATGAATCATCTTTTTAATGTGTTGTTGAATTTGGTTTGTTGGTATTTTGTTGAGAATATTTGCATCAATGTTCATGAGAACATGGCCTGCAGTTTCTTTCTTTTTCTTTTTTAATGTATCTTTGTCTGGTTTTGGTATCAGGGTAATTCTAGCCTTGTAGAATGAGTTTGAAAGTATTCCCTCCTCCTCTTTTTTTCAGAATAGTTTGAGTAGGATTGATACTAGTTCTTTAAATGTTTGATAAAATTCATCAGTGAAGCCATTAGGTCTCAGACTTTTTTTTTTTCTGGGAGACATTTAACTATGGCTTCACTCTCACTACTTGTTATTTGTCTATTAAGATTTCCAGTGTCTTAATGGTTTGATCTTGGTAGGTTGTATGTGTCTCAGAATTAATTCATTTCTTTTAGGTTTTCCAATTTATTGGCATATGGTTGCCCATAGTAGTCCCCAGTGATCCTTTGAATTTCTGTGTTATAAGTTGTCATGTCTCCTTTCTCATCTCTGATTTTATTTGAGTCTTCTCTCTTTCTTTCTTAGGCCGGCTAAAAGTTTCTTTTTTTCTTATCTTTTCAAAAAACGAAATTTTCACTTTGTTGATTTTTGTGATATGATATTTCACATTGATTTTTTTGTTTCAATTGCATTTGTTTCTGCTCTGATCTTTCTTTTCTTCTAATAATTTGGAGCTTGTTTTGCTCTTGCTTTTCTAGTTCTTTAAGATGCATCATTAGGTTGTTTATTTGAAGTTTTCTACTTTTTTAATGTAGGCACTTATTGCTATAAACGTTCCTCTTAGTGCTTTTGCTGTATCCCACAGGTTTTGGTATGTTGTATTTCCATTTTCATTTAAGAAAATTTTCAGTTTTCTTCTTAATTTCTTCATTGACTCACTGGTCATTCAGGAGCATATCATTTAATTTCCATGTGCTTTTATAGTTTCAAAAGTTTCTCTTGTAATTGATTTCTGATTTTGTTCCTTTGTGGTCAGGTGAGATTCCTGATGTGATTTCAACATTTTTGAAATTTTTAGGACTTGTTTTGTGGCCTAACTTATGGTCTATCCTTGATAATAATCTATGTGCTGAGGAGAAGAATGTGTATTCTGCAGCCATTGATGAAATGTTCTGTAGCTGTCTATTAGGTTCATTTGGTTTAGAATGCAAATTAAGTCCAATGTTTCTTTGCTGATTTTCCGTCTGAAAGACCTGTCCAATGCTGACAGTGGGGTGTTGAAGTCTTTATCTATTATTGTATTGGGGTCTATCTAGCTCTTTAGCTCAAATAATATTTGCTTTATATGTCTGGGTGCTCCAGTGTTGGGTGCATATATATATTTACAATTGTTATATCCTCTTGCTGAATTAACATTTTTATCACTATATAATGACCTTCTTTGTCTTGAAATCTATTTTTTTCTGATAGAAGTAAAGCTACTTCTGCTCTTTTTTGGTTTCCATTTGTATGGAATATCTTTTTTCACCTTTTTATTTTCAGTTTGTGTGTGTGTGTATATATACACATATATATGTATATATACATACATATATATGTGTGTATATATACATATACACACACACACACATATATATATGTGTGTGTATATACATATATATATATTTTTTTTTTTTTTTTTTTGAGACAGAGTCTTGCTCTGTCACCTAGGCTGGAGTGCAGTGGTACAACCTTGGCTCACTGTAACCTCTACTTCCCAGGTTCAAACAATTCTCCTGCCTCAGCCTCCCAAGCAGCTGGCACTACAGGCGTGTGCCACTATGCCCAGTTAATTTTTGTATTTTTAGTAGAGATGGGGTTTCACCATATTGGCCAGGGTGGTTCTTAAACTCCTGACTTCACGATCTGCCCGCCTCAGCTTCCCAAAGTGCTGGGATTACAGGTGTGAGCCACCACGCCCAGCAATCTGTGTATGTCTTTATATTTGAAGTGTGTTTCTTGTCGGCAGCAGGTCCTTGGATCTTGTTTTTGTGCAATCAACCAGTCTATGTCTTTTTATTGGAGAGTTTAGTCCATTCACTTTTACTGTTGTTATTGATAAGTAAGAACTATTACCATGTGATAGTTACTAATTTTCAATATCACTTGGAAAAAAAAGTAAGTGGCCCTGAATTGATCGCCAAAATGTTTTTAGTTTTTGTTTTGCTATTTTACTGATTTACAAAAAAAACCAAAACAGTCTGGAAACTACTCCTTTACAGTGTACAGTACAGAAAAAGGAAATAAAAGGATGGAGGGGTTGAGATTAATAGAAACTGGCCAGAATATAGAGTCTCAGTGTAGTGACTTTCTGCAGGCAGAATGGGGCCCCAAAGGTTCTGTTGAGGTGCTAATCAGGCACCCACATAAAACAGGCCACAGTTAAGAGTACATTTATTTGCTAGAACCAATGAATAATCATGTAAACCAAAAATAAAAATCTGAGCCCCCAAATGACTTGAATAGACCCTTCTCTCAGCCAACAAGACCCAAAGAAACCTAAATAAGTGGTTCAGGCCATGATGAGAAGTGAGGGTCAGACATGCCTCATTATACTCTCCTCCCTTTGGAGTTCAGGCAAAACTGAGTAGCATTAACATTAAAACAGAGATCTTAAGACTGAAAAAACAGACCTTGTAGCAATAAGATAGTAAATTCCAACCTGACTCCAGTGTAGCATCATATGACAAATAGCAGGCCCTAAAAGAAATAAAAGTATTTTACTCCAAAATATATTTATTTGACATATTTTAAAATGGCCCTGCACAGCTGTCTCTTATGGGAGAAATTTGCATTCTGGAGAGAATCTTCTTCCCTTTCTAGGCCTTTTCTAGAAAGTTTAACACCTTTTAAAGGTCTTAATAGGAAACTTTGGCCATCTGTTGTCTCTAAAAGTAGCCACTTGCCTTCCTTTTGCGGGTAGCAGCGAGCGCGGAGAGAACGCCATGAAGGCCTCGGGCACACTACCAGAGTACAAGGTGGTGGGTCGCTGCCTGCCCACCCCCAAATGCCACACACCGCCCCTCTACCGCATGCGAATCTTTGTGCCTAATCACGTCGTTGCCAAGTCCCGCTTCTGGTACTTTGTGTCTCAGTTAAAGAAGATGAAGTCCTCAGGGGAGATTGTCTACTGTGGGCAGGTGTTTGAGAAGTCCCCCCTACGGGGGGAAGAACTTCGGTATCTGGCTGCGCTATGACTCGCGGAGTGGCACCCACAACATGTGCCGGGAGTACCGGGACCTCACCACCGCGGGCGCTGTCACCCAGTGCTACCGAGACATGGGCGCCCGGCACCGCGCCCGGGCCCACTCCATCCAGATCATGAAAGTGGAGGAGATTGCAGCCAGCAAGTGCCGCCGGCCGACCTTCAAGCAGTTCCACGACTCCAAGATCAAGCTCCCGCTGCCCCCACCGCGTCCTGCGCCGTCAGCACAAGCCACGCTTCACCACCAAGAGACCCAACACCTTCTAGGTGCGGGGCCCTCGCTCCGGTGTGCCCCAAATAAACTCAGGAACGCCCCCGGTGAAAATAAATAAATAAATAAATAAATAAAAATAAAAGTAGCCACTTAGGAGATTTCATTTACATGATGAGAACCTTGGTCTTCACAACTACTTATCTTTTTTTTTTTGAGATGGAAGAGTCTTGCTCTGTAGCCCAGGCTGGAGTGCAAGGTGTGCTCTCCGCTCACTGCAACCTCTGACTCCTGGTTTCAAGCGATTCTCCTGCCTCAGCCTCCCAAGTAGCTGGGATTACAGGCATATGCCACCACACCAGGCTAATTTTTGTATTTTTAGTAGAGACTGGGTTTCACCATGTTGGTCAGACTGGTCTTGAACTCCTGATCTCAAATGATCTGCCTGCCTCCCAAAGTGTTGGGATACAGGCATGAGCCAGGGCACCTGGGCCACAATTACTTATCTTAACCCAGACACTCCTTTCTATTGATTCCAGATAATAACTTAACTTTTTCAACCATTGCCAATCAGAAAAATCTTTGAATCTGCCTATAATCTATACGCCGGCCCTTTGAGTTGTCCTGCCTTTTTGGGACTGAACATGTGAATGTGTACCTCACATGTAATGATTGATGTTTTAAGTCTCCCTAAATGTGTAAAACCAAGCTGTAACCTAACTGCCTCGGGCACATTTCCTCAAGACCTCTTTAGAATGTGCCTCAGGCCATGGTCACTCGTATTTAGCTCAGAGTAAACCTCCTCAAATATTTTACTGAGTTTGGTAGTTTTGTCAACGATCATCTCTAACTCCAAGTTGCAACAGGTAAGCCTGGTTGCCTCAGTTTTAAAACAATGATTTTTAAACTCCAACATGCAGAAGAAGCATCTGAAAAGTTAAACTCTAGAGTCCAGAGCCTACCCACAGAGACTCTGATTCCATAGACCTGGAGCATCTGCCCTTTAAACAATCCTCCTGGGAATCACTGATGTAGGTGGTCCCCATGGTCCCCAGGCCGGCCAGACATTGAAAACACTGTGCTGAGAGACAAACACTGACCAATCTGCTCTCCAAAGGTCCACTCACTCCAAGCCTCTACCTTTACCTGCCTCTGTCTGATATTGCATTTGCTTTCACAGATGTGCAGCCCTAAGGTATCCATAAAACTTTTTTGCGGGGGGGATCTTAGTAATCAAAAGATGAAGAGAAATCAAAAGAGAAATTAGATGGCTAACTCCTGGATCAAAATGAAGTCCATGTCAGTTTTTGGCAGCTTATTTAAAACTCACAAGTATTGTGAATATCTGGGGGGTCTGAAAGGAGCACACCTTCTACCCCCCCCCCCCCCATCACTGCATCCAATCCATCTCTAACAAGAGGCAAATGTGTTTCTTCTGCAGGACGATATTGTGCAAGAAGCAGCAGCATTCTTTTTCTTAGAGCAGATGCTTAGGTGTTTGTTCATGATCAACCATCTGAGTTTAGTACCACAGGTTTTCAGATGCCCCAGGACGGAAAACATAGCTTAAAAAGCTAACTACTCTAAATTGGCTGGGCGTGGTGGCAGGCGCCTGTAGTCCTAGCTACTCGGGAGGCTGGGGCAGGAGATTCCGTTGAACCTGAGCGGAGGCTGTGGTGGGCCGAGATCACGCTACTGCGCTCCAACCTGGGCAACAGAGCGAGACTGCGTCTCAAAAAAATAAAAATAAAAATAAAATAAAAAGCTACCTATTCTGAATGTAGCTGATGTAGAAAAAACAAAGGTAGACCTTAATGTGGAAATTGGCTCTTTTGTTTTATGAAAATTACTTAATTTCACTGACTTCACCTTCCGCCTATGCTCATGACACTTGTCTATTTTCTTGTTTTAATCACCACTTACTGCTGCTGTCAGATTTTAATCATTTTTCTGCAGAAATCCGGACCAAGATTCATGCAGATAGCCCAAAAGAAGGAAAAACAACCTTTCCTAAGAATCCCCTATTAGAGTTTGCATCCTGGTGTTTATCCAGAATCATAAAGACTTTTGTAAAGACTGCACAGGTAGGTAAAACTCTCAAAGAGACTGATTTACAAAATGCCATCTAGGGGCCAAACATACTCCTCAAAGACTTGAGTTTCTGGAGGAGTGAATTTTAGCGGCCTAGGAACAAAGCCTAGATTTGGTAAGCTTAGGAGGATAGCTGAAGCAAGGAAATTCTTTGCTTTACGTACAAAATAATTGAAAAAGGAGATGTATCAGTGAGAAGTGTGGGGGAGGGTGCTCATTCCTGTGTTAAAAGAACAGAAAAGGACCGTATTTTGCTTTTTAATTTTTTTTTTTATGCAAGGCAGATGGGCTGTTGATCGATACTAAATAAATCCTTGAATAAACGAATCTCTCTAGCACTGGGGAGGGGTGGTGATGGAGGGAGTAGAGGGAGGATGGGAAGTGCCTTGTGCATATGGAACAGATAACTTTTTAAGGAAAGGGGCATTAAAAGCAAGAACCTCAGGGCATTTAATAACGGTGGTGTTTTATTCTTACTTTACGTGGATTATTGGGGATTACCTGCTAAACGCATGAGCCCAGTCTAGAGTTACTTTTTGACTCACCCTTCCTTTCTCTCATTGAAACTCTTCTGTGTCTTCCATGATTTTCATCTGGCTAATGGCTGACAAACTCAGAATGCAAAAAAAGTTTTCCTGATAAATGGAAGGCTCTACACAGTCAACCTTCACTATGGGTTTTACTGTCAAATTCCACCTTTATAAAATCAAAAAGCCCAATTAAATGCATTAAACAGTAGATCCATAAAAAGCTTTTCAACCAACTGCGACGGCTTAAAGCATTGAGCTGCTGAAGCTCAGCCAGTGAGTGGCAGAATATGGGCAAAGTGTTAGCTTTTCATCCCACTACGCAATCTCTGCAGGCTTTAGGTCATACATGTTTATGAATACACTTTGCCTGTCAAACATCACCGATTACCTGCATTTCAAAAGGAAGAGTCTTTCCTTGGGCTTTGTGGAGACAGAAGAAAAAGAAATTTTAAGCTGAAACCCAGCATAGGTGAGATTTAGCCTCTATAAATTCAATTTGGGGATTCTAGACACATGGGATAGTCTAGATATATGGTGTTTGGCTTCCCCTTTGCCCTTGGAAGGTTTGCTGAAAAATCAGCTTACAAAAGGCAGACTAATTTGAGAAAAGGAATACAGATTATTAATGTGTACTCAAGGGATAATCACAGAGTGATTACCCAATATACCATTGGAGCCAAAATACTTACATAGCTTTGTTTCACAGAGGGGTAGGGGGAGATGGGAAAATATGGATAATTTTGGGGGAATAGTAAATGATTTTTAGGATTAATTTTTTTTTTTTTTTTTGAGACAGGGCCTCACTCTGTCACCCAGGCTGGAGTGCAGTGGTGCAACCTCAGCTCGTTGCAACCTCCACTTCCTGGGTTCAAGCCATTCTTGTGCCTCAGTCACCCTGAAACTGCCTTTGCAAGAGATGTAACTACTTCACTGACTCCATCTTGCTTCTAACCTCCAAGCTGTCTTTGTCCATTCTTGGGCCTAGACTGAACTAACTTTGGGAGAAACTTAGTTTATAGTTTTAAAAAAATACAATAACATCCCTTTCCCAAAGCAGGCCTCCTTCTTACCTGGAGACTAGATTGCCTTTGTAGGACTGACATTAGCCACAACATTAGAAATTATGGTTTGGGAGTCATGTATCTGGAGGATAGCAGATTCTGACCCTCTCTAAACCGTCCTGAGATCAGTGTTGAGATATTTTGCAGACCCTGCACTTGGTAGATCAGCCGGCACCACCCAGATCAATAAACTGGCTCAGGTGATCTTGTGGCCCCCACCCAGGAACTAACAGAGAGCAAGAAGACAGCTTTGACTCTCTGATTTCATCTCTGACCAATCAGCACTCCTGGCTCACTGGCTTCCCCCGACCTACCAAGTTATCCTTAAAAACTCTGCTCCCCAAATGCTCAGAGACTGATTTGAGCAATAAAACTCCAGTCTCCAGCACAGCCGGCTCTGGGTGAATTACCCTTTTTTCTATTGCAAATCCCCTGTCTTGATGGATCGGCTCTGTCTAGGCAGCAGGCAAGGTGAACCCCTTGGGTGGTTACAACCCGAGTAGCTGGGATTACATGAAAGTGCCACCACGCCCAGCTCAGCTAATTTTTGTATTTTTAGTAGAGACAGCGTTTTGCCATGTTGGCCAGGCTGCTCTTGAACCCCCAGCCTCAGGTGATCGGACAATTTAGTGGGTTTGAAGAACACAAAAATGGCCTGGCATAAGCTCTGTTGGGCCTGCAGAGTGGACAATAGTTTGTGACAAGTCTGTCCAGATGTGTTGACGGACTTCTGTCTTTCTTCCTCCAATATGAGTGCAGTTAACAGAAACTCAGGGAAGGGATCAGAGATAATTGTTTTCCTTTTGGGGAGTGTGACAGTTAATATTGAGTGTCAACTTGACTGGATTAAAGAACGCAAAGTATCGGCTGGGCGGGGTGGCTTACACCTGTAATCCTAGCACTTTGGGAGGCCGAGGTGGGTGGATCACCTGAGGTCAGGAGTTCAAGACCAGCCTGGCCATCATGGTGAAACCCCATCTTAAAAAAAAAAAAAAAAAAGAATGCAAAGTATTGGTCCTGGGTGTGTCTGTAAGGGTGTTACCAAAGGAGATTAACTTTTGAGTCAGCGGACTGGGAAAGGCAGACCCACCCCTCAATCTGGGTGAGCACAATCTAATCGGCTGCCAGTGAACAAGAATAAAAAGCAGGCAGAAGAACATGGAAAGAGAGACCAGCTTAGCCTCTGAGCCTACATCTTTCTGCTGTGCTGTATGCTTCCTGCCTTTTAATATCAGACTGCAAGTTCTCCAGCTTTGGGACTTGGACTGGATTCTCACGACATCTCTCTCAGAGGGTTGTCATATTTGTAATATAATACACAGGATATGCAAATACTCAGTAAATATTACTTTCATTTCCCTCCCCCTGTCTGTCTTCATCCCCACCTATTTCCAAACTCCTTAGTCCAACCAAGACTCCTCAGTGCTGCTGTGCCCACATGCCTCAGTCATGCTTCAACCATCTGGCTCTTCTTTGCTCCTATTTGCAGAACTCCCACGTTTAATAAATTCCACATTAATAAATTCTTATCCTTTTTTTCTATTAATCTATCTATTGTCAGTTCATTTCAGCAGACTTAGACGTGAAACTTCACCGGAGAAGAAAAATATCTCCTGATTCCTACATTACCCACATGACCTCTAAACAGAAGCTGTAGAGCAGGATGATATTAACAGGAAGACTAGAGTCAGGTAGAGTAGAGGCCAAATGCTTAAACTCTTCCTCCTATGTAATGGGAATAATAATAGTATCCTTCTCCTAGATATTTTTTGATTCCTCACTTGACGTTGGTGGGAATAAATGTGACGTTATATTTCAAGCACTCTGGAAGGGCCCGGTATGTAGAATGCCAGTATGTTATAAAAGACATTGTCAATGATAAGGAACATGGTGATAATGACATGATGATGAAAACATACATTTTCCATGTAATGCACTGAAGAGCTCTCGGCAGGCTAAGCAAATATGGTTGAGGACTCTTCTCTATAAAATGCAATGGCACGCCAGTCCAAAGCCAGATGGCAACTCTCCATACATAGACATCCACCTTCATGTCCTGTTACGGCCGATGAGGATGTGGCATGGTGCCTCAAGGTGCCTCAAGAACTTTCACAGCCATAATCTTTTTCACCCCTCGCAGCTGCCCTGGAAGGTAGAGAATGAGGGCATAGCAACGCAGTGTAGACCACTGGACACAAGCCGGGCTTGAGTTCCACACTAGCCCTGTGACTGTGAACAAGTCCTTTCACCCTTGTAGTCTCCAATTGCTCACTTGTGAATTGGGATACAATTCCTGTTTTGTGGGATCCGTAGTCTTGTGGGAATCTAAAGGGAGACTGTATGTCAAAGTGCTAAACCACCCTGCCCACATACAAAGATCTGATCTGCCCTTGTTTTGGAAGATAAGGAAACTAAAATTGACAGAAATGACCTGACATGTGCAAAACCTCTCAGCTTGCAAGAGGGAGAGGCAGAATAGGAAATTGGGTCAGTGTGTCTGCCTTCACACAGCACTGCTTCCTGACCGCTGACATTCCCTGCAGGCCCTTCACTGCAGAGGCAAAGTAAGAGAAAGACTCAGGTCACACAGACCCCTGCGGTCAGAGTTTGCAAAGCAGACCTGGCCAACAGATCACTGCACCATGTCCCCACAGGTCAGGCCACCACCTCTCTGTGGGAAGCACAGCTTCCTGTATCAGGCTCTGTGCCAAACCAAAGCCCTTCGCGGGTATTTAACTCTTTGCTACGTCCCAATTTATACTAGGTTCACGAGACGCAGAGTGAAAGTGAGGAGGTGCAGGGTTTAATGTCTCTGCTGATACACTTGTAGTCATTATGAATTTGTCAGAGGCATATGAACCACAGCAACTCCATCTTAAATAGAAGCTGGGTAAAATGAGGCTGAAACCTACTGGCTGCATTCCCAGACGGTTAAGGCATTCTGAGTCACAGGATGAGATCAGAAGGTCAGAACAAAATACAGGTCATAAAGACCTTGCTGAAAAACAGTTTGCAGTGAAGGAGCTGGCCAAACCCACCAAAACCATAACAGTGATGAGCGTGACCTCTGGTCGTCCTCACTAATACACTCCCACCAGGCCATGACAGATTACAAATACCACGGCAACGTCAGGAAGTTACCCTATATGGTCTAAAAAGGGGAGGCATGAATAATCCACCCCTTGATTATGTATCATCAAGAAATGACCACAAAAATGGGCAACCAGCAGCCCTCAGGGCTGCTCTATGGAGTAGCCATTCTTTTCTCCCTTTATGTTCTTAATTAAATTTGCTTTCACTTTGCACTGTGGACTTGTCCTGAATTCTTCCTTGCGGGAGATCCAAGAACCCTCTTTTGGGGTCTGGATCAGGACCACTTTCTGGCAACAAATTGATCGTTTAACTCACTCTTTTGGTTTTTTTTCTCTTTTTTTTTTGAGATGGAGTTTTGCTCTGTCACCAGTGGCGCTATCCTATCTCACTGCAGCCTCCGCCTCCCAGGTCCAGGTGATTCTCCTGCCTCCGCCTCCTAAGTAGCTGGGATTACTGGCACGCACCACCACACACCTTTTTGTATTTTAAGTAGAGACAGGGTTTCACCATGTTGGCCAGGCTGGTCTCAAACTCCTGACCTCAAGGGACCCGGCCCGTCTCGGCCTCCCAAAGTGCTGATTACAGGCGTGAGCCACTGCGCCCAGCCTATCTTTCTTTTAATTCAAGGTAACAATAGCTGTCATTTCTTGAGTGCTTCATATGGGTACTTTACTCATGTTATCTCATTTAATCCTCACTACAGCCCTGTGAGAATGTAGGTGTTATTATTGTCATCATCTCTCAAGTGAGAAACTTCAGACCCTTACAAATTAGGTTATACTTCCAAGGTCATGCAACCATGTCGACTGCCTCAGAAGTTCGTGTTCTTGAGAAACCCTGCCTCCGTGTTTCTCAAGAAATGGCCTACAGGCTGCATATATCAAAATCAGCTGATGCACACTCCTTCCCCTAACCCCACCCTCACCTATCGAATCAGACAGGAAGTGGGAGCAAGAATGGGAACCCAAAAATCTGCATTTCACAAGGCTTACAGTTGAGTCCCATAGCCATCCAAGTTTGAGAACCACAGCCACACTCCCCAGCCTCCCAGACGCATTCAGTCAAAAGACAGACAAGGAAGGAAGCAGTGTGACCTTCAATACTGAATGTTTCTCTGGCATCATTGTGGACAACAAAAGCCAAGTCCCTTTCCCCTTACGATTTGCTGAATAACCTGCACAGCTCTTCTTTAGCAGGTCTGAGTGGGACAAGGTTGTTTCTGTTGATTGACAGGATTTTAGCATGAATATTTAATGGGCAGGGCAGCTGGTACAGTTGGCTAATGCGATATTTCAAGCTCTACTTTCACACTGCAGGGATTTGCCCTCCCTTAATGCATGTCTACATCCTGTCCCAGTCCTTCCAACAGCATTTCCCACACAGATAATGCCAGTTCAGGGAGCCTCTATTTCACAGTCCTCAGAGTAAGCTAGCACTTATTCTTATTTTGAGATAAGGTCCTTCGTGCTATTGGAAAGCTACTGGGCATCTCTTGATTTTTACCATTTCCTGTCCAGGCCCTCTATGCCATCTTGGTTAAAACCCATTGTCAGAGTCCACTTGGCTGATGTCTTTTAGATGAGTCACTCGTACCTTTACCATTCTCTCTCTGTATCATCTCTGTATCTTTCTCTATCTCTCCGTCTCTATCTCTGTCTCTTTCCTCCTTCCGGCCTCTGATGTTTCCCAACTTGCAAAATATTTGGTTCCAATATTGTACTTGTGGGGACAGAGAATACTGTCATCAAGATGAACAGTCTTGCTTGCTGTATTCCTGAAAATTCTTGGAGAGTAATTTCATGCAACTAACATTATTCTTAATAATGAAGAACTGCCGGGCACCGTGGCTCACGCCTGTAATCCCAGCACTTTGGGAGGCCGAGGTGGGTGGATCACCTGAGGTTGGGAGTTCGAGACCGGCCTGACCAACGTGGAGAAACCCCATCTCTACTAAAAAGACAAAATTAGCCGGTGTGGTGGCACGTGCTTGTAATCCCAGCTACTTGGCAGGCTGAGGCAGTAGAATCGCTTGAACCTGGGAGACAGAGGTTGCGGTGAGCCGAGATCGTGCCATTGCACTTCAGCCTGGGCGACAAGAGTGAAATTCCGTCTCCAAAAATAAAATAATAATAATAATAATAGTAATAATAATGAAGAGCTAAATGCTTTCCCTTTAAGTTGGGAACAAGGCAAGGATGTTTACTCTTACCCTTCTATAAGGTAAATAAATAAATAAATGCTTTCTGATTGGACGAGAATATGTAAAACTGTCTTTATTCACTAATAACACAATATTGTTTGTAGAAAATCCTAAGGAATCCACAAAAAACTAGTGAACTAATAAACAGTTTGTGAGGTTATAAGATTCAAGAACAATACACCAAAAATCAATATATTAACAGCAAACAATCCAAAAATAAAATTAGGAAAACAATTTCATTTATAATAGCACCAAAAATATATGTAGCAATAAATGTAATAAAAAGAAGCAGGAAGTGTACACTAGAAACTACAAAACATACATGAGACACATTAAAGAAGATCTAAATAAGTGTGAAGACATTCCGTGTCCATATTCACAGACTCAGTATTGTCAAGGTGGCAATTTTTCCCAAATTGATTTATAAATTTAACACATCCCTATCAAGATCACAGCAGCTTTTGTGTGTGTGTGTGTGTGTGTGTAATTCACAAATGAATTTTAAAATTTATATGAAAATGTAAAAGACCTAGAAAAATCAAAATAAGTTTTCAAAAAGAGAACAAATGTGGAGGATTTAGACTACTAAATATTAAAATTTACTCTAAGGCCATAGTAGTCAAGTCAGTACAGTATTAGTGAAAGGACAGGCATAGAGATCAATGAAACGGAATTGAGAGTCCAGAAATAAACCTTACATTTACGGTGAATTGATTTTCAACTAAGGTGTCAAAACAATTCAATGAGGAAATTATAGCCTTTCCAACAACGGTGTGTGACGATTATTAATAGACACCCACATACAGAAAAGTGAACTTCCCTCATAAAATACACAAAGATTATCTCACAGACCGTAATGTGAGATCATAGACACTGCTGGTGGGAATGTAAAATATGTAGACACTTTAGAAAACAGTTTGGCAGCTTTTTTTTCTTTTTTTTTTTTGAGACGGGGTCTCACTCTGTTGCCCAGGCTAGAGCGCAGTGGTGTGATCTCAGCTCATTGTAACCTCCGCCTCCAGGGTTCAAGTGATTCTCCTGTCTCAGCCTCCCAAGTAGCTGGGACGACAGGTGTGTGCTACCACGCCCGGCTAATTTTTTTGTATTTTTAGCAGAGACAGGGTTTTGCCATGTTGGCCAGGCTGGTCTCAAACTCCTGACCTCAAGAGATCCACCCACCTCGGGCTCTCAAAGTGCTAGGATTACAGGCATGAACCACCATGCCCAGCTGGCAGTTTTTCAAAATGCCAAACAGAATTATTACATGACCCAGTAATTCCATTCCTAGATATCTAACCAAAATAAATGAAAATATATGTTCATACAAAAACTGATACATGACTGTGCATAGCAGCGTTATTTATAACAGTCAAAATGTGAAAACAACTCAAATGTCCATCAACTAATGAATGAATAAACAAAATATGGCATATCCATACAATGGACTGTTATCATCAGTAAAAAAAGAATGAAGTACTGATATATGCTACAACATAAATGAACCTCAAAAACATTATGCCGTACAAATAAAGTCAGTCACAAAAGACCACATATTGTATAATTCCACTTACATGAAATGTCCAGAACAGGCAAATTTATAGAGACAGAAAGTAGATTAGTGATTACCGAGGGTAGGAGGAGGGAGAATGAAGAATGACTACTCATGGATATCATGTTTCCCTTGCAGATGATGACAATATTCTAAAATAAGGGTGTGATGATAATACCAAAAACCAATAAAAACCATTGAATTGTACACTTTAAACAGGTGATCTTTACAGCACATAAATTATATCTCAATAAAACTATTTTTTTGTTGTTGTTTTAAAAAAAACTAAAAAACCGCACCATGAAGAAAAGGAAAAGACAGATTGGAAGAAAATATTTGCAGATTATATATACAATAAAGAACTTGTATCCAGAATATATAAAGAACATTTGCAAATCAATAAGAAGACATTTGATCCAATTATAAAATAGGAAAAATATTTAAATAGACAATTCACCAAAGAAAAAATACAATGGCTAATAAGCATGTGAAAAGATGCTCAATAACATTATCAGCCATTAGTTGTTAGAGAAATCCAAGTCAATTTTTTAGTTTTTATTTTTTTGAGATGGAGTCTCACTCTGTCACTGAGGCTAGAGTGTACTGGAATGATGTCAACTCATTGCAACCTCCGCCTCCCAGGTTCAAGCGATTCTCCTACCTCGGCCTCCCAAGTACCTGGGATTACAGGCGTGCACCACCATGCCTGGCTAATTTTGGTATTTTTAGTAGAGATGGGGTTTTGCCATGTTGGTCAGGCTGGTCTCAAACTACTGACCTCAAGGGATCTGCCCACCTCCGCCTCCCAAAGTGCTGAAATTACAGGCATGAGCCACCATGCCCAGCTGAGAATTCCATATTATAACTACAATGTTGTATCACTTTATATCTACCAGAATGGCTATTAGCAAGAAGGCAGAGACTTGTAATAATCAGTGCTGGGAAGGATATGTTGAAATTGGAACACTCATACTTTGCTAGGGGAATATAAAATGGTACAGCCCAATTGGTAAACAGTTTGGCAGTTTCTCAAAAAGTTTTACATTAAGTAATCATACAACCCAGCAATTCTACTTCTAAGAATCTAGAGAAATGAAAACACATATTCACACAGGGCATGTTTGTGAATTTTCATAGCAGCTTTGTCATAGCCAAAAACTGGAAACAATCCAAATATTTATCAACTGATAAAGAGATAACATGATATATCTATAAAAATATTTTCTTTATTACTATTCAGCAAAAAAACAAAAGAGAGAAAGAAGAAAAGAAAGAAAAGGAAGGAAGGAGAGATAGAAAAAAAACAAATAAATGATATGTTGTTAGAAGACAATTCTCCATGGTCCAAAACACTGATTGCCTGTTCCAGACCATCCTTTCAAGGATGATTGTACAGCAAACAGTTTCAGCTTTGGAAGATTGAGATAATACCTCACTCTAAAGCAGACAGATGGCTTGTTTGATATCCAGTTTAATAAAGACAATGTTTCTCTCCAAGGCAAAGGTTGAGTAGGTTTGCTTGAAGCCTCTTATAAAAAATTAGGGCCCGGCATGGTGGCTCACACCTGTAATTTCAGCACTTTGGGAGGCCAAGGTGGGCACATCACTTGAGCCCAGGAGTTCGAAACCAGCCTAGGCAATATAGTAGGACCGTCTCTCTCCAAAACAAAACGAAACAAAAATTAGCCGAGTACATGCCTGCAGTCGCAGCTACTTGGGAGGCTGAGGTAGGGGGATGACTTGAGCCCGGGAACTTGACGCTACAGTGAGCCACTGCACTCCATCCTGGGTGACAGAGCAAGACCCTGTCATAAATAAATAAATAAATATATAAAGTTTTCCTTAGCCTGGAGTCCCTCCACTTTGACAGGTTTATGTCCACTGCCTGTCCAGCATCTATCTAGGCCTCCTGTACCACTCCCTGGGACCTGAGGGGCAGGGGGAAACAGCACAAACACAAAGCTGCCTGCTGGGCCGTGAGTAATGAAGTCTCCTTTGCCCATGACCCAGGAGTCTCATGGTTTCTGTCAGTAGACATGAAACTGTGGCAGGCTACCTGGTTAGCTTGCAAGTAGGGTAAAATCTCAGACCTTTCATTGAAACATGAATGAGCCTCAAAAATATGATAAGTGAAAGAAGCCAGAAGCAAAAGACTACCTATTGTATCATTCGATTGACATGAAATATCCAGAAAAGGTAAATTTATCGAGACAGAAAGCAGATGAGTAGTTCCCTTGGGTTAAGAGTGGAGCAGAGACTGATTGCAAATGGACATGAAGAATATTTTAGGAGTGATAGAAATATTTAAAAACGGGTTTGTGGTGATGTTTACACAAATCTCTAAATTTACTAAAAATGTAATTAAACTGTACAGTTAACAATGGTGAATTTTTATGGTATGTAAACTACATCTCAATAAAGCTGTTTAAAAAACACAGTAAAACACTACTTCATACTCAGTAGAATAGCTAAAAGGGAAAAGACACAATAGCATGCGTTGGCAAGGGCTGGAGAGCACCAAGAATATTCATACATTGCTGGTGTGAATACAAAATGCGGCAACCCCTCCGGAAAACCATTTGGCAGTTTCTTGAAAGTTACATACATCAACCCTATGGGCCAGCAATTCTGCTTCCTAGGTATTTACACACAAAAAGAGAAATAAAAACATCTGTCTGTCCATGAAAGGGCAGTACTTCAATGTTTGTGACAGCTTCACTCGTAAGTACCCTAATTTGTAAATTACCCAAATGTTCCTCAACAGGTAAAGTGATAACCAAACCGTGATATATTCATACAAGGAAATACTCTTGGCCAAAAAACATGTTACTGATATATGAAGTGACATAGATGAATCTCACAGACATTATGCTGAGTAAAAGAAACCAGATACAAAGGAGTATATAACATGATTGTTTATATAAAGTTCTAGAGCAGGTAAAATTGATCTAAAGTAATAGAAATCAGATTAGTGGTTATGAGGCATGATAAGGGAAGGAAAGGCCACATGAGAACTTTCTGGGGACTGGCAAACACACACACACACACATATACACACACACACACACGTATATTTCTTTTCAGAAACAGGGTCTCGCTATGTTGCCCAGGCTGGAGTGCAGTGGCTATTTACCAGCACAATCATATAGTGCACTGCTGGCCTCAAAGGATTTTTCTGCCTCAGCCTCCCAAGTACATGGGACTACAGGTGCATATCACCATGTCCAGCTAATCTTGTATCTTGATTTTAAGGTGGCAGGTACACAATACATCCCTTTGCCAAAAGGCATCAGCCTGTTTCATCAATCTGTTTACCATGTGTAACTGTTATTGTACATAAATTACTTTGAGTTTAAATAAAATAAGTTTATTATCTTCTCTCCAAATCACCCCTATCATGGATGATATGCCCTACAAGTTAACCAGGTCAAAAAGGTTTGCTTGATTTTTCCTTCTTTGTCTTTCAAATCCCGTTAGCCATAAGTCCAGTGGATTTTCCTTTAGAAATCTATGCATTTATTCCTACCTTCGCCCCAGTACGGTACGTCTATTGTTTCCATTGGTCTTGAGCACAGGCAAAAGCAGAGGCAGAGTGGAGAAAAAAAGAGAGACGAGGAAGGGGCAGGGGGAGGGAAACTGACAACAATGAATTCTTTGTCATTTTTTCCTGGGGGCGGGATTTAAGCTTAACCTTTGTGTTTAGTTTCTATTATTGGTAACAAATGCTGAGCAGAGTGATGTGGTGATTAGAAGCTTGACTCTGGAGCTAGAATGACTAAGTTTCAATGAGTCTTGGTCTATTGACTGTGTGGCTTTGGGCAATTTACTTATCCCCTTGAGCCTCAGTTTCCCCCTCATTACTGCACGATCACTACTAATGAAATAACCACACACCGTAAACCCTTTTCCACTCCTTGAGCATTTTTTTGGCATTACATAATAAAATATTTAAAAACCAAACAACGAAAAGCACAGTGTGTTAGATGCTGTGATGGAGGTGGTCACGGAGTGCTGTGGGAGAGCAGAAGAGGAGCACTACTCCATCAGCCAGACTTCAAAGGCTGAGGGTTAATCCTCAAGACTACCCTCACCACCTCCAAGTTCAGGAGTTCCCCAAACTACCCTCAGATGCTAGAATTTTACACAGACCCAGAACTCACAGAAAGCTATTATTCTCCCAGTGACGGTTTCATTACAGGGAAAGGATACAGATAAAAATCAGCCAAAGGAAGAGGTGCACAGAGTCTGAGAGGGTTTCAATTGTGAAGCTTCCATCGTTCCATCCCCCTGGAGTGAGGAAGTGTTGCCCTGTAAGCATCAATGTGAGACGATGTGCATGGAATATTGTCAACCAGGAAGCTAACTTGAACTTCAGTGTCCAGAGTTTTGTGGGTTTTTTGGGGGGGGATGGAGTCTCACTCTGTCACCCAGGTTGGAGTGCAGTGGTGCAATGCCAGCTCACTGCAACCTCTGCCTCCCAGGTTGAAGTGATTCTCCTGTCTCAGCCTCCCAAGTGACTGGGACTACAGCTCTGAGCCACCACCCCTGGCTAATTTTTTGTTTTTCTAGTAGAGATGGGGTTTTGCCATGTTGACCGGGCTAGTCTCGAACTCCTGACCTCAGGTAATCCACCCGCTTTGGCCTCCCAAAGTGTGGGGATTACAGGTATGAGTCACCGTGCCTGGCCTGTGGGGTTTTTTAAATTTATTTTTTATTTCTTAGAGACAGGGTCTTGCTATGTTGCCCAGGCTGGTCTTGAATGCCTTGGCTCAGCCTCCTAAGTAGCTGGAACCTTAGACATGTGCCACTGCACCCATCTCAGTGTCCAGAATTTTTATTGGGGATTCATTACACCAGCATGATTAATTGATTGATTGATTTCCATGTGGTTGAATTCAGACTTCAGTTCCTATGATACTGCAAGACCCAAAGCCCTGACCCTAGGTCACATGGTTAGCCTTTCTGGTGTGGCTAGTTCCCACCCTAAGACTGTCAGGTGTGGTAAACCCCACTCTGAAATCTGGTGTGTCCATCCCCTATCCTAAACAAAGACTCTCCTGTCAGGTATGACAGTACCTCCTAGAAGTCTAGAGTAAAAGTCATACCTTTTCTTTGGGTAAGGCCAAATTCTTTACTACAAAGAATTTGGGAGCCAAGCTTTATGGTTAGGGTTGAGATAATTTGAAGTCTAATTGAAGTCTGCAGAAAACTCTGACAAAGCCATGATGGATTGATTTGTTACTGATATTTTTATGTAAAAAAGAATCAGGGCTGTGCAGTGGCTCATGCCTGTAATCCTATAACTGCCCAAGGAGTTCATCTTGCCTGCTCCCTAGACAGAGCCAATTCATCAAGACAGGGGAATTGCAATAGAGAAAGAGTAATTCATGCAGACCTGGCTGTGTGGGAGACCAGAGTTTTCTATTATTCAAATCAGTTTCTCCAAGCATTTGGTGAATACAGTTTTTGAGGATAGCTTGGTGGGTGGGGGGATGTCACTTAGCCATGAGTGCTGATTGATCAGAGATGAAATCATAGGGAGTCAGAGCTGTCTTCTTGTGTTCAGTCTGTTGCTGGATGGGGGACCACAAGATCAGATGAGCCAGTTTATTGATCTGGGTGGTGCCAGCTGATCCATCAAGTGCAGGGTCTGCAAAATATCTCAAGCACTGATCTCAGAATCTTCTATCTTCCAGATGCATGACTCCTAAGCCGTAATTTCTAATCTTGTGGCTAATGTCAGTCCTACAAAGGCAATCTAGTCCCCAGGCAAGAAAAAAGTCTGCTTTGGGAAAGGGCTGTTATTGTCTTTATTTAAACTGTAAACTAAGTTTCTCCCAAAGTTAGTTCAGCCTAGGCCCAGAAATGAACAAGGACAGCTTGGAGGTTGGAAGCAAGATGGAGTCAGTTAAGTTAGGTCTCTTTCACTGTCTCAGTCATAATTTTGCAAAGGCAGCTTCAATCCCTTCCTTTGAGTTTTATAACACAACACCTTAATCTTGAGGTGTGGAGTATGAAGATGGGAAAAGACCATTGATCGTTATGGCTTCTTCTTGCTGACAGGGATGTAGTGGGAAAGGGAGTGAACCCCAAGGTGAGAAGAGTGGAACCGCTTTGCACCTGTCTGAGTGTACGCATGCAGGCCTGGCTGGACTTTCAAGGCTTGCATGGCGATAACATTAGTACTTTCATCTATAGTTTTAGTACAGTGTTTAAGTGAACAGTCTACTATAAGATAAATAACAAATCCTAGGATAAGGAGTACAATTCCCAATTTTAAAAGCAAAGATTTGAAAGCATTAGTTTGGGGACTTCTAATCCATAAAGAATTTAGAATTTAGTTCAAACTGCAGAAGAAAACCTCGAGAACAGGTATAGTTTTTCTTTGGAAGCATAATTTTTCTCTCTCCAGTTTATTTGTTTACAAAATAAAATTTAGTCTTACTATACTTGGTCTGACTATTTGCACAAAATGCAGCAAGAATAATTATTTTTCACTTAGGCTTTTAAAATTGGCTTTGATAGAATTCTGTTCCATGAAGAATCTCAGATACAAGTTTTTAAAAGCCAAGCCCAGCCATGGGTTTGTACCCTCAAATACCTATGAGTTGGGTAAATTTCTCTCCTCTTGAGGTCCCAAGATAACTTGGGGTTGCTGGGCCTGTTAGAAAGTGACATTCTTTACTTACCACAGATCAGGAACCTTGTACAGGGATTCTGTGTGGACAAGGTATGAGGCCTGTACAAGTCAACTTTGATTCTTTAAAGGAAGCATGCCATTCCAGTCAAAGCCTTGATAAATTAACCAATTTCTCCAATCATGTCCTGTTACAAAAGAAAACAGATTCTTATTGCACTTATGCAATTAACTATACTGCCATAAATTAAGAATATTCATAAATAGTTTCCAAATTCTGGAGCAATCAGGTAGATAGGATTAAATATGCTCCAAATTTTGTTCACAGGAGTATATTTTACCCACTTGTTAAAAGTTGCAAGTAGCTCTAAAGAACTAAGTTCTCTTGACTCTGAAAACAAAAGGTTTAGCAATGTTTAATATACTAGTTCTCCATAGAGTCCTAGAAGTTTGGACTAGCACAATTTTTAAAGTTGCCTGAGACCTGCGCTTAGAGTCCTATATCTGATTATAAACTGCCTTTTGAAAAGGACCGAAGCAAGCCAAAATGTCTGTGGATGACAAAAGTCTATAGCCACTATTAAAGCTACAACTGACTAGGAATTTTGGTTACTTCTGTGGCATACAAAAATTTTATATAACAATTATAATTACTGATAAAGTACATTAAATTGTATCAATGTTATAGAAGTTTCCCATAATGTTGGAACACATACTAATAACATAAGTACACAAATACAGTCCAAAGTAGACCAAACACCATTCATTCTTCTATTTGAAAGTTTTTCCTCTACTATAATGTCACAATCTCCAGTGTTATTAATCAGAATCTTGCACTTAAGGGTGCCTATTAAATTTTGTAGCTGATTATAAAACCATCTTTTAAAGAGGAGCAAAATGAGACAACAATTGTCTGTGGATGACAAAAACATTTCAGGGCAGCCATATTTAAAGAAACGACTGACAAGAAAATTTGTTACCTCTGTGGCACATTGTCTGTTAATATAATAATTATAATTATTACTGATAACATATACTAAGTCATACTATAATTATAGGAGTTTTACATAATTTTGGAACACATACCAGTAACACATTTACACAAATATAGACCAAAGAAAGCCAAATACCATTTCATTGACAATGTTTCCTATATGATTTTTGTACCAAATAAGCCAAATGTCATTTTTGGACTTTAGAGACCTACTATCTAAAATATTAGGTAAAAAAGAGATGTAATTTATAATTTGTTTTTGGAAAGTTTGTCAAATATCAAAGGTTTAAAACACTAGATATCACAAAATAGAATCCCAGGTCACCAATAGTCATTCATTTGGCCAAACAATAACTCCAAAAAAATTTTAAAAAAAGAAAAATCTTTACTCTGATAAGGTAGACTTAGCTTTCCAAACAAGATGCAATGAAGATAGGATGAGGCCAGCTGAATCTGTTTCTTCTTTCTCTCCTCCTTTTTTTCCTGCTATTTACCCAAAAGAGAGAACAAAACCCTTTCATTATCTTTTAACATTACATAAAAATCGTTTTCAAAAGAGGAAACCAAATTTCATGCTTACATTAGTGCAACTTTAACGTTAAAGCTAGTTTTTAAAATAAAATTTATATCTCTATACAGTTTTAATTAGTTTGACCGTAAGGTAAGATTTTCATCATCTTTTTAGAACCCTTTACAATTTTTCATCAAACAATAGATTAATTTTCTAAGAAAACCCTGTTACTTGAACACAAAATGTTTTAACCTAAGAAAAAAAGCTAAATAATTTCTTTTAAATCTTAGCCAACTTGTTTATACCCACAGAATTTTTACAAGATCAATCTTCTACAAACCCTTTTCACTTTGCTTAAACCTTCAGTTTTGTTCCTTTACTCTTTTATGTTAAGACAATCATTAAAATCCTCTGAACTAGACACAATTACATTCCCTTTAAAAGCCATATTTCCATGCTTTCTCATAATCTTTTACGAAAAGCACACTCAATAAATGGCAAAGTTACACAAATAACAAATAGGATAATTCCAGAAGCCAATAATTGAACCCAGGCCACCACTGTCAAAAGACAAAGCCTTAGCTACTGAGCTATGCAGCATTGAGCAGTTTCTATTGCTTTTTCCAGAAGGCTAGAGAAGCCAATTTCAAGCTTGCAAGGCTTGTAATTGCTCAAGAAAAATGTTTAGGACTCACTATGACATGAAGTCCCAAATTCCTGTCCTTTGGATGGTGGAAATCAAAAGACAGTATCCCCACATGATCACAAGGTTAAGCACTTAAGGACACAAAACAGGACAGAGAAATTTTATACAGCATTGGTTTCAGGGACCCGTAGCAAAGTTTGTAACTGACAAGTCTGCCAAGCTGTCTTGAAAAGCAGGCTTATAGGGGTCTTAAACCCACATTCTATCCTGATACCCCTCTCTCCATTATAGAACACAGAAAGACAAATTCTTAGCACAAAGTACACCAGATTTGCTACAGCCTAAGACTAGTCTCACAAATCTTTTCTTCTATTAATCAAATGCTTGCAGAGAAGACCAATAGTTTACTGTTTTACCCAGACAAGAGAGAGAGAGAGAAAGAATAGAAACTTGACCAGTAAGAATTTCTTACCCTTTTTGCTGGCATACCAGGTTTCTGGGTTACCTTTCTCTGCAGCTTCCAGAATAACAGAGCAGCTTCTGATTACCCTGCTCGCTTGTGCTTTAGCTGTGGGGTTCAAGCCACTTTACAAGAGAAAATCACTGTTTACTGTTTTATGGAACTACAAGCAAGATTCTTAATTTGCAAGATGCTGCCCAACTGGCTGCAGGGGGAACTGAATTAACATTTTTCATTACCGCAAAATACACATAACAAAATGAACATTAGTCACTTTGTTCAGCACCCAATATCAACGTGACAAAGCTCAGATTTTTCTGGTTGGTCCCTGTTGTCTTTGATCCACTCCAGGTGGAGACTGATGGTTTTTTACAATGGGGTCTCTGGGAAAGGGGAAGAGCAGATGGTCACCCTGAGAGATAGGCCTGTTGAGCCTTCTTTAGGCCTCATCAAATGTGACCAAACAAATAAGGAGGGTTCTCTGAGTTAGGCCTGCCGGACTTCCATCAGCAACCCCTCTGTGATTCCTTCCACATATGCAAACACACACAAAGACGTGACAGACAGACCTTCCAAATCAGATACTCCAAGAGTATCCCTTCCAAACTATCCTCCTATTCTCTGTCTGAGAAGCCTCATTGAAATCTTCCTAATTGAGAAGTCTCCCAAACCAGGATTCTTCATACTAGTTAGAACGAGCCAACTGAGACTTCCCAGGAGCTGAACAGACACCCCCACAATGAGGCTGCAGACACAGACAACCTATGGTGGAGATACAGACACCCTGCAATGGGGCTATAGACACCCCACCATAGAGCTACAGAACCAGTCAGGAGAAGGAACGAGGTGTTGGCAGCTGTTTAGGATTAGGATACTCACCAATCCAGATACCCTGCAATGGGGCTAAAGACAGACACCCTGTGATAGAGTTACAGTTAAGACGTCTTCTCGGGACTATTTCCCCCATTGCAATTAAATCCATGCACGTTGGGTCAGCAGCACCCCTGCAGTAGAGACAGTACCAGAGTCAGCCCCCGAGTCCAAGAGAAATAGGCAGCTGCTTGGGCTGGCTTCTGGATCCATCACTAGGGGAGGAGGGAACGACTCAACCATGGGGAGGTAGCCACAGGGCAATTCCCGTATGCGCCACCAAATTTGTAACTGCCCAAGGGGTTCACCTTGCCCACTGCTTAGACAGATCCACTTCATCAAGACGGGAATTGTAAGAGACAGGGGAATTGCAATAGAGAAAGAGTTATTCACGCAAAGCAAGCTGTGCAGGAGACTGGAATTTTATTATTACTCAAATTAGTCTCTCTAAGCATTCAGGGAGCAGAGTTTTAAGGATCACGTGGTGGGTGGGGAGAAGCCAGTGAGCCAGGAGTGCTGATTGGCCAGAGATGACATCACAGGGAGTCAGAGCTGTCTTCTTGTGCTCAGTCAGTTCCTGGGTGGGGGCCACAGGATCAGATAAGCCAGTTTATTAGTCTGGTGGTGCTGGCTGATCTATCAAGTGCAGGGTCTGCAATATATCTTAAGCACTGATCTCAGGAGCAGTTTAGAGAGGGTCAGAATCTTGTATCCTCCAGCTGCATGACTCCCAAACCGTAATTTCTAATCTTGTGGCTAATGTCAGTCCTACAAAGGCAATCTAGTCCCCAGGCAAGAAGGAGGTCTGCTTTGGGAAAGGGCTGTCACCGTCTCTGTTTAAACTATAAACTGTAAACTAAGTTTTCCCCAATGTTAGTTCAGCCTATGCCCAGAAATGAACAAAGACAACCTGGAGGTTAGAAGCAAGATGGAGTCAGTTAAGTTAGATCTCTTTCTCTGGCTCAGTCATAATTTTACAAAGGCGGTTTCCAGCACTTTAGGAGGCCAAGGTTGGCAGATTACTTGTACTCAGGAGTTCAAGACCACCCTAGCCAACATGGGTAAACTGTCTCTACAAAAAAATTAAAAAATTAGCTGGGCTTGTTATGTGTTGTACTCCCAGCTACTTGCGGGGCTGAGGTGAGAGGATTGCTTGAGCCCCACAGGTCTAGGCTGCGGTGAGCAAAGATTGAGCCACTGCACTCCAGCCTGGGTGACAGTAAGACCCTGTCTCAATTTAAAAAATATTTTTAAATAATCATATTCTTTGTATACTTAAATATTCATAGCAATAATTCTTACCCCCCAGATTTTTGTTTCATCCTGGCTATTCTTTTTTTTCTTTTTATCTCTTTATGAAAACCTCATGTTTCCCTAAAATCACAAAGCTTTTAAAGATTGTTAGAAAAACTGAACTGAATGTTAAACACACACATTTTGCCTTTCAAGGAAGGAAGTAAAAGAATGACCACAATCAGTTTCGGGAGTTTATCTGTTTTCAGTAATCTATGCATTATTCTACATTGCTCTAGATAACTCAGAGTTGTCGGAGATCAGCTTTTGTAAATGCTTAATTTTACCTGCTTTTTACAAGATAATCATTTAGCAAAAGAATTTCCAAATAATTCCTAATTTCAGCAGTAATAGACAAGAGAACAAGATCAAATCCTTGTCTATTTACTTAGATGAACAGAAATACCCTTTTTTGAAATAATGGATATGCAAGATTTAGCCATTAAAGGGTTAGGGTAAAATGAAAATCCTCTCAGTAATAGTTGAAATCTGAGAAAATCTTTCAAGAAAATTAAACACTTGATCAAAAAGAGGAGAGGGTTATTAGTGAGAGCTGAGATTAAACAGCAGAGTTGTCTGAGAAGAGGCCTCAATCACAAGAAGCATGCAGTTAAAATATCCTCCCAGGGATCTGCTTTTCCTCAAGATATTGCTTTGGGAAAAAATACAATAGGGTTTCATTTTTTTTTTTTTAACTAAGAACATGCAAAGAAAATTTTAAAAAGTAAAGTTAGTAAAAGTTAGAACCAAGAAGGAAGAATTTAGAAGTATACTTTTAGAATGATCTAAGAGATAGGAATCTGTTACCCTAAATTGGAGTCAAAGGCATTTTAAAAGTACACATCCATTAAATTTTATTTTGTAAACTGAAATATAGAAACAAACCAAAAGCAAGATACTATTGATTCACACTCACTGCCATGAAAATAACTAAGCGTTTCCATCATTTAAGTTTTTTGGCTCCTAAGAACACAGAAATCTCCAGAATGAGTCTGTTACTTGAGACTCGTCTTTGTCAGTGACTCATCACATGGTCCTGAAGAAGAACCACTCTCCCCTGTTGCATTTCTCCACTGGGAAGTATGAGAATGCTTTACAGCCAAATGTTCACCATCATTATTATCACCAGCCACCACCATCATCACCGCAACTACCACGTATTAACTGCCACCTAGTATGGGCATTTTACCGGGTACTTTCAATAGTTTGTTGTTTATTTATTTATTGAGTCAGAGTCTCACTCTGTCGCCCAGGCTGGAGTGAAGTGGCGCAATCTCGGCTCACTGCAACCTCTACCTCCTGGGTTCATGCGATTCTCCTGCCTCAGCCTCCCAAGTAGCTGGGATTACAGGGGCCAGCCATGATACCTGGCTAATTTTTTGTATTTTTAGTACAGATGGGGCTTCACCATGTTGTCCAGGCTGGTCTTGAATTCCTGATTTCAGGCAATCTGTCCCCCTCAGCCTCCCAAAGTGCTAGGATTACAGGCATGAGCCACTGAGCCTGGCCCATAGTTACTTAAATTAATTTGTATAAAGGCACCAAAGGTTAAAGTATTATTATTACCACTTTACAGATGAAATATCTGGTGTTCAGAGAATTTGCAGTTAGTAAGCAAAATAGTTAAGTTCAAACCTAGTTCTGGGCGGGCGTGGTGGCTCACACCTGTAATCTCAACACTTTGGGAGATTGAGGCAGGCAGATCACCTGAGGTCAGGAATTCGAGATCAGCCTGGCCAACATGGTGACACCCCACCTCTACTAAAGATGCACAAATTAGCTGAGCTAAGATCGTGCCTGCATTCCAGCCTGGGCCACAGAGTGAGACTCTGTCTCCCAAAAAAAAAAAAAAAATCCCTTCACTCTTTATCCCTGCCCCCCGTGATTCAATAGTTTAGTATTTCTTGTGAGTAATTGCATTTGTAACTGCAGCCAGTGCTCAGGTCGTCTTCATTACACTTGTGCTTAGAATTAGCTGAGTCCTTTGAAGGACAGTAAGGACTCTGCCTTGTCTGTGGGCATAAGGTTAACAGAGGATGGAGCCCTACAACTCAATGGGGAATAGGCAGCTTGAGGCAGTCATCATAACTGGGCTGTGAAGATAGCTGTGATGTGTCCCAGCAGCAGACAGACGAATCTCTGAGTTGGAAAAAACTCTTTCACACTCTACTCCAATACCATACAGTCCCTTATAACATTCAAAGTTCTTTTTGATAGCATTTCAAGTATATATGCCTTCTCTTACAGCATACTCCCTTTTGAGTAAATACACAAACAAAAAAGATTTTATTGAAGTAGTATGTTAGAATTCTGGTTGAATGAGACAAAACCTCAACTTTTGCCTAAACAAAACAGATAAATCTATCGACTTACATAGCTAAATTGTGAGAAGGCAGGACTAGAGCTGGCCTGAGAAAAGACAGAATTCAGAGGACCAGGTACTATGAGACTTCTCTCCCTCCCTGTTCATGGGAGCACTGGTGGCTACTCCAGACTCATACAGTCATCTCAGAGGGTCACAACTAGACGGGAGAAGCTGTGCCTGTGAATCTGAAAGGCTCCACTTTGAAAAATCCTGGGAAAGAATTGTGTTGGTCCAGCTTGGGTTATGTGCCAGTTTCTCGGACCAATCACTAAGGCCAGCGAGGCAGAGTCACACGAGAGGGTGTTCATTCCCATTCTGACTACAGGGCTAGAATGCAGGAAAGACGGGTGGTTTCCCAAGAAGAAGGAAATGACACTGACGTGGGGCATCACTGTGCAGCCTCCCTAGCCCCAGTCAATCAAAGGTCATACCTGAAGTAGGGATTAGGTTCTAGGGTCAGCCTGAAGGAGAAACATTATATATTTTTAAATCATCCTCAAAAATCTCTAAATTGGTTACACATCCCTAATTCTTAGTCACACTAAAGATTGAAAAACACCAAGCTGGGTTAAAGGAAAGAACACATAAAAGTCTATAAAGTGATGTTTGGGTATTTAAATGAACTTCCTTTTTTTTTTTTTGAGACGAAGTCTTACTCTGTTGCCCAGGCTGAGGTGCAGTGGCTCAATCTCAGAAATGAACTTGCTTTTAAGACAGAAATCATATCCCTTCCTAAGAGTAGGGGATGCCAAAACTGTGTCCTTTTTTCCTCTTTTTTTTTTTTTTTTTGAGTTGGAGTTTTGCACTTGTTGCCCAGGCTGGAGTGCAATGGTGTGGTCTTGGCTCACTGCAACCTCTGCCTCCCAGGGTCAAGTGATTCTCCTGCCTCAGTCTCCAAAGTAGCTGGGATTATAGGTGGCCACCACAACGCCCAGCTAATTTTTGTATTTTTAGTAGAGACGGGGTTTTCACCATGTTGGGCAGGCTGGTCTCGAACTCTTGACCCTGGGTGATACACCCTCCTTGGCTTCCCAAAGTGTTGGGATTACAGGCGTGAGCCACTGAGCCCAGTCAAAACTGTCTCTTCTTAACTACAGGGTGCACTCCATTGTTTTTTTCATATTAAGCTTTTATTACCTTAAAACAAAACAATAACATCATTTGTTGAGATGATTTTAAAAGACACGTATAAATACATAGCACAGGGTCTGGTCATAGAAGGTATTCAATAAATGATTGCTGGATTTAAATCCAAATCTTCCTTGAATCTGAAAGAGAAGTTACTATTGCAGTTGACATTTTATGTCCTGGCTCCTCCAATCAGCAATCATCTCCTGATCATCTGGGCTTGATCTCTGACCTTCAATGGAATTGCATGTTAGAGGAGTTTCTTACAGCATGGGTTTGTTCTAGGAGAGGCGGCTGGAGGAAAATGAAATGTGCTTAGATGGCTTGAAGAGCCTGGGTTCTAACCCTGGCTCTGACAAAATCAGTCATGAAACTTAAGGCAAACCCTTTCAGTTTGCTGGACTTCAGTTTTCTCACTGGCAAAACTGGGATGTGAATGCCTCTCTACCAATAAAGCTGTTGGAGGGAGATAAATTAGATAGCATATACCTGACTAGCTGGCTCTTATTAAGCCCTGAAATGATGTCAGTTTCTTCCCTTCCTGAGAAGGAATTACATTATGGTCTCAGGATACTCACAACCAAAGAGAGTCAAGAAGGCCCACTGACACATCTGGCATAAAATAGTTAACGGAGCAAATTCTGACTCAGAGAAATATGGCATGCAGTTCTTTTTTTTTTTTAAAGATGGGGTTTCACCATGTTGGTCAGGCTGGTCTTGAACTCCCGACCTCAGGTGATCCTCCCGCCTTGGCCTCCAAAGTGCTTGGATTACAGGTGTGAGCCACCACGACCGGCCCCATGCAATTCTTTATTACCATTTTCTCAGGTGGACAGAACTTTGCTTTGTTTCTATCACGTTGGCCAAAAATTATTTTTAAAAATATTTTTAAAATAATTATATATATATTAAATAAGTATATATAATTTTTCAAAAATTTTAAATAATTTTTTAAAATTAAAAAGTTACTGGGCAGGTAAGTCACCATGCTCAGCAACTTGAAATATATTAAGCTGTGCCTAATGAGAAAAAAAATTTTTTTTATTTGGATTTACATGTGTACATTTGATAGGATGTTGGTAAAGACGTACAACTATTGAGCTGTTGAGCTTTGAAAGGCATTCTGGACACAGTGCCGACTGTTACAAATATTCATTTATAGTTTAAAACTTGTTCTAGAAATAAGTTTTTTTTTTTACTGTTTCATTGCTGGCAGTTGAATTTTTTCCTTTCTCAACATACGCATTAGCCTCTGTAACCTTTCCTGATTTATTGCTCCAAAATGGTTTACTATTGTTCATTATAGTAGAGCTCATATGTGTATGTGTAATACATGTTATAATTATGAGGAGCCCTTTTGGCTCACAGAAACCCAGATGCGGCACAAATATTCATCACACATGGCCCCTGGAAATACCTGGCCTGGAAATCTAAGCCAACATGGGATTAATTTGATGTAATTCAATCTCTTGGAAAGATTGTCTAACATAATTGCCTTACATTATATTTACTGATTGGCTAATTTGGATAGAAATATATTCTTTTTTGATAAGTGTGAATTAGAATCATATGCTAATTTTACAGAGGAGATTAAGTTATTCATTTCATTTTAATGTCCTTCCAGCACTCTGGTTCAATTGTTGGTGAAATAACAGTGTTGCACAGTAAGTTGACATGCAGATTTAATTAGTTTCTTGGGGGAATTATTACAAGATGGCATAGACTTTAGCAGCAACCCCAATTTTTAAAAACATATATCATGTGATATTTATTTTCTTGGGGCATGCATTCCCTATCATTGTAGCTCATCTCTGGGATACACATTTCTCTAAAACAAGTAGAATATTCATGACCTTTACATAGGTTAAAACACTTACACACTAGAGAAGGTCCAGCATGGGGCTCCAAACTATACCTAGAAGATGGCTTAGCACACACTCATGAAATCAGTTATCCTAAGGATCATGGATCCGTGAGAACATATGCCAGAATGCAGGACAAGTACAAGCAGATACATAGCTAAGTTTTGTAAATAGGAAACAGGAAATTTTACTAAAGCCAAGATCGAACCATTCGATATTCTAGATCCTACCACCTCTCGCCTTGTTCATGTTGGCAATCATAGCGGCACCAAGTGAATCCTAGTTTATTTGTTAGTCACGGTGAGACTGAGAGTATAGAGGATTGCAGGAAGAGAGAGCAGCATGCCGAGAGGTGAGAGAGAGCCTCGGATGCTCATGGAATTAAGTCCAGGAGTGCTGGGGTATGCAGATGAAGGGGAAGAGTGACGACAGGGTATAAGGGCCAAAGTCTGCAGGAGTCTTTGGCTCATTCTAAGGGCAGTGGGAAGCCACTGGAGTGTGCTAAGCAAGGAAGTCACATGATCTCATCTGCATTTTTATAAGTTTTTGTCTAGCTGCAGGGTGGAGACCAGGGGTCAGGAGAGTAGGTAGGAAGTAGAAGGAGGCAAGGAAGACTACCAGGCTTTTGACTGGAGCAGCTGAGAGTCTGGGCTGTTTATAAAGCAGGGCAACACTGGAGGAAAGGCAGGGGTTTTTTCATTTGTTTGTTTTGCTGTTATTGTTTGTTTTTAAAAGGTAGGGGAGAGTATGATGATCTCAATTTTGGTCCCACTGAATTTGGGGTGCCTATTGCAATATTGTATTAGTCAGCTTGGATGGCCATAACAAAATACCACAGACCGGGTGGCTCAAACAAGAGAAACTTATTTCTTACAGCTCTGGGGGCTGGAAAGGCCAAGATCAAGGTGCTGCCAAGCTAAATTTCATTCTGAGGCCTCGTCTCTTGATGTGTTGGGGACCATCATCTTGCTCTGTGCTCACATGACTTCTTTGTGCTTTTGGAGGGGGCAGAGAGAGAGAGAAAGAGCACTTTGGTGTCCTCTTTTATGAAGACACTAATTCTGTTGGATCAGGACCCTACCCTTATAACCTCATAGGCCTTAATTACTTCCTTGGGAACTCCGTTTCCAAGTATAGCCACACAAGAGTTAGGGCCTCAGTAGAGAAATCTGGGGGGAGAGGGGGAGCAAACAGTCCATAACACTCACCCAAGCAGAGAGGTTAAGGCGTCAGCAGGAATGGAGGTGGGAGGGGCTTTGGAGCTCAGAGAGGAGGCCTGGGCTGGAGGTCCTGATTTGATAGCTGTTGGTTTAAAATTGCCAACCTGAAGCTTCAGGAGTGGGCTGAAATCATCCAGGGAGAGAGAACTCTAAAGAGAAAAGGGAGGGTCTCTCTAGGATCTAAACTTAGGGTAGAGGAGTAAATGCCGGCAAAGGGGATTGGAAGGAGAGCTGGGAAGAAACCAGGGGGAGTGCAGTAACTTGAGAACTAACAAAAAGAAATCTCAAGAGCGTTGTCCCAATTCCCTTCTCGTGGCCTGGCCTGCGTCAGACTTCTGGATCTGGCTCTGGTTCCATCCCTCCCCAAGGCCGGAGCTGTGATCACTAACAGACGTCCGGTCCGTTGAGCAGTTAGTGTGTCCTGGCTCTAGCACGGCCTCCGTGGAGGACAGGAAGCAGCGGAGGAAGCAGGTCCTATTCAAGGAACTTATGGAAGAGCTGGGAAATATTTTGATAGAGAAATAACTCCCGGGGCAGAGCCATGAATATTAACTGACATAAGGTTTATACAGTGACCGTTGTAAGAGTTTAGAGGAGGCAGAGACTGCTCTGGCGGTGAGAAGGACTGTGTCCTTGTGGTGTGAGTGAGCAGGCATTTCAGGCAGAGGGAATTGCATGAGCGCAGGACACAGAGATGACAAATCTGACCTTGCCATCGGTCCCGAAAGAGCTCCTGGTTGCTGGCACAGGGATTCTGGAGTCTTTAATGCTCTGGCCTCTGCCTGTAGCCGACACTTACCTCCCACTCTTAGGCTATAGTCCACACTCACCTCCCCACCCCTCCCCTTCTAGAACGTGCTTTGTATTCCAGCAGATCAGGACTTTTTGTGGCCTTTCACACACGAACACACACACACACACACACACACACACACACACACATACACACCCCAAGCTTCTGCCTTTATTCATGCCATTCCTCTGCTTTGAATGCCACCTGCCCCTCCATCTGGTTTACCCTTTCTCGGCCCCTAGGGCTGAGTCTAAGCCTGGGTCCTCACTGAGAAGCCCATCACACTCCGTCACCTCCCCCTCACCCTGCTCACACAGCAGCGTGAGCAATACATCCCCATGAATATCCCTACCAACATTCTTTGCTAAATGTCTAATTGTTTATGCGGCTATAACCTGCACTAGACTGTCAGATTCATGAGGCAGGAACTGTGGTTCTTGGTTGTTTATTTTTTTGTTTTTTTTTTTTTGAGTTAGAGTCTCACTCTTTTGCTCAGGCTGGCATGCAGTGGCTCAATCTCGGCTCATTGCAACCTCTGCCTCCCAGGTTCAAGCAAGTCTCCAGCCTCAGCCTCCCGAGTAGCTGGGATTAGAGGTCTGCACCACCATAGGCAGCTAATTTTTGTATTTTTGTAGAGAAGGGTTTCAACCATGTTGACCAGGGTGGCCTTGAACTCTTGACCTAAGGTGATCCGTCCACCTTGGCTTCCCAAAGTGCTGGGATTATAGGCGTGAACCACCACACCCAGCCTTGTTCTGTTTTTTTAACACGACCCCAGCATCTAACCCACACAATACATTGCAATGGACAATGTTAATGAAACAAAGCACAAATTCTCAACTCCACTGGACTGAATTTGACTTAACTGACATTCAACCTTACACTTCTCCCCCTAACACAATAAAATACAATACAACATTAGAGGTATGGAAACACAAAGTTGGCAGGTGCAGGCTTGGACACCATGTGACAGAAAGCATTAGCTAAGCAGCTGGGACCACTCTGGGTTCTCGCCTGTTTTGTTACCGTGAGCAGCGTGCTCAGTAACTCAGTGGTTTACGCCGATCAAATTTGGAAAGTGCCGTGATGAATGAGAGTGCAAAACCAAATTATAAGTATGATAAATTTATTTTGAAACATACAAGGAAAATACTAAACTATGAAAAACCATAATAGCTAACTTTTAGTGGGGACTTACTGTGTGCTAGAGGCTGACTACTATGTGCTCTTTACAAATATTAACACGTTTAATTTTCACAATTGCCCCATGAGATTATTTTTAAGTGAGTTAACATTTAAGGAATGAGTGAAGTATATGAGCATATAGTAAACACTATGTACATGTTAGCGATTTCTTTCTTTCTTTCTTTCTTTCTCTTTCTTTCTTTCTTTTTTAAACAGAAACTCGCTCTATTGCCCAGGATGGAGTAGAGTGGCATGATCTCAGCTCACTGCAACCTCCGCCTCCCAAGTTCAAGCTGTTCTCCTGCCCAGCCTCCCTAGTAGTTGGGATTACAGGCGCGGGCTCCACCATGCCCAGCTAATTTTTTGTACTTTTAGTAGAGGCGGGGATTTCACCATGTTGACCAGGCTGGTCCTGTGTGTGTGTGTGTGTGTGTGTGTGTGTGTGTGTGTGTGTGTGTGTGTATACAAAGTTTGTCTATTTTTGCCCTAGATTCTCCTCCTCTTCTTGTTACTGCTTCTAATACCTGATGAAATATAATACAAGTTCTCAGTGTCTTTGTGATTACAACTGTATCCTGACTAGGCAGGATTTTTGCAAATAAAGAGATGTTGACGATATAGTTACTCTCTGAAATATTTTCTCTCAAAAGAGTGACAGAACTGCCTGCTGAGGTCTCTACAGCAAACATGATTCTGAATTACACACAGTCATGATTATAAAAGCCAAACTGACTCCACAAATATTAGCTCTTTTGTGGAAAGTGACTTTCTGATATCAGAAGAAGGTATTGAAAAGAATTGAGGCAAAATTATTATCGTGCCTTATACAGAGAACTTTAAGAAACAAATATTTTTTTCTAAGTTTATTTAGTAAGCTTCTTAAAATAAGATCCTCAGATACCGTCATTTATTCCTACAGTGTAACTTTAAAACTAAAAAGAGCTTCCATCCCCCAAACATCTCCCTGCCAACCTATAAAAAAACACAGTGCAGGGAAACTGCCAACAGCTGGATTCGCAGGCTGTTTTGCCTTTGCGGAGGTGACTTTCCTCTGACATTATCTGGGCTCCAATCCCTTTCTGCCTTTGTATTCCAGAAGATCAGGACTTTTTGCAGCTTTTCTGCAAAAAGTCTGCCCCTGGGCTCACAATCCCTTTCCCTGCCTTTCTCCTTTAAGTACTCCTCCCTCTCTCCATTGTGCCTCCTGATCCACTTCATACGACTTTTATAAACTGTTTCTAATACAGTGAGAGGAACTCAGGATCATACAATAAATACAAACTTGGAAACTATCCCAGTACTGAATTGTTTGACACTCGAGCCACGTCCCCACCTTACACCCCTCTTCCTGCCGCAAACTCAGGCTTTTTTTCAATTCTTTCCAGCCTTCTTTCATAGTGAACTCAAGCTTCCTCTACTGGAAAGCAATCTTGCCATTTACGTTTCAGCTCCCCTCCCAGTCCTCTATCCCTTAGTGCAGGCCACTTCAACCTGGCTTTACACGACAGGTAGAGTGCTGGAGCCAGTTCATGCTGTCTCAAGAGAGCTGATTATAAAATTTTTAGAAATTTTGCAATCTGGATGTTAAAACAGTTATTAAAAATTAAATGACATGAACTTGAAATCAAGAAAACTATATAAAAACAAAGGTCATAAATAGTTCAAACTCACCACTGCCTAATTATTTTACTACATGTTATTTTTTTTGTGCATTGAAGGTTATTTATGTCCATTGTACTTGTGTGATGGAAATAGTATATAATAGCGTGCCACTGGGCACCTCTTTCCCAGCCTGAGTTCAGTGGCATCATATTGGTAGCTTGCAATCTGCCATAGTTTGCAGCACTGTTGCAAATCAGGCTTCTGGCTGGGCACAGTGGCTCACGACTGTAATCCCAGCACTTTGGGAGGCTGAGATGGGCCCAGGATTTCGAGACCAGCCTGGGTAACATGGCAAAATCATCTCTACAAAAAAATACAAAATACTAGCTGGGTATGGTGGGGCAAGCCTGTAGTCCCAGCTACTTGAAAGGCTGAAGGTGGGAGGATGATCTGAGCCCAGGGAGGTCAAGGCTGGACTGAGCCATGATCTTGTCACTTCACTGGATCGTGGGTGACAGAATGAGACCCTGTCTCAAAGCAAACAAATCAGGCTTCCTCCCATCACACTGCCTAAAGCCAGTTATGAAGTGTTTACCAGCATATCTTCATGTAGCACAATGGGCAGGCCCAGCTGTTTAGTCTACAGAGCCGTGGGAAGCAGAGCCCTGATAATATGGTTAGGCTTTCTTTCCCCACCCAAACCTCATCTTGAATTGTAATCCCCCAGGTGTTTAGGGAGAGACCTGGTGGGAAATAATTGGATTATGGGGGCACCTCCCCCATTCTGTTATCATGAAAGTGAGTGGGTTCTCATCAGATCTGATGGTTTTATAAATAGTAGTTTTTCCTGTGCTGTCACACACTCCCACCTACCACCATGTAAGATGTGTCTCTTCCCCTTCCACCATGATTGCAAGTTTCCTGAGGCCTCTCCAGGCCTGTGGAACTGTGAGTCAACTAAACTCCTTTCCTTTATAAATTACCCCCGTCTCCAGTCTGTCTTCATAGCAGGTTGAGAATGGACTAATACACCCACATGTCAACACCAGCAGAAATCCCATCAGCTTCAGCTGGGCCCTCAGCACTGCTCTGCAGTCTTTTACACTGCTCTGGTCAGTTTTCTCTTTCTGCCCCAGATGCTTTTTTTTTTTTCCTGATTTTCTTCACTTCCCTCCACCATCTAGCCATCCTTTTCTTTTCTCCTTACTCTCAGAAAACAAACTAAATTTCTATTTCACAGAGAAAACGGAAGCCATTCAGAAAGTGCTCCCTTAACTTTCTGGCTCCAAATCTATCAGTGGATGTGTGTGTGCACCCTGCTTTTTCCTGCGGCAGTGAAGGAGGCGCCCCCGCTTCTAAGGCTTGTCTTTCCGCCTCAGCCCTTGTCCTAGCCTCTTCTGCCTCTTAAGAACTTCCCTCTCTCCATTATCCTCTGTCTTCTCTGTTGTCACCTCCCTATCCAGTATTTTAACTTGTATCCTGCCCTCCTATTTAAACAAATGAGCTTTCTCAATTCAGTATCCTCCTATAGCCACTGTCCTGCCTCTTCCCTTCTCTTCATAGCCAAACTTGAGAACACTTGTCCAAACTCTTTGGGTCTACTTTCTTTTCTCCCACTCTCTCTTCACACTGGTTTCCCACCAAATTCCACTAACACACTCTTGCTAAAACCATCAATGGTCTCCATGTTACTAACCCCAATGAACAGTTCTGTCTTCATTTTAATTGATTTCTCTATAATATTTGAGCTGGTTTGAACTACAAGATTTCCATCACACTCTCTGATATTCATGTTTCCTTGGCCTCTGGGATATTGCTCTCTGCTGCTTTTCCTCATACTTTTGTGATCTCTGCTTCTCAATCTTCTGTGCAGTTTCCTTTTCTCTTTCCTTAGGAGTAAGGGAGGAATGTAGACAACCAAATGTTCTTGATAAAAGCTGGCACTGATTTTTCCGTATCACTGCTGTCCTTACTGTGATTATTATCAGCAATATTCTGACCACCAGCCCCTCAGACCCAAACCTGATAGGATGAGCAGGGAAAATTCTGAAATGTGTCTGTCTTATTATAAAGTAGAAGCGGGGTGTGGTGGCTTACACCTGTAATCCCAACACTTTGGGACGCCCAGGCGGGTGGATCACCTGAGGTCAGGAGTTGAAGACCAGCGTGGCCAACATGGTGAAACCCCATCTCTACTAACAATACAAAAATTAGCCAGGCTTGGTGGCATGTGCCTGTGATTCCAGCTACTTGGAAGGCTGAGGTAGGAGAATTGCTTGAATCCAGGAAGTGGAGGTTGCAGTGAGTCGAGATCGCACCATTGCACTCCAGCCTGGGCAACAAGAGTGAAACTCTGTCTCAATATATATATATATAAAAAATACAGTAGTGGAAGCAAGGAAGAAGACTAACATTTATTATTAAATGTCAGACATTATGTTAGACATATTCATATATGTTATTCCATTTAATCTTCATGATTATATGGTGAGTTAAATATCATCAACCCTATTTTACAGATGATTAAATTGTCTAAACAGCACACAACCATCAAGCTATCAAGTAGCAGAGGTGGAATTTAAACAACCCCTCAGATTCCTAGGGTAGTGCTCTTTTCAGCGATAGCATACCTCATCCGCTTCTGGTTTATAGGGTTTCTGTGGAAAATACTACATGCTTTTGCTGAGTGTGCTGAGTTGGGAGATAAATGTCCTGTAGTTGTTCAGAAGTAATGGGTTGTTGGTCTGGCTGGCCGACCTCCAGGCAAGACTTCCAAGCACAGCAATATGTTATGGAGGACATCACAGACCAGGGTGTGGTTTTTAGCTCTGCAGACTGAGAAAATTCATTCTTGCCAGAACACCCCAGAAGCAAACGGTGTCCAGGGGACAGACATATCTGAATTCAAAAGACTGATATATAAAGCAGAATGCCAATTTATACAGCTATCAAAACTCTGGTATTCACTCACTGATATATTCTGAGTCTATGGAAATATCTGTGAGAAGTAAATTTTTAATCAGCAGGCAACTAAGAAATAAAACAAGGAAATCAAAACTAAGGAGTTACACTGGTGGTCTTTCTCACTGGAGCAATTAAACTATCATCTTTGCTAACAGAAGGAGAAGTGGGGAACAAAATGTCAGGTACCCTTAGGCCTGGATTAGGCTGGAGACCCCTGGCAAGTTCCTACTCTATGAGCCTCCAGGTTGGCCATGCACCCCCATTCTGCTTATATGTGTTAGTTGGGGCACATGCCAAGCTGCTGTAGCAAAGAGAGCATAAAATACTGTGACTCAAATATAATGGGGGTGGGGGGGTACCTGAAGTGAATGGGGAGCTCTGCACCTTAAAGTCCTCTAGGAACTCAGATTTCTTCAATCTTGCTGATCGACTGTTCCCTAAGACCTCAAAATGCAATGTTCAAAACAGCAACATGAGCAATACCTGGGAGCTTGTTAGAATTGCAGAATCTCAATCAGCTCCAGACCTCCCAAATCAGAATCTGCATTTTAGCAGATCCCCAGGTGTTTCTTGTGCACATTAAAGTGTGAGAGCGCTGCCCTGGGGTGTTGCTCTTGACAGCAAGGTTGAAAATGGTTTAACACCACATTTGCATCCAGTGTACAGGAAAGGGGAAGAAAGGAATAGAGGGAAAGATTTTTTTTTCAAGGTGGTGACATAGACATCACACAAATCATTGCCATTCAGATTTCATTGGTGAGAAATTAGTCACAAGGCCACACACTTAGCTGCAAAAGAGGCTGAGAAATGTAGTTGCTAGCTGGGTGTCTATGTGCTTTGCTAAAACTCACAGGGATTCTATTACCAAAAGGAAAAAGGAGGAAATGCATGCCAGAGACAGTAATAATCTCTGTTATATATGTTTTTCTTCCAGAAAAAAAAAATGTCAGACCAGGTGTGGTGGCTTGTCCCTGTAATCCCAGCACTTTGGGAGGCCAAGGCAAGCAGATCACTTGAGGTCAGGAGTTCGAGACCAGCCTGGCCAACATGGAGAAATCCTGTCTCTACTAAAAATACAAAAATTAGCCAGATGCAGTGGCAGGCACCTGCAATTCCTGCTATTCAGGAGGCTGAGGCAGAAGAATTGCTTGAACCGGGAGGCAGAGGTTGCAGTGAGCCAAGATTGCACCACTGCACTCTAGCCTGGGAAACAGGGCAAGACTCCATTTTAAAAGAAAAAAAAACTGATACTGATACACAGTTTCCTTTCCTTTAATACAGGATAGCTTTTCTTTTGAGGAAACTTATTATTGTGTCCTTTATTTTATAAAGCTTTTTGTTTGTTTGTATCTGAACCATTAGTTGTGTGCAGACTTCACCATACATTTTTTCGTCTAATCTCCTTTTGATGGCAACACTCATTCATTGATTCATTCAAAAAATACATACTAACCACTTACTCTGTGCTAAACATTCAGTTAACAATTATTTATGGAATATCAAGTGTGTGGTGTGCTTTATGTTGGGATACTATGATGAATGGCAGGTGTGGTCCATGCCCTCATGGAGCTTATAGTTTAGCAGGGAAGAAAGATAGTTAAACCAATGATTATCCTAAAGTAAAAGGCATGTTATGATTTGGAGAAGTACAAGATATTATAAATATATAAAGTGGGCAACTCAGTTAGTTTGGGACAGAAAGGAAAGGCCTCTGAAGGGAGATCATAATTGAGATGAGATCTAATTTGGGATCTAAGAATACAGGGATAAAATGACAGCCCTTGTCCTCGGGAAACTTACAGTTTAGTAGGAATCTAAGCTGTATAAACTAACACCCTCAACACAACATGATAAAAACTACAAAGGTGAAGTATACAAGGCACAGTACAGAAGAAAAAGGCCCTGATCGCATCCGTGTTGGGGTGGGGTATCGGAAAAGACCTGATCTTCAAATGGTGTCTTAAAGGAAGTGCAAACTTTTAGTCAGGTAGTCAAAGGGAAGGCATGACTGAGGCTGAGGGTGCACTGTGGCACTGCAGAGCACGTTGCTGAGCTGTGCTGTCTAATATGCAGGAATTCACCGTATGTAGCTATTAATCCATGAAAATGTTCACACACACACAAAGTTGAAAGAATATTATGATGAATACCCATACACTGCTTCCCAGATCTTGCCATTAATATTTCTATGATTTTTTTATTATATATCTATCAAAACTTTCAAATATTAAATAGAAAGAAAGAAATTATGTGCTATTAAGGATACTTTTAGGCTATCATAAATTATCACGATTTTGTGGCTATTTTCAAAGTTGGACTTCCACTAGAATTAGAGGTTATATGAGTATACAATTTTTATAAAACCTCAAATAAAGAAGTTAAGGGTTTTAAATAAATAAAAGAAAATACTATTATAGAAAAATATAATTCATAGACTACAAAATGCCTTTATTTATCAAGAGGGTACTTTTTGTTTGTTTTATTTTTGTTTAGGCAACTGTAAAAGGGTTTACTCTGATTAGGAATACAGTACTAGGTTTGTGATTTAAATTACATTTGGCAGTCTAAATTCCCCCATTCAACTGATAGCTAGATTTCCAGTGTCTAGATTTTTATGAAGGTTATGCTGTCAAGCATTCTTAGGATTTTTAAAGTTTTATACACTCCTTATGGTAATTTAAGCATGCGAGCAAGAATCTGCTGTGAATACTTATTATAAATAAGATGAAAATGAAAAGATGTGCTGAGAAATAATCTCACTCATAAATGAGTGCTTTGCTAATGCACATTCCAGGTGAGAAGGGTTTAGAAAAGAGGCATTTCTGTGAATGTATGAGATCTAATTTGAAACCATGTCGCAGTTCAGTTGTTCCAAACTTTGGTGCTCATGAGTTATCTACGAAGCTTGTCAATGCAAATCTGGGTTGATCCCCAAAACTCTAAACAGCAGGCTTAGGATGGGGCTCCAGAATCTACCACAGGATGAAGACAGGGCAAGAGCACACTTTTAGAGACATTACTGAGCAAGTCACCATTTTTTTTTTTTTTTTTTTTGTGAGACGGAGTCTTGATCTGTCAGGCTGGAGTGCAGTGGCGCCATCTCAGCTCACTGCAACCTCTGCCTCCCGGGTTCAGGTGATTCTCCCGCCTCAGTTCTCATTCTGAGTACATCTTAGTTTATCTCCCTAGTCATTTGTGCAAGATATTAGCGACCTTTTATTGAGGACTTATGTTAATATTAGTACTATGGGGACAGGTTATTTGAACTAATCCTTTTGCTAAAAACAACAAAAAAATGCTGGACAAAAATATATTTAAAATATCTTCTTAAAAGCATCTTATCTTTAGGTAATAAATTATCAGCCCAAAATCTAAGCAAAGGCAGGCATCCTGACGGTAGCTGAAAACAAAAGCTACTTTTGCCCTGAGGTTGTTTGCTGAAAGGGGGAATTTAGCACAGCATAGTTTTGGCTTATAGAGCACCTGTAATAGGAAACCTTCTCTGAAAAAAACTGAGACTCTATAAAGGCCTAGACCCCAGGGTAGGATAATTCAGAACTAAGTCCCCCTCACCCACTAGCCCTCATCCCCAAAGGAAATGAAAATTGCCTTGGTTCTGGTGGTAAGGAGGAGAAGAGGACCATTCTATGAGAAGTTGCAACCACAACTGGTATTTGTGCTTTTTTTCAGCCAAAATCTATCTTAACTTGCTGAGATGGTTTGGCTGTGTCCCCACCCAAATCTCAACTTGAGTTGTATCTCCCAGAATTCCCATGTGTTGTAGGAGGGACCAAGGGGGAGGTAATTGGATCATGGGAGCTGATCTCTCCCTTGCTATTCTGATGGTAGTGAATAAATGTCATGAGATCTGATGGATTTATCAGGGGTTTCTTTTGCTTCTTCCTCATTTTTCTCTTGCTGCCACCATGTAAGAAGTGCCTTTTGCCTCCCGCCATGATTCTGAGGTCTTCTCAGCCATGCGGAACTGTAAGTCCAATTAAACCTCTTTTTGTTTCCAGTTTAGGGTGTGTCCTTATCAGCAGCATGAAGATGAACTAATACACCTGGGTAGTACCAGAAATCTCAAGGCATAAATTTAGTTTAGAATAGTCCTGGACTAGCAGATCCTTTAGTTACCTGGCAAAGACAATATTAAGTCCTTTCTGGTGGAATATCACTTCATCCTAGGCCTCAAAGATGTCCTATAAATAATTCTCAAGGGAAATGAGTGTGATAGATTGCAACAATGGCCCCAAGTCTTTACTCGTCTTCAGAGCCATGCCTTTCACTGTGTAACCTTGCAGTGCGCTCCTACTCCTCCCCTTGACGTTGGCCTTAATCATGTGATTTGCCTTTGCGAAGGGAGTTTTTTAGATAAGACACAAGCAGAGGCTTCAAATGGGTTCCTTAGAATTTGCTTTCTTCACCTTTGCCAAGCCATGAGAATATGCCTGGGTGATCCTGCCAGCAGGTCTGAAAAAGTTAAGGTAGACCCAAATAGATCTTTGCAACTGGACAAAAAAGACTTCCTAGAATCTTAAGGGGCATTTGTCCCACAGTTAACTTGACGTGCTCAAAGTAATGTAATGATTTAATCTAAAGACAGGCATGTCTCAAGAAAATACTGTGGGTGTGTTTTTTGATAAGCGGAGTAATTTGGAACTGAATACATAAAAAAACCCATAGAGTTTTTGAGAGAGTTGTATTGGCAAAAGTACTGCCAGCCTGGACTGAAACTGTGCAAAATGATGGGGGTGGGGAAAGGCTTATGGGCCCTCAGCTTTCTTTGGGAAAGAAGTAGGGTGAGAAAGTTGCCAAAAGCTATTTTCCAAAGCTCTCCATAGAAATGGCCAAGGAGGGTGAAGGAAAAGGAGAGACATCTCAGAGGGAGAGCCAAGAAGCATGGAGACTCAAGGGCCCCAGGAAGCCAAATCAGGGTCTAATCAAAGAGCACTCTCCACCCCAGAGTAGGGAACACTTGCCTAGCAGGGTTTCAGAATTACTATGGACCAGGGACTGTTGTATATCTCCTGTTCATTCCCATTTTTTGAATGGGAGTTTTTGTTGTAGTTCCCCTGTACCTGTTCAACAATTGTTGGGTGGGTAGAGAACAGATAACTTGTTAGCTCCTGGGACTCCAGATTCAGAGGAGCTGCATCTGATATGAATCTGATGTAGATCATAAGATCTTGGGCTTTGAGACTGTCACTGCGACTAAATAAGTTTTTTTTTTGGGGGGGCGGGGGGACAGAGCATCAATCTGTCACCCAGGCTGGAGTGCAGTGGCACAATCTCAGCTCTCTGCAACCTCCGCCTCCTGGTTTCAAGTGATTCTCCTGCCTCAGCCTCCTGAGTAGCTGGGATTACAGGCACGCACCACTATACACAGCTAATTTTTGTATTTTTCATAGAGACAGGGTTTCACCACGTTGGCCAGGCTGGTCTCGAACTCCTGACCTCAGGTGATCCACCCGCCTTGGCCTTCCAAAGTGCTGGGATTACAAGTGTGAGCCACCAGCCCTCATTAAGACTTTACGGGGTCTGGGATGGATGTGAGCATATTTTTCACTGAGAGGAACATAAATAATTTTGATTATGAGGGCAGCCTCTGGTAGATTGAAGAAATAGTCCTATTTTTTTTTTTTTTTACTTCTCTCTCTATCCATACCCTTTGCCAAATAATTTTATGATGCCTTTCCACCATAAGAAGACAGACCTGCCTCATCTGTCAGAAGAAGCCTGAGATGCACTTTGGCCAACATCCTGGCCAGATGTACTTTGGCCAGCATGTTGACAGACATGAAAAAAGCAGCAGCTTAAAATGAACTTGCTTTCTTGTGCCTCACCCATTATTGTGAGAAAATGCCCAAACTCACCTGATAGTCCCGGGAATGAGATTATGAGAAACAAATGGAGCAGAGTCCCACACAGCCAACGTGAGCCTATGTCAGCACACAGCCTGCTGACTCCCAAACATGTGAATGAACCTTGCTGCCATCAGTGAAGCCACCTAGCTGATCTGCAGTTGACCCCAATATGTGAACAACTAATGCTTATTGTAATTTTGATTCTCCTCTGTAGAAGCCACCCCCTTTTTGTTAACACAGATTTTTTTTCAAGTTGTTAATGTAAAATAAGTTTATTTTAAAAGACTACTTTCCAAACATGATAAACAGAGGCCTCCAAAGTACCTAAAGCTCAGTGTCCCACACAGGAACAGAAAACTTCCTCCCATGTTGGGCAATACCTGGAGTGGTAGAAGATATTTGACATCAAGAGACTATGATATGGTATGAAAGACGTTAAAAATCTGCAAAGGAACTCACGCTGTAAAGAAGTGGTTTTTAATATCAGAGCCAACCAGGTTCAATGTCTTGACTGAAAGCTTTGAGACATAAGTCAAGTATGTAATTGTTCCCTAACTCCTTCCCAAAATAGCATGGACTTTTTTTTTTTTTTTTTTTTTTTTTTTTGAATCAGAATCTCACTCTGTTTCCCAGGCTGGAGTGCAGTGGCCCAATCTTGGCTCACTGCAACCTCCACCTCCTGGGTTCAAGTGATTCTCCTGCCTCAGCCTCCCAAGTAGCTGGGATTACAGTTGCCTGCCACCATACCTGGCTAATTTTTGTATTTTTAGTAGAGACAGGATTTCACCATGTTGGCCAGACTGGTCTCGAACTCCTGACCTCAAGTGATCTGCTTGCCTTGGCCTCCCAAAGTACTAGGATTACAGGCATGAGCCACCACACCCGGTCTGATTATTATTTTTTTTTTTTCTGAAAGAAAAACATATATAACAGAGATTATTACTGTCTCTGGCATGCATTTCCTCCTTTTTCCTTTTGGTAATAGAATCCCTGTGAGTTTTAGCAAAGCACAGACACCCAGCTAGCAACTACATTTCCCAGCCTGTTTTGCAGCTAAGTGTGTGGCCTTGTGATTAATTTCTCACCAATGAAATCAGAATGGCAATGATTTGTGTGACGTCTGTGTACCAATTTCTTGTACATGGAGTCTTAGCTTTCATAAAACTAATCTGTTTTTGAAGTTTTTCTCTTTTTTTGAGGGTAAAACTATTTAACAATGAGTTCTAGATAGAATTGCATATTTTGAGGAATAAATTAAGGATCCCAATGTATAGAAAAATTCTTTTCTGTACTTTTATTTTATTTCATTATCGTTTTATATTTTTCATTCTGAACCAATTATAGGTTATGCTGCTGAGACTTAATCCATTCCTGCACAGCTAAGTAAGTCTTTGTTTTCCTTTGGTTTTAAAAAATGGATTTAGATTTGGAACAATCTACATTGTGGGGGATTTCCCTTTGTCTAGAGATTGTTTCAAAGTTTAGCTGTCAGTGGAAAGCTTTCTCTAAATTGTATTTCCTCACTGTTTCAACACCAATATTTCATGAAAGATAAACTTTTGAGTTGTTTTCTTCTTTTCTGCTTTGAACACTAACTAGGCACAAAGAATATCTAAATGACCCCCTGAAATATTAACCTTTATTCTTGTAATTTATTAAGAAAAAAATGAGTTTTCCTGTTTGGAAAATAGAGTGGTCGGGGGGGGGTCTCAGATTTTTCTCATAAAGCTTTGTGGGATGTAAAATCGTAGTAACATACAAAACTTGAGTTTTATTTATTTATTACTTTTGCTTTCACAGTGTAGAAGCTCTTCTATATGTTTGGTTGAACCATATAAAACTACTGACTTTCCCACATTTTTGACTTAGAAAATTGGCAATTTCTAAGAGGTTTCTCATTTTAATCACATATAATATTGGTCTATCTGAGAAATGCTTACCTTTATTTTCTTTCCTTTATCTTTTCTTGGACATTTTTTATTTGGTAAAATGTTCATAGTTATCAAATGTGTTTTTTGTTCATCATGATTAAATGAACAAGTTATTTCTGCTTCTTTGTGTTCATAAAATTATTTTTTAAAAAACCAGTGGCAGCCATATGTGCTTGTGCAGATTAGAGTCTAAGAGATGACTTGTTTTAAAACCTTCTCAAACATTTCTCCTATTTTCACTTCCTTCTCTATGCTTGAATGAGGGACATCTGTTTTTGCTTGCCGTGTTCCTTTGTTGCATGAAGTGGAATATCAAAGTTCTCCTCCTTTGACAAGGAAAGAATGCTTCGGTTTTGTTTTTTATTTCCTTTTATTTATTTTCATTGGTTTAAAAAAATTATAAATGTTGTACAAAACAAAGATGAACTGCTCTCTGGAAAAAAATTTAAACAATAGAAAGTACAAAGTGAACCTCTCTCATCCTACTGCTCCTATTCCCCAGGAGCAGTCATCGATGAGTCGGTGTGTGCCTTCCACACCTTTTTATATGCATATATATAAGTCTACATGTGCATGTGTGAATGTACATACACACACACATATATATACGGTTAAAAATAGAATCAGACTTAACAGTCAAATGCATTGGAACCTCTCAATATATGTTGGCTGCCATTGTCATTATTTTTCAACCATTATTTACTGAGCATTACCATATAACAGGCACTGGGTATAAATCAGGGAGGCTGCATACCCAACACAATTCTTACCTCAAAGGCTTACAAATCTAGTGGGAACTTAGTCATGCAATGTTCAATTATGACACAGTATGGTAAGACTGAATTGGAGGTCTCTACAAAGTACAATTAGAACATGAAAAGAGGCCGGATTACATGCCTGTAATCCCAGCACTTTGTGAGGCCGAGGCTGGAGGATCGCCTGAGGTCCAAAGTTTGAGACCAGCCTGGCCAAAATCATGAAATCCCGTCTCTGCTGAAAATACAAAAATTAGCTGGGTGTGCTGGCACGTGCTTGTAAATCTCAGCTACTCAGAAGGCTGAGGCAAGAGAATTGCTTGAACCCAGGAGGCAGAGGTTGCAGTGAGCCGAGATCGCGCCACTGCACTCCAGCCTGGGCAACAGAGCAACACTCCATCTCAAAAAAAAAAGACAAAAAGAACCTAAAAAGAGCTTCTAGGTCTAATACCGTTTATGTGCTGTTGACAGTTCTAACCTTGACCCTTATTCCACATAGCATTGCCTCTGACATAGGCCCTCACTTTAGGGCTGAAGAAGTGTGGCAGTGGCTCATGCTCATGGAATTCACTGATCTTACCATGTTTCCCATCATCCTGAAGCAGCTGGGTTGATAGAATGGTGGAATGACCTTTTGAGGTCATTAATTACAACGCCAACTAGGTGACAATACTTTGCAGGGCTGGAGCAAAGTTCTCTAGAAGGTCGTGTATACTCTGAATCAGCGTCCAATATATGGTTTTCTCCCATAGCCAGGATTCCAATATATGTTTCTCCCATAGCCAGGATTCATGGGTCTAGGAATCAAGGGGAGGAAGTGGAAGTGGCACCACTCACCATTACCCTTAGTGACCTACTAGTAAAATCTTTGCTTCCTGTTCCCATGACATTACGTTCTGCTGAAGGCTTTAGTTCCAGAGGGAGGAACACTGCCACTGGGAGACAAAACGAGTCCATTAAGCTGGAAGGTAAGATTGCCATTTGGCAACGTTGGGCTCCTCCTACCTTTAAGTCAGCAGGCTAAGAAGGGAGTTACAGTGTTGCCTGGGGTGATGGACTGATTTCATTAAGATGAAATCAGTCTACTGCTCCACAATGGAGGTAAGAAAGAGCATGCATGGAATACAGGAGATCCATTAGGGCATCTCTTAGTACTACCACGCCCTGTGATAAAGGTCAATGGGAAACTACAACAGCCCAATCCACGTAGGACCCTTCAGGAATGAAGGTTTGGGTCACTCCACCAGGAAAAAAACCACAACCTGCTGAGGTTCTTGCTAAAGGCAAAGGGAATACAAAATGGATCGTAAAAAAAAAAGAAAGTCATTAATACCAGCTATGACCACGTGATCGGTTGCAGAACCGAGGACTGTAATTGTAATGAGTATTTCCTCTCTATTTTGTTAAGAACATGTTTGTGCATGTATACACTTGTACTAAGAAAATATCTTCATTTTATTTCCTTTCTGCTTTATCATGTGACATAAGATTTACTGACTTTATATCAGCATTTAAGTATCGTTAACTTTATATAATAGCATTTGGGTTGGGGATGGGTGCATTTCTGGTTATATGAAGGATAATTGGATTATGTTAAGTATAATTATGACCTTATTATCGTCTTTATTTGAAGATTATGTATCATCTCAGCAGATGTATATAGGTTTGAGTTGACAAGGGGCGGACTTGTGATGGTTAATACTGAGTGTCAACTTGATTGGATTGAAGGATGCAAAGTATTGATCCTGGGTGTGTCTGTGAGGGTGTAGCCAAAGGAGACTGACATTTGAGCTAGTGGGCTGGGGAAGGCAGACCCACCTTCAGTCTGCGGGGCACAATCTAATCAGCTGTTATGGAGGCCAAAATAAAAGCAGGTAAAGGAATGTGGAAAGATTAGATTAGATTAGCCTCTGAGCCTCCATCTTTCTCCTGTGCTGGATGCTTCCTGCCCTCGAACGTCAGTTCTCCAGCTTGGAGACTCAGACTCACTTCCTGGATCCTCAGCTTGCAGACGGTCTATTGTGGGGCCTTACCTTCTTATCATGTGAATCAATACTCCTTAATAAACTCCCCCTTATATATACATCTATTCCATTAGTTCTGTCCCTCTAGAGAACCTTGACTAATAAAACCCCTCTCCTGCTCCAGACACATACAGAAAACCATTTGGCACTTTGATGCCTAACAGGCATAAACTTAACACAATATAAACAGAGCTCTAGATTGTTCACCCTAAACCTGCTCCTCCCTCTGACTTCCCTCAGTTGGTAAATGGCACCATCCACCCAGCAGCTTGAGCTTAAACCTTGGAGTCAGCTCCAACGAAAGGAAGGAATCAAGAAACCAAGAAAGAGAGCTGAAACTAAGGAATAGCTAATGGGTTTTATCTTCTGGCTAATCTGTTATTTATTGGCAAATGCTCTTGGTTTCACTTCCACTTTGTCTGCTTGGCTTCATCTTGGCTGCTACCACTCTCGGCCTGCCTCTGCTTCTCCCTCTGAACTGCTGGGGTAGCCTTTTCACAGTCCTTCCTGCTCCTGTGCTAATTCTTCTACAGTTCTCTTTCCACAGAGCAGCTATAGAGACCCTTCCATGCCAATCAGTCATCTTCCCACCTTACTCACAGCCTTCCTTTGCACTCAGCGTAAAATCCTAACTTTTTCCCACATCCTACAAGGCCCTGCACCATCTGGCCACGCCTGTGCTGCTCAGCTTGGTCTACAAGTCCCCTCTGCACTGCTCTTCTGCTATAACGTCTTTTCTTGACTTGGAGCATTCTAGGCTCAAGGACACTTTCATGGAGATTCTTCCATCTGAAGTCCCCTTCCACAGCTCGTCTATATGGCCAGTTCATTCCCATCCTACAGATCTGCCTTCAAAGCTTTCTCTGACCATCCTACCTAAAGTAGCTTCTCCTGAATCAAAGCTCTCTCTGCGGTGTCACCCTGTTCATTTCCTTCACAGCGCTTATCACAGTGTGAAATGATCCTAATTATGTGTTTTAACTGCTTATTTCTTTAATGTCACTATTCGCCCCTTACCTTCCATTCAGACTAAAATGGAAGCTCCCTGAGAGGTTGGACTTTTACTGTCTTGTTCACAGCACCTAGAAGAGAACCTGGCACTTAGTAGGTGCTTAATAAATATTTACAGAGTAAATGAAAGAAAAACTGTCTGGGAGAGTTAATGAAGTCTTCACAGGAAAGGTATCTTTTGGGTCAGGGCATGAATCATGAACTAAAATCTGCCAGGTTGACATTCAGGTGAGAGAATTCTACACATTCTGAGAATTGGGGTATAAAAAGAACAGGAGTGGAGAGGGGTGGGAGGAAGGTGATGTCAGACAGCAAGATAGATGACTAAGTTGGGGACAGAGAACGATAAGAGTTTTATATTGTGCTAAAAAGCTCAGATCTTACCCTGGAGTGCCTGGAGCCAATGGTTAATTTTGAACTGTGAAGCCTCGTGTGTTAGTTTTCTATTGTTGCCATAACAAATTACCACCACTTAAAGCAACACCTGTAGGTTAGAAGCCTGACATGGATCTCAGGGGGCTAAAATAAATGTGTCAGGAGGGCTGTGTTTCGCACTGGAGCTCTAGGGAAGAATCTGCTCCCAAGCCTATTCAGGTTGTGGGCAGAATCCAGTTCCCTGTGGTTATAGGACGGAGGCCTTGTTTTCTTGCTGACTGCCAGCAGGATGCCGCTCCTAGCTCCTAGAGCCTGTTTCTGGTCCTTACACTCTGGCTCCTTCATCTCAGAGCCAGAAGCAGCATACTGAGCCCTTCTCTCACTTGGTGTCTCTCTGACTTCCCCTTTCTTCTGCCTCCCTCTTCTTCCTCTTCGTCTCTGTCCAACTTCAGCTAGAGACAGTTCTGTGTTTTTAAGACTTCAGCTAGATTACACTGGGCCCATTTGGATATCCCAGAATAATTTCCGTATCTTAAAATAAAAAAAACATAATTACTTTGGCATGCAATGTAACATATTCAAAGGATCCAGGGATTAGGGCACCTTTTGGGGTGTGTGTGGGAGTACTCTATCTTTACATTCTGTGATCACATTTTCTTGTTAGATTACTCAGCAGGCTGCGTGAGGTAGTTGGACCAGAACTGAAGGAAGACAAGACTCGTAATGTGATGACTAGTCTAGGTAGGTCAGTAACAACGAAGGACTGAAATCAAATCAAGAAGGGCTGAACTAAGAAATAATTAATAGATTTTTATTTCCAGATTTGGTAACTGATAGATGAGGGGATTGTGGCCATGAAGACTCAGGGTTAACTCTCAAGTAGTGTCATTTGGTGAGATAAGGTAAAAAGGAGCAGATGTGAGGGAAAAATGATACATTTCCTGAGACACTGAAGATAACTCCACATTTTGTTGATGAGTCATTCATAATTAGAAAATTACTCAAATGGTTATGTTGATCATTTTCAATATAGTATTCTTTGTAAGGGTTGTTAATATATTAAGAGGATATTATTTTCAAACAAAATTAACTGTATGTACTCACTCCTTTCCAGCCTAACAAACAGACCTAGGTCTTCTTTGCATAAAGTGTGGATAAGACATGTAAAATCCTTTCATGTACTTGATATGAAAGTAATGCCTGTCTAGCAAATTAAGACATGTAGATACTGGCACAGATTTGTTCGTTTGTTCTTAAGAATTTTGTTAAGAAAAGAAAAATCTTGTGTTGAGTATTAACTTTTAAACATCTAACTTCACCCTTGTAATAAACCACATAAGAGGGGATTATTTTTATTCTCATGTTCCAGAAAAGGACACTAAGCCTAAAGGAGGTTATGTAACTTGCCCTAAATGCCATAGCAAGTAAATAGTAGAGGTAGAATTCAAACCAGAATTGTCTGATTTCAAACACTATGTTCTTTACCTGGGGCTACAGGAGCTTACTCTTGAAGACCAGAAGAGGAAAGGAACTTCCAGACTTCCACTTAAATGCCTTTACCTTGCAGATTCTTTCTTGATCTCCCTGACTACATCATTTTCTTCTCCTCTGCATAGCTCCACATAGCTCCTTTTGGGTGCTTACCCACAGTTATAATTTACTTGTGCAGGTAACGTCTGTCTCTTCTCTCTAAGCTCTAAACATTATAGACTAGGTATTGCATGGACTTTGGTTTACCCTTGAATTCTCAGTTCTTAGCACAGGGTTTTCAGTAAATGTATGCATGCATGAGTGAATCAGTGAATGTCACTTAACTTCTCTGCACCTCAAGTCTGTGATCTCAAAAATGAATTAATCAATATAGATTAATTTATTTGTTCATTCAAAACATTTTTATTTTCCTACTAAATGGTCCATAGTTCCCTTCAGAGAGACAAAATACAGTAAAGAAAAAAAAAACTATGAGAAGTGTTACATATATTTATTTATATTTGTCTATTTATAAATATTCATCTTATCTTCTATCTAGAAAATTTCTCTTCTACCTATAATTATTAGTTATTTTGGGCTATGAATAAAGCCCTTAATGTTTTAATGTTGGGTAAATTATTAAATATGTGGAAATATTTGAATTCTAATATGTTCTATTATTGGTAGCATTATCACCGTTGATGTTTTAAAAATGTATCCTTTTATAGTTGAGGAAATTTTATAGATTTATAAATGCAGTTGTGTTAGGTTTATGTTTTTTCTTTTTTCTACAAACTATGTTCTTTTTTGTAATTGAAGCTGATAACATGAAGCATTGAATATAAGAGCTATAAAGTATTTTTATTTGTTGTGCCTAATTTATTTCTTTCTTATTCAGCAGTTCTGTAATTGGAGCTACAGAGTGTTACATTTTATTTTCTGCAGGCTATTTCTTGCTCTTTTTCTGTTGCTTACTCTATCTTGGTGCAAATGCATTTCATTTCCCCAAATCGAAAATTTTTCTAAAAAATTTTTTCACTTCATGTGAAGGGAGGTTTATTGTTGTAACTATTTCACTTATTAAAGCTACTGTATACATCTAATATTTTACAATATATTAACAGATAACAGTATTTTAAAATATCTTCCAGTAGGTTTATTATAGTTACAATGTACTTATATTGGGATTGATATTTGGGTGACACTCTTTAACGCACAGAAACTATCTGGTTTGGGCCGGGTGCAGTGGCTCACACCCGTAATCCCAGCACTTTGGGAGGTCAAAGTGGGCAGATCACGATGTCAGGAGTTCGAGACCAGCCTGGGCAATATGGTGAAACCCCGCCTCTACTAAAAATACAAAAATTAGCCTAGCCTAGTGGTAGGTGCCTATAATTCCAGCTACTCAGGAAGCTAAGGCAGAAGAATCTCTTGAACCTGGGTGGCAGAGGTTGCAGTGAGCCGACATCGCACCATTGCACTTCAGCCTGGATGACAGAGCAAGACTCCATTTCAAAACAAAGAACAAAACAAACAAAAAAACTGTCTGGTTTGGGTACGAATACCCATTTCAAGATAATTTACTTTATCGATAAAATGCAGCAAGTCTTAGGATAAACAATAATCTCTAAAAAACGGCAATTATTTTCACCTGTTATTCTTTATACGTTGAAAGTGCTGTTGAAAAAAATTCTTCTATAATTTTTTAAATAACCTTTTAATAAGTGAAAACTGTTCAGTGCTTGAGTACTTCTTTTCCTTTCCTTTTTTTTTTTTTTTTGAAACAGAGTCTCATTCTGTTACCCAGGCTGGAGTGCAGTGGCACGATCTCGGCTCACTGCAACCTCCACCTCCCGGGTTCAAGGGATTCTCCTGCCTCAGCCTCCTGAGTAGCTGGGATTACAGGCACACACCACCATGTCCAGCTGAGTTTTGTATTTTTAGTAGAGACTGGGTGTCACCGTGTTGGCCAGGCTGGTCTCAAACTCCTGACCTCAGGTGATCTGCCTGCCTTGGCCTCCCAAAGTGCTGAGATTACAGGCTGAGCCACCGCACCCAGGTGAGTACTTATTTTCCATAAGATTATATATTTAGTACTGATGGAGATGGACGAACTGAATGTCCTTTAAGTTTCCTAAACAAGTAGAAAAGAAGCATAGCACAGAATGATTTTGACCTATCGACCTCTGCAATCCACTGGCCAAAGTCTCATGCTTCACTTTTTTTCTTCCATAGTAAACTGCCAGTGTCGGGGGTGTTCTGAATAGTTTAGAGCAATTTCCAGAGACCTGCTCTGGGACACTAAAATTCAGCTGTAACTAGTAGCTACAGGAGAAGTCCATTCTCATTTAAAAATATATGATACCAACCAAAAATGATTGGAGGAAAGGGAGAGACGTATTGTTAATTTTTTTTCTGATAATAAAAATGCAGGTAAGACAATTAAATAAATGGAGAGTGATATCATATTCAAGATGTAGAAAAGTAAACATCTTTAAGATGGCAATTCTCCCCAAACTGATCAACAGATTCAATGAAATCCTTAACAAAATCTCAGCAGGGTTTTCTTTTTATTTGGTAGGAATTGACCCAAAATTTGTACAAAAATGCAAAAAACCTACAATAGTCAAAACAATTTTGAAAAAGATAAAAAATGTTGGAGGACCTTTATACATTATTATAAAACGTACTATAAAGATACAGTAATCAGCCGGGCACAGTGGCTCACACTTGTTCTCCCAGCACTTTGGGAGGCTGAGGTGGGCGGATCACTTGAGGTCAGGAGTTTGAGACCAGCCTGGCCAGCATGGTGAAACCTTGTCTCTACTAAAAATACAAAAATTGCCTGGGCACGTTTGCTCGTGCCTATAATCCCAACTACTAGGCAGGCTGAGAGGCAGGAGAATCTCTTGAATCTGGGAGGTGGAGGTTGCAGTGATCCAAGATCGTGCAACTGGCCTTTAGCATGGACACAGAGTGAGATGTGGTCTCAAAAAAAAGTACAGTAATCAAAACAACATGATTTTGCCATAAAGGTAAACATATAGATCAATGAAACAGAATAGGGAGACCAAAAATAAATATGTGGCTAATTAATTTTTTTGACAAATTTTACTGAAGTAGAAAGTCCCCGAATTTTAGTCAGATTTATTTCCCATCCTCTGGCACACAAATGTCTCACCAGTAAGTCCAGTGTGTTTGCTACTTCTTGCTCACTGGATCCAATCAGCTTAATGTCGTCAATGTAATGGGCCAGTGTGGGTATTTTGCAGAAGCAAAAAGCAATCAAGGTCTCTTTGAATAAGATTATGACACAAAGCCTGAGAGTTAATATACCCCTGAGGGAGGACAGTAAAGGTATATTGCTGGCCTTGCCAGCTGAAGGCAAATTGCTTCTGGTGGGCCTTATGAAAAAGAAATGGAGAAAGCAGTGTTTGCCAAGTCAACGGCTGCATACCAGGTACCAGGAGATGTGTTAATTTCCTCAAGCAATGAAACCACATTTGGTATAGCAGCTGCAATTGGAGTCACCACTTGGTTAAGCTTATGATATGCCAGTGTCATTCTCCAAGATCCATCTGTCTTCTGCACAGGCCAAATGGGAGAATTGAATGGGGATGTGGGGAGATCACCACCCCTGCGTCTTTCAAGTCCTTGATGGTGGCACCAATCTCCTCAGTCCCTCGAGGGATGTAGTATTGTTTTTGATTTACTATTTTTCTAGGTAAAGGCAGTGCTAATGGCCTCCAATTGGCCTTTCCCACCATAATAGCCCTCACTCTACAAGTCAGGGAGTCAATGTGGCGGTTGTGCCAGCTACTAAGTATGTCTGAGACAATTATGCATTCTGGCACTGAAGAAATGACCACAGGATGAGTCCAGGGACCCACTGGACCAACTGTAAGTCGAACCAAAGCTAAAACTCTGTCAATTAGCTGACCTCCATAAGCCCCTACTTTAACTGGAGGACCACAGTGATGTTTTGGGTCCCCTAAATCAACGTCAGCTCAGAGCCAGTGTCCAGTGGTCCCCAAAATATTTCCCTTTCCCCAGTGCACAGTTACACTGGTAAAGGCCAGAGATCTCCTTGGGGGAAGGATGGGAGGAAGATTCACTGCAGAAATTATTGGTAATGTAGTGGGGTCTTTCCTCAAGGGGGACCCAGCCTCCCCCTTCATTCAAGGGGTTCTGGATCTGTAAACTGGCTCAAGTCTGGAAATTAATTGAGAGGCCATGATTCTCTGTTTTTATAATTCAAGTTGGTCTTTTGTGTATTCGACCTAGAAGTTTTCTTCTTATATAAATTAACTAGGAATGCAGTAGGCTTCCTATCAATTTCACTTCTAGGAACACCGTGATTATTAGCCAATGCCAGAGCTCTACACAAGTCAGACTATTCTAATTGCTTCTTTGCCTCTGCTGTCCTTTATGGTAGCTACGCTCCCCTTGCCTTTGATGGTGGAGTGCTGCCACTTGGCTTCTGCCACCTCAGTATCCAATTATTCCCATTGTAGTAAAATTTAAATTTAATAGTTGAGTGACTGCAGTTCCCACTGTTAGATCTGACATACAAAGAAGAGCAATTACAGGGCTCTTCAGAAACGCAGGTGCTGCCCTCACAAATCTATTTCACAAGGCATTGGTCAAGGGTATAGCCACAGGACCCTCCCAGCTGGGGTAAGTAGGTCTAAAGTGACTAATCCACTCCACCATCCCAATATTCCCAAGCCTTTGGATCCCTTCATCTACATTAAACCAAGGGAGATCAGGCATTTCTAGCTCCCTCATAGTGGGTTATCTTTTAATCCATATTTCAGCCAGCCAAGCAAATATGATTAGAGACTTTTTTTTTTATTCAGAATTTCGTTCTTGTTGCCCAGACTGGAGTGCAATAGCACAATCTTGGTGCACTTCAATCTCTGCCTCCTGGGTTCAAGCAATTCTCCTGCCTCAGCCTCCCAAGTAGCTGGGATTACAGGTGCCCACCACCATGCCTGGCTAAATTTTTGTATTTTTAGTAGAGATGGGGTTTCACCATGTTCGCCAGACTAGTCTTGAACTTCTGACCTCAGGCAATCCACCCACCTTGGTCTCCTAAAGTGCTGGGGTTACAGGCATGAGTCACTGTGCCTGGCCCAAATAAGTGCTTTAATTTTTTAATTTTTCAAATTTTTTTTTTGAGACAGTTCACTTTAACCTCTGCCTCCTGGGTTTAAGCAATTCTCCTCTCTCAGCCTCCCTAGTAGCTGGTACTACAGGTGCACACCACCACGCCTAACTAATTTTTGTATTTTTAGTAGAGATGGGGTTTCACCATATTGGTCAGGCAGCTCTCCAACTCTTGACCTCAGGTGATCCACTCGCCTCGACCTCCCAAAGTTCTGGGATTACAGGCATAGGCCACCATGCCCAGCCAGAACCTGTTTAACTCCTGGAGCTGCAACATTAAATGCAGAGTCCCTACTTAGGTGGGCCCAGGTCAACAAATGCAGCCTGATCCAACTCTTTGTTCCTTCTGCCATTATCTCATATCCTTAATATCCATTCCCATGCCTGTTCAGATTTCTGTTTATATGAATTAGAGAACTAAAGCAGTTCTTTTCGAGGGTGGTGCACCTCCTCATGGGTCACACTCTGAACCTCACTTCTAGGGGCCTGCAGGCACTTTAGTTATAGTTCTAGAAGCAAACAGGGGTGTTGGGGGTGGCTCCTAGAGGAGAATCAACATTATTGTTCCTGGCAACTGCCTCTGGGAGGTGGAGGTTATCACTGTTGCCTCAGGGAGTGCAGGGTTTATCTCCTCAGACAAAGATGGAAAGGCTGATGGTAGCATGAGTCAGTGAGGGGATGTTGCCACTACTGGGGATAGGGAAGCTGTTCCTTCTGGCAAAAAAATTCATCAGAGTTTACAAACTCAGTGTCCGCAGCTTCATCAGGGTCCTCCCACACATCCCCATTCTAAGTTTCAGGGTCCCATTCTTTTCCAATCAATGCCCTCACTTTAACAGCAGACACCTGGCGAGGCTGTTCCTGCACCTTTCATTGCAGGTCAGACACTCACATGATAAGAGCTTGTGTCTGTTTTTCCGCCATTTCAGCTCTTTCTCTACAGGACAAAAGACTCTCACTCAGGGCAATCTTAGCAGATTTGAGGCTCAGTATCTGCGTCTGAAGCAGGAAGAGAGAATCCTTGAGTTCATCAATTTCTTTCATCCCTTGTCCACTGAACTTAGGAGCAACCAATCAGCTTCATTACGTTCCTTGGTTCTGCACATATAGTCAAAGGTATTATGTATAGAGTCACTAAATTCCTTGCCTCTCATGAGCGGTGAATCAAGAGTGTGAAGTGCATTTATTTTGCATAACCCTCTAAACAGTTCATGCCAGGAACTATCAGTGTTCTCCACACTATTAGAAGTAGAGTCCTTAGCATTTTTGGGTCTAATCATATTAAGCAGCCAGCTCCAGAAACCCCAAAATCAATGAAAGAAGTCCATCCTTTCTGTTTCTCTGGAAACAGAATATATATATATGTATATATATATATATACACATATATATATACATACATATATATATGGGAGTTTATTAAGTATTAACTTTCACAATAGGTTTTCTGCAAGCTTGAGGAGCAAGGAGAGCCAGTCCGAGTCACAAAACTGAAGAACTTGGACTCTGACATTCAAGGGCAGGAAGCATCCAGCATGGAAGAAGATATAGACTGGGAGGCTAGGCCAGTTTTGCCTTTCACGTTTTTCTGCCTGCTTTATACTGGCAGCTGATTAGACAGTGCCCACCAGATTAAGGGTGGGTCTGCCTTTCCCAGCCCACTGACTCAGATGTTAATGGCAACACTTTCAAAGACACACCCAGGAACCATACTTTGCATCCTTCCATCCAATCAAGTTGACAGTATTAACCATCACAGTGTCCCCTTGCTCTTTGATGTCCAGTTACCCTGGCCTTCTTTCAGGTTTTGAATGCACCTAAATCTCTCCTGACCCAGGCCCCATAATATGCTGTCCCCTCACAGAAACTAATTACCTGGCGGGGCATGGTGGCTTATTCCTGTAATCCCAGCACTTTGGGAGGCCAAGGTGGGAAGATCACCTGAGGCCAGGATCACCTGAGACCAGTCTGGCCAACATGGTGACACCCCGTCTCTACTAAAAATACAAAAATTAGCCAGGCGTGGTGGTGCATGCCTGTAATTCCAGCTACCCGGGAGGCGGAGGCTGCAGTGAGCTGAGATCGTGCCACTTCCCTCTAGCCTGGATGACAGAGCCAGACTCCATCCAAAAAAAAAATAATAAGAAGGAACTAATTTCCTTCTTCCAACTCGTCATTAAGTCCTACTCACCCTTCGGTCTAGATCAATCATCATTTCCTTGGGGATAACTTTTTGTGCTACCAAGTCCTTTCAAAGCATCATATACTTCTATTTCATAGCACTTTTTATACTTAAAATTTATATTTACATATGTGATTATTTGATAAATTCTGTCTCTTCCATTCGGCTCTAAGCTATGTGAGGGAAGGCATTACATCTCTATGTGTTCCCTAATATATATCCCTAGTTCAAGACACGGTACCTTACCCATACTGGGTTCTTTTTTTTTTTTTTTTTTTTTGAGACAGTATGTCACTTTGCTAGCTAGTCTGGAGTGACGTGGCATGATCACAGCTCACTGCAGCCTTGATCTCCAGGGCTCAAGCGATCCTCACACCTTTGTCTCCTGAGTAGCTGGGACTACAGGAGCATGCCACCACCCCCGACTAATTTTTGTATTTTTTGTAGAGACGGGGTTTCACTATGTTGCCCAGGCTGGTCTTGAACTCCTGGACTTAAAAATCTACCCGCCTTTGCTTCCAAGTGCTCACATTGCAGGCATGAGCCACTGGACGCAGCTTCCGAGATAGGTTCTTGATAAATGTCTGTAATTTTGAAGCACAGGGATTAGAGGGGGGTTAGACCTAGAGTAATGGGTTGTGAAGGTTTCACTGAGGAAGTGATAATTAAAGCATGACTAGAAGTAGTTAGGTTAAGAGGAAGCAAGGCATTTCAGGCAGAGGAAGCAAGTGGGGAAACTTGTGAGATAAGCAATAGCCTGTATAGTGAGTCCCAGGAAAGGAGAGTTTCACAATGACTGGAGCTAAAAGAGCGACAGCTTGGGAAATAATGTGGAATTTGTCCTAAGGGGAATGAGAAGCCTTTGGAGGGTTTTAAACAAAGTGTTGACATGGAAAGATTTGCATTTTCTGGCTGCTGTGTAAAGACTGCATTGGATGAGAAAGAAGAGGCCAAAATGTGGGGAGATATTACCATAGCCCAGGTAGACTATGGCAGTGGCAGTGAGGATAGGGAAATGAACAGACTTGAGACATTCATGTCTAACAGGTGGAAGGAATAGACTTCATGACTGACTAAATGTGATGATTGAGGGAGAGGCTGGAGTTAGGAATGAGCCAGGTTTTAACTTGGACAGCATTAGAGGGGATGGTGTACTACTGAGACCAGAAACACTGGAAAGGGCCTGGCAAGGAGATTCGTTAGTTTTGGACATTCTAATTTTGAAATATTCTTAAGACACCCAAATGAAGATATTTACAAAATAATTGGAAAATGAGTCTGTTGGAAATAGAAATAGTTCATGAGAGATATGACATGGAGATAAAAATTTGGGATTTAGCATTTAAGTGGTATTTGAAACCCTAGGAAACTACTGGTAATAGATGAGATGTCTAAGGAGAATATATAGAGTAGGAAAACGCCTCAGGCAGTCTTGAGCGATTTCAACGTATAACAGTTGAGGTGAAGGACACCACAAAGGAGACTGGGAAGAACTTATGAGAGAAACTGCAGAGAAACAAGGAGAGTACTGGGCCGCAGAAGTCAAAAGAATACAGCGTTTTAGGAGGAAGTATCCTCTTATATTGACATTCAATTTCTACCATCTACATCTCGGTTTCTTGGAAGACACATACCTAAAACATTTTCACCTACTGAGCCTTTTTTATTCCATCTTTCTGAAATGTCCTCCCTCTTTTCACGCTTTGAGAAAAAGAACACGAAGTTTTATTCTATAACTATCTCTGAAAGCATCTTACACATTTTACTATAGTCAGCTGTTTTCAAGACTGTCTTCTTCCCTTATGCGTCATGACCAGTACAGTGACAGACACACGGGGAATTCAATGAATGTGAGTTGGAACATTCATGATATATAATAGTAAGAATATCTGTTGTTTATTAAACATTTACTGTTTCTGGATACCTGTGCTACTATTTGACTTATAACAGCTTTTTAAAAGTCTTATAAAAAAACTGTGAGGGTGTATGATTATCCCCATTTTATAGATGGGAACACTGAGGCTAAGAAAGAAAAGTAACTTCTCTAAAGTCGCACAGTAAGTTGCAGAGCTGCAATTCACAAACAAGACTGCCTGATTCCAAAGTCCATGCTTTCAACCACCACCTCTCCCAAGAGAAGTAAACATTCACATTTTCTAGACATCTGTGGAAGAGACATTTTTGAACTGGCAGCTTTCCCAGTTCATCTCAAATCATAGCACATAAGCAACAGCCTGCTGTCGTTCCAAGAATGCTTTATTCTGGGTCTGACTGAGCCCCCTGTTGAGCTGCCTTCCCTACCTGCAAAATAATAGATTTTTTTCCTTCATCCACTCACCTAAGCCTGCCTGCCTGAGCGGATTCTGGTTTCCTAACCAGGAGGTCTCTCCTCAGATCAGTACCGCAATTCCATACTTCCCTTCCCAACAGTTCTTTGCCCCAGTTGATTCATAGGATTACTTAAGAATCCTTTGCTTGAAGTGCCCATAGTGGTTTCTTATCAACTCTTAGTGTCGAGCTACACTCAATATACTAAAATGTAAGCTTCACAGGGACAGGGACCTGGCGAATTTTGTTTATAGCATTATGTCCAGGAACCTGAACAGTGTGATTCCTGGGACCCAGTAGGCACACAATAGATAATGGCTGACTGAATTAGTATGTCGGTGATGGAATCCCAAACTTGGCAATTACAGCAATTTAGGCATCTTGTACTCTGACACTTTGCAGAGAGAAATCATAAACTCATGGATGCCAGGAGCAAAACTATTTCCATGAAGTTTTGCCTGAAGGCTCTGCGGGCCAATCTTTCAGGACACAAACAAACCTAAGTGTGGGTGAGAGGAGGCAGAGCATGTTGCCTTTGGGAAGAAGGGAAATTCTTCACAAGTCACCATAGATAATTCACAAAGAAATCTGTCTTAAGGGTGATTTATGTAAGTATTCTCTGGTTATTTATATAAATAAAAAGTACTGACAGCACACTTATAATAATAATAAGCCTAAGAATTTCTTATCCCGGTAGTTAAGCTTCCAAACACTAGGGGAAATGATGAATTCCTCAGCATGAAACCCTCACTTTTAAGAGGCTGATTCATGGATCTGCTCTTATTTTCTGTTACTATTTCAGCTATTAACCCTGGCAAGTATACTTGCAGGCAAAATACTGATACTTGGCTACATGTATGCTTTTACTTAATTAGGGATGATGATTATCCTGGGATTCCTGGCCAGATTACTTATGATGGCTATATAGAGAATCTGTGCCTGTACTATTGACATGTGCTAGAGAAAATTACATAATGATATAGAATTGGTGTTACCATAGGTTCTTGATCTCCAGTATCAACAGAAACTCCACCGCTGTTCAAATGCCAAGAGTTCTGGGTCTGGGTTCACATATTCTCCAGCAGTTGTTTCAAACCTTCTCCACTGGCCGGGCGTGGTGGCTCACGCCTGTAATTCAAGCACTTTGGAGGCCAAGGCAGGCGGATCACCTGAGGTTGGGAGTTCAAGACCAGCCTGACCAACATGGTGAAACCCTGCCTTAAAAAAAAAAAAAAACCTTCTCCACCTTCTTCAAGCCTTCTGCCAACCTATTTTAGGTCATTTGTGCAGAAAGCTTTGCTGTCAATCTTACCAACAAAATAGACAGCATTTGAGCAAAGAAATAGCTCATCTGCCTGGTACCTTATGTTAAAATGTGTCAAATGGGAGTGCTATCTGACTCTGCCCAAGTGTACTCCCAATACTCTTCCTATTCCACCACTTGAAGAAACTCTCTCCTTCCATTCTCTCTCTTTAAAAAAATTGTAGAGTTTCATTCAAACTATTATAACTTTTATTGTAACAATAAACATTACACATTTAACGTGTACAATTTTATAATTTTGACATATATCTATACCAGTGAATCCATCACCACAATCAAGAAAATAAACATTTCCATCCCCCCCCCAAACATGTCCTCATTTCCTAATATAAAACCCTTACCCTCACACCTGCTTCTTTTTCCTTCGCAACAGGCAACCACTGATCTGATATCTGTCACTGCAGATTAGTTGCGTTTTCTAGGGTTTTATATAAAGACAATCATACAGCATGTATTCTTTTTGGTAGTCTGGCTTTATACATCAATCTATTGATGGGCATTCATGTTGTTTCCAGTTTTTGGCTGTTACCAATAAAGCTGCTATAAAAATTCTAGTACAGGTCTTTGTGTGTGTGTGTGTGTGTGTGTGTGTTTTATCTTAAGTAAATACTTAGCCGTAAAAGGGATGAATCACGTTCATTATATGCTGTGTATTTCTAACTTTTAAAGAAACTGCCAGGCTTTTTCCTAAAGTGGTTGTACCATTTTACATTCCCATAAGCAGTGTAATAGAGTTCGAGTTGTTATACCTCCTTGCCAACACTTGGTATCATTGGTCTTGTTATTTTTAACCATTCTCATTCAGATGTGTAGTGATATCTCATTGAGTTTTAATTTACATTTCTCTAATGACTAATGAGTATTTTTTCTGTGCTTCTTTTTGACATCATTATACCTTTTTTTGTGAAGTGCCTGTTCATTCTTTTGTGCATTTTTTTTTTTATCAGGTTATGTATTTACTTACTGTATTTTGAGAATTCTTTGTATATTATACAAACAAGTCCCTTATCAGTTGTATAATTTGCAAATATTTTTTTCCCAGTCTGGGATTGTCCTTTCATTCTCTTAGAGTCTTTCAAGGAGCAAAAGTCTTAATTTCGATGAAGTCGATTTTATCAATTTTTCTTTCATGAATTGTGTTTTTGGTAACATTTCTCAAAAATGTTTGCCTAGCCCAAGCTCAGAAAGATTTTCTCCTAATTTTTTTTGGTCTAGGTTTTAGATTAGGTCTATAATTCATTTTGAGTTAATTTTAGTATATGAATCAAATTTCAAGTTCTTACATATGGATGTTTAATGTTTCCAGTATCATTTATTGAAAAGACTACCCTTTCTCTATTGAATTGTCTTTGCACCTTTGCTGAAATTTAATTGACCATGTAATTGTGGGTCTATTTCTGGACCCTCTATTTTCTTTTATTGATCTATTTGGCTATAGTAATGCCAATACCATACTATCTCGATTACTATTTTCCATGCCGGCCATGTCATAGACTACTTGCCAGCCTATGGATTGGTTTCTTTTGGATGAGGTGCCCATCTAGTGTCCCGTCAGCTGCTAAGTGTTGGGGAGAGCAGGTTTGCAGAGTGTAAAGCAGGGCTGCTGAGGACTACCTCTGCATGCAGGCTGAGGGCAGGGCAGCTTCCTGTAATACGTGCTATGATTATGCAGGTACAAGCTGCATAAATAATCTACTTTCTCTCTGCATCCAGTTTTACCTCTTCAATAAATTGTATATCTTTCTAAAGTGCAAATTTTATCATATAATTTCCTTTTCAGATACCTTGTCCGGTTGCGGTGTCTCATGCCTGTAATCCCAACACTTTGGGAGGCCAAGGCAGGAGGATCATGAGGTCAGGAGATGGAGACCATCCTCGCTAACACGGTGAAATCGTGACTCTACTAAAAATACAAAAAGTTAGCCGGATGTGGTGAAATGCGCTTGTAGTCCCAGCTACTCGGGAGGCTGAGGCAGGAGAATCACTTGAATCTGAGAGGCAGAGGTTGTAGTGAGCTGAGATCACACCACTGCACTCTAGCCTAGGCAATAGAGAGAGACTCCATTTCCAAAAAAGAAAAAAGAAGATTCCTCAATGGTTTCCCATTGCCCTTAGGATCAAGTCCAAGTTCCTTGTCCTGAATCCAACTTCTGCTTCTCTTTCCAGTTTCATTTCTTACCACGCTTACTCTTACCACTTCTCGCATGTATACTCTAGCTTTGTGAATTACTTACCATTCCCTAAACATGGCACACTCTCTTGTAGTTCTTAGACTTTTTATCATGTTTCTCTCTCTGCAAAGAATATCTTTACCCTTACTCTTTCCCCCGCAACTAGCTTTTAAAAGTCTTGACCAGGCTCAGTGGCTCACGCCTGCAATCCCAGCACTGTGGGAGGTCTAGGTGGATAGATTGCTTGAGCCCAGGAGTTCAAGACCAGCCTGGCAACATAGCAAAACCCCATATCTACAAAAAAATTTAAAAATTAGCTGGGTGTAGTGGCATGTGCCTATAGTCCCAGCGACTCAGAGGGAGGCTAAGTCATGAGGATTGATTGAGCCTGGGAGGTCAAAGCTGCAGTGAGCCATGATCATACCACTGCACTCCAGCCTGGGCAACAGAGAGAGATGCTGTCTTAAAAAAAAGAAGAAAAAGTCTTTTACATCTTCTCTTAGATACATCAACTTAATTTAACAAATTTTTATTAAGCAACTAATATGAGCTAAGAAATACACTGCACTGCAAGAAACAAGATTAATATGGCCCTTATTTTTATGTAGTGTGGAGTCTAGAGGAGGAGATAGTCATTAAACAAGTAAATCCACATGTACAATCATGTAGAAATAACATGGTGAGGTTATGTTCCCTAATAAAGCAAAACCAATTTTAATACATCTGCCTATAATCCTGCCCTCTCCCCCAGTTCCCATTTTCAATGTGGTGGGCTAAAGTTCCTATCTTGGAGGGGGAGGGCAAGGTGGAATGGGCCTCTGTATTCCCAGGAAGTAGGCCTCTGTGTTCCCAGTATTCTCCCAACCCAATCTGCCTGTATTAGGCAGATCAAATGGCTGTCAAGAAGCCCAGGGATTCCTGGAATCAGTGCTACTGTTCTGGAGTTCCTGCTAGTCATAGAGCCTCAAATTATCCCCTGTATATTTATTTAAGCTGGAGAAGTCAAGTACCAGCAGACTTCTCCAACTCTAGCTGAGACCAGGATGGATTTTGGTCACACAGACAGACACTTGGTGCTCTCTAGCAAACTATGCAGGATTTCTCAGTCATTTCATTAATCTCTTAATAATATGGCCTAGTAATTTGTGAAACTGAATTTTTAGATTCCATTTGTTCAGTTATAGTGGGGTTTATGTACACACGAGCTAAGTATAACAAAGAGGAAGCAGTGAGTGCTTTGTGAGTATTAGGTAAGAGGGTGAGGGGAAAGTGGCTCTGAGAGAAGCCCAGGTGAATCCAATCAGCCAGTTACATTAACTGGGACTGCTGAAGGATCAAGGCAGGCCCACAATGGTGGATTTTAAATGTGTAGGCGGGGCCAGGTGCAGTGGCTCACGCCTGCAATCCCAGCACTTTGGAAGGCCAACGCAGGTGAATTGCTTGAGGTCAGGAGTTCAAGAGCAGCCTGGCCAATACGTGAAACCCCATCTCTACTAAAAACACAAAAATTAGCTGGGCATGGTGGTGCCCACCTGTAATCCCAGCTACTCAAGAGGCTGAGGCAGGAGAATCGCTTGAACTCAGGAGGTGGAGGTTGCAGTGAGCCGAGATCGCACCATTGCACTCCAGCCTGGGTGAGAGCAAGATTCCATCTCAAAAAAATAAACAAAAAATAAAAAAATAAATGTAAAAAAATAAAAAAAATGAATGTGCAGGCAGGCATATGCCAAGAAGGAAAGTATACATGTAAACATATGTACACATACTTACGTATATTATATACACACGTCATATATGTATACATAAATATATGGATTTATATATGCATATATTGTGATTATATATTTTTATATATACACATGTAGATTATATTATGTATATATAAATATATGCGTTTATATATAAATTATTTATATAAATATATATAGCTACATATATATGTATATATAAATGTATAATCATAAATTGATCTACATTTGGGTAACCTATAAAATTGGTCAAAGGATTGTTGATATTAGTTATCCAAAACTAAGGAGATTAATCCAAGGGATATTTAACTGAAATTTGAAGAATAAGAAGGAGTGGGAAGATGGTTCTAGGGAGAGAAAGTCTCCTCCGGAAGCCGTCCCTGGTCCCCTAGACTGGGTTAGGACTCCCTGTTGGTGTTCCGAAGGTCCTACTCGATGTTTACTTCTAGTCCACACTTATCACATGTGTCACAGTGGTTTTTTTCTTCATCTCCCCTCCATTAGACTATAAGCTCCCTGAGGACAGGGACTAAGTGATTAGGGTGCAATAGCCTATGTGTGAAGTAGGGAAGAGGGATTAAAGAAAGACTCTGGGCAGAGAGATTCGGAAAGGTAACTGTCTCTGGAGAAGAATTAGAAACAGGCTGATACAGACTTTTGGGATCAAGGAATGCTTCATAAGAAGAAGTAACTTTGTTGGAAGAAAATGGTACTCTTTCTTGCAGATGGATTCAGCCCTGCACTAGGCGGCATGGGCTGGTGAGTAAGGAACAGGTTGAGTTTCAGCCTCCATTCACCTACTTGGCTTCTTTGAACTGTGCACAAACTCCACAACTGTACATAATGAACCTATGGATTTTTCTCTGCAGTCTCTCAAGTGACTATTATAGAGCCCGACACAGTCCATGAAAGTAAAAGCTTACACTAGGGGCTCCAATAATGGCTTACTTAGTACCATAGGTATTCCAGATTGTTAACTACGGCCATATTGGTGTCTGGCAATAAAATGGTGCTGCCACGTGTAACACGGTTGTTTCCAGCAGAAGCCTCATCAGTAGCCACTGCAGATGGCTTGCCAAATCAGAGAGGGAATGAGGTAGCTAATAGCACCTGTTCCTAAGTACAAATGCCCCCTTAAGAGATTTTGCAGGCATTTTAAGTGTCCTGCAGCAAAAAGTGATGATAAAACCCGGTGAAATCTGGGTTACCTTATTATTATTATTATTATTATTATTATTATTATTTTGAGATGGAGTCTCACTCTGTTGCCCAGGCTGAAGTACAGTGGTACAATCACAGCTCACTGCAACCTCTGCCTTCTGGGTTCAAACGAGTCTCTTGCCTCAGTCTCCTGAGTAGCTGGGATTACAGGCGCCCACCACGTCTGGCTAATTTTTGTATTTTTCGTAGAGACAGGGTTTCAGTATGTTAGCCAGGCTGGTTTCAAACTCCTGACCTCAGGTGATCCGCCTGCCTCAGCTTCCCAAAGTGCTGGGATTACAGGCGTGAACCACTGCACCCAGCCAAGTCTGGGTTACTTTAGAAGCTACGAATACACTTGTGGATGAACTATCCTCCAGTGTCCTGTATCCCTTGGGAACTTAGCTCCATTACAACAGCCTGATCAGAAAATGAATTGAGGAAAATAAAGCTTGACATAGTTTTTGAACTTAGACTGTCTAAGTAATGATGTAGTGGGGCAACTACTATGTTTAGGAAAGTCCATTTACCAAAACAGAGGAAAGGGAGTTTTAAAAAATGTCACGCAATGATCGTATTCCATTAGGTTCTGAGATACCACTGAAAGGTGTGCCATTATTTTATGAACCCCTATGAAAGAAAAAACTGCTAATAGCAAATTATGATTGTAAGACACAATTTGATTGAAACGTTACAGTTAAAAAAGTGTCATAGAACTGATGCAATATGGATTATATATACTTTATCTTTTTGTGGTTTGTATGTTACATATCTTAAAGAAAATAAGAGTTATTATCCTGGTGAAAGTAGACTAAACAGTCCAAGTTCCCTTGACAGATACATCATCATGGCAGAGTGCAGTTTGCTATCAAAGTTTCATGATATCATCTGCTGTGATCATATTCGTCTAATTCTATGCTCATGAAGCAAGTAAATTGGTGTTCCTAGCACCCTTCTCTACAGAGAGGGAATGTGCTGACCAGTCTGCTTGAATAGTCCATTATGCTTGGCAGTCAAAAATTTTACTGTAAATTAATATATCAGCATTTGATTTACTCATTAGTCTCTTACACATTTCATCTATCTGAGCTTGATCAGCTCCGGTTCAACTGATTCTCAACCTGCAAAGCTAAGAGCCAAACTCTGGAGGAAAAGGATACCACAGCATTATCATCACTAGGTGGGGCACCAGTTGAATGATAAGCTCATCTCTCTCTTTGTCAACTTTAACATGCAAGTGAACATGTGACTTTTGATCTATTCTACCATAAAATACTTGAGAGCTGAGTGTGTTCTATTTACCTTCACATCCTCCAAGGGGCATGCATAATGATATGCTGATGAATAGAATAGCAAATATGTTCCTGAATATTAGATATAATTTTCATTAAATATGTGTATGCTAAATCTATTTTGTAGTAGTTTTACGAGCCTTTGCTTTAACTGAGATTTAACTGAGATTTGGAGATTTATCTATTTCCTTATCTCGTCCATTTCCTGGTGAATCGAGAGTTGATTGTACCTTTTTGTCTAGCTCTTTCCTTGAACTATAAAAGCACTACATTCATTCAACAGTATTTATTGAATAGCCTCAAGGAACTGTCTTATTCATTTTTTTCTGACAGTGCCTAGTACAGTGCCTTGCATAGAGTAAACAATCAATGAATGAATGTTGGTTGAACTGAATGAAATTATTTATTGCATACCTGCTATGTGTAAGGCTCTGTGCTCAGGTCAGTGTGGGACAAAAATAAACACAAAACTTGGTTTCTGTTTACATTGCCTCTGTTTCTACTCCACACATCCTCCCTACCCTGACTCCAATGAACAGACATACTGAACTATCTGCAGTTCCACGAGAGTGACTTGCTTTACAGTTTTGGTATTAAGAGCTTGATCCAGAACTAGTGAGATACTGAGCCAAACCCAAACTTGATTTGACTTTACTACTAGTAGACTAACTATTGTTTCATTTTTTTCTTTTTGCTTGGAATTAAGAAGCATTGGCATGAGGAGAATTGTTTGTTTTTATCCAACACTGAATTGCATTTTCTTTTGAGCAAGTCTTTTGAGACCACAACTTTTTGTTTTTCATCAGGTAATTCCATCCACTCGCAGTAACTAATGGATTAATATACTGTATTAATATGGTCAGATTTTAACATATTAACAGTAGCCACATTATTAAAAAGTCAAAAAATAACAGATGGTGAGGTTGCAGAGAAAAAGAACACTAATACACTGTTGGTGGGAGTGTAAATTGGTTCAACTATTGTGGAAAGCAGTGTGGCAATTCCTCAAAGAGCTGAAAACAGAACTACCATTCAACCCAGCAATCCTTTTACTGAGTATGTACCCAAAGGAATATAAATCATTCTATCATAAAGACATATGTATGTGTATGCTCCTTGAAGCACCCCCTCACAATAGGTAAGACTTGGAATCAACCTAAATGCCCATTAGTGGTAGACTGGACAAAGAAAATATGGTAATATACACCATGGAATACTACACAGCCATAAAAAGAATGAGATACGTCCTTTGCAGGAACATGGATGGAGCTAGAGGCCATTATCCTCAACAAAGTAATGCAAGGATAGAAAACCAAATACTGCATGTTCTCACTTATAAGTGGAGCTAAATGATGAGAACACAGGGACACAAGCAGGGAACAACACACAGTAGGGCCCACCTGAGGGTGGAAGGTGGGAGGAGGGAGAGGATCAGAAAAAAATAACTACTGGGTACTAGGTTAAGTACCTGGGTCATGAGATAATCTGTACAAAACTGCTGTGACATGAGTTTACCTATATAACAAACCTGCATATGTACTCCTGAACCTAAAACAAAAGTTTAAAAACAACAAAAACCAGTAGCTGCATCTTGCTTTTTCTTTCTTTAAAAGATTCACCAGGTGTATTCATCAGAGCATCATTTTATTCACAGTGTGTTATGAATTTCTCCCAAAGCCAAACTGTTTTCTACATCTTGTCTTTCATTCTCAACTGCGATTTCCTTAAATATGTTCACAGTGAGCCACATAACTGGTCTTTGGATTTTTCCAGTTGCCTGTATTTTTTTTTTGTTTTTTGCATTACCTTATTCAAGCTTTCTGTCATTATGTTTTCTCCCATTCATAGACAGCTTTTGAGATGCATTTCGTTTACGCAGCATTTCATCAACTATTACTACTTCTACTGCTATTATGATTTCTACAGTATTACACTTCAGTTGCTGAGTTCTAACATAAAAAACAGCTTCATTAGTGAGACAAGTTCCTGCTCATGGCTGAGTTCTGAGTGGTTCTATTTGCGTGTGTGATTTGTCTGCACGTTAGTGGTGTACATTTATGACAGAGTTATTTTGTTAGTAACTGCTTTTATAGTGATATAATGTGAGAATATCCATAGTGCAAAATATTTTTGTTGTAAGTCCAATAGTAAACTGAGAATGCCCAATTTTAATGGATTCTGCAAATGAAATGATCCAATGGGCACCCCTGCCCCACTGACTGCAAATATATATTTATATTTTATTGTTTACACATTTGTGTAAATGAAGATGGAAGATTTGCATTTTAAAGGAGCCCAAAGAACTGTGTGACTTTGAGAAAATCACCTAACTTTTTTTGTTTCACTGGGTTATAACGAAATCAAACAAGTTATAACAATGCCTGGTACACAGTAAGCACTCAAAAGTGTTAGCTTATTATAAAGAAATGAAGCAATTAGTGTATTTAGTCAAATACTTGTTGTTTGGAAGCCATGTTTGTTGCTGCTGAAGGCACCATTCTACAGGCAAGAGAATGTTTCTCATTCTTGTCAAATAAATGCAGTTTTGGTATATTCCTCTGAATGTCAATAACATCTTGAGGGTTTGGAGGGGCACAGTAATGACAGCTCTATTACTAAGGAAAACGTTTTTGTTTTTAAATGAGTAAACAGAGGTTCAGAGAAGCCAAATAATCTATTAAGGCGGGACCAGTAGATTCCTCAATAACTTTTGGCTCATCTTAAATATGTTAGCAGTTTCTTGTTGGCTCAGTCGAAAAGCAAAAGAATAGTCCCAATCAGTGTTTCTCTGCCCTCAAGATCCTGTGGTGAATAAAGCCTTGTTAAAAGTGGAACTTTCCAGAACCCTCTCGGGACCTATTGATTCTCTGAAGTGTTAACGAGCATCTCCGGCGCTTCTTGTATAACCTTAATTCGGTGACCCATGACACTTTCAATAGCACAGGGAGAGTATCCTCGGAGAGTCAAACTGGAGCAAACCTCGGCCACCTTTTAGGTTAGGCTGTCCGGGTAACTGAGATGTCACACTTGATGCTTTGCGTGGCCATCAAGCAACTCCCAACAATCTGCCCCCTTAAGATCCTAAAACCTTCCCCCTGCCATTTCTCCACAGTTGTGATTCACAAATATTGCATTCTTCGGCTGTTTTCCTCAACAGGAGAAAAATAACGGAGATTTTTGCACGCTCGTGATCGTGGAACTCAAACCTCGGCCTGTTCCACCTTAAAGGGCCTAGGCATGCCTAGTGCTTGGGTCTTGCAGAATTTGGGCACCACCATATTTGGAGCGTGCCTACTTTGGGGCGGGAACCTCCTTGGGAGTGATTAGGTCAGTGCTGGGGGAGGTGACCTTGTTTGGTTTCTGGCACCCGAGAACAGTGGTGCACTGTTTCCGCTGCCCCGTTTGTCTAATTGGCCCAGACGCTCCACCAGCGCGAAGCTTCCCGGGAGCTCCTCGCTGGCCACCCCCGCGGCCCGCAGCCCGGCAGAGGCGGGAAAGCAGCGCGCCTGCGCCGTGGGGAACCGGGGCTGGAGGCGAAAAGCGGGGAGCGGAGGGGGGCCGCTGGAGCCGAGTAGCGTACAGAGCGGCGTGTGACGCGGGGACGCCGCGCGCTCCCAACGTCGCCCCGGTTTGACGCACACGGCACCAAACTGTGAGTTTCAGGGGTTATTTGGTCAGATTCGCTGGTACCCGAGTGGGTTTCGGGCCTCTGGGCTGTGGCAGCGGCGGGACTGAGGGTGGCGGAAGAACTTGGGGGACCCGGCCTCCGGCGCTCGGGCCCGGGGAGCTACGCCCTAGGCTGGGTCCCAACCATCCAAAAGGACGCATTTTGCCGCACAGGCTAAGATGGCGGCGGCGGCCGAGGAGGCGGAGTTGGTGCTGCACAAGGAGCCCGGGCCCCGGGTTCGGGGAGGCGGCGGCCGCGGCGGTCGCGGGGGGCCACGGAGCCTGAGGTGAGCGGCGGCCGCCGCCGCGGGGCGGGACTCGGCGGGGGGATGGGGGGGGGGCTTTCCGCTGCGGCGTAGGAGGATCCGGTAGCGGACACAAAGGGGCTGAGCTGGGCACTAGACTTGGGGGTTTTGTTTAGTCACATGAAGTCGAGCAGCCAGTGAGCAGTAGGGGAAGGGGCCGAGATCAGGCGGCTTGGGGGAGCCTGGCGGTCGCCATTGCAATGTACTGAGTAACGGGGCGGGCCGAGAGCAGTCACCAACCCCTCTCGTTGAGGCTGCTCGGTGTGGCCAGAAGCGCCAGCTCTGGCATTAACTGTACACACCCCTCCCCTTACTTGGGACAGGACCGCATAGCCCTTCCCACCCCAGTCCTGCAAGATCTTATGCGGCTAGGTGCCTGGGAAGTAACAGCAAGAGGTAAATCGCTCGAAGTGTTTGGGTTGCCAGGGGCTTGGTGGGGTGTCCAGCTAAAGCTTTTTGCCTCTCCAGGTCTGATTCCCTGGCCTTTGTGGCCCTGGGAGCTTACTCTGCCAGAGGAAAGCAGGTGTGCTCCACTTCTCCCGTGAACCTGAAGATGAGTTGTCCCACACTCTTCTCAGTGATTGGAAACTTAGGTGGTGGAGCTAAAGGTTTCTTGTTACAAGACTTCTACAGACGACTCTCTTGTTGGGATCCATCTATGGTTTAGCAACATTAGTGGAAAAGTTTTCTTGAACTGTATAAGTGATATTGACTTGAATATAGTTGTTGTAAAACTTGTATTTAGACTTCAGATTTGTGTGATCATCAAACTCAACGAGGAGATAAACATAATTGGGGGCGAATGATGGTCCTGTCTTGTTAATAATTTCAACAGAAATGTCAAAACACCACCGTCTATCCTGTTCAGTCCTGACTAATTCCACGCTTGTTGCATCCGGATGGTAGATTTGCTTTAATTGTATATTCCCTACCTGCAGTAGTTTGCTTTAGTTATAAACATTTTTTGGTCCCATAAGAAGGAAAACATTTCAAAAAATAGACAGCTAAAGTTCCTCAAATAAAGGAAATCTGACTCTCTGCCTTCAGTGACATGTGTAAGTATCTAGGGAACTTGACAGTAATACTGCATTTTGGTAGGTTTGCTAAGAAAAAATTAGTTTTTATAGCAAGGTTATAACAAGGTTTTTATAACAAGGTTATAATCTAGCTTAGACATTTTAATTGGTTAAACATAAAGCTTGATTAGTATTAATACAGTGGTAGGTATTGCTTGTAAAAGTCTTAGAATTTCTAACAAAGTTATACTGCAATTATATCATATTTTGTTGTAGGTATTAACTAATGAATGAAGTACATACTTTTGAAACGTGATGTTTTGTGTTGGCCATTAACAGAATTCCTTGATTGAAGGGATATTTAAACACATTAGATGACTGTTTAGATCTCTGTGTAAAATTGAAATTCGGATTTTTCAAGATTACTTAAAACTTTCATTTTCGTTTCTTTTCAGATATATACTCTCTCTTTTTAGCTTTTCTTCTAACACAGAACAATCTTGTATTAATGAATAGGAGATACATTAACATTAGCAAAATGTATTCCTGGATCATACAGTTTTACAGTGGAAGGAGTATCAAAGAAAACTGCTCTTACCCTCCTCTTTTACAATACATTGAGGGCCAGAGGATTAAGTTAGTGGCATAATGGAAAATTGCCTTTCAGCTTCTATCCATTGCTGTTTTTGTCATGTTGCTGGGATGAGATGAATATCTACAACTAATAATGGTTGAAAAAAACAAGGGAATGTTATTGAGAATACTTATTAATTAAATATTAGATTCGTGAGAACTTCTGTGGCAGTAAGTTAAAAACTTTCATATTGGCTGTGTGCGGTGGCTCCAGCCTGTAATCCCAGCACTTTGGGAGGCCAAGGCAGGCGGATCATGAGGTCATGAGATTGAGAGCATCCTGGCCAACACGGTGTTCGAACCCCGCCCTCCACTAAAAATACAAAAGTTAGCTGGGTGTGGTGGCGTGCCCCTGTAGTCCCAGCTACTTGGGAGGCTGAGGCAGGAGAATCGCTTGAACCCGGTAGGCGGAGATTGCAGTGAGTTGAGATTGTGCCACTGCACTCCAGCCTGGCGACAGAGTAAGACTCCGTTTCAAAAAAACAAAAAAACAATTTTCATATTATATGATAACTTAGTTTTTAAAGTTACTTCCAGTGAAACAAAATCAGGTACAAAGTACAGAAATATCAGATAGTTTGAGAGCAGTGTTGCTTTTGAATTTTAAGGTTTTCCAAAAGCAATCTTGACCCAGAAATTGAAAAATTAAAAAACAACCAGGTGCTTGATAATTTTTTTGGAAAGTTTGATAACTGCTGTTATTGCCAGTTACTACATAAAAAAAGAAATGAGAACAATGCTGAAAATAATGGTGCCTTTCATTTTGTATTAGTGTTTTGGTTGGGTAAATGAATGTGCCACTCAGAATGTTCCTTTTGTTTAAAACAACTTTTTAAGACTACTACTTCTACTGAGTGGTATCTGTAAGGTCTGATAGGAAATTCAAGTAGTGACAGTCATTTATGATGGGACCCTATGTGATCTTTAACTTCTTTGAATGTCAAACTTAGCAAAAAGTTAAATTGTTTTAAGGTTTTAAAAGTTTTTATTGGTCATTTGAGGTGCTTTTAAGTTGATTTTTGTAAATTGATATGCTATTTTATAATTTTCAACATGTGAGTAGACTTACATTTTCATTTGGTGATAATTACAATCACTTTCAGGTTATTTGTAGTTATAAAGTGGTCTGTCACCTGCCAACCTTAAACATTTTCCAGTTTTAATTTGTCATTCAGGTTATAAGAGTGAGTGTCTTGGTTGAATTTAGACTGTTAATGGATAGCAGGAGGGGAAAGGAAGTTTCAAGGAGAATAGAAGTGGTGGTATATCTCCAATCTAGAGAAAGGTCAGGTCCATTTATTCTGTCATCCTAAATACTGTTCTTTAGGGTTACTCATTTAGGCCATTTTCTTAGGATGTGATTCTGGAAGGAAAAGTGAATCTTATTCTTGTGGGAAGGCTTTTCAGTCAGGTCTTAAGACGATTGTAGCTTGCAGCAAATATAGAAATTGGCATGTTGAGTTATCTAGCCCCGATTTTATAGAGCACTGGTCTTAGCCGTTTTTTAAAGCGTGTTCTAAATGTTTTACATTAGCAGCCTTGTAAAATAAAACAAGAGAATGAAGAGTGGAAACTATAATACTGTGGATACATATTCAAATGAACTTTGTATTTACATTTATTTGTTATTAATCTTTCTGGTAGAGAGAATGTCTGTTTTGTAAATGGAAAATCTGTAAGTGTTAAAGTTGTAAGGTATAACATTGAAGTAGTTCTAGAAGTGGTGTTTTTGATTAAGGTTTATTAGAGGGGAATAAACAGCTGCTGTTAATAGTGCCAGCCATTTATAACCTTGAGTTTTGGGAGATTTGAGAATCATGGAACTGATGCTAGCACTAGCTCACCCTGCTGGTTGGCTAAAAGATTTCTCCTCTTCCCCTTAAAAAACAAACTTGAAGATCACAGGAGACCCAGAGCATAGTAGAATACCAAATTACATTCTTTCTTCAGGGAGAGGAAGTTTCCATGAAAAAGGTGTTTTCTTATCTCTAAGGCCTTAGTTCCTGCATTCTGATTTTTTTTTGCAGATCTGCCAAGTTGAACCATGGAGTTACTATCTTTTTTTTTTCTTTCTTTTTCTATTTTTTTGGTGGGGGCTGGGGGCCGACAGAGTCTCGCTCTGTCACCCAGACTGGCGTGCAGTGGCACAGTCTCAGCTCACTGCAGCCTCTGCCTCCCAGGATCAAGCGATTCTCCTGCTTTAGCCTCCCAGGTAGCTGGGATTACAGGTGCCCACCACCACACCTGGCTAATTTTTGTATTACACGGGGTTTCACCATGTTGACCAGGCTGGTCCTGAACTCCTCACCTCAGGTGACCTGCCCACCTCAGCTTCCCAAAGTGATGGGATTACAGGAGTGAGACACCACGCCAGTCAGGAGTTGCTGTCCTTTTTGAACTTCCCTGAGAACTCTCATGTGATTATGGAGAGTTAGTATATTTTTATTCTTTTAATTTCAAGGTAAGAAATTCTTTGACAGTTGAGAGATGTTAGGAAGAAAAACAGAAAGTCCTGTGAAAATAATTTTCAAGGAGGGAAAAAACAGGATTTGAAGAGGAAGAGGAGGAGGAGCCTTTCTGGGCAGAAGCAGCAGCAGTACACACATCTCTTGGTTGGGGGAAAGTGAGACTGGATTAAGGTTAGCGTTTCTGAGAGATTTTCTTTCCACTCTGCTACTGATCTTGGCCCTAACCCTCCTATTTGCTAGCTGTAGCTTTCCCATTTTGTTTGGAATCTTTGGAATTGGGATCTTGTAAGTAAAAATAAAGATAAGTGATTTGTTCCTTGGAACTTAATTCTGTTAGCCTAGATTTTGGTAGAATTGAAGTTGGGTTAGAGTGATAAATTCGATTTTATGTGTTAGCCTTTTGGTATGTGTATCTTATTTTAAGTTGAAAATACAGCTTTTAAAAGACTTTGTACAGGCAGGGCATGCTGGCTCACATCTGTAATCCCAGCACTTTGGGAGGCCGAGGTGGGTGGATCACTTGAGGTCAGGAGTTTGAGACCAGCCTGGCCAACATGGTGAAACCCCGTCTCTACCAAAAATACAAAAATTAGCCAGGTGTGGTGACGCGCACCTGTAGTCCCAGCTACTTGGGAGGCTGAGGCAGGAAAATTGCTTGAACCTGGGAGGCAGAGGCTTCAGTGAGCCGAGATACTGTGCCACTGCACTCTAGCCTGGGTGACAGAGTGAGACCCTGTCTCAAAAAAAAAAAAAACTTTGTACAAGCTCTAGAAACATAACTATGTTATGAGCCAAATAGACAATTGAAAATAAAAAATATCTAATAAAGTGTTAAGATTAAAATTCTTTACAGTTTACAAAGCATGTTTACCTGTAGTCTGTCAATTATTTAATTTTTTGAAAAGGTTAATATTTTACTTACAAGTATCTTTTTCATCATTTTCTTGAGAAAGATGTTAAGTACAGTCATGCTCAGCATAATGATGTTTTTTGGTCAACAGTGGACTGCATTTATGATGGTGGTCCCATAAGATTAGAATACTGTACTTTTCTGTATTTTATGTTCTGTATTTAGATACACAAATGCTTAACAGTTATGTTACAATTGTGTATGGTATTCAGTATAATAACATGTTTTACGGGAACATGTAGCCTAGGAACAATAGGCTATACCATATAGCCTAGGTGTGTAAGTAGGCTCTACCACCTAGGTTTGTTTGAGTACACTTTGTGATGTTTGCACAATGACCAAATTGCCTAAGAACGCATCTCTCAGAACATACATCCATCCTTAAATGATGTATGACTGTATAACTGGTATTTTCAGAGCACTATTTATTGGGGGAAGAGGGGGTGATTCTCAATTTATTGTTGGTTTGTGAAGGTGGGTAAAAGCCTTCACTGAGTTGGAATTAATTGCCTTTTGTTTGCTACTGACTCACTAAATACTTTACACACACAGACACACATAGAATCACAATTGCAATTGTAATTATGCATGTATAAAGAGGCAGGATGTACTAAGGTTTAAAAGTCTAAGTCTTGAAGTAAAATTGGCAGGGTTCAAATTTAGCTGTGAGCACTAGGCAAGTGGAATTAATAATTACCATCTTCATAGAGGTTTAGGGTTTATGTTACATAATTCATGTAAAGTCCCTAGCTTTCTGGCACACAATGCTGAGTAAAGTAAGTGTTAGCTGTTAGAGTAATAATAGTTATTATTACCATTGTTTAATTATTCTTTCCACATTAACTTGAAATTTTCACCTGTGAATGATTTGGAGTTATATACTTTTGCTAATGTCCATTTTTAAGCCCTATATATAAAGATAAGTGAGAGGTAGGCATGAAAGTGTACCATCTCTGGTTTTAGCAGCAGAATCTTATAACCAGGTTAAATATTTCAGGAATGCATTTCTAGCACTGTCAGCAGATGAGTAGATGCACTTGGGAATGAGTACATTTTAATGAAGTTATTTCCCAACCAGTGTGTTGGTTTGTCTTTGTTACAACATCCTGAATTTCTTGACTCTTCTTTCAATTTTTGACCATGAGGCCATGTGGTGGTGACCATTAGTAGGGAGAAGGTGAGGCTATGCGTGTTAGTAATGTACACATAAACCCAAGATGAGAGTGAGGAGTGGCTAGTAGGTAGCTAGATTGAGGAGGGTGGAATATGGTCTTTTCATTGGATAGTCTGAGTTGGGAATTTCCCAAACAGCTTTCCTTTTGTTGTTTTCCCTCTCCACACTTTGTTTTGTATATGTCTGTGCTGGTGTGGTGTTAAAGTTACCAGTTCCCCCTCTTTAATTTCCTTTCTACCACTTACCTCCTAGCACAAACACAGATTTGAAGCTTATAAGCAAATTTGTCAAAGACAGCTAATAAAAGTAATTTTAAGTTCACTGGAGGAGGGGTGCTAGCATGAAATACTGTAAGTTTTTCATGTATGCTTGAAAACATTTACAGCAATTTGGAAAGTGAAGGGAGGGGGAAGTCACCCATAGTCTTATTACCATTATATAATTATTAGTATTAAAGACAAATGACATTGTCATTAATTAAACATCTACTATATTCTTTTAATAATCCTGTGATGTATATATTCCCACTTTACATGTGACGAAACACATCCACTTAATAGTGGAACAGCCAAGTTGTGACCTAGGTATATCTTGAGAAAGGTCTAGAGAGTAGGCCTTTCTGTTCTACCTTCCTATCCTTCTTACGTATATATCCTTTTACCTGTTACACAATTTGTAAGTTTCATCTCCTAGTTTTAAAACTTAGCATTATAAAAACATTTTCTCCCTACCCTTGTTTCAAGTGGTGTCATATTGCTCACATTATCTATTCAGACCACGATATAAAGGCTCTTTGTCTTGGCTGCTGGACATTGGTACAGTGATACTGACCAAAATGGATGCTGCCCTTTTCTTTACTGAGTGATTAAGATGAAGAAAATCAGACTCAGTCAGAACTGATACTTTATGGGATTTGAATTGCTACAGGTTTAGTCATGCTATCTATCCATGCTGGTTGGAAATTTGACTTAGAATTGGATATAAGTAAAATATAGATGACATATGACATATTCAATTTATAGCTATCTGAAAACTTTTTAAATATTTTTACACTTTGAAATGCCTTAAGCTTCCTTTTTAAAAATCTTAAAGGGATATTAAAATTCAATGAGCACTTAAAACTTAGTTACTATTAGTAATTCCTAATATAATATTTAATTCATAAAAGAGAAGAGCTTAAGGTTGAATTCTGGCACTCATTGGGAAGATGACATTGTATGCTAAGACATAGTTTGTGGGACATAGGGGCTATAGTTAATATTATATACCTGAAAATTGCTAGGAGAGTATATTTTAAGTGTTTGCATCACAAAATATAACTATGTAAGGTAATGCATATGTTAATTAGCTAAGTTTAACCATTGCATAATTTATATGAATTTCAAAATATCATGTTATTCACCATAAATATAGACAATTTGTATTTATCAGTTTAAGAAGAAGAAAAAGATAATTTTGTAGGCATTTGTAAGTAGATTGTGTAGGTCAGCACTGCTCAACAGAAATATAAGTTGAGCCACAAATGCAATTTTAGATTTTCTGTAGCCACATCAAAAATAAAACAACTAGGTGAATTTTATTAATGTATTTTATTTAACCCAGCATATCTAAAATATTATTATTTCAACATATATACACATAATTGAACTATTTTACATTTTTTTCTTTTTTTAACCATATGAGGTCTTCAAAATATATTGGTATTACATACTTAAATCATATCTCAATTCAGACTATTCAGACTTCAGGTATTCAGTAGCCACATATAGTTAGTTCTTATATTGGACAGTGCAGTTATACATAGTAAGTCCTATGGGGTATACAGAAAGAATAATATAGAAATTGAACTGAACCATAAAAGATGGTTGAGAACAAAATGCTTGAGAAGAATATTCCTGTAAAGAAGTGATGGGAATTAAAACAGCACATATAATTTGAAACCAGGTAATACAGTGGCTTGAATCCAGTTTAAGGAATGTGGTTTGCGGTGTGTGTGTGTGTGATGTGTGTGAGAGAGAGAGAGAGAGAGTTGGGAATATATACTGGAGTGTGCCTAATTCATGTCTCATACATGAGCACTTGGTAAATGCTGAATTACTCAGGTGTCTTGGCCCACGCCTGTAATCCCAGCACTATGGGAGGCTGAGGCGGGCAGATCACCTGAGGTCAGCAGTTTGAGACCAGCCTGGCCAACACGCAGAAACCCCGTCTCTACTAAAAATACAGATACAAAAATTAGCTGGGCATGGTGGCGCACACCTGTAATCCCAGCTATTCGGGAGGCTGAGGTAGGAGAATCACTTGAACCTGGGAGTCGGAGGTTGCAGTGAGCCTAGATCATGCCACTGTACCCCAACCTTGGTGACAGAGCAAGACACCATCTCCAAAAATAAACAAAAAAAAAATTGGTGACAGAACAAGACACCATCTCCAAATATTGAATTAATATTTAGGAGAATTTATGACGCTACAGAAAAAGCTAGAAGAAACATCCTAACAAAGCCTTGCGGATCTTCAAAAGGGAAAGGGTTTCATTTAGGGAATATTGATGTTCTGTGATTAGCAATATGATGGAGATTGATAAAGAAGGATGAGAATGGAGAAAACGTTTTTAGATTTAGCCATTATTGGTGACTTGTTTTTAATAATTTTATTTAGGTGTATAACTTACATACAGTAAAGTGCACAAATCTTAAGTACAACTCAGTGAATTTATACGTGTAAGTATACCCAGGTGCCTTACAGTTTTTTACATGCTCTTCTCCCTAGGTACTAGAGATACTGGATTACACCTAGAGAGAAGAGCATGTAAAAAAGTGGAGACATTAGAACTGTGGAATGCAAGCATTTTCCCTGGTTAGAGTCTATTTTAAATGAAATACCCAGATTGGGATGTAGAATGTCTTTCTTCACTGACAAAGGTGCCTGTGCTCCCTCCTATTAATTTCTTCCTACAGAAATAACCACTGTTCTAACCTGTATCATCATAAATTAGTTTTTGCTTGTTTCTTTTTCTTTTGCTGTTTTTTTTTTTTTTTTTTTTTGCTTGTTTCTTTTTCTTTTGCTTTTTTTTTTTGAGACAGGGTCTTACTCTGTCACCCTAGCTGGAGTGCAGTGGTGCGATCTTGGCTCGCTGCAACCTTCATCCCCCAGGCTCAAGCAATCCTCCCACCTCAGCTTCTTGAGTACCTGGAACTACGGGTGTGTACCATCATGTCTGGCTGATTTTTGTATTTTTATTTTTTGTAGAGACAGGAGTTTTTATTTTTGAACTTCTTATGGCATATTTGTCCTCCTTCCCAAGGGTAGTGAGAATTGATGCTTGAATCTGTCTTTTTTCCTGTCCTTGTTTGGCATTGTTACATGAATTGGGAGGTAAATCAAATGATATTTGGCACTATGGCCCTTCTTTTTTTTTTTCCCCAGTGACAAAATCAGAGAGGTGCTTCTTAGTGTTCACTAATAGTAATCCTTTAGAAGTTAGTTTTATGACTTGATATTTTGTTTAGAATGCAGAGATTTGAATTGTCTCCACTGATAACATAGTTGTCTGGCTTGCTGTCATTACAGTATTCTCTAGGCGTATAGCCAGGAAGTAGGTGGAGGAGGTTGTGGATTGCCTCCTTATATAGATGGTTTTTGGAGCCTCCTTGATAGCTTCCAGGCATTATGTCAGTTAGCTATTAGGCATTTCAGGTTGCTTGTTAAAGTACTTGGGTATTTCTGATCGTGATTTCAGAGGTAGGAATAAATAGGTAGACTTCTCTTTATAGGTAGGTATCTACCTGTTCAACAGAAGAATAGAATATAACTAGAATGTTATCTTATGAACAGTTGCTTACAAGTGTAAATGGTTAAAAGCCATGTTAAGAGACTTTATAAATGGAAAACTGAAATAAAATTGTTACGATTTTTACTTTTAGTGCTTGAGTAAGTTTTTTTTTTTCCAAATGGAATTAATAGTTTAGCATTATTTTTCATAAATACTGGAGCAGTAGAAACCTTATTGTAGTATAGCAATATTAAATTGGTGCTTTGGGGATAAAGAATTTTTTCTGAAATGTGTATTATAATAAAGTTGTTAAAAGTACATAATAAAAAATATATCTTCACGTTCTAGTATACCTAGTTTTGAAGAATAAATACGTAAATTGTGCAGAAATGGACATGAAAAGACTTTCTCATTAACATTTGGATTGTGAATGCTTTCGAGTTTATAAATGAAAATATTTACTGTAGGCTGGGTGTGATGGCTCATGCCTGTAATCCCAGCACTTTGGGAGGCCGAGATGGGCGGATTACCTGAGGTCAGGGGTTTGAGACCAGCTTAGCCAAAATGGTGAAACCCCGTCTCTAAAAAATATAAAATAAAATAAAAAAAAGAAAATATTTACTCTATATAAAGAAGTTTTGTCTTTTGGAATTTGTAATAAGTTCGTTTAATATACTCTTGCTCCAAGGATTTTAGTATTTTTCTTGAAGAAATAATAAAATCTCACCTGCCAACTTTTTTTATTGTGAAATATAAAAGGCTAAAGCAAATTGGTTAAATTAGGCATTGCAAAAAGTATATGATTATTATCTCCAAAATATTGAGACTTTATACATAACAGCTTTTGGGGGCGAGATTTAGAAAATCACTAACATAAAGCAATGAGAATGTTCCTAATTATAGTTTTTAGAACTGACTAATGTATATAGAAAAAATACACTGAAGGCTGTGTTCTATGTTTTTTTTTTTTTTGTGACAAAATGAATGTCATATTTGAATTTAGTTTCGGGAGATTTGATTTTTTTGTATTCAGAAAAATCTTGTTTGGTTGTTTTTCCCCCAGTTTTCACCTGTTTTATTTAACTGGGTTAGTTGTCATACAAAATTCACCTAATGCTTCAGCAGGGGTAGGGTTGCATATACACAGACTATAGGATGTGGCTCCTACTCCAGAGAGCTCATGATCTAAGATGTTACTTGAAGAGTACTTAACCATGACACATTCAGATTACTGAGCTGACAAAAATAAAATGATCTGCAATAAGATTAATAAAGCTTCTTGACAAATAATTTTTTACCTAGATTTTGAAGAAGCGGCATGTATAGGTTGGTGGAAGGGGAATGAAATAACAGCTAGGGGGAAGAGAGCATGTTAAAAAAGCACAGATATTTTGGGATGCTGAGGCAGGTGGATCATCTGAGGTCAGGAGTTCGAGACCAGCTTGGCCAACGTGGTAAAACCCCGTTTCTACTAAAAATATATTTTAAAAAATTAGCCAGGTGTGGTGGCAGTGCCTGCAGTCCTAGCTACTTGGGAGGCTAAGGTAGGAGAATCACTTGAACCTGGGAGGTAGAGGTTGCAGTGAGCCAAGTTCATGCCACTGCACTCAGCGTGGGTGACAGAGTGAAACTCCAGCTCAGGAAAAAAAGTACAGACATGAGAATTGTGGAATGCAAGCGTTTTCCTTGGTTAGAGTCTATTTTAAACAAATATAATAAAAAATAATAAGATTGTGGCATGAGCTGGAAGAATCTAAAGAAATTTGGATTAGAAATTGGAAGTAGGGCGTTCTGCTGAAGATCACTGAACAGAAGTACATGAAGAAATATGATTAGCAGCCAGATACAGCGTGATTGGAGAGGAGACTGAAGTGAGGAAGGCCAGTTAGTGATACTATCTTGGTGAGTGGGGAGGGTATGTTAAAAGTAAAGATGGGTAGTTTTCAAGTAAGTCAGATCAAATACTGTGGCTCCTCAGTTTGTAGTGCAGAGCTAAAATAAGAATGAAACAGTTTTATTATTTTCCGGTATTCAAAATAAATGTACTTGAAGAAAGAGTTTGCATGTGACTTACATTAATTGAGGTATGCCTTTTTCTAAAAAAAAATGGTTTGGATTTTTTTCTGTTAAGTTTAGTTCGAAAACCAAGAGAACCATGTTATAATGGTGTTTTCCTAATTGTTAGTATTTTGAAGTAGAAATTAGTTAAGATAACTGGTAAGAGCTTGTAGTTGTGGCTGAATTTTGAGTTAAAATTCTACATTTTAGCCATGGCTTAAGAGACATTATAATTTGTATTAGAGCTGGTGGGAAAACAGGAAATAATAAAAATTAACTCTGTGGACTACATGTTTATATTTGTTTTTAAATAGATACTTGTCTTAAAATTTAGGAACATTTGAGAATACTCTGCTTGTATAGGAAAATATTATTTTCCTATAAAATGTAGAGTTTTTAAGAATTCCTAAATTGAGTGCATATTATGTTTCATAATGGTAAAGGTTGTTTCTAAAATAGAAGAATTAGAAAAACAGGAAAAATTATAGATGTAATACAGTTTTTTAAATCCTTTTTTTTTTTTAGAGTTAGGAAATAGAACAGAAGCTTGGGAGCTAATAGTTTTAGAATTTTAAGATACCATGTTTCAGTATAACATGTACATTTTAACCATTCTCACAGTTAATATAGGCTTAACTTGGACATATTAAGCTTTTAGGATTTATTATGTAGTAGTTCTCTGCTGGCACTAAGTCTTTCCCCTTCACTCCAACAGGTATTGCCCAGGCTCTCATAGCCATTTTTTTCTTTCTATTATTGTTATTATTTTGTAGAGATGTTGGGGGGAGGGTCACACTTTGTTGCCCAAGCTGGTCTCGAACTCTTGGGCTCAAGCAGTCCTCCTGCCTTGGCCTCCGAAAGTGCTGTGATGACAGTCGTGAGCCACCGAGACTGGCCTTTCTTTTTATTCTGATGGTCAGTACTGATTAAGTCCTTTCCAGCTTTGATTACACAGCCTTCCATTAATCCTGCTGTCAGTTTTTTGTCTTTCTACTCCTATGCTTTTCAAACTTGGTTGTTCATGTATCACCTTCATCTGTGCAGTTATTACTTACGATTTAACTGCAACAAGTAAAGACATTAATAGTGAGGTTTTTGGGAATGTGGTAAAATAGGGAGGTATATTTGGCTCTGTCCAAGTTATCTGATGAGGCAAATCAGCTAAAGCAAAATACAGTGGGTTGCTCCCTACTATCACTGGGACCTAGAGGTTTCATCTACATCTCTGAAAAATGGGGTTTCTCTATAGATAGTATGAGTCAGAAGGAATGACAGCAGAACTATGAACTTTGCTGAACTATGAATGTTTCTGATTATCCTGATGAACTAGTGGTACAGGAAGCTTTTCTGAAAACCCTGCTCTGAATTGCTTGCTTAAGTAGTCACTTTTTTAATACCTGTGTGTGGCTCCAGAGTTCTTGGGAATAGACCCACCTCCATTGGTTTGTAGCTAAGAGAAAGCTGAACCTTCTGTTAGTGAAGAAGGCCCAGAATTAGTCTAGAACTGGTGCTACAGGGCCCTGGAATGCTTCAGGAATTGGTGGCTGCAGGGATCTCCGAAGGTGCTGTCTAAAAGTCTGTAATAAGTAAGCAGCACTCATGGTGCCAGGAAAGGGTCTTTTACCTCATCCAAGTTTCTTCTTTGACTTTCAACCTGAGGATCTCTGTATTTGAGAACATTAGGCACAGTTGAGGTTAAGGGCATCATACTGAAAAACGGGGAGAATTAAATAAAAATCTACATGTTGATTTGAAAGTTATTCCCAGTCTCTTTTCCCTCCCAGTTTTGAGAATCTGGCTGACAAGATCTTGTCCCTAGATGTGAGATTGAAAGATTCATCCTGTGACAGCAAACTGATGAGATTAGGAAAAAATGTCCAACCGATAACAGATGTGGCCCTGATTGATAATCCTACAGTATGTCTACTCATTAAGACAGAATTTCTAGGCAACTTTTAAGTCCCTTACTCTTAAATAGGAGTTTAAGGATCACCAAACATTTGAGGATAACCCGAATATGAAAGAGAAGAGGGGAAGTAGAAATACTTCAAAAAGTCAAGTTTTTGTAAAAAGTTACTGATTTCTTGGGAAATAAAGATATTGCATCTTTGAAACAAGAAAAGATGCTGTGAAAAAGCAGTGTCCAGAAAACAAGAGCTCCTAGAAATTTAGAATATGAAACACTTCATAGAAGAGATGGAAATTCAGGATATTAAATTCTTATTAGAAGGGTGGAAGATAAAGTTGAGAAAACTCCCACAGAGCAGGACAAAAAGAGTTGTAAAATAGGAGAAAATAAGAAAACTAGAGGATCACACTTGCATGCACATTCAACATATGAAAAGTAAGAATTGGCTGGGCGCAGTGGCCTCACGCCTGTAATCCCAGCACTTTGGGAAGTTGAGGTGGGCGGATCACCTGAGGTCAGGAGTTTAAGACCAGCCTGGCCAACATGGTGAAACCCCATCTCTACTAAAAATACAAAAATTAGCTGGGCCTGTTGATGTGCGCCTGTAATCCCAGCAAATCGCTTGAACCCAGGAGGTGGAGGTTGCAGTGAGCCAGGATTGCATCACTATGCTCCAGCCTGGGTGACAGTGAGAATCTGTCTTAAAAAAAAAAAAAATGAAATGAAAGAAATTATTTAAGAATAACTGAGCAAGAAATGTGAATGTCCACAGTGAAAGGGCTCGTAAATGCTCAACATGGTGACTGAAAAAACCACATCAAGGTGCATCATGGTGAAATTTCACACTGGAAATAAAGGGAAGATCAAGAAAGCTTTCAGGAATGGAGCACAAAGAAGGGAGTAGAAATAGGTAGCATTTGAAAGTAATCAGTAATGGAATAATACCTTCAAAATCCTAAAGGAAAGGTATTTCCAAACCATTCTATACCCTACCCAGCTGTCAAGTGTGGGAGAGGCTAAAAATATGAAACATGAGATTGTTAGAATATTTACTTCAAAAGTACTGTATCAGGAAGTTACTAGAAGGCACAGGCTCCATCAAAGTGATGGGGTAACTGAAAAGAGGAGGCATCCAGGAAATAGAATGCAGTACGGGAGAAGAGTGAAGAGAATTTCTAGGATGATTATGAAGGGAGATTCAAGGATAGGACTGTACAGTAGGTCTGAAGAGTAACCAGTTCAGCTTGCAACAGGAGGATGAAGGGGTCTACATGGTATGTCTTTACAGAAAAAAAATGACTTTTCTGATTTAATTTTTAAGGGATATTTGTTGGTAGTTTTCTTGTGATAACTGTCTGATTTTGGTATGAGGGTAGTACTGGCCTCATAGGAGTGAGTTAGGAAGTGTTTCCTGTTTTTTGGCAGAATGGGTAAAAGTTTGAGAAGAGTTTTGGAAAAGTTTGAGGATTAGTGTTAATTCTTGAAATGTTCCCCAGATTCCAGGGAAACAATCTGGTCGTGGATTTTTTGTTTGTTTGTTTTTATGAGACAGAGTCTTGCTCTGTTGCCCAGGCTGGAGTGTAATGGCACAATCTTGGCTCACTGCAGCCTAGAACTCCTAGGCTCAAATGATCTATCCTTCTGCCTCAGCCTATCAAGTAGGTGCTCCCCACCGTGGTCGGCTGGGTCCTGGCCTTTTCTTTTCTTTTTTTTTAAAGAAAGAAAACAAAAGAGAGAAAGAAAGAAGGAAAAAAGAGAATGAAAGAAAGGGAAAAAGAAGAAGAAAAGAGGGAGAGAGAAGGGGAATCTTGCTCTATTGCCCAGGCTAGAATGCAGTCTAAAAATGGGTATTAAAAAGCTCTTTTATACTAATAATTGTGTTATACGATGGAGACAGGAAGGAATAAGGGAGGAAAATAACAAACAGCCAACCAATATTTCATTTAAACCTATGAAATGCTATGCAATTGCTGGGGATTAATTTACTCCCAACCATGTGGTCACTTTTAGAATAGATGTGATTGTGTTACTGAAGAAAATGTATGTTTTGTGGATTTGGAGTAGAGAGTTCTGTAAATGTTTATTAAGGTCCTGGCCTTTTCTTTGTGGGAAGTTCTCTCTACTTGTTATAGGTCTATTCAGATTCCTGTGTCATTTTTAGTCAGTTTCAACAGTTTGGGTTTTTGTAGGAATTTGTCCATTTAATCTACATTATGTAATTTGTTGGCATACAGTTGCATAGTGTTCTTTTATAATCCTTTTTATGAATATAAGGTTGGTAGTATTGACTCCTTTTTCATTTCTCACTGTAGTGATTTAAATCTTTTTTAGTTTATCAAAGGTTTGTCAATTTTCTTTTTTTCAAAGAACCATCTTTTGGGTTCATTAATTTTTTTTTTTTTTCCTCTACTGTTTTTCTGTTCTCCATTTATTTCTGCTGTGTTTTTTATTTTTATTTTTTCCTTTTGTCTGCCTTGAGTTTAGTTTGTGTTTTTCTAAAGATAGAAAGTTAGGTTATGGATTTAAGATCTTTCTTTTTTTTTTTTTAATGCAGGCATGTATAGCTGTAAATTTCCCTAAAAGTATTGCATTTACTTCATTCCGTAAGTTTTAATGTGTTGGGTTTTCGTTTTCATTTCTCTCAACATATTTTCTCATTTGCAGTGCAATTTCTTCTTTGGCTTACTAGTTACTTAGATGTTTATTGCTTAATTTCCACATATTAATTTACCAAATTTCCTTCTGGTATTGATTGCTAGTTTCATTCTGTTGTGGTCAGAGAACATACTGTCTATGATTTTCATTTCTTTAGAATTTATTGACACTTGTCTGCTGGCCTAACACATGGTACATACTGGAGAATGTTCCTTTTTCTGTTGTTAGGTGGAATGTTCTGTAGAATTTATAGTGTTCAAGTCCTCTATTTCCTTGATCTTCTATCTGTACTATCCATTATTGATTGTGAAGTATTAAAGTTTCGAAGTATTATTTTTGAATTATTTTCCTCCTTTCAATTCTGTCAGTTTCTACTTCATGTGTTTTGGGGTTCTCTTATTAGGTGTGCACATTTTTATAAGTGGCATGTAATTTTGATGGATTGACCTTTATTATTATAAAACATTCTCTTTGGTTAGTTTTTGCATGGTATAACTTTTTTGATCTTTTACTTTCAGTTTGTTTTTATCTATTTAATCTCAATTGTGTCTCTTATAGCTAGTATATAGTTGGATTGTGTTTTTTACCCAGTCTGCCACTATATTCTTTTTGATTGGAGTGCCTGATTAATTTGCATTTAATATAATTACCAATAAAGTGGAATTTACATCTGCTATTCTGCTCTTTATTTTCTGTTTGTCTCATTGTTTTTTGAGGTGTTTATTCCTCTAGTCCTTTAGTGCTGCCTTTTATGTTAAATATATATTTTCTAGTGTATCACTTAAATCACTTGTTTTGTACTGTATACTTTTAATTCATTTTTGTAGTGGATACCCTGGGAATTATAATTAACAACTTAATTTTAGTCTAGTTCAAGTTAATACCAAGTTAATTTTAATAATATACAAAAATTTTGCTCCTATATAGCTCTATTCCCTTTCCTTCCTTTGTGCTATTATTGCCATACATACATCCTTTTATACCTTTTAAATCAGACAGGAGAAAAAAAAGTCACAAAGAAAAAACAATTGTACTGTCGTTTATATTTACCTATATAGTTACCTTCACCATGCTCTTTATTTCTTCAGATGGATTCATGTTGCTATCTAGTGTCCTTTCATTTCAGCCTGAGGGACACTCTTTAGTATTTGTTTAAATCTGTAAATGTCTTAATTTCTTCTGTTATGAAAAATAGTTGTAGAATTCATGGTTGGGAGTCTTTCTTTCAGTACTGTGACACCTTTGCCATCCGGCCTCCATGGTTTCTCATGAAAAATTAGTTGTTAATGTTACTAAAGATGTTTGTCTGTGACAAGTCGCTGCTTCTTGCTTCTTTTAGGATTCTCGCTTCCTTTTTCAACAGTTTTATGATGATGTGTCTAAGGTGTAGATCTCTTTGGGTTTATCCTCTGTGTAGTTCCTTGAGCTTTTTCCGGTGTTTAGGTTAATGTTTTTCATCAGACTGGGGGAATTTTTAGTCACATTTCTTCAAATGCTCTTTCTGCCTCATTCTTATATCCCCTCTCTTCTGGAACTCCTATTATGTATATGATGGTATGTTTAATGTTGTCTTACAGGTCTCACAGGCCCTATGCATTTCTAAAATTGATTTTTCTTTTCTGTTCCTTAGACTGGATAATCTCATTTGATCTATTTTCAGGTTCGCTGACTTTTCTAGGGAATTGTTCATTTTAGTTGGGCTTCTTAATTCCAGAATTTGTTTTTTTCCTCATAATTTTTATCTTTTATTAATATTGTCATACTTTTAGTTCTTTAGACATGGATTTCTTTTAGTTCTTTGAATATACTTAAAATAGCTGATTTTAAAACTTTGTCTAGTTCAGTAAGTCCCATGTCTGGCTTTCCCCCGGGACAGTTTTGTGGACTGCTTTTCTCTCCGTATGTATGAGCCATACTTTGTTCTTTTTTTTTTTTTTTAGTATGTTGTAATTTTTTGTTGAATACTGCACATTTAAAATAATGTCACAACTCTGATAATCAGGTTCCCTCTCCCCTCTGCCCCAGTGTTATTTTAGTGACCTTTCGGAACTAATTCTATAAAACCTGTATTCTTTGTCACATATGGGCACTGAAATCTCTGCTCAGTTGGCTTAGTGGTCAGCTAATAATTGGGCAGAGATTTCCTTAAATGCCTGGGACCAATAAATCTTTCTGTTGAAGTTGTATGTGTGGTGGAACACTCCTTCAACACTTAACCAGGCACTTTACAACTCTGCCTTACTCTTTACTTCCTGCTTGTGCAGAGCCTCAAGTTTAGCCAGAGGTGAGGCACTTAGGTCTTTCTTGGGCGTGTGCACAGCCCTTTCCATGCATGTGGCCCTCTAGAGTTTCAGGAATATGTTGGAGCTTTACAAAGTCCCAAGTTTTTTTTTTTTTTTTTTTTAGGCTTTTAAGTCTATTGTTTGCCTCAGCTTTTCTTCTGTCCCTCAGCCAACTGCAATATGAAAGAAACAATTGCCTCTGATTGTTTTTGACAAATGTCCTGTGGATGTCCTAGGGTATAGGGGGAAGCTTTTATGCTAGGTAAGTGCTGAGTCAGGTCAGATTAAATAGCTTTGTGAGTAGAACCTTCCGGGGAAACCATCAGAGATGTTAAATAATGACAGTTCTCTGGGAATGAGGTACTAAAGGAGCTCCAAACTTATTCTGTCTTCTCTAGTGGCTGCCAGGCTGTTGGATTTTTTGTTTTTAGTTATAAAGCAGTGGGGTCTGGCTCTGTGCCCAGGCTGGAGGGCAGTGGCATGGTCATAGCTCACTGCATTCTCAAAGTCTTGGACTCAACTGATCCTCTGGCTTCAGCCTCCTGAGTAGCTGGGACTATAGATGCATGCCAACATGCCCAACTAATTTTTAAACGTTATTTAGAGATGGGGTACCGCCATGTTGCTCAGACTGGTCTCAAGGACTTGGGCTCAAGCAGTTCTCTCACCTCAGCCTCTCAAGTAGTTGGGATTATAGGCATAAGCCACTGTGCCCCAGGGGGCTGCTGGTTTTCAAAGCTACTACCCAACTATGGGGGAGGATGGAAATAGGGCAAGATAAAATACCTTAAAGTGTGCTGGTCTTACCAAATAAGATTCAGCCATCTGTCACTCTCCTAGATTGCTACGAGCCTTTGGTTAATTTCCAGAGTTCACAGAATGTTGATTTTTAACAGTTTTTCCCAGTGAATTTGCTGGTTTTATGGAGGAGATGGTTTTCAAAGGTCCTTATTCTGAAATTTTTGCTAATATCATACTGTTGAGTTTTGGGAGTTTCAAAATATTTTAGATATGAGTCTTTTGTTAAGTATATAGTTTGCAAATATTTCCTCTATTCTAGAGGGTATGTAGGGTTATCTCAATGATTTTTATTTTGCATTTCCCTGATTCCAGATGCAACTGAGTACCTTTTAATATATTTATTGCCAAGTTTTAGTTTTATATATGCGTGTCTTTGAAAAGAATGTGTATTCTGCAGTTTTTCTGGGTGCAGCATTTATGTGTCTGTCTCAGTTTGGGCTTCTGTAACAAGTACTGTAGACTGGGTGGCTTACAAACAACAGAAATTTATTTCTCACAGTTGTGGAGATTGGAAGTCTGGGATCACAGTGCTTCATTGGGTTCTGATGAGAGCGCTGAACCTCTGATGTCATCTTTTTGATTTAGCATTGTTACTACTTTCCTTCTCCTCCCGCCTTTAAAACTCTTGTTGGTTTTATTTGCCCGGCCACAAACCCAATTTTTATTTTCTGAAAATAAGTTTATTTCACGTCATTTTTGAAGGATATCATTGGATATGGAAGATGTTCCAGTGTCTCCATTTTTTCTGATAGGTCAGCCATTAATTGTATTGTTGTTTTGATATGTAACCAGTCATTTTTTTTCTTTTTTTGGCTGCTGTCAAGGTTTTCTCTTTGGCTTTCAGCAGCTTGACTATGATATATATGCATATGTGACTCTTTTTGTTTATTCCACTTGGGTTTGTTGAGATTCTTGGATTTGTTAAGTCAGTATTTTCCACTGAATTTGAAATGTTTTGACCATTATTTCTTCAACAAAAATTTTTTTATGCTCTTTTCACTTCTTTCTTTTTGAGACTTGAGTTATATATATGTTGAACTGCTTGATAGTGTCCTACTGGTCTCTTAGGATCTGTTTATTTTTCTTTAGTCATTTTACTTTCTGTTCTTTGGATTAGACAGTTTTATTTCCCTGTCTTCAGACTCACCAGTTCTTTCTTCTGCTATCCCTAATATTCTGTTGAGTCATCTGATGAATTTTTTATTTTGTTTTTTTTTCTTTTTTTTTTTAAGTTTCTGTCAATTGTTTGAACATTTTTTTTTTTGAATTTTTGTAACATTCTTAGAATAACTGTTTTGAATTAATTTAGGTATACTCAGAATCAGTATCTGTTGATTTACTTTTCTTTTTTCCTAAGTCTGAGTCACATTTTCCTTCACATATCATGCCTTTTTTGCTCGAAACTGCGCATGATGGATATGTTTTAATGACTGAATTCAGTTAATGTTCTTAGAATTGCAGGTCTTTTTTTTTTTTTAAGGTTAACTTCCTGGGCCCAGACTGCAAACTGCGGCCATCTCTGCTCCCTTCTAGCTTTGCATTGCTGCTTTGTTGGCTTGGCTTCTGGAGGTCTCCCAGTGTCTGAGTAAGTTGGTTGTTACCCAGAGATTTGTGGAGATCATAGTCCGATTTTGCCCTGTGGTTTTCTTGCTTCTCAGAATTTTACTAATTTCCAGCTGTTCTGCTGAGGTTTAGTTCTGTCCTTTAACACTTCAACCTTGTAGACCTGCAGCTTCCTGCTACCTACACTGCGTAGTTGGGGGAATGCACTCTATTGAAAGGCAACAAACTCAATACAGTGCTATTTTCAAGGGTAGTATCATTCTTTCTAGTTTCTGCCTACTTTTTCCTCAGCCGCTTCAGGTCTTGTTTGTGCCTGCTGGTTTGTCAGTCATCCAATGATTTGGGCAAAGTTTATACTTAGAATTTTTGTTTCAACCCTCTGGTTCTCTGACTGCCATGCTTTTCCCATTTAAATTTCCAGCTGTTTTTCTTAGGCCTGAATGCTGAGCCCTAGGGTGATACTGTCTTCTCCAGAGATCATTTTTGTACACTTGTGAGGTCTCTAGCATTCTGTGATTAATTAAATTTTAGGGACTGAAGGATTGATGGGTGCATATGATATCAATAGGATGATGTATCTTTTTTTGGCTTGGATTTCTTCTGTAGTAGTTTCATTCCTAAGCGTGTTCTCTCCATGAAGTGTGGCACAGGTAGCCACTGGCTGCTCTAACCTGTATCATTCTCGTAGCTGTTTCTGCTGAAGATTCAAGTGACACTTCCCAGTAGTTTTTGCAAATGTACTAAGAAGTCTTCTACGTCTCCCACTTCTAGATATAGTCCCATCCATGAACAAATTATTGTGCTAGAACAGAGTATTCTGATCAGCCTTGGATTCAGATGCCTAGGATTGGGGCCACTGTAATAGTTGAGTAAGAATGTGTCCCTAAAGGAAAATCAGGATACTATTAGTAAAAATAGAGGCAATGTTAGAGATAGAAGATTGCTCTGTAACAATTTTTACAGATTTTGGAGTGTCCCGAAAAATTTCACTGTATGATTGGATTCAATAAGGCTGTCTAGGAACAATATTTCACAAAAAATTGTAATTGGTGACATTACTTACAAAAATGATTGTGCTCAGTTTATGTATCTCTGAATTTGAAAAATTTTGTGACAGAATGTTTTGTAGAGTTACTGCTGATAAAAGAATAAAATAGATTTAGTCCTTTTTCCCCCCGTTGTCTTCAAAAGTTACAGAGACCTAAATCAAATGTTAATCTAAAATAACTCCTAGGGCTAAGAAAAATGTATTATGGTATTGCGAGTTGCTCTATCAATTAGCTATTATTGTGTAACAAATTACTTTGAAACTTAGTGGTTTAAACCAACAATACTGTTAGATCAAGTCTGTGAGTTAGCCAGGCAGCGTTTCTGGTCTTGACCGGGCTCATTTATGAGTCTGCATTTAGCAGCAAGTCAGGAAGGTGGCTCTGCTTCTCTTCGCTGGGTTCTCATATATTTGGGCATTGTCTGCCTATAGGCTGATCTGGGATGGCCTTGTAGTGAGCTGGCTATAGTTTGGTCTAGCATGTGTTGTGACATCTGGGATACCCTCCTATCCTGAAGCAGATGAAAGTCGGCTTGTTATCATGGTGGTGGCAAGGTTTTGAAGAGGCAGAGAGCAGATGTATGCAGTGTCTCTTGAGGCTTCAGCTCTAAACTGGCAAACTGTGACATCTGCTGGATTCCACTGGTGTTTCTTATAAGGTCAGTCCCAGAGTTGAGAGCTCAGGGAAGGGACACAGCTTCTTTTTTATTTTTATTTTTTAAGAGACAGGGTCTTGCTCTCTTGCCCAGGCTGGAATACAGTGTCACAGTCATAGCTGACTGTAACCTCCAACTCCTGGGCTCAAGCAGTCCTACTGCCTTGGCCTCCTAAGTAGCTAGGACCACAGACATGCACCACCACACCTGGCTAATTTTTATATTTTTTGTAGAGGCAGGGTTTCCCTGTGTTGCTGAGGCTGGTCTTGAACTTTTGGCTTCAAGCAGTCCTCCTGCCTTGGCCTCCCAAAGTCCTGGGATTACAAGCATGAACCATTGCACCTGGCTCACCACCTCTTGATGAGAGAAGCTACAAAACTTCATTGCCAAATACATGGATAGTAAGGTGATACTGAATTGGGCTATTTTCACTATCAGCCTTTTTGAGTCAATTGGTAAAATTAGGTTAATTTTCACTGTTTAGTTCTGAACTCATTGTAATTCAGTAAGAATTGTTTGCATATAGAAATTAGGGCAGATACAAGTTTTGTATATCAATCTGTTTGGTAGTCCAGATTACTCTTTTCTATATTTGTTTGATAAGTCAGGTCTGATAAGATTTTGGAAGCATTGTTTATACATTGAATTGCCAATTGTAAGTAGATGTTGGTAAATTAGCAGTTGTTCAAAGGTGATTCATTTATATCTTCTTTTTGATTATAAATGAATTTTTGTGCGTGTTCATTTATTATTATTCTTACTTTGAGATTTGACTTTTTTCTGTTTATTCTTTGTATACTGTGAATTTTAAACAGTTTTATTGGAGTATAATTGACATATTAAAAAATCACATTTAAAGTGAACAATTTGGGGGCCAGGCACAGTGGCTCACTCCTGTAATTTCAGCACTTTGGGAGACCAATGTGGGCAGATCACAAGGTCAAGAGTTGGAGACCAGCCTGGCCAACATAGTGAAACCCCGTCTCTACTAAGTATACAAAAATTAGCCGGACATGGTGGCACGTGCCTGTATTCCCAGCTACTTGGGAGGCTGAGGCAGGAGAATCGCTTGAACCTGGGAGGCAGAGGTTGCAGTGAGCCGAGATCACGCTAGTGGACTCCAGCCTGGGCAACAGAGTAAGACTCCACCTCGGAAAATAAATAAAGTGAACAATTTGAACAGATGTGATGTCTGCATACACCTATGAAATCATCACATTCAAGATAAGGAACATACCCTTTAGTTTCAAAAAGTTTTTTTGTGTCTGTTGGTACTCCTCTCGTTTGCCCAGGCAGTGACTGATCTGCTTTAGGTCACTTAAGGTAGTTTGCATATTCTGGAATTTTACATGAACCATGTAGTACATACTCTTTTTGTTTGGATTTTTTTTTTACTCAGCATAATTTTTTTGACATTCATTCATGTTGCATATATCATTAGTTCAGTCCTATGTATTCTGTTGCAGGGATATAATGTAAGGATTCACATGTTGATGGACATTTTTCTCCCAGTTTTTGAATATTACAAGTAAAGATGGCATGTTTGATATGTTTTGGCTCTGTGTCCCCACCAAATCTCATGTTGAATTGTAATTCCCAATGTTGGAGAAAGGACCTGGGGGAGAGGTGATTGGATCATAAGGGCAGATTCCCCCCTTACTGTTCTCGTGGTAGTGAGTCTTCACGAGATCTGCTTGTTTAAAAGTGTGTAGCACTTTCCCCCTTCACCCTCTCTCTTCTGCTCCACCATGGTTAGACGTGCTTGCTTCCCATTGCCTTCTGTCATGATTGCGAGTTTCCTGAGGCCTCTCCCAGCCTTGCTTCCTGTACAGCTGGTGGAACTGTGAGTCAATTAAATCTCTTTTCTTCATAAATTACCCAGTCCCAGGTAGTTCTTTATAGCAGTGTGAGAATGGACTAATATATCTTTATGTATGGACATATGCTTTCATTTGTTTGGTTAACTACCTAGGAGTTTCCACTCCATGACTGGATCCTGTGGTAGGTGTATGTTTCACATTGTAAGAAATGGTAAAACTTTTACAAAGTAATTGTACCATTTTATGGTCTCATATGAATGTCTGAAAGTTTTAGTTCCTCCACTTGTTCACCAACACTTGGTATGGTTGGTCTTCCTAATTTTAGCCATTCTTATAGCTGTGTAGTGATACCTCAACGTGCCTTTAATTTGCACTTTTGCAGTAACAAATGGTACTGAGCATCTTTTGATACGCTTGTCATTCATATATTGTTGCCAAAGTGCTGCTTCAAATCTTCTGCCTATTTTGTAACTGGGTTGTTTTATTATTGACGGTGTTAAAAGCAGATTTATTGAGGCATAATTGATATGTAATAAAGTACACATATAAAATATACAGTTAGAAAAGTTTTGACACATATATACACTCAGGAGGCCACAAACAAGGTGACCAATATATTCATCACCCCCAAAAGTTTTCCTGGTGCCACTTTGTAATTCTTCCTTTTCTTCCACGTTCCTTTTTTGGAACGTGTCTTTAAACAGCATAAGTTTAGGATTACTTTCTTTTCCACTGAGGGAAGACTCCTTTTTATCAGGTGTCATGTGAATTATGAGATTTTCCACTCTGAAGAGAACACTATTCTGGTGCTGTGTGAGACTAGGGCAATTAATCCCCTTTCATCCTTTTGGGTGACTCTTTCCTTGCTTGGATAGTTTCCACATAGAGTTGCTCTAATCATTGTGTAGTTAGATACTTGAGGGTGTTCTTTGTGGAGTTATCTTCTCTTCAGTACTGTGCCCTATGTATGCTCTCTAGCTGATGGCTTCTTTGGACTTCTAGCTTAGTCTACTCAACTCAAGGAGACCACCAGATTCTGCATAAATACTCTTTCCTTGGGCAGGGATCTGTGCTTTCTCCAGGCGGTAGTTTGCTCACCTTATTTCCCTTTCAGAGTTCACCATCAGTGGTTGCCTAATGTCTAATACCTGAAAACTGTTGTTTCATATATTTTTTGATTTCTTGAGTTTTCAGGGAGGAGGGGAAAACCCAATTCCTGTTATTCCATTTTGGCCTTGTATGTACTTTCTACTCTTCATATTTGTCTTTTGTCTTGGTTAAAACACATACACACACACACACACACACACACACAACAGTAAATTTGCCATCTTAACTGTTTTTAAGTGTACAATCTAGTAGTATTAAGTGTATTCACACTGTGTAACATGTCTCTAGAACTTTTTGACTTTGGAAAACAAACTCTATTTGTTAAACACTAATTTAGCCTCCTCTCTCCCCCCAGATTTGACAACCACTCCACTTTCTGTGATTTTGACTATGTTAGATACCTCATAGATGGAATCATATAATATTTGCCCTTTTGTGATTGGCTTATTTCAGTTATCAAAATGCCCTTGAGGTTCATCCATGTTGTAGGATGTGACACAATATCTTTCTGTTTTAAGGCTGCATAATATTCCATTGTATGTATACATATTCCCTTTTATCTATTTATACATTGGTGCACAGTGGGTTTTCTTCCTTCTCTTGGATCTTGTGAAAAATGCTGTTATGAACATGGGCATATTAATATCTTTTTGAGGTGCTGCTTTGAATTCTTTGTATATATGCCCAGAAGTGGAATTGCTGGATCATATGGTAATTTAACTTTGAATTTTTTGAGGAACTGTCATGCTTTTCATAATGGCTGCACCATTTTATTTTCCCCCCAACAGTGCACCAAGGGTTCCAGTTTCTCCGCGTTCTTGCCAACACCTTTTATTTCCTGGGTTTTTAAAAATAACAGCCTCTAGTGGGTGTAAGGTGATATCTTGTAGTTTTGATTTGTATTCTCTGATGACTGATAATGTTGAGTATCTTTTCTTTCTTTTTCTTTTTTTTTTTGAGACAGGGTCTTGCTATATTGGCCAGGCTGGAGTGCAGTGGCACAGTTATGGCTCACTGCAGCCTTGACTTTCCAGGCTCAAGTGCTTCTCCCACCTTAGCCTCTCAAGTAGCTGGTACAGGCGCATGCTACCACACCTATTTATTTTCACTTCTTAAAAATTTTTAGTAGGGACAAAGCCTTGCTGTGTTGCCCAGGCTGTTCTCAAACTCTTGAGCTCAAGTGATCCTCCCACCTCAGCCTCTCAAAGAGTTCTGGGATTACAGGCATGAGCCACCACACTGGGCCAAGCAGCATCTTTTTATGTGCTTGTTTTATATGCTGTCTTTGGAGAATTGTCTATTCAAATACTTGGCCCATTTTTAAATTCAGTCATTTCCTTTGTTGTTGTTGAGTTCCTTATATTACATATTTTGGATAGTAACCTCTTATCAGATATATGATTTGCAAATATTTTCTCCCACTTGTAGGTTGTCTTTTCACTCTGTTGATTACCTCTTTTGATGTATGGAAGTTTTTAAGTTTAATGTATGTAAGGTATATTGTTGAGTCGAAATGAGGAGACTGAGGCCAGTATAAGAAAATGTAAGTCCGATTTATTCAGCTCTAAGGCGAGGTTCTATGGTCCAGGTAAGGGCCAGAGAAGTTGCACTTAACTTTTTAGGGTAAGGGGTTTTATAAGGAGTGAAGGCATTTGATTGGATATAGGGGAGGCAAAGCATAAGGCACTTGACTGGATATTGGGACCCAGGAAGTGGAGTGAGGGCATTTGATTGACATAGGGAAGACAAAGCATAAGGCACTTGACTGGATATTGGGACCCAGGAAGTGGAGCGAAGGCATTTGATTGGATATAGGGGAGACAAAGCATAAGGGACTTGACTGGATATTAGGACCCAGGAAGTGGAGTGAGGGCATTTGATTGACATAGGGAAGACAAAGCATAAGGCACTTGACTGGATATTGGGACCCAGGAAGTGGAGCGAAGGCATTTGATTGGATATAGGGGAGACAAAGCATAAGGGACTTGACTGGATATTAGGACCCAGGAAGTGGAGTGAGGGCATTTGATTGACATAGGGAAGACAAAGCATAAGGCACTTGACTGGATATTGGGACCCAGGAAGTGGAATGAAGGCAGTTATTACTGGTAGGTAGGTGGGATTCTTGGTGAGTAGGCTGCCTTGGGAAAGATGACCTTGACGGGGCAAAGTGCTTATTGGGCAAGGGAGTACTATAGGCAAGGCTTGTCGGGGCTTTCCGAAAATTTCTGGGCGGGGGTTTTCAGCAGGGGCTGGGTGTGAGGTGCAGAGCGGTGAGGTAATTCCCTGTTGCCGGGAAGGATGGGCGTGTCTGAGCTCCTGGCGAGGCGACTGGTCTTACAATGTAGTTCCATTTTTTGTTCCCTGTGCTTTTGGTATCATGTTCAAGAAATCATAGCTAAATTCAATGTCCCAAAGCTTTCCCGTATGTTTCCTTTTAGGAGTTTTATAGTTTTAGGTCTTATGTTTTGGTCTTTATCCACTTTGAATTAATTTTTCTATGTGGTGTAAAGTAAGGGTCCACCTTCATTCTTTTTCATGTGGATGTTGGATTTTCCCAGTACCATTTGCTGAAAAGACTGTTTTTTCCTCACTGTATAGTCTTGGCACCCTTGTTAGACACCATTTGACTGTAAATACATGGGTTTATTTCTGAGCTGCCTATTTTGTTTCATTGGTTTATATGTCTGTTTTATGCAGATACCACTGCTGTCTTGATTGCTATTTGTATTTAGTATGTTTTGAAATCAGGACATGTAAGGCCTCCAACTTTGTTGTTCTTTTTCAAGTTTGTTTGGCTCTATGGGGTCCTTCAAGATTCCGTATGAATTTAAGGATACCTTTTCCTATTTCTGCAAAAAATGCCATTGGGACTTTGACAGGGGTTGCATTGAATCTGTAGATTGCTGTGGGTAGTATGGACATTTTAACAGTCTTTCAGTGTATGAATACAGTGTCTTTTCCATTTATTTGTATATTTTGTGATTTCTTTCAGCAGTGTTATAACTTTCAGTGTACAAGTCTGTTGGATACTTGGTTAATTCCTAAATATTTTCTTCTTTTTGATACTATTGTACATGGAATTGTTGTGTTAATTTCCTTTTCAAATTGCTCGTTAAATATAACTGATGTTTGTTTGTGTGCTTTTATTTTTTGTATTCCGCAACTTTGTTGAAATGATTACTTTTAACTTTTTTTTTTTTTTTTAACTTAAGCATTTTCTACATATAAGGTCACATCTGAGAACCAGGGTAATTTTACTTCTTCCTTTCCAATTTGATTGCATTTTATTCCTTTTTCTTTTCTAATTGCTCTGGCTAGGACTTCCACTACTGTGTTGAATAGAAATGGTGACAGTGGGCATTTTGCTTTGTTCTTGATCTTAACACTTTCAGTCTTTTACTGTTGATTATGATGTTGTGGGCTTTCATGTATAGCTTTTATTATGTTAAAGTTTCCTTTTATTCCTAGTGTGTTTTCACATGTTGAATCATCCTTGCATTCCAGGAATAAAGCCCACTTGGTCATGATGTGTAATCCTTTTAATGTGCTTTTGAATTTGTTTTGCTCCTATTTGTTGTGGATTTTTGTGTAAGCGTTAATCAGGGATTTATGGCTATAATTTTTTTCTTGCTTGTTGTGTCTTTGTCTGGTTTTGGTGTCAGGGTAATGTTGACCTTATAGAATGAATTTGAAGTAATCCCTACTTTTCAATTCTTTATAAGAGTTTGAGGAAGATTTGTGATCATTCCTGTTTAAATGATTGGTAGAGTTCTTTAGCGAAGCCATCTGGTCCTGGGCTTTTCTTAGTTCAGAAGTTTTTGATAACTGCATCTAATCTCTGTTTACTAGTAATAAGTCATTCAGAGTTTTTATTTTTCATGTCGTCATTTTGCTAGGCGTGCATTTTTAAGAATATACCAACTTGTTCTAGGTTATTCAATTGTTGATATATAATTGTTCATAATATTCTGTTATAATCCTTCTGACATCAGTTGTAATGTCCCCTCTTTCAGTTTTGATTTTCATTTTTCAAGCCTTTTTCTTAGTGTAGCTAAGGTGTTGATTGATTTTGTTGATCTTTTTTTTTTTTTTTAAACTAACTCTAGGTTTTCTGTTTTTTTCTTGCCTTGTTTTCAGTTCGGTATTTAGTTGATCTCTGCCCTGATATGTATGTGTTATTTTTCTCCCCCTCTGCTACTATTTGGTTTAGTTTGTTCCTCTTTTTCTAGTTCCTTCAGATATAAAGTTAAGCTGTTATTTGTGTTTCTTTTTGTTTTTTTTTTGGAGATGGAGTCTTGCTCTGTTACTAGCTGCAGTTCAGTGGCGTGATCTGGGCTCACTGCAGCCTCTGCCTCCTGGGTTCAAGCGATTCTCCTGCCTCAGCCTCCCAAGTAGCTGGGATTACAGGAGCGCGCCACCACGCCCAGCTAATTTTTGTACTTTTTAGTATAGAGATGGGGTTTCATCAAGTTGGCCAGGATGGTCTCGATCTCTTGACCTCATTATCCGCCCGCCTCAGTCTCTCAAAGTGCTGGGATTACAGGTGTGAGGCACTGCGCCTGGCTGTAATATTTTTTTTTGTTTTTATTTTTCTTTTTCGTTTTTTTTTTTTTTTTTGGTGCTGTGACTCGGATACTAACATGTAAGCTTTTGCTGTTATAAGCCTCCCTCTTAGTACTGCTTTTGCTACATCTCATAAATTAATGGTTTGTTGTGTTTTTGGTTTTGTCTCTCAATATTTAAAAAATTTCTTTGTAATTTCCTCCTTGACCCATTGGTTGGTTAAGAGTGAGTTGTTTAATTTCCACATGTGTGGATTTTCCTGTTTTTCTTCTGTTACTAGCTTTTAGTTTCATTTCACAGTGATTAGATAAGATAGTTGGTATGATTTCAGTCTTAAATTTGTTCAGACAAACCTACCTTTTATATAATTTTAATGTGTATCTAAACTTTCATAATTTAATTCTGAAGACTTTTCTGAATTGTGTTTAATTTTCTAAAATATGTTCATGTCTCTTCAGCATATTTAAAATACTTTTGAAAATTAATAGACATTCTCTTTTAGAAGTTTTAGATTTATAAAAAATTTGAGCAGGATAGTATAGTGTTCCCATATTCTAACCACCCCCTCCAACTGCCAGTTTTCCCTATTATTAATATCTTACGTTAGTACAATACATTTGTTGCAGTTAATGAACCAATACTGACACATCATTATTAACTAAAGACCATGATTTATTCAGATTTCCTTAGTTTTTACCCAGTGTTCTTTTCCTGTTCCAAGATATTCCAAGATATATTATGTCTAGTTGTTGTTTCTGCCTAAGCTTCTTAAGACTTGTTTTTGATGACCTTACAAGGTTTTTTTTTTTTTTTTTTGTTTTTAATACCTTAACAGTTTTGAGGAATATTTGGTCAGACATACTGTATGATCCTCTGCTGAATTTGTCTGATGTTTTTCTCTTGATCAGACTGTGGTTATGGGTTTTTGGAAGGATGTGTTATACTTGACTTTTTAGTATTCAGGTGTTTTCTTAGAATCCTGCTTGAAGCAAAACTAGCGGTGCCAACTACTTTTAAGTTTTAGCCTCTTTTTTCTGTACCCCTCTCCTACTTATGTAATATTCCAATTATGTTTTTTAGGTATGGATTTTAAAGTACTGTCTATCATACTTCTTTGTAAAATCCTTTTTAAAAAATATGTTTACTTGCTATTATCAAAAAGACAAAAGATAACAAATGTTGGCAAGGATGTGGAGAACGGGAACCTTTGTGCACCTTGTTAGGAATGTAAAATAAACAGCCATTACGGAAAACAGTATGGTGGGTCCTGAGAAAACTAAAAATAGAATTATCATATGATACAGCAGTCTTCCTTCTGGGTACATATCTAAAGGAATTGAAATGAGTATGCTGAAGAGATGTCTGCAAGTCCATGTTCATTGCAGCATTATTCACAATAGCTAAAATATGGAAGCAACCTAGGTGTCCATCATTGGATAAATGGATAAATGTGGTATATATGCACAACAGAATACTATTCAGCCTTAAGACAGAAAAAATTCTGTTATTTGCAACAACATGGATAAACTTGGACCTGGAGGACATTATGCTAAGTGAAATAAACGAGGCACAGAAAGACAAATAACCACCTAATCTAACTTACATGTAGAATCTAAAAAAGTTGAACTCATAGAAGTAAAGAGTGAAATGGTGTTTACCTGAGGCTGGGTTGGGGAGTGGATGGGGGAAAGAGATGTTGATCAAATAGTACAAAGTTTTAGTTAGGAGAAATAAGCTTTAGTGATCTATTATACAGAATGATGAAATATAGTAATAATGCATATATATTTCAATATTTCTAAGAGTAGATTTTACATGTTTCACCACAAAAAAAAAGTATGTGAGGTGATGGATTTGTTAATTAGCATGAATTAATCATTTCACAGTGTAAACATATGTCAAAGCATCACATTGTATGCCATAAATAGATAATATATACAATTATTTGTCAATTAAAAATTAATAAAATAAAAATAAAGTGTCTAAAATGTGCTGGTTTGGTTTGTGGGGAACAAATGCAGTTAAAAGGTTTTTTCAGATTTTGGAGGGTAACTACGAGCAAAAGCAAGATAATATTAAATAGCTTAAGTTGAAGTTTGTATGTATGTGGTGTTTGTATATGCCTTTATTTTTTATTTTGGTAAAATATGCATAACAGAATTTACCATTTTAAAGTGTACAGTTCTGTGGCATTTAAATATGTTTATATTGTTGTGTAACAATGTACAGTTTTAAAATATGCATTGGTCCACTAGGACTGTGATAAAATACTACAGACTGGGTGGCTTACACAACAGAAATTTATTTTCTCACAGTTCTAAGACTGGAAATTCAAGATTAGGTTGTTGGCAGATTTTGTTTCTCCTGAATCTCCCTTTTGCAGATGGCCTGCCCTCTGTGTGTGCATACCTGGTGTCTCTTCTTAGAATGACACCAGTCGGGCTGGGTGCGGTGGCTCATGCCTGTAATCCCAGGACTTTGGGAGCCCAAGGTGGGCGGATCACTTGAAGTCAGGAGTTTGAGACCAGCCTGGCCAATATGGTGAAACCCTATCTCTACTTAAAAAAAAAAAATACAAAAATTAGCCAGGTATGGTGGCGTGTGCCTGTAGTCCTAGCTACTTGGGAGGCTGAGGCACAAGGATCACTTGAACCCGGGAGGCAGAGATTGCAGTGAGCTGAGATTGCACCATTACACTCCAGCCTGGGTGACTCCATCTCAAAAAAATGAATGACACCGGTCTTATTGAGTGAAGACCTCATAAATTACCTTATTTAACTAGATTCCTGAAATGCCCTAGCTCTAATGTCATATTTGGAATGAGGGTTCAATATAAGAAATTTAGGGGTGATCCAGTTCAGTTTATAACATGTTTTATGTAAGGGTGCTTCCAGTTTATCTCCTTGAGAAGCTGCCATCTCCAGTATGTTAATTTTCTGTGGTTGCTCTAACAAATTACCACAAACTGGGTGGTTTAAAACAATAGAAATTTATTCTGTCACAGTTTTGGAGGCCAGAAGTTCAAAATCAGTAGTATTGGACCAAATTAAAGATGATAGTAGGGCTGTGCTTTTTCTGGAGGGAGGCTTTAGAGGAGAATCCATTCCTTGCTTCTCCCTGATTCTGGTGGGTGCTGAGGTGCTAGCTTTCCTGGCTGTGGCCCATGTCCCTCCAGTCTTCAAAGCCAGCATTTTAAACTGTCTCTGCTATGTCTTCTTTTTTGGAGACAGAGTCTTGCTCTGTTGCCCAGGCTGGAGTGCGGTGGCACAAAATTGGCTCACTGCAACCTCTGCCTCCTGAGTTAAGGCGATTCTCCTGCCTCAGCCTCTGGAGTAGCTGGGATTATAGGCGCATGCCACCACACTCGGCTAATTTTTGTATTTTTTAGTAAAGACAGGGTTTCACCATGTTGGCTAGGCTGGTCTCAAACGCCTGACCTTAGGTGATCTGCCCACCTTGGCCTCCCAAAGTGCTGGGATTACAGGCATGAGCCACCCTGCCCGGCCTCTCTGCTGTTTCTCACTGCCTTCAGTGTGTGTCTCGTTCTTATAAGGATACATATGATTGCTTTATGGCCCACCCAGGTAATTCAGAATAATCTTCCCTCTCTCAAGATTTTTAATTTAATCATATCTTCAAAGACTTTTTTTGCCATATAAGGTAACATTCTCAGGTTTCAGGGATTAGGGTGTGGATATCTTTTGTGGGACCATTTTTCAACTTACCCCACTCAATAGTTTATAGTAGACTTTTAATGTTCTTGCTTTGATTTTATAATTTAGTTTTTAACAGGCCCCTATGTCCAGTTCTGGGTTGGTGGGGAGTTGATGGCATCTCATCTTTTCTAGATACTATGCAGAGAATTCTAGGTCTGTGGCCAGGAAGGACAAATCAGAGATGATAGTGAGTCTGGAAATAAAACAGTTGAAGTATTTTAGCTTGAGAATGGAGGTAGGTATGGTGGTGCTGTTTTTTAAAGAATAGAGAATTTAGAAGGATCACAAGCTAGTTTCAGGTAGGGGGAGGAGGAGATGTGTAGAATTTGGGACATAGTTTGCAGAACTTCTGTAATATGATAACATTAGTAATGGTAGGTATATTTTTGGCAGATGCATTTTCAGTGGATCGTTGGAAAAGTCACTTTATACTAGATTGAGGATTAAATTGAAGCCGGAGAGTATTGTTACATTGTATTCTCTAGAATAACGATGCTTGGCATTTAGTAAGTACTTGATCAGTGTTGGCTATTATGATAATTACTATTAGTATATACTTTTATGTGTTCCAATACTATAACATTTTGTCTTCAGCTTTTTGGTGTATGTCTTGATATGTATGTAATATTAGATAAATATTGATTTAGAAAGTTATGTGTTTTGTTAATAAATATTTTAATTATTGCCATTGCCATGCTGTTAAAATTAATGAAAACAAATTATTGTAGAATTTTTTTAAAAAATTAGAAAGTTTTGTTTTCTCATTTGAATAGATTATTGTTTCTGTAGTTATTCATGCCTGAAACAAAAAATTAAACATTGGTCTTTGTATTCTTTCAGGTTTGATTTAATTTTGGATGAAATTGTTCTTGCAGCAAGATGTTAATAAGACAAAATCTAGGTAAGTAGAAGACTGCTTTGTTAAATGTACCTATCAAGGTAGGAATAATACAAAAAATGTATGTCTTAAAAATATGCTGTTGAGTCCAGAACCAAAGAGTTTTTAAATAAAAATTTGACATGCAAATAACTGACTTTTAAACATACTTGGTCCAATTGATTTGATGGGAGTAAAATTACAGCTATCAAATTGTGGAACTAAAATTCGTTTCCTTCTTTTGCGTTCAGGTTAACTAAAGCATTTAAGTTTCCAATGACTGTTGTAGTATGTTAGAAAATCAAGTTGATGTTTGGTTCATCCACTCTTAACTGAACTCTCACCAGTTCAGTAAGACATTTATTGTGTCACTTCATTGTTCTCTCCTTTGTTGATAAAGTATATGAATAGTCATTGCTTTTGTGAATTTTGCATTCTTATTACGGTTAAGGAAGCACTTTCCCAAATGGGTTAAATTTGCCAAATTGTGATTTCTTTCTGTTAACATAGTATTCAAAATTGTAAATTATTGTTTTAATGTTTTTCTAGTGGGTGTCTCTACTAAATGACCCTTCTAATATAGCATTCTGATTAGCTTTCTCAAGGCTGTTCACTTTCAAAAAAATTGAATTGGCATTATGTACTTTTCATCTGGTATGTGAAATAATGCTTTTTAGCGATATAAGCCATTGACTGGTTAAAAAGATACATTTACTGTTTATTAGTAAGTGAATATGGCTTCAAAAGAGAAACATGGGAAAAAGAATACTGAAAAAATTGGAGTTAACTTGGTTTTCCCTCTAACCAGATATTTCAGCTGTCAAAAATTTGCTGATCTCAATGTTTGTTAAAGAGAAAAGAAGTGTAGGATGAAAAGTGCTGTAGTTCAGTAATACGCACTTAAGGAAATCTGAGTCAGTGGTTTGGGCATGGGACGTTGAAGCAAAATTTTCCTTTTATTGCTATTATGTAATAATAATAGTGGTAGTTTGAAGAGCACTTATTGTGCTTTAAATTCTATTAAGTGCTTGTCATACCTTATTGATCGTTATAGTACCTCCTGTTGTTTGTTGTATAGAAAAGTTTTAGTTTTTGCTTTATAGTAGGCTGTTTTTCTTTAGGAAGAGTAATTTACTTTTGTAGCATTTATTAGAAATAACACTTGCCTATATATCTTCTTAAATTGAAGAAGAAACCAGACTTTTATACTTTAAGGTCTTATTAGGGATTTGTTTTTTATTTGGATATACAGTGTCTGTTAGAACTTTTGTTCTGATTTTCTGTGTTTGCTATTGCTTGCGGGATGACAGTGGTTTAATTTATTCTGACCTTATTTTCCACCACACTTATATATGTATTTCTTCTTTTTTATTATGGTATACATATATATGGTAACGTAAAATTTGAGGTATAGAGCTGAATGGCTTTTTACGTACACATTCATACATGTAACCACCATCCAGATTAAGATATAAAACATTTCATTATTTCAGAAAGTTTCTTGTGCTTTCCCCACTTCCAATCCAGTAGGCTTTCCCCGTGAAGTAATCACCTTTCTGAATTCTGTCAGCATAGTTTAGTTTTGCCTGTTCTTGGATTTTATATGTAGTATGTACTCTTGTATCTGGCTTCTTTCATTCAACATAATCTTCTTGAGTTTCATCTGTGTTGTGAGTATATTAGCAATTCATTATTTTTTTGTTGCTGTTTTATTTTTAATAATATTCCCTTGTATGAACATACCACAAAGCATTTATGTTTTCTCTGTGATTTGGTTATTGGCTTCTTCACATCTCTCTTCCTACTTGCTAACTTTTCTATGCTCCTTTCCTTCTTCTACCTACCTCTGTCATTGTCCCCCATCACCTTTGGAATAAAATGTAGTAAACTCTATAACATGGCATGCGGTTATCTCACTATAGCTATGCCAGAATGCTGAGAATTATATGAATAAACTAAGTATGATGTTTCATATTTCTAATTCTAGTCCCAGGTACATGTTGTCACTTTCTCTCAACCCCATGCCTCCCCAGTTGCCAGTGCCCTCTCTGCTAGTTGTCAGCTTATCTTCTGAAATAGCCTATCTGAAGCAGCATCTGATCCTTTAAACCAGGCCTGACCATAGTTTGTCTTCTTTATTAGACTATGAGTTTGAAAGTAGATACCATCCATGTCTCATTTATCTTAGCACAGTGCAGGGGATACTGTGTGCATTCAGTAAATGTTTGTTAAACATAGATCAATGAAAAAAGTTATTTTCTCTCAGGCAAGTAGAGATTCAGAATGCTAGCTGGAGTGGGATGGGGGCATTGGCACTTCAGTTGCTGTTAGTCCATGGGAAGGATCCACTAAGGACAATCCAGAGACAGCATTATAGACATTTTAGAAAGAGAAATAAAATATTTCCCAAGTGTTCTTTCAATCCAGTTGAAATAAAATGGCTAGTAATGTTCTTAGTTCAGACCTAAAATAAGACTGTCATTGTTGATTTTGATTAGTATTTCCAAGTGGAGGTATTAATCTATGTTGCAGAAGTTTGAAGTATTTGTTATTAAGAGTATTTTCGTTGTGAATTTGTACTAGTTATTTCTTTAAAGATTTTGAAAGGTGAGTTACACTAATACAAGTAGAAGATTGGGAACACAGATCACTTGTATAAGAAGTGAGGAAAACTTTTCCTCATTTCTCTGAAGGTAAAAAACTGTTAGGATGGAGGAAGAAATTATAGAATCATAACCTGGAACTATTGTAACATTTTTATTCCCACAGCTTAGGAAGCTTGCTATTTGTTGAAAGTTATTTAAAATTTTTTTATTATTGTGCGTATGTAATATAACATAACACCTTATACTTTTTTTTTTTATTTTGAGACGAAGTTTCACTCTTATTGTCCAGACGGGAATGCAATGGAGCGATCTTGGCTCACTGCAATCTCTGCCTCCTGAGTTCAAGCAATTCTCCTGCCTCAGCCTCCCTAGTAGCTGGGATTATAGGCATGCACCACCACGCCTGGCTAATTTTGTATTTTTTTTTTTTTTTTTTCACTAGAGACTGGCTTTCACCATGTTGATCAGGCTGGTCTTGAACTCTTGACCTCAGGTGATTCACCCTCTTCGGCCTCCCAAAGTGCTGGGATTACAGGTGTGAGCCACTGCACCTGGCCGAAACAATATGCTTTCTTAAGAAATAAAACACTTTTTAAAATTTAAAGCATTTTGACTACTGTGGGTTTTTTTTTTTTCCCGTGTTTGAAATTTGGCTAGTTGGGTTGGCTATAGTAATCATCTGGAGATATTTATGTCTGTAACTTGATTGCCCTCTAGCAAGTCCAAAGCAAGAAGAGTTCTTCCCCACTGGGATCAATTTGTTGCTTTTCCTTTCTACAGCTTCTGCCATAATATTTGAACACAGAGTTGGACATTGACATTTTCTTATGCTGTTCCTTCTGTCTTCCCACAAGGATTTTCTTAGACGTAGATTCTTACTGGATGTAGAACCTTGGTTCTTTTTTTTTAAATCCTGGATGTGAAGTGTACTTAGAGTTGAGGAGCCAGAGAAATTTAACTTTTAGATTGCCTAACGTACATGTCTCCAAAAAGATTTTAGACTAATTTTTCTTCTCAGAGGCTGCTAGCTGTACCTTAGTTGCAGAGTCTTCCTCTTCATTTTGTGCTTCAGTATTTCACATAGGCAGCTGCTGCTAAGCTTTTTTATACTGCAGAATCCCCGAATCCAAGGATTTCAAGTACTTTATGGATATTCGTCTTAGATTAATTTCTCTAATTTCTAACTTAACCTCTCTGTGCTTGTTTCTTTAGTAGCACTGTAGATGTGCTGTCCTTTGTCGTAGCATGAAAAATAAAATTTTTTAATGAATAAAATTCTTTGGTCTTCATTCTAGATGAGATTGTCCAATGTAGATTGACTCTTTCCAGTTGTATTGCCAAGTAACATATAGTATTTAGTATTTCATCTTTTTTTTTTTTAGACAAAGTTTTGCTTTTGTCACCCATGCTGGAGTGCAACAGTACAATTTCGGCTCACTGCAACCTCCCAGGTTCACACGATTCTCCTGCCTCAGCCTCCAGAGTAGCTGGGACTACAGGGGCATGGTGGGTAGCTGAGTAGCTGGGACTTCAGCCACCATGCCAGGCTGATTTTTCTATTTTTAGTAAAGACAGGGTTTCACCGTGTTGGCCAAGCTGATCTCAAACTCCAGACCTCAGGCGATCTACCCGCCTGAGCCTCCCAAAGTGCTGGGATTATATGTGTGGGCCACTGCACCCGGCCACATTTAGTGTTTTCAAAATTAATTTTTTAATAAAAGTCACAGGTGACTATGTATGAGCAAATAGTACAGCGATGTTAAAGTAAAAAGTAAAACTTCTTCCCCTCCTCACAGCACTGTACTCCCCATAGTCACCAAAAATAGCTGGTACGTATTCCACATCTTTCTCTCTCTGCTTATCAATACATTTTGGACATTTTTCCATGTATGTACCACATTTAATATAACTCTTGCCCTATTAATATTTAGGTAAATCTAGGATTTTTTTTTTGCCTGTATATAAGTACTGCTGCAATAAGTATTTTTGATGATATCAGTGGGAGTGTGTGAGAATGTAGGATAATTTGTAGCAGTAGATTGCTGGGTCAAGGATATGTTCACTTGAACTTCTGATAAATTAAAACTACAATGAGATTGTACCACTTAATATTCTTATTGTTTATGAGAATATCTGTTTTCCCATATTTTGCTAAATATTTGTTTTATCCTTGCTAGTCTAATTGGTGGAAAGTGGTATTTATTTTACTATGCATTTTTTAAGTTGTGAGAGTGCTCAAAGGTTTGAAATATCACCTTCATTATAACTTAAATTTCATTGGCGAATATGAAAATTTTAATTTTTTACTGTTAAGTCCATCAGTTCCATCAATTAACGTACCTCTGTGTTTTAGGCTATTACATTCAAAGTTATTTAATATTGAATAATCAGATTATTTGCCTTCTTTTTTCCCTTCATACTGTTTTTTAGGATAAATGTTTCCTTACAGTGAATTTCTTTATAGTTTGCCACAAACTAACATCAGCATAGCCTGTAAGTAAAAAGAAAGTAAAAGCCATTACTAAATATTAGGTTCATTAAGTCTAGCTTAATAGCACACTGCTCAAAATCTGTTGTGTTTTGCAACTCAAGCATTAGAATACTTTGCTTCTTTGTGGTTATTTTTTACTGTCCTTATTATGTATGATAAGCTACAATTACTAGTCTTAATTCCAGCTTTAATGTGTGTGAACTCCTTTTTTTGAATTATTTAATTCTAGAAAACTTAAATTTACAACCAGGAGAAAAAGGGCTGAGAAAATCCTTTATGTTATTGTAATGGTGTTCTCCAAGTTATTTTTACGAATTGGCATATTTTGGTATTTTTTAAATAGTATTTTCTAGTCTGATGCCTTTATTCCTAGATATGTTTGTAGTACTGTGCCATATTATATAAGGGATTTGAGCATTTGCGATTTCGGTATCTGGGTTGGGGTCCTGGAACCAATCCCCTTCAGATATGAAAGGCCAACTGTGTATCTGTCTCTCTCGAGCTACATCTCTTAAAACTCATCCTTGGTTTTACTGTGCTGGTACATTTGTTTAAAGGGAGGCTATATTGTACCCTTTTGAAGCTGAACTGTCAATAGTTTTTCCAGAGAAAGTTTCAGCCACACTTGGGTTTAGTATAAAAGTTTCTATCCAAATGTGAAATGTTTTTAAATCTAGCAAAGGCTCAATGGCAGATACCATTCCAGTATATGAACAGGAAACCATAAAACTGTTCTTTTAGACCAAAGAATTTGCCATTGCTATACTTTAGCCTTCTATGATTGGTCTAAACTATAAATAAAACAAGGCATTCACCTTTATTGAAATCCAGTATTCTCGGCGTTGTGCTATATGTTAAGGATGCATTAGTCATTAGAATTACCAGTACCATGCAATTAATTATATTACAAGTGATGAAGACAATACCGCCAAGTCTGAGTAGTATAGTGTAGTAGTGTAGGCCTGAGAAGGATGTTTTCAAGGAATAAGTCAGGGAAAGGCTTCACAGAGGAAGATGTCATTTATTAGAGTTGAAAAAAAGAATAGAATTTTAATCTTGGGAAAATATGGGCAGATTGGCTATGAACTAAAGCTCTTATTTTAGCAGCTTAGGAATTCATTATTTAAACTGTTTTCTTGGGCTGTTTTTTTCAAACTGTTTAAACAAGTTTGATTTTTGAAGCCACTAAGAAATAAATGATACTGTGAAAGCCTTCATACTGATCATTATTTTGATTATTAAAATATTTCACTTAAGGGTGAGAGATTCAGAAATAATAAACGGCTTGAGGTCAGGGAGATAATTGCGGAGACAGAATTGGAACCTAAGTCTTCTGACCTCTTACTCTTCTTTGGAGATGACCATTAAAGTAGATAATTAAAACTTTTAGGGTCTTCTAACTAGACTCAAGCCTGTGGACTCAGTACATTTTTGTTTAATATTTTATTGATTTATATGATGTTTTACAAATTGGTGATTGTAATTAAGTTGGTTTTAGGTCACACTTGATACTACTGTTACTAGTCTGAGGAGAAAAGATGACTAAATACGTAATTACAATCAAGTATCATTAGTATTGTGATAGTCTTTGTTACTGGAAGGCAAGGGCCATGTTTGTTTTATTTATTAATGTGTATATTCAGTACTTTGATATAGCTAATACTTTACTCATAGTAGACATTTAATAAATATTTAATGACTGGATGGAAACATGGCAAGTCCTCCCAGAAGTGACACCTAAACTGAGACTTGGAGGAACTGTTGGTGATTATTGTAGATAAAAAATTGGGGGAAGGACTGTTAGCAGAAGAAATAGCATGTAAAGGATGAGAGATAAGAGAAAGGGAAGATTGCTCAACTTAAAGAAATGTGAGTTTTGAATGTAGCTCACTGTGGGGTGTGGATGTGGGGGAGTGGCTAGTGTCAAGACATAAGACTAAAGAGTAAGGCTGGGTCATTTTACTGAGGCTTTTTAAAACTACTGGAGGACTTTAAATGTGAGGAAATAATGTGATTCTGTGTTTTAGCAAATGAACCTAATGAAAATGTGGAGAACAGATCACAGGGAAAGCTATATTGGATTCAGGATGATTAGTTAGTATGGGGAGAATGCTGGCCTGATTTGAGAGTGGTAGAAGTGGGGGATAGAAAGATGTGGTTGGATTTAAGAGAGATTTAGACAACAAAAGAGACCAGCTTTGGTGATTAATTGTAATGGAATTGGGAGTAGGAGAATAAGGAAGGAGTTAAGAATGACTCATGATTCTAGCTGGGCAGTAGTGCTGTATTCACAGGTAGGAACTGTGAAGAACGTATGAAGAGATCAAGAGCTACATTTTAGATATATTAAGCTTTAAGTACCTCAAGACTTCTGAGTAGAAATGTCAGGTGGCAGTTAGATATGAGACCTATAACTTGAGATGTGAGAATCCTCAATATTATATCTTAATACCTCTAAATTTTTTCTTTTTCTTTTTTTTTTTGAGACAAGAGTCTTGCTGTATCCCCAGGCTGGAGTGCAGTGGCACAGTCTCTGCTCACTGCAACCTCTGCCTCCCGGGTTCAAACGATTCTCATGCCTCAGCCTCCTGAGTAGCTGGGATTACAGGCACCTGCTAATTTTTATATTTTTAGTAGAGATGGGGTTTCGCCATGTTGACCAGGCTAGTCTCAAACTGCTGACCTCAGGTGATCCACCGCTTTGGCCTCCCAAAATGCTGGGATTACAGGCGTGAGTCACTGCGCCTAGCTCATTTTATATTCCAGTATCTTTCTGCAAGATATTACAAGGCATGTTAATACATTAAATGTTATATTGACCTAAAGATTGCCCCATCTAGACTTATGAGCTGCTGTTTTTACTAGAGATTCTGGCCTCTGCTTATTGTTAATTAAACAAGATTTAATACCATTAGTGAATAATTATACTACTGATGGCAAAGTGTTACCCAAAATATTGAATGGCGAAGGGTATATCAAATGTATTAAATCTTATATTTATATTAATAGTGTCTAAGTGGCTGAATATGAATCCTAATATTTGATAATGCAAATATTTTCCACCCTGAATAGCAGAGGTTAGGTTAAAGTGATACTGCAGTCTTTGGCTTAATCATAATTCGACACACTATTAGGATAAAAGGTATACAGAACAACACAACCTTGCCTACCTTGTTAACCATTGTATTCTCACTGTCGAGAGCGGTTCTCGGCACCGAGGTCCTCAATACATATTTCTTGAGTAATCAATTAATATTGACATCCAGTGCTTTAATATCAGATTTTCTTTTTGCATTGCTTCAGGTTACAGCAATGGTAGACTGAGTTTTTAAGTTTAGTTCTTAAAAAGACTCTTATCCTCAACTTAAAGAATTAATATTTTTATTTGAGCAATATTTTTCCCCTTAGATTACCCTGTAACTGTTCATATTTGTGCTCCCTTCCTTGTATATACTTCCCTTCCAACAAACAGACATATTTCTCTTTCTAATCAGAACATTTTTACTGACATTTATGAAACATGTCTTCTAGTAAAAATAGTTTGGACATTTTCACTTTTGTATTCTGACATCACCATGTCTAATGGTGATTCATCACCTTTGCTTTCAAAACCTATTCTTGCTAACATGAGTACCATTCTTTCATCATTGAGCTCAAAATCTCTCCGAATATTTACATTGCTTACCTTCTGTTATAAAGATTTGGTCAGTTACTAAGTCTTTTTGCTTTTACTTTGGTAAGATAGCATGTATTTATCTTTTTCTTTGCATTCTCATTGCTATTTTTGTTTGCATGTCTGTTACATTCATCTTGAATGATCTGTCTGTGTTCATTTCATTTGGGTAAGACCATTTGATTCAACTTTTTAGGAAGTTTCAACCTTAATTATATTACTTGTTCAAAAACATTAATTACTCCTTAAGGATAAATTTTCATTCTTAGGTATTATACCTAAGAGATTCCAGATTTATGTTCTAATCAACAGTTTCATCTCCTATTTTTTAGTAAGCATTTTGCTGCAGCCTAATTGATTTTCATTGTTATTTGAAAAAATCCTCACACTTTCATCCTTACCCATATCTTCTTTACCAGTCTCATCCTCAGTTTATTTCTATCCTTGAAATCTAACTCATCCAAGAAAGCTGGGCTCAAATCCTGCCTCTGCCTTGAGGAGGTGATGTAGTCCCGGGCATATGGGATGTCATTCTGGTATATTTCCTCATCCACCCCTAGATTCATGGTGGAGATCGCTCTAACAAAGACAGATTAACAAGAGAATTGTATACAAATTTACTTAATAAAAGTTTTGCATGGCATGGGAGATTTCAGATATGGAAGACTTGGCAGAACAACAGAAAGCTGTATTACTATGGACAGTCATGCAGGAGTATGATTAGAGGCCAAAAGGGTATGTGATCTAATGTTGATAAACTGGGGTGAACTTTGCAAAGCTTGTTTGTTCAGATTCTTCTTGGCAGCTCTATGTGACACGTCTTCCCTTTATGTAAAGCAAGACACCTATCCCAGGAAGGTTTTAGGAGAGAAGGGAGAGAACATGAAAGAATAACTTTCCTACATTTTATGACCTGCTTCAGGGGGAGAAAAGAAGGAGAAAGTCAGAGACACCTGCCTCTTCTGCTGTTTTCTCAAATGCCAAGGTGCCATATTTTGGGGGGTAGCATTTCCTGCAACTCATTACTAAGAAGTCACTTTCTCTTGATATTTATGATTGTAAACTGAACCACCTATTAGTTGAATGACGTAAAATTATGACAAGATACTGAGGTGCTAAATATTGACATCTCCCGCAGCACCCTCTGTAGTTGACTGGCTCTTCTATTTTTTTAACTGATTAAAAACAAAAACCATGGTTACCTTATATTTATTTTTTTAACAAAAGTTTATATGAACTTTTTCTATACTTAACACAGACATTTTTTGTCTGATTAAAAATCAAAACCATGATAAATACAGACTTATTTAACGTGTATATAGTGCTACTATATGCCAGGCACTGTTATAAATACTTTTTAAAACATTAACTCAATTCTCATTTTACAGATAACAAAACTAAAATATGAGTTTAACAATGGAAGAGCTAGGATTTGAAGGGGGTAGTCTAGCTTGAGCCTCTATGCTTTTAAAGCCTCTGTTATACTGCTCTCATCAGAGTGATAAAATAATTTAGTAAATATTAAAATAATTCAGTGAAATAAGAAATATTACATAGGAAAATATATATGTATACTCTTATTCATACTTTCACCCATTTTTTTCTTCCCCCCTCAGGTTATTCTGGAGCAAATCCAGACATGGTTGTTATTTATTCATCTTCACCTCATCCCCATTGGTAATTCTTTTCCAACTGTTTTTTATTATGATAAAATATACGTAACATGAAGTTTGCCATTTTAACCATTTCTAAATACAGTTCTGTGTTACTATGTACATTTATAATGTGCACTCATCACCACCATCTATCTTCATAACTTTTTGTCTTGAGAAACTGAAACTATACCTATTAAACAACAATTCCCCAATTTCTCCCACTCCCGAGGCCCTGGAAATTACCATTTTTCTGTCTCTTTGAATTTGATTACTCTAAGTGTCTCATATAAGCAGAATCATATAGTGTTTGTCTTTTTGTGACTGGCTTACTTCACAAGTGTGATGTTTTCAAGGTTCATCCATGTTATAGTATTTTGCAGAATTTCCTCTCATTTTAAGTCTGCGTAATATTCCATTTTATGTATGTGACACATGTTTAGATGTCCATTGATGGGCACCTTTGTTGCTTCCACCATTCACCTATTGTGAATAATGCTGCAGTGAATATGGGTGTACAAATATCTCTTCAAGACCTTGCTTTCAATTTTCAGGCATATATACCTAGAAGTGGAATTGCTGGATCATATGGTAATTCTATTTTTAGGTTTTTGAGAAGCTACCATAGTTTTCTGTAGTGGCTGCACCATTTGACATTCCCACCAACAGTGCACAAATGTTCCTGTTTCTCTACATCCTTGCCAACTCGATATTTTGTTTCTGTTTTTTGATAGTGGCTATGAAGTAATGTGTCATTATGGTTTTGGTTTGCATTTGTCTAATGATTAGTGATGTTGAGCATCTTTTCATATACTTGTTGGTCATATGTATGTCCTTGGAGAAATGTCTATTCAAGTCTTTTGCCCATTTTTTAATCATGTTTTTTTTCTCTGTTGTAGGAGTTCTGTACATGTTCTAGATATTAATTCCTTAATAGATATATTATTTGCAGACTCCCATTCCATTGGTTGTCTTTACTCTGTATATCTTTTGTTTCACAAAAATTTTTGCATTTCACAAAGTTCAATTAGTCTTTTTTGTCTGTTTGTTTTCTTAGACAGAGTCTCTTTCTGTTGCCCATGTTGGAGTGCAGTGGTGTAATCTTGACTCACTGCAACCTCTGCCTCTGGATTCAAGCAATTGTCGTGCCTCAGCTTCTCAAGTAGCTAGGACTACACATGCAGGCCACCACTCTTGCCTAATTTTTGTTTATTTACTAGAGACGGGGTTTCACCATGTTGGCCAGGCTGGTCTTGAACTCCTGACATCAAGTGATCCACTTGCCTTGGCCTCCCAAAATGCTGGAATTACAGGTGTGAACCACCACACCTGGCTCTGTTTTTTTCTTTTGTTACTTGTGTTTTTGGAATCATCGCTAAGAAATTATTGCCAAATCCAGAGTAACAAAGTTTTTGGCATATGTTTTCTTCTAGGAGTTTTATAGTTTTATGTCTTACGTTTTAGTCTTTATCCATTTTGAGTTAATTCATGTATATTGTATTAGATAAGGGTGTAGCTTTTTCCTTTTGCATGTGGATATCGTTTTCCCAGTACCATGTATTGGAAAGACTCATTTCTCTGTTTTGTAGTCTCGGCACCCTTGTCAAAAACCATTTGACCATAAATACACAGGTTTATTTCTTGGCTATTTTGTTCCATTGGTTTAGATGTCTCTCTCTATGCCAGTACCACCATTGTCTTGATTACTGTTGATTTTTAGTACGTTTTGAAATTAGGAAGTGTAAGGCCTCCAACTTCATTGTTCTTTTTAAAGTTTTTTTTGGCTCTTTGGGGTCCGTTGAGATTGCATGTGAATTTAAGGATAGGTTTTCCTATTTCTGCAAAAAAACTACCAGTGAGATTTTAACAGGGGTTGCATTGAATCTGTAGATTGCTGTGTACAGTATTGACATCTTAACAGTATTGTCTACCAATCCATGAACATGGAATGTTTTCATTTATTCATGTATTCTATAATTGCTTTCAGTAATGCTTTGTAGTTTTCATCATATAAGTCTTGACTTGGTTGGTTAATTTCTAAGTATTTTATTCTTTTTGGTTTATTATAAATGGAATTTTCTTAATTTCCTTTTGGAAATTAAGAAAACCAGTCATTTTTAGTGTATAGAAATGCAGCTGATTTTTATATGTTGACTGTGTCCTGCTACTTTGCCAAACTCATTTATTAGCAGTAAGTTTTTTGTGGACTCTTTAGGGTTTTCTCCATATGAGATCATATCATCTATGAACAGAGATGGTTTTAACTCCTTTCCAATTTGGATTTCTTTGATTTCTTTTTCTTGCCTAATTTTTGTGGTTAGAACTTCAGTACTATGTCTAATAGAAGTGACAGAACTGGTGATACCTGTGTTATTCCTGACCTTAGAGGAAAAGCTTTCAGCCTTTCATCATTATGATGTTTGCTGTGGGGCTTTTGAGCAAGATCATGTTCTTTGCAGGGACATGGATGAAGCTAGAACCCATTATCCTTAGCAAACTTAACACAGGAACAGAAAACCAAACACCACATGTTCTCACTAAGAAGTAAGAGCTGAACAATGAGAACACATGGACATGCGGAGAACAACACACACTGAGGCCTGTTTGGGGAGGGCGAGGTGGAGGAGAGCATTAGGGAGAAGAGCTAATGCATGCGGGGCTTAATACCTGGATAGGTGCAGCAAACCACCCTGGCACATATTACCTATGTAGCAAACCTGCACATCCTGCACATGTACCCCAGAATTTTAAAAAGTAATTAAAAAAAAATATATATATATGGCTTTTATGATGTTGAGGTAGTTTTCCTCTGTTCCTAATAGGTGTGAAGTGATATCTCATTGTGGTTTTGATTTGCGTTTCCCTAATAATTAGTGATGTTGAACATCTTTTCATATGCTTTTTGGCCATCTGTGTATCATTTTTGCAGAAATGTCTATTCAAGTCCTTTGCCGATTCTAAAAATCTTGTTCTTTTTTTGTCGTTTAGTTGTAGGGTTTCTTTATGTATTCTGGATTTTTTTTTTTTTTTTAAAGACAGGGTTTCACCATGTTGGTCAGGCTGGTCTTGAACTCCCAACCTCAGGTGATCCGCCTGCCTTGGCCTCCAAAGTGCTTGGATTACAGGCGTGAGCCACCACGCCCGGCCGTACTTGGATTTTTAACCTCTTACCAGAATATATGATTTGCAAATATTTTCTCCCATTATGAAGGTTGCCTTTTTATTTTCTTACTTTCTTTGAGACATAGTTTTTAAGTTTGATATGGTGTGATTTATCTGTTTACTTTTTTTGCCTCTGCCTTTGTTGTCAGATCCAATAAATCATTGCCAAATCTAATGTCATGATGTTTTTCTTCTGTGTTGTTTGTTTTTGAGACAGAGTGAGACCCTGTTGCTCAAGCCAGAGCATAGTGGCACAATCACAGCTCACTGCAGCCTTGACCTCCTGGGCCCATGCCCACTTCAGCCTCCCTGGTAACTGGGACTACAGGTGTGTGCCACTAACACCCCCCTAATTTTTGTATTTTTTGTGGAGATGGGGTTTTGCCATGTTGCCCAGGCTGGTCTCAAACTCCTGGGCTCAAGCAATTCCACCCTCTTGGCCTCCCAAAGTGTTGGAATTACAGATACGAGCTACTGCACCTAGCCCATTTTGAGTTTTGTACATGGTGCAAGTTAAGAGTCCAGCTTTATTCTTTTACATGTATTTATCCAGTTTTCTTCAGTTTGCTGAAAAAACTGTCTATTCCCCATGAATGGTCTTGACAAGGATGTTGAAAATGATTTGACCACATACACAGGTGTATTTCCAGGCTCTCTATTCTATTCTGTTGGTCTGTATGTCTGTTTTCATGTTGGTATTACATTGTTTTGATTGCTGTAGCTTTGAAGTTTTGAAATGAGGAAGTGTGACATTTGCAACTTTGTTCTTTTTCGAGATTGTTTTGGCTATTTGGGGTTCCTTAAGATTCCATATAGGTTACGTTTTTCCATTTCTGAAAAAGAATTGAGATTCTGATAGGATTGCATTCAGTCCGTGTATTCCTTTGTATAGTATTGACATCTTGATGGTAAGTCTTAACAGTCTGTGAACAGGGGATTTGCTTCCATTTATTTCTGTCTTTTATTTCTTTCAGCAACATTTTGTAGTTTTCAGTGTACCAGCCTTTTGGTTAAGTGTATTCCTTGGTTAAGTGTATTCCTAAGTATTTGATTTTTTTTTTTTTTTTTGGTGATATTGTAATTGTTTTCTTAATTTCCTTTTTAGTTTGGTCATTGTTAGTGTATAGAAACATAGCTGATTTTTGTCTTTTCATCGTGTATGTTATAACTTTGCTGAATTATTTTATTCTAATAATTTTTTTGGTGTGAAGTCTTTAGGGTTTCCTACATACAAGATGCTGTCTTCTGTGAACAGATAATTTTACTTCTTCCTTTCTAAATTGGATGCCTGCCTCCCTTCTTCCCTTCCACCCCTCTCTCCCCCCCCCCCCCCACCTTCCTTACCCCGCTTCCCCTCCCCTGCTTCCCTCCCACCTCTTCTCCTCATCCCTTTCCGAAGTACGCTGGCTAGGAATTCTAGTACAATGTTATGTAGAAGTGGGCATTTCTTGGCTAGGCATGGTGACTCATGCCTGTAATCCCATCATTTTGTAGGCTGAGGTGGGTGGATCCTGAGATCAGGAGTTCGAGACCAGCCTGGCCAACAGGGTGAAACCCCGTCTCTACTAAAAATACAAAAATTAGCTGGGTGTGTTGGCATGCACCTGTAATTCCAGCTACTCAGGAGACTGAGGCAGGAGAATCAATTGAACCTGGGAGGCAGAGGTTGCAGTGAGCTGAGATCGCGCCATTGCACTCCAGCCTGGGTGACATAGCAAGACTGTATTCACCACCAAAGAAATGGGCTTTTCGGATATTGCTTTTATTATATTGAAGTTGTTTCCTTCGATTCCTAGTTTGTTGAATGTGTTTATTAACAAAAGAATATTGAATTTTGTCATTTTTTTTTTGCCTCAATTGAGATGGTCATGGGTTTTGTCCATTCTTTTGTTAATGTGCTGTGCACTGATTTTTTTTTTTATGTTGAACTATCCTTGCATTCCAGAAATAAATGTCACTTGGTTACAGCATATAATCCTTGTCATGTGCTGTTGAATTTTTGCTAGTATTTTGTTGGAGGTTGTTACTGTCTTTACTACCTGGATAAATGAAGGTATGCAGATACCTTTCATAATGAAGCCATACTACAGTGTATACTTACAGTTCAATGGAATATAAGCGATAGTATATTTTTTAATAGATAATCACTTACATACTCCAGTATTTGGTTGTATATGCTTCACACTAATTACAGCATATGATAATCATATGATATCTGAACTCTAGACCATTGTTTTCAATTATGGCTGCACATTACAATGCCTAAGGAGGTATTACACACACACACACACACACACACACACACACACACACACACACACACACCATTGCCAGAGTCACTTATGGCTGCATGTTACAATGCCAAAGGAGATATTGCACACACACACACACAAACACCCTCACACCCTCATTGTGAGTGTCACTTAGATTGGAATTTTTCAGAAGGGGACTGAACATTAGTAGTTTTAAAAAGATCTCTAGATTATTTTGGCTACACATCCAAGTTGCATGGGGTGCTTTAAAAAGTCTGTAGGCCTTAGTGAAGTGGAATCAAATTCCAGGGGAGGAGTTGTACAGTCTCTCTTTTTTATTTTTTTTTGAGATGTGGTGCATCGAATCAGATGTGTGACTTTCGGTTTGCTATGGCAAGTAAATAGGATAAATGCATCTAGGTATACATATATGCATTCAAGATACACTAATAAATGTATTTATCTATTTATATTAAATGTATTTATCAGTACATCTGGAAAGGTATACTTATTTAGGAAAAGAATCATAAATCTGAAAGCAAGTTACAACATATTTTATATCATTTATTATTCAAAGTTACTTAAAAATTTTATTCAGTCCACTTTAAATACCGCTATGATATTTAAGGAAGCAGTGAAATTTTGTACAGTCTGTTAAAATTACACAGTTTAATCTGGGGATAGTCATTGTTTAGGCACCAGAAAATTAATGATACACCAATAAATGTGGCAGAGATTTAAATTGTCCTTATTTTCTTATTTCAGAGAAATAGTAATGATTAGTATTAGAACCATTATAAAAAGTCTGTTTCTCACACATCACATTAAAATGAGAGGCTCACCCCCAAAACTGAAATATATTAGAATGTTTATATACAGTTTGAAAGGAAATTAGCTAGTTGATAAATTTTTAATTTTGGGACAAAAAGTTGCCTATGCAATACTATATTTTGATATTACCCTGTTGTAAATTATATCTCATACACAGCCTTTAAAGTTTTCAGTACATATCAGTACATTTACAGACATAGGAGATTTTGTATATTAAATATTTATAAAATGCTCCAAAATGACTGATGATTAGGAATGTGAGTAAAGCCATGGCTTAGGTGTATCACTAATTGAGGTAAGGTATATAATGACAATTTCTGTTACTTTTCATACACTTTTAAATTGATTACATGATTGAATATTAAAATAAGCTTGGATCTTTTTGTGTACTCACTGGTGGCTAGGGGGAGGAGGTTACCCAGAAATATGCAATGGGTCTGATGAAAGTTAAGTTGAAGTTAATAAAGGAAAATTTGTTGTGTTTAATTCCTATAGTTGACTGATTTCAGGGTCTTATTCACTTATAGTTGGCCTGTTTTGTCTGTGTTCCTTCATTAGGTTGACTATTACCTTTTAGTTGCTCAAAACAGCATATGCAATAGAAGAATTGGTTCCCATTCTGTTGGAATCACAGGAAAGATTTTTGTGTTTTGTGTTTTGGAACTTAGGTCCATTAGGAGAGAGATATTAATCAGTAATCATCAACTGAATATTTGAAAGAGCTCTGAAAGGAACAGTTCTGTAAGAGCATATTTCAAAGGAACTTGACACAGAGTGGATTGAGGAGAGCTTCACAGAGTAAGTGACCTTGAGAGCTGTGATCTGAAGGAGATTATGAGTTAAAGTTAACTAGATTTGTGTGATGGAGGGCTGAGGATTCCAGACCAAGGGAACTGCATGGACAGAGGCCCTACGGTGAAGAGGAATGTATGGGGAATTTGAGAGAAGGCCAGTACTTTAAAGTTAATCCAGAGGTGGATTAACTTTAAGAAACTATGATAATGAACAAAAAAGTAGTCACAAATTGTGTTTAACACTCTAGGCACTATTTTGGATGTCAAGGGTACTTCAGTGAACAAAATATGTCTCTGTCCTCAAGAAGCTTACTTTGTAGTGGAGAGAAAAAACCAACTGATCAAGTAATAATGTATCAGGTGTTGGTACTATAAAGAAAAGTGTTGGCAGAGAGTGACATGGAAAGTTACTGAGAGTGCTCTCCTAGTAACTTTATTTTGGATGGCCTATGATGAACTAAGAAGGAGATAGACACAAATGTGAAAGAACTGATCCATATGTGTATTTGGAGGAAGAACTTCAGGCAGAGAATATTAAGTGCTAAATACCCAGAGCGTAGTCAAGAAATAGCAAGGCCAATATGAGTACATTGAGAAAGAGAGTTGGTGGGAGATGGGATTTAGGACAAAGTGCATTGAATATGAACTGTATGACTCTTATTACTTACATCCAAATTTAATCCGTTTTGCTGATAACATTTTATGAAATTAAAATAGTATTCTGTTATTTTACAACTTTTAGGAACTTTTTTTTGTCCTCTTTTTAAATAAGAAAAATATTCAAAAATTTCAGAAAAGAAGAATAGTATTAAGGGTTGAATTATATCCCCCTCTACCTCAAAGTATAACTTTACTTGGAGATAGGGTCTTTTTTTTTTTTTTGAAACAGAGTCTCGTTCTGTCACCAGGCTGGAGTGCAGTGGGGTGATCTCGGTTCACTGCAACCTCCACCTTCTGGGTTCAAGCAATTCTCTTGCCTCAGCCTCCCGAGTAGCTGGGACTAAAGGCACGTGCCACCACATCCAGCCAATTTTTATATTTTAGTAGATACAAGGTTTCACCATGTTTGCCAGGATGGTCTTGATCTCTTGACCTCATGAGCCACCTTGCCCAACCTGGAGATAGGATTTCTACAGAGGTAATCAAGTTGAATGAAATCGTTAGGGTGGGCTCTTATCCAATTATGACTGATATCCTTATAAAAAGGGGTAATTTGGATACCGAGACACTAATCAAAGGAAGACGATGTGAAGAGAACAAGGAAAAAGATGGCTCTCTAGAAGCCAAGCAGGAATTGGAAACAGATCTTTCCTCATAGCCCTTAGAAGGAACTAACCCTACTGATATTTTTGTCTTGGACTTCCAGTTCCCAGATTTTTGAACCAATAAATTTTGTTTAAGCCACCAGTTGTAGGACTTTGTTAAGAGACAATTCTAGTTATACAGATCCAGTATAGCATCTTCTGTTATTATAGCAAATTAATACGAATATTAACTAAAGAGCAAAACTTACTCTCCTCACTCCTTCCCCATACTTAACAAAGGTAACAGATCGTTACGAAATCTTCCAGGTCTTTTATTGTGTTAGTGGGTATGTGTGTATGTTTCATTAATTAGTAAAGCGGTTTATGTCTTCTAATGAAATGTGGGGGAATTTAAAAACAAGCAACAAAAAGTAAATGCTACAGGATTATATTCATAGTTCCTTGCCTTCCAATAAAATTTTTAACTTTAAAACTAAACTCTATCACAAGATAATATATACAACACTTTTTCAAAAAAATGGACCTCTTTTAAAGTTTTATACCAAGATACTTCACAATCTTATTTACATTTGTTCAAAGATTGATTTTTCCATTCCAGTGTAATATTCCAGTATAGCTTTTTCTGTTGCTTCAGTGTACTATTTTGGAAAAAGAATTTGTTACCACTTGGTGGCACTATGTGGCTTAAAAATGAATCAGATTGTACGCAGTTAACTGTACTATTTTGTGTAAATGATTAAATTCAGAGGGCAACTCTTTGATACTGAGCAACTTAATACAGTACATGTCTGATTCTTTTGCAAATAAAATAATTGGTATTGCAGAGTTTTATTAGAATGTCATGGAATATAAGTATATAAACCAAGGCTTAATTTGGTGGGTAGGGAAGTATATAAATTTTTGATAGAAATCTCCCTTAGGTCAGATGTCATTTATCATTCTGTCTTAATCCTCTTCTTTGTCTAAATGTGAGAAAATAGATTTTTAATATTAGAAACAAACATCTTCAACTTTCCTTTAAAAGTAATTAATGTTTTCCAAGGTATATATTTTATTTTCTCTTATATAAAGTTAGAAATTGAATTTTTTTCAAAAGATTAAAGGTAAACAGAAAAATTAAATATATTGAATGATGTCTTTCTGCAGTATATTGAAAAATCAAGCAGTCCTTTTAAAGATACTGTAATTGTCTTATTTAATTAGACAAAGGGTCTTGAAGTATGAGAAGAAGAAAGTTATTTTGTTCCAGACGTAATTTTTACTCCCAAGCAATTGACATCTAATACCATAATTGTTAAGGTATTTGTATAATGTATTATTTTCTAGGTCACATACAAAGCATATAAAAGATAGTGTTCTGTGTCATTTTAAAAATTTAAATATAATACTTAAAGGAAAATGCATGAAGTGTAGGGTACAGCTCAGTGAATCACCACAAGATAAACACTCCATGACCATCACAGATCTAGAAATAGAGTACGGCCAGCAACCCAGAAACCCCAATGTTTCTTTTTCTCAGTCACTCCCTTTTTTTTCTTTCCCAGATTAATTTTCCCAGAAAATAACCTTTTTTTGCTTGTTTTTGAACTTTTATAGAAATAGAATTATACAGAAGTATTATTTTGTCTAGCTTATTTTGTTCAACATGTTTGAGAGTTGGGGATTTTGTCAGATGTAGCTATGGTTCACTTGTATAATTTTATCACAGTTTGTCACATTACTACAAGACATTTGGGCTGAATAATGCTGCTGTGAACGTTCTTGTACATGTTTCTTAGTGCATATGTGCAACATTTATATTAGGTGTATACCAAGAATAGACTCTGGGTCATTGGTATGACCAGCGTATGTATGTTCAAATTTAGAAGGTGATGCAAGAATTGTTTTCAAAATGGTTGTATCAATCCCATCAAGTGAATGAGGATTCCTGTTGCTCTGTATCCTCACCAACACTTGGTATTAATATCCTCTTTAATTTTATTCTTCTGAAAGATGCATTTCCCTGATCCAAATGAAATTGAATACTCTTTTCATAAATGGACTGGTTGTTTGGGTATCCCTCTTTTGCAGAGTCTCTTCTCCTCTCCCTACCACCTTAAAAAAATTACTATTGAGCTTCTTTTTCTGTCTTACTGGTGAATAGGAATTACATAAGTTTATGCACACAAGCCCTTTTTTCCTATTGGGGTTTCTGTACTTCTTTTGTTTTTAGGAGTTTTTATATGCTCTAAATACAGACTCTTTATTACATTTAAAAAATATATATATAATCCACTTTGGCTTGACTTTCACCTTCCTAATGTTATCTGTTGATGAAAGGAAGGTCTTAATTTTAGTATAGTCCAGTTTATCATTGTTTGCTCTTATTGTTAATGCTGCTTGTGTCCCATTTAAGAAGTCTTTTCTTGCTCCAAGGACATGAAGAAACTCTCTTATGCTCTGAAACGATGCTTCTCAACTAGAGGCAGTTCCCTCATCTTTAACCCCACATCTCCCCACCATCTCAGTGGGACGTTTGGCAGTGTGACTACATGTTTAGTTTTTATAACTGAGTGAGTGGAGTACTCTGGTCATCTAGCGAGTTGGGCTAGTGGTGCTGGTAAATGTCCTACAATGTGTACAGAATGTTAAGCATCCTACAATGCACAAAACAAACATCTAGCCAGGGTGTCACTAGTGATTGAGAAACATCATTCTAGAATCTTTATTATTTTGCTTTCTACCATCTACCTAGAACTGATTATTGTTTTGTATATTGTTTATTATATATTTAGGTCTACCTTTGTCTAGAACTGATTTTTGTATAATGTGTGAGGCATAGAGATCACCTTTTCTTACATGTAAATATATGTTTTATATGACGTTTATTAAAAAGATCACTTCCCTGCTGCTCTGCGGTATTACCTTTGACATAAATAAAGTAACTGTAGTATATCTATGGGTCTGTTTATGGACTCTGGTTTTTTTTTTAATTTTTCCACCATTGGTCTACTTTGGGTTATCCAAAGCACCAACACTATGGTGTTTTAATTACATGGCATTATGATAAGTCTTTATATCTACCAAGGCAGGTTCTCCTACTTTGTCTCATTGCTTTCCATAAATTTTTAGTCATATCAGTTTTATAAAACTTGAATCTATTCATTGAGATAGAGTTAATATATTTATGATATTAGGTCTCATAGTTCATGAATGGCAAATTATCCATTTATTGGGCTCAGTGAGACTGAAATTCCTTGTTCTCAGGATCCCTTTAAACTTTTTAAGATAGCTTTTATTTGTATGATTATATCAGGATATTTATTGCTTATACCAAGGTTGCTTCTCAGCCTTGGCACAGTCGACATTTTGGGCCAGATAATTTTCTTTTCTGTAGACTGTGTATACATGGCTCTTTATGTGTCAGAGGATTTTTGCCTAACCTCTACTCACTAGATACCAGTAGTACTCACCCAGTGTGACAGTGTGACAGCCAGGAAGTCTCTAGACATTTCCAAGTATATTGATCCCAGTTGAGAACAATATTTACTGCTTTTGAAATTAAATTTTAAATGTTTATTAGTTTATTTTAAAATAATATTCCATTACATGTTAACACCATTTTGAGAAAAATACACATTCCAGAACAAAATTTAATGTGAAGAGTACCATTGTTTTACATGTGTTAAAAATCTCTTTAATGTCTCATTTGATAGAAGGCAGTTGGATTCTCATATCTGCTTCTGTTCAGATATTGTATGTTATATAGCCTCTGGAAAACTCCATTGTACACTTGTGAGAGAATGGCAGCAAAAGGCAGATAAGGTGTTAGTATTATTTATGAAAATAGTTTTGTTTTTCTGAAGATCCACTAATAAGGTCTTAGGGACGCCCCCGGGGCCCACAGATCACACTTTTCAGACCTTTGTCCTAGAGATTACAGAATGTATCCCTGATCTAATTCAGTCAAATTGGTAATAAATTAAATTTAATTAAGTAAATTAGATTAGCTCAATAATTTGTTCATTGTTTTATCCTTCCAGACAATGCAAGAAACCTAAAACACTTTAATCCCATTCATTCCCTTCTATACTCTACCCTTTACTCAATTTATTTGCTACTATACTCTTGTGTTTTTAAACTCCATGTATATTGCAGCCACCATGAAACAACATCGTTTTGCTGTATGGATTTACCGACATATTTACCACTTGTATCACTTTTTATTCTGTCCTCCATCTTCAGTTCTTCATCTGTGATCGTTTTCTATTTTTGAAGAACACTTGCTGTTGCATCCTTTATAGTGTACATCTGTAGTGAGAAAGTCTCTTCGTTTTTGTTGTCTGGTCATGTTCTGTATTTCACCCTCACTTTTGAATGATTATTTTTTAGGATTCTGAGTTGGCAGTTATTTTCTTTTAATGAGGATGTTATTCCTTTGTGTTCTGCTTTCTGTTGTTTCTGTTGAGAAATTGTTAGTCTTGTCAGTGTCCTCCTTCCAAAAAGAGTAGCAAGCAAACCTGCAGTTGAACACATTTTTTACTTGTTGCAGTGAGGGGGCACACACTAAAGGGAACTTTGGGGTGTCTTACTAAGAGGGTATTAGAAGGAACCTATTTTAGGATTTGGGCTTCAGTTGGGTAGTTTGGAGAGGGTCTAAGGAAGTGGAAGTTTGTCCTAGATTGGGTGTCATCAGGACATGGGACATTTTATGATTGACTTTCTTTTTCTTTAAATGGAGGTAAAATTTACATTACATACAATTAACCATTTTTAGTATACAATTCATTGGTGAACAGTAGTCCGTCCTTATTCGTGGAGTACATTTCAAGACCTCCAGAGGATGCCTGAAATTATAGGTAGTACCAAACCTTATTGCCATCAGACAGACAGATTTCTGTTCATGTCTGTAACCCATGTATTTAATGCCTTTTCTTTCTTACCTAAGCTCTTATAATGAACCGTGTTCATAACTTCTGGAGTTTGAGGTGCAAGAGCAAAACTAGCACAAATTTCTTTTTTTTTTCCTTTTTTTTTTTTTTTTTTGAGACAGTCTTGCTCTTGTCACCCAGGCTGGAGGGCAGTGGCATGATTTTGGCCCACTACAACCTCTGCCTCCCAGGTTCAAGTGATTGTCCTGCCTCAGCCTCCCAAGTAGCTGGGACTACAGGCACACACCACCACACCCAGCCTTTCCTTCTTTGCAATTCAGTGAGTAGGAGATTTGTTCTTACTGTAGATCTTAGTGACCTTAGCGTATTTTTTTTCTCTTATTGAGAACTTCCACCTTTTTCTGTAAAGGGAACAGTTTGTCAATTCTTTGACATACCTGAATTGCCAGTATCACTACTTTTGTACTTTGGGACCATTATTAAGTGAAATAAAGGTTCTTGAACAAAAGTACTTCAATACCATGACAGTCAATCTGATGACTACTAAGTAACTAATGGGTGGAGAACACATACACTGGACAAAGGAGATGATTCACGTTCCTCAGAGTCGGATGGTGTATGATGTCATCAAGCTCCGTAGAATAGCAATTTAAAACCTGTAACTTGATTATTTCAGAATTTTCCATTTACTATTTTTGGACTATGGTTGACCGCAGGTAACTGAAACTGTGAAAAGTAAAACTGTAGATAAGGAGGGACTACTGTATTTACACTCTTGTGCAACAGCTAGCTCTCTGATTTCTAAAGTGTTTCATCGCCCCATAAAAACACCATGTATTCATTACATAATCACTTTCTGTTTGCCCCCTTCTTTCACCATAAAGTAACCTTCACTTTCTGTCTCTGTATATTTGTCTGTTCTGGATATTTCATATGAAAGAAACTGTAGAATATGTGACTTTTGTGTCTGGTTTCTTTTACTTGGCATCATGTTTTCAAGGTTTATACAAGTTGTAGCATGTGCTTCATTCTTTATATGGCTAAATAATATTTCATTGTCTAGATTTACCATAATTTACATGTTATTCCTTAATGAATATTTGAGTTGTTTTTACTATTTGGCATTTATGAATACAGTGCTATAAACATATGTGTACAAGTTTTTCTGTGGACATGAGTTTGCATTTTTCCTGTATGTATATCTATTCATTGAATAGCTGGATTATATGGTAATTCTGTCTAAACTTAGGAACTGCTGACCTTATTATCCATGGTAGATTCACCATTCCCACTAGCAGTGTAGGAGGGTCTTTGTTTCTCTACATCAGTGTCAGAACTTAATAGTTTTCATTTTTTTGTTTGTTTATTAAAGTTATTCTGATGGGTACGAAGTGGTATTATTGTAGTATTGATTTGCAATTCTTTAATGACCATGATGTTAAACAACTTTTTATGGACTTGGTCATTTACATATCTTCTTTAAGAAAGTCTGTTCAAGTCCTTTGCTCATTTAAAAAATTGAGTTACCTGTCTTTTTGTTGTTTTTTTTATATGTTCTGGATATTAAACATTTACCAAATGTATTTCAGTAATATTTGTTGATGTGCAAAGGATTTTTATTTTGTTAAAGTTCAATTTCTGTATTTTTTTTTTTTTTACTGTTTGTGCTTTTGATGTCAAAGCTAAGAATCCATTGCTAAATCCAGAGTCATGAAGATCCAACCCATGCCTTCTGAGAGCTTTACAAATTTAGCTTTTATATTCAGACTGTTTATCCAGTTTGATTTAATTTCTGTACCTGGTATGAGACAGGCTTCCAACTTCATTCTTTTGCACATGGTTATCCAGTTGTCCCAGTACCATTTGTTGAAAAGACTGTTCTTTTTCCCATTGAATGGTCTTGGCACTTAGTTGGAAATGGCCATAGATGATTGGGCTTATTTCTGGACTCTTAAATCTATTCCATTGGTCTGTATGTCTGCCCTTATGCTGCTACCACACAGATTACTATAGTTTTGTAATCAGTGTTGTGAAATCAGCGAGTGTGAGTACTCCTTTTTCTTTCTCAGTATCGTTTTTGTTGTTCAGGGACCCTTTCAGTTGCACATGAATTTGAGGATAAGCTTTTACAATCCTGCAAAAAGGCCTTTAGAATTCTGATAGGGATTGAGTTGAATCTGTGATCACTTTGGGGGAATTTTAAAATCCATCAACATGGAAGTATTTCCATTTAATTAGGCCTTTAAGTTTTTCTAGCAATGTTTTGTAGTTTTTAGTGCACAAGTCTTTTACTTTCTCTTCTTTTTTTTTTTTTTGAGGAGGAGTTTTGCTCTTCTCGCTCAGGTTGTGGTGCAGTGCTGCGATCTTAGCTCACTGCAACCTCTGCCTCCTGGGTTCAAGTGATTCTCCTGCCTTAGCTTCTTGAGTAGCTGGGATTACAGGTGGCCGCCACCATGCCCAGCTAATTTTTGTGTTTTTAGTAGAGGCAGAGTTTCACAATGTTGGCCAGGCTAGTCATGAGGTTACGCTTATTCTTTTTTCTTTTTTTTTAAATTATTCTTTTGGATGCTATTGCAAATGGATTGTTTTCTTGATTTTCTTTTTGGATCATTCATTGCTGGTATATAGAAGCACAACTGATTTTTGCATGTTGATGTTGTGCTTGCAAGTTTGCTTAATTAGTTCATTAGCTCTGGCAGGTTTTTTTTTTTTTTTTTGTGGATACTAAGGGATTTTCTGTGAATAGAATTATGTTATCCACAAATAGAGATAGTCTGACTTCATCCTTTCCAATTTGGATACCTTTTATTTATTCTTCTTACATAATTGCTCTGACTTGGGCTTTTAGTACAATGTTGAATGGCAGTGGTAAAAGTGGTAGCCTTGTCTCTTTACTGATATTGGGGGAAAACTTGTCTCTCACCTTTGAGTATGATGTTTGCTATGGGTTTTTCATGGATGCTCTTTGTCATGTAGAGGACATTTCCTTCTATTACTCATTTGCTGAGTTTTTTTTTTTTTTTATCATGAAGTGGTGTCGAATTTTGTCAAATGCTTTTTCTGCATCCATTGAGATGATTATGTAGTGTTTTTTCTTTGTTCTGTTAATGTGATGTGTTACACTGATTGCATTTCCTATGTTGAACTATCCTGGCATTCCTGGGATAAAGCCCACTTGGTTATGTTATATGATACTTTTAATATGCTGTCAGTTTCAGTTTGCTAGTATGTTGTTGAGGATTTTTGTGTCTGTTTTCATAATGGATATTTGTCGTTTTCTTTCAGTATCTTTGGCTTTGATATTAGGGTGATGCTGGCTGCTTAGAATGTGTTAGGAAGTGTTGTCTCATCTTCCATTTCTGAAAGAGTTTGAGAATAATTAGTGTTAATTTTGTTTCATAGAATTTACCAGTGAAACCACATAGTCCTGGATTTTTCCGTTTGGGGAGCTTTTTGATTCTTAATTCAGTCTCTTTACTTGTTGTAGGTCTGTTCAGATCTTCTATTTCTTCTTGACATTTTGGTAATTTCTGTGTTTCTAGGAATTTTTCTATTTCATCTAGATTAGTTTTTTGGCATTTATTTATTCATAGTATTCTCTTACGATTCTTTTAATTTTTAAGGTTGTTAGCAGTGTTCCCACTTTTATTCCTGATTTGTCACTTGTATTCTTCTCTCTCACTCTCTTTTAGTCAATTCCAATTCCTCTGTCAATCTTGTTGATCTTTTTTTTTTCTTTTTTGAGATGGAGTTTTGCTTTTGTCACCCAGGCTGGAGGGCAATGGCTTGATCTCGGCTCACTGCAGCCTCCGCCTCCCAGGTTCAAATGATTCTCCTGCCTCAGCCTCCCGAGTAGCTGGGATTACAGGTGCCCGCCACCATGCCCAGGTAATTTTTTTTTTTTTTTGTATTTTTAGTAGAGATGGGGTTTCACCATGTTGGCCAGGTTGGTCTCTAACTCCTGACCTCAAGTGATCCATCTGCCTTGGCCTCCCAAAGTGTTGGAACTACAGGCTTGAGCTGCTGCACCCGGCCTGTTGATCTTTTTAAGGAACCAACTTTCTTTCTTTAATTAGAGGGAGGCTCAGGTGGGGTTTTTTTTGTTTTTGAGACAGAGCCTCCCTGTGTTGCCCAGGCTAGACTTGAACTCCTGGACTCAAGTGATCCTCCTGCCTCAGCCTCCTGAGTATTTGTGACTAAAAGAACCAATATTCTCTTATCTCTATTCTAAAGATTTATTATTTCCTTCCTTCTGCTGGCTTTGGGTTTAGTTTGCTCTTCTTTTTCCTCAGGTGATAATTCCCTAAGGTATAAAGTGAGTTGCTAATTTGACATCTTTTTTAACGTAGATATTTACAGCTGTAAATTTTCCTCTTCATGCTGCTTTTGATATATCCTGTAAGTATTGTTATGTTGTGTTTTCATTTGTCTTAAGATTGGATGGCATACTAAATTTTATCTGTAGGAAATGGCAGGCTGAAGCTGGGATAAACTTACACTGGCATACCCTGTTTTATTATGTGTTGATTTATTATGCTTTTCATATATTGTGTTTTATACAAATTGAAATTTTGCAGCAACCCTGCATCAAGCAAGTCTACAGGCACATTTTCTCCACAGCATATGTTCATTCATGTCGCTGTGTCACATTTTAGGTAATCCTCACAGTGTTTCAAACTTTTTGTTTTGTTGTGGTGATCTGTGATCAGTGATCTTTGATGTTTCTATTGTAATTGTTTTTGGTGCCACAAACTGTGCCCGATCAAGATTGTAAACTTAATTGATCAATATTATATGTGTTGTGATTGCTTCACCAACTGGCCCTTCCTTGCCTGTCTCACTCCCTCTCCTTGGGCCTCCCTATTCCTGAGACACAACAGTATTGAAATTAGGCCAATTTATAGCCCTACAATGGCCTCTATTAGTTTTGGAGTGAAAGGATGAGTCACATGTGTCTCACTTTAAATCAAAACCTAGAAATGATTAAGCTTAGTGAGGAGGAAGGCATGTCACAAGATGAGATAGGCCAAAAGATGGGCCTCTTGCAGCAAACATTTAGCCAAGTTTGTGAATGCAAAAGAAAAGCTCTTGAAAGAAATTAAAAGTGCTACTCCACAAAACTTTTAGTTCCAACACAAATAGTGGAGAAAGTTTGAATGGTCTAAATAGAAGATCAAATCAACCACAACATTTCCTTAAGCAAAAGCTTAATCCAGATCAAAACCCTAACTCTCTTCAATTCTGTGAAGGCCAAGAGAGGTGAGGAAGTTTCAGAAGGAAAGTCTGAAGCTAACAGAGGTTGATTCATGAAGTTTAAGGAAAGAAGCCATGTTATAACACAAAAGCGTGAAGTGATGCAGCAAGTGCTGATATAGAAGTTGCAGCAAATTACCCAAATCTAGCTATGACAATTCATGAAAATGGCTACACTAACCAACAGATTTTCAGTGTAGATGAAACATTCTTCCACTAGAGGGAGATGCCATCTAGCACTTTCATAGCTAGAGAAAAGTAAATGCCTGGCTTCAAAGCTGAAACCCGAGGACAGGCGAACTCTCTTGTTAGTGGCTAATGCAGCTGGTAACTTTTAAGTTGAAGCCCAATGCTCACTGACAATTCCATAAACCTTAGGACCTGTAAAAATTATGCTAAATCTACTCTACCTGTGCTCTATAAATGATTCAACAAAGCCTGGATGACAGTGCCTCTGTTATAGCATGGTTTATGGACTATTTTAAGCCTACAGTTGAGACCTACAAAAAAGATTCCTTTCGAAATATGCTCATGGACAGTGCACCTGGTCATCCAAGATCTCTAATGGTGATGTACAAGATGAATGTTTTCATGCCTGTCAAGACTGCATCCACTGTGTAGCTCATGGAACAAGGAGTAATTTTGACCTTGAAGTTGTATTATTTAAGTACATTTCATAAGGCTACAGCTGCCGTAGCTAGAGTGATTCCTCTGATGGATCTGAGCAAAGTAAATTGAAAACTTTCTGGAAAGGATTAGCTATTATAGATGCATTTAAAAAATTGTGATTCATGGGAGAAGGTCAAAATATCAGCATTAATAGGAGTTTGGAAGAAGTTGATTTCAACCCTCATGTATGACTTTGAGGAATGCAAGACTTCAGTGGAGCAAGTTACTGTAGATGTAGAAGTAACAAGACAGCTAGAATTAGAGGTGGAACCTGAAGGCCAAGTGCCATGGCTCATGCCTCATGCCTGTAATCCTAGCACTTTGGGAGGCCAAGGCGTGTGGATCACTTGAGGTCTGAAGTTCAAGACCATCTTGGCCAACATGGTGAAACCCCCTCTCTACTAAAAGTACAAAAATTAGCCAGATGTGGTTGTGCAAGCCTGTAATCCCAATAAAAAATTAGCTGTGCATGCTTGTGCAAGCCTGCAATCCCAGCTACTTGGGAAGCTGAGCTAGGAGAATCGCTTGAATTGCAGTGAGCTGAGATGGCACCACTGTACTCCAGCCTGGGCAACAGAATGAGACTCTGTCTCAAAAAAATAAATAAAGTGGAACCTGAAGATGTAACTGAATTGACACAATCTCATGATAAAACCTGACCAGATGAGAAGTTGCTTCTCGAGCAAAGAAAGTGGTTCTTGAGAGGGAGTCTACTCTTAGTGAAAATAGTGTGAACGTTGTTGAAATGACAACATAGGATTTAGAATATTACGTCAACTTAGTTGATAAAGCAGTAGCAGGGTTTGAGAAGATTTGACTCCAACATCAAAAGATGTTTTAGTGTGGGGTAAGATACTATCAAAACAGCATTGTATGTTACAGATAAATCTTTCATGAAAGGAAGAGTCAATGTGTCAAAATTCATTGCTGTCTTATTTTAAAAAGTTGCCAAAGCCACCCCAACCTTCAGCATCCACCACCCTGATTGTTAATATAAGGCAGAATCTCAGCAGAAACTCACTGAATGCTCAGATGACTGTTAGTTTTTTTTTTTAGCAATATAATATTTTATTTATTAATTATTTTATTTTGAGACAAAGTCTTGTTCTGTTACCCAGGCTGGAGTGCAGTGGTGCCATATTGGCTCATGGTAACCTCTGCCTCCTGGGTTCAAGCAATTCTCCTGCCTCAGCCTCCCAAGTAGCTGGGATTACATGGTCTCACCATCACACCTAGCTAATTTTTTGAATTTTTAGTAGAGACACGGTCTCCCCATGTTGGCCAGGCAGGTCCCACTCTTGACTGCAGGTGATCCACCTGCCTCAGCCTCCCAAAGTGCTAGGATTATAGGCTTGAGCAATAAAGTACTTTAAATTAAGATATATACATTGTTTTTTAGACATAATGCTTTTGCATACTTAATAGGCAATAACAGTATGGTATAAATATAACCCCACCCCCCTTTTTTTTAGGTTCCTGGGTACGTGTTTGAGATGTGCAGGTTTGTTATGTAGGTAAATATGTTCCATGGTGGTTTGCTGCTATCAACCCATCACCTACATATTAAGCCCAGCATGCATTAGCTATTGTTTCTGATGCTCTCCCTTCACCCCTACCCCATAGGCCCCAAGTGTTCTCCTCCCTGTGTCTATTAAATGTAACTTTGATATGTACTTGGAAGCCAACAACAACAACAACAAAAATGTGGCTCATTTTATTCCGATATTCACTTTATTGCAGCGGTCTGGAACTGAACCCACAGTATCTCCGGTATCCCTTTAATTGGTAAAGAAGGTGACAAATCACTCATTTTAGTGAGGCAGGGATGTTTGATAGTTCGTGTTGCACAATGACCTTGTCTGGCATGGATGTTTTTATGAGATACTATTTTTTCTTAAGGCAACGTTGGACCAGGGACCGAACATGAGGTAGTCTGATAGCATAAGATTAGTTGTTGAACATCAGGAGATGCTGCTTTGTTTTTTGCCCCCTCTAGTTTAATTGTTGTCTCTTTATAGTTATTGTTTTTGTCTGTGGCTGCTTTAAGATTTTTCTCATTGTCTTTTTTTCATTAGTTTTCCTGTGACGTATCTAAGTATAGTTTTTAAATATTCAACTCAGAGTTGTAGGTTCACCCAGAAGCTTTGGCTTGATATGTTTTGTCAGTTTCACAAAAATTCTCAGCCATTATTTCAGAAGTATTCCTTCTGTCCTGTATTCTCTATTCTTTCCTTTGGGATTCCAACTAAATGTTGGAACTTACGTGTGATCTTTTTACACCAGTTTCAGCTCTTATCTTTTCTCTATTTTCCATTCTTTTGTCTCTCCTTGCTTCATTCTATACTTTGTTTTGACCTTTTTGGAGTTCACTAATTATCTCTTTAATTGTATCAAATTTCTGCTTTGTTACATAGTGGCCAGAGCATATGGTCTACAGTGATTTCTATTTCTGTTGGAAGTTTCTCAGATTTTATAAACGTTTTGTGTTTTGAAAGAAAGAATGTCTAGTTGTTGTATAGAGCTTTCTCTATATATTTGATCAGTGGTTCTCTTCACACACCTCTTAAAATAATTTTGGAAAACTATGGCATTTTTAAGTTGGCATCTGACATTTTTGTCACAAGTGAGAATTACATGTTTATTCAGTATATTGTATGCATAATTTATATCTCATTTCTTCAGAATCTTTGTACTGTAGATTTAATTCATTAAGGTTACAGAAAATGTCTGCCATGTAACATTTAACAAAGCCAGTCTTCACAGCTAAATTAAGGTGACCCTTTGTCAGTAAAAACCTGTTCATTTTATAAATCCAAATAAATGTATTTGTCTGCATCACTGTTGATGACCTTTTCATTTCTGAATTTTAATTCTAGGACTGGGAGTCAGGAGGAGGAATGAGAGAGAGAAAAAAAGGAAGTACAAGAGAGAGAGGCAGATACTGGAATCTTCCCTTGAGTTGTTTTTTGATTTACTAAGACTATGTGGCCTTCAAATTTTCCTATTTTCTGTTTTGCTGCATTGGCCTTCTGCCTAAGGAGCTCTGTATTCTCAAACCTTTTATTTGGTTCCCCAAAGGTTTTTACACACTGGAGCGCTTCCACAATGCCAAGATTTTGGACAGCTCTCTTCTTGACCCTCGAGATACTCAGTTAGCAAGATAGACAGAAATCTGTGCCTTCGAAACTTAGTTTTAGAGGAGGGATGCACAGACTACAACCAGAGTAAATAAATACATTGCATAGTGTGTTAGAAGGTGTTAAGTGTTATGAGGAGGGAGGGATAAACTAGTATAAGTAGATTTGAGAATGTCAGCAGTGTGGAGAAGGTACGGGAGTTTGGGATGTTACTTTAACTAGAGTGGTTCGGATTGGCATCGTTCAAAAGATAATGGTTGGGCAAAGACTTGAACCAAGATGAGATAGTTTGCCATGAGAATGTCTGGGAGAAAGAGCATTCCATCTGAGGAATAGTCAATGCTAAGGCCTCACAGTAGTAGAGAGCATATTCAAGAATAGTTGTGACTACAGCAGAGTGAATGGGTTGAGGAGAGGAGTAGGAAATGAAGTCACAGTTACTAGGGGGTATCTCTCTGTAGATCCTTACAGGTCATTGTAAGCGCTTTTCCTTTTTTATCTGAGAGAAACAGGGAGCCATTTTGGGGTTTTGAGAGACATTATCTTTACAGATCGCTCTGATTGCTGTGTTGAGAACAGATGGTAAGTGGGTAAGGATCTATCCTTGTATTAAGACCAGATTAGTCAGCTGATGAATCATACAGGGGAGAGATAATAGTGGATCTGGATATAGCAGTGGTGAGAAGTTACTGGATTCTGGATGTATTTTAAAGATAATGGCAGTAGGAGTTCCTGATGGTTTAGATATAAGGTGTGAGTAAACGAGAACAGTGAAGGTTGCTCCAAGTTTATTGGCCTGAAAAACTGATAAAGATGAGGAAGGCTGTTAGATATGCGTTGGGAACCTTTCTTTGTACAATGAGAGAAGGGTGATCTTTAAAACAGGGTAAGAAGAACTAGAGTATTGCAAATATAACATTCAGATCAATTTTAGGGAAAGAGTACATTGGAAGTTGAAGAACTAGAAATTAATACTTTACCTGCATACTCCTTGAGAAAAATGTCTGTACTTTCAGGAGCATACATAGCCCAGTTTGAAGACCACTGTTCAGATCAACCTTAGTAATTATGTTATTAAAATCTTATGTATTGTTCTTTACTTTTTAAGTCTGCTTGATTTGTTAACCTTTGGGAGAAGCGTTTAAAGCCACCCTCTGTGGCTGTTGATTTGTCAGTTTTTCTTTGTAGTTGTAAAAGTTTATTATTTTTATATTTTATAGCCATTTTGTTGTGTGCCAAGAGATTCATGAATATCTCTTTATGGTGAATTACATATTATACTTTACTAATTTGTAATGTTTATCATTATCAGGCCTAGTACTTAATATCCTCAGATTCTATAAACTAGCGTGTTTTAAATAAAGAAGCACAATCTGCTTTTGGGAGGAGGCTGACAAAACACTTTGAAATTAAAAATTACAATAACAACAACAAAACACTGTTAGCTCTACTTTTTTGAATCAAAAAATGAACAACAAAAAGAATTCAGGAACTGTGTTTGGTGGTATAAGCAAACATATTCCTTAAGTCGTGTACTGGGAATCCTATTGCTAAAAACACACAAATTTACCTGCTAACTAAAAATCAATAACATACATTCAACCCTGGAAATCCATGTGGGATTGGTTCCATGACCCACAAGAATACCAAACTCCAATGATGCTCCAACCTCTATATAAAATGGTGTTGTATTTGCATATAATCTGTGCACATCCTCCTGTATACGTTAAACCATCAATATATTTCTTGTAATACCTAATACAATGTGAATGCCAAATAGTTGTTATACTGTATTGGTTTCTTATTTGTATTTTTTATTCTTGTAATTTTATTTTTTATTTCTTTTGATCTGAGTTTGGTTGAATCCTAGGATGCAAACCCCACAGATACAGAGGGCCAACTATATTTTTGTTAAGACGATAATTTGAGAGAAAAGCGTGCTAATACATTTTGTTTCAAGAAAAGCAAATTTCTTGTATTTGAATTATTACCATCCTAAATTAAGATAATTGTAGAATAGTGATTATCTTGAAATATTTTTCTTAGATGATAATTGGATTTTTTTTTATTTCAGAAAAATAAATTGAGCAAGGAGAATAACATTAACAAGAGTTCACATTTAATATAAAATATTTTTTTGAAGTAAAACTTCCAGTTTTCGTTTTAGTCCTCAAAGGTGTCATACTTTTCCATGTCATACTTTTCCATGTGAATATATGGAATAAGTATATTCAAATATATAAATGTATAAATTCAGATATATACATTCAATATATAAATTTGAATTTACATAGTAGAGTTTGAATGTAATGCAGGTGAGAGGTTAAATACTCGTTACAGAGTATTAGATTTGCAGAAATTTTTTTACAATTTAAATCCCTCCTTTCAATAAATTAAATTGTAAATCAGTGAAATAATTCAATCTTGGATGTCATATTATTCAAGGTCTACTTATATTAGACTTTAATTAATTTTATATTTTCTAAATATGTGACTAAGCAAATTAATTTATAGAACTTTTATAATGACAGATTATTAAGATCTACAGAAGTTTAAGAAACCTACATACTGTTAAATAAAATCTGTGAACCTTTGAATTTGAAAAACTTAACTAAATTGCTGGGGCACTAGAAGGAAACTAGCATACATTTGTTACATTCCAAGCATCAGGCTAGACATGCTGGTAAGTGTTCTGTTGGTCATCTCTTCCCAAAAAGGAAATAGAGTTGACTCTTGAACAACATGAGCTTGAACTGTGCAGGTCCACTTAAATGTGGATTTTTTCGATAAATATGTTGACTTTCTGTGTCATTGGGTTCTGCATCCCCACCCAAACCAATGCATATCAAAAATACAGTCTTACTGACATGTGAAACCCACATATAAGGAGGGCCTGCTTATTTTATCCACAGATGGTGCCAAGTGCGGGGACTTAAGTATGCTTAGATTTTGGAAACCACCAGGTTTTAGAATCAATCCACCATGGATACTGAGGGATGACAGTAGTTTCGTCTGCATTAACAGTCTGTTAAGGCACCAGTCATCTCTTCAGCTGTTGTAAGGAATCCCTTCAAAGCTACCGTGTTTTCATTTGCAGTCATGCCGCTAACTTTGATGTGTGTACTATAATTTGCCTTGATCCTGTGGAATATACATGGTTGGGGCAAAAGTTTCATTAACAACACTTTGAACATTCTTAGCTTTTAAGTTCTTCAACAAATTCCTAGCGTTTCCTGAGTAAACATTAAGCAAATAGATATCTGACTTGATGCTGATTCTATACTCTAAAACTATTCTTCTGTTATTTATTTATGTCTTGGTAATTGTGAGATCTATAGGTATAGTAATTTTTTGAATGGTGAAATTATCTTTATCCTTTAAATTTATTTATATTCCGAAGCAGTTTATTCCATATATGCATATGTGGAATATATGCATATTTACCTCACTACTTTGAGTATAATTGTCTCTATTTTCATGTATATAGTCCCTGACTTACAATGACAGTGGTTCAGTTTTGCGATGGTGCAAAAGCAGTGTGCATTCAGTAGAGATTATATTTAATCTTTTCTTTTTTATAAAATTTTTATAGACTGTGTCAGATGATTTTGCCCAATTGTAGGCTAATGTAAGTACATTTAAGTAGGCTAAGCTACAACGTTGAATAGTTTAGATGTATTAAATGCATTTTCAACATGATGTTTTCAATTTATGATGGGTTTATTGGTAGATAACCCCATTATAAGTAAAAGAGCATCTGTATATGCTTTGTATTCCTAGGACTTTTAACACTCTCGCTCTTCTTGCGTTTATTAGACGTGATGGTTTAGTATTTATATAACATTTCATAACTAAACACAAACAGCAGACCTATCATAGATTAAAGAATACCAAAAGGCTCAAAGTAAAATGACAATTTATGGCATAATACTCTGTGTGGAGGGCAGAGTTGACACACTGCCTCTGGAGTATGGGTTTGACACACTTTAGCTACATTAGTTTCTTTGAAAGCTTCACAGTTAATGATTTGAACAGATATGTTTTATAGTGAACTGACCCATGTTAATTACACAAATGTGGTCAAACTGGTCTTTTGTATATATATATATGTTATCACTCATTTTAAATGCTTAAATGCTTGAATTTGTCTTGTTGGAGCCATGTACATATGTCATTTACAATGTAAGCTGAGACCATCATTTATTCTAACTGCATGACAGTATAAACAACGCAGCAGTCATTAGGTGCTATCACTTAGCACCCTCCTTTGGTTGCAACTATAATTTATTGCCTTGCTTCTTCCAGTTGCAGAATTCTTCATTAGGAAATTAATGTTTGATTAGTGAGTATCCATTTGATTTTCTACTACTGTTGATTCTCATTGTTACATAATTTTGCCGTGTCTTAAAAGTTATGTCTTTGTAGGGCCTCCCTGCCTGCCTTGCCTTCATCCGCATAGTTACTCTTGCTTCCGTTTACCATATGGGAGACTTCTTTAGATGTGTCAGATTATATTTAGTATTTAGTTTACTTTGCAGTAAGAATGATTTGAGTTATTAGGTATTTATAGTGTAGTACCCGACTTTGTAGACATCTTCTATTAAAAAGTGAGGATGGGCCGGGCGTGGTGGCTCATGTCTGTAATCCCAGCACTTTGGGAGGCCGAGGTGGGTGGATCATGATGTCAGGACATCAAGAAATATCCTGGCCAACATGGTAAACCCTGTCTCTACTAAAATACAAAAAATCAGCTGGGCATGGTGGCGCACGGCTGTAGTCCCAGCTACTCAGGAGGCTGAGTCAGGGGAATCACTCGAACCCAGGAGGTGGAGGTTGAAGTGAGCCAAGATTTGCGCCACTGCATTCCAGCCTGGCAACAGAGCAAGACTCTGTTTCAAGAAAGAAAACAATGAGGATGGTACATGGCATTAGGAACAAAACTGTTGAACAGGTTCAATGTAACTTGTTTGCTTTATTTTTTTATTGCAATCTGTATATCAGACTCAGTGCCTTTTTTGTTGTTATTGTATGTCGTCTTTTTTTTTTTTTTTTTTTTGGTATTGCGAAAAAGGAAAATAAAATCTCTGGCTGTAACACTGAGTTTTTATGGTACAGATAGTTCTGTGGCACTATGTTGGTCATTTAATGCCATATTTTCATTGCTCAAAAATCAATTTATCAACAGATCATAAGTTAACTAAAGGATTAAGTTAAGCTAATTGTGAATTTAGAGATTATTGTTAAGGTTCAGCAGTATAATTCTCCGGTTTTTAGCTCATTATTTCAAATAATGTTAAATGTTAATTATGTAGAAAACAAATACTAAACATTTATAATACATATTAGAAGGAATCTTAGAAATCATCTTATTCAGTCCCCAACTCCATATTCCCATCTGTAATGTTCTTGACAACTAAGTAGTCTAACCTTCTGAATCATTTTATTATTTGGCTTGGTTTTAGAGTCAGTCTCATGCTGGATACCCTTATAACTGTTCTGTATTTTTTTTAGTGTTTCTTCTCAGTGTGACATCCAGAATAAGATATTACCTGGATGACATACTCTGTCTTCTCTTGAATTGTACACTGGGTGAGAGTTAGGTATATATGTTTGTACATTGTGTATGATATATATAGGTTGAAATGCTGCAGTAATTTTAGACATAGTATTTCAGTTAATTAAGATTTGTTTTGCAGTTAGACTGACAGTTGTGAATGGTTTTCTCTTTCTTGACCTAATGTCATACATTACTAACTGAAGTTGTCATGTGTTCTCAAGGATAATTTAAATGAACATAGGGTTTGTGAAAACCTGACAGATCCTAACTGTAACTCAGCTAGTGGGCAGCATTATAATTTATTTATAGTTGTGTAACATAGCGATTAATGAACTAATATACAATGAGGACAAATTGTACTATATTTTTGCATGAAATTATACTGTACAACAAAGGTGGGCATTATGTAATAAGTACCCACAAAATGTTAACCTACTTGCAGTAAATACAATTAATAATATACATAAAAGAATGAAATTAAGCTAATTTTCTATCAGAAAAGAATTGTTCGTGAACAGAAAGTGGACAGCATAGATTTGATGACAGGAAGGTTGTATCTCATCTGAATTACTGAGTGACCTAGGAAGCTTGCTCAGAGGGATTACAGAATAATTATGTTAATATGCAATTATCACCTCATTTCTTCTGTAGTAACCTCAAGATGTAGTGTAGTGAGGGTGTTACAGCAAGTGCTGATAGTTTGCAAAAATACTGATGTTTGAGGTTTCTGAGACAGTAAGTCTAGCTTGAGGCACATAAGTGATGATCTGTCATCTTGAAGACAGATCTGACCTTTGTACAGTTTCTTAGTGCTCACAGGATATAACTAGAGGCACTTATAGCTGTAGAACTCATTATGATTTTCTAGAAATTGAAATATATTTTATGTAGATTTAAAGTTCTGTTGGCAGCTTTTTAAAAGGTGTGTGAATTTTTTTAAAGAACATTTTTAAAATTCACTTAAAAGAAAAATTCCATGATTATATGGGGAAGATTCAGTAATGGTGTCTAAACATTGTTTAAATATCTTAATTGATACAGTTAATTCATTGAATCATTGAATTAAAATTTAGGGAGTCCAAGCATCCGTTTATTTATTTTAATTTATTTCTTAGCTTCTGTTTTTAAAACTTAATGAATAATGCCTACCTTCAAATATGTCCTACTTTTGTTATAGTAACCTAAACTGGTATTGATGTCTCTGTTATATATACATTTAACTATACAAAGGTAGTTGAAAAACTATTTGAGATGGTGTACATTAACTCAGGTCAAATGTTTTCTTGCCTAGATGCCACATAACCCAACATGAAGTAAAATAATTTTTGATGGTGTGAAAATTCTGTATCCATTACTCAGTGCAACAGATTTTGATGATCCATTGTTCTGCATTGTATCTTAATACAACAGCTGTGAGTCTTGAGTACTATTACTAAGAAAAAAGTATATTTGAGGCATTGTATAATTAGAATATATTCTGAACATTTTAATTGTTCCTAAAGTAGGTACCCACACAACATTAACCTACTTTTAGTAAATACAGTTAATAATGTACATAAAGGAACAAAATTAAGCTAGTTTTCTCCAGTAAAGAATTATTCATGAACAGAAAGTGGACAGTAGAGGTTTGATGACAGGAAGGTTGTATCTAATCTGAATTACTGAGTGACCTAGAAAGCGTCCTTGCTGAGTCAACTTTTATAGATGCAGAAGATAATGTCTTTTATTTTTGGGTAGAGATAATTATTAATTCTGGGGGTAAGTAGGCCCGTATTTTATTATGTGGATGTGAAGGAAAACTTTCATTGTTGAAGACTTCATTTTATATTTTAACAATGTTTAATCTGATTTTTTTTGTTAGATGTGTTTTGTAGATAAAATATCTGTTATGCACATATTTTTTTTTATGTTTTTGAGCAAAACAGTTTGATATCTTCAGAATGTGAACTTAAGAAAAGCTCTTATAAAGCTGTTCTGGTAATGAGGATGCAGTCTCCAAGCTGATATGATGTTCTCATAGTTTGTCACCCTGCTGTTCAGGGGTACCAATGAATTTGCTTTAAATGGGAAGCGTCTGTTCCATCTCTAAACCTCTAACACCAGAACAGATGGGTGGAACATAGAACATGGAAGTTTTACCTCTGAGGTGGTAACAGTGAAGCCACTCATTAACACTGAATTTACCACTTCGTTAGCAACATTGCTTCCTGTTGAGAAAAACTAATATAGGCCTTCAAATTGACTGAGCATATATTTGTCTACCTCTGTGATTATAATAAGTGGGAACGGAAAGGAAAGTAACTGTCTTTCAAGCTAGTTTTTTGTCGTTCATTTCAGATTTATGAGATTGTTGCTATTGAAGCATTTTACATTTTCTACCTAATTTAATGAGAAATATCAGGAATGAATAATAGTGTAGCATTAAGGTTTGCTTTTCTTTCCCTTGACATTTGCACACCCTTTCCTAACACATGTTTGTGTGCTGCCCATTTTTAACTTCTGTGTATGTGATGTAGAGACTCCTGCTGGGTGATGCATTAGCACCATTTTGGAGTGATACCATTGAATGTGATCTTATTGGAAGTCTATTTTTATTACCACAGAAGTTTGCCAATCTCCAAAACAGAATTCTAAAACCTATGAGGGATGGAAAAATGATTGTTGGTATAAATAACAATGTCAAAGATATAGTAATAGATATTTGTTGTATTAAAGAACACATTTTATGGAAAAGAATAAGATCAGATTATAAGTGCTTGTTCTAAGTTATAAAATAAGGAAAAAGTAAGAACAATTTTATTATCTTGAATTAGATTTACTGTTATTACATTGCATGAAATTAGTACCCTTAAAGGATGGTAGAAATATTGAACTTCATGGAAGAGGTTTTGATCTCTAAATGTTTTAGATTGTAAGGTCCTGTTGCCCTACAATAGTATTACTTGTTATGCAAATTAAAAATACAATAAAAGAAAAATGTAAAGGCTTCATTCTTTATCTGAGAGAAGGAACCTAACCTGTCTTGTTTACCATTATATCCATAATACAGGATCAGTGTATGCCACAACTAAGTACTTAGTAAATATTTGGAGAATGAATAAAGTCCAAAAAGGAAAAGAAATATGGAAGCTTATGCCAATTCTTTAGTTAGTTAATACCTGGGGTTACCAAACAAGCAGGTTCATTCAGTTGTACACGAGTGTTATTGGATATCTTGAGGACCTTATTATAATTACTGAGTTAATAAATCAGAACCTGATGGAACTTGTATCTGAGCAGGATATCCAAATTTCATAGGAACAAAACTCTCTTACACTTTAGGAACTTTTACTTTGATTTTGAAATTGTGTTTTTATTATTCCAATACTTATTCAGTCTTTTATTCAACAAATATTGCCTAAGCACCTATACCAAGTGATGTACTAGGTTCTAGAGATATGATAGTGACTAGGTTGCATTCCTAGCCCTCAGGGAGCTCACATTCTTTGAAGAAGACAGACACTTCCAATGTGGCCATTTCTAAGAACAGGAGAAGAGCAGGGTGCAAGGGAACTTTTCATAGTAGGGGCAGTCATTACAGTCATGGTATGAATGGATCCCAAACATTCAGAAATACTCTTTCCTTTAAAATACTGTACTATTTTCTCGTAATTATTAAATATATTACCAAAAATGCCTAGAAAAGTTTTATCTACATTTTATATGAAATAAATTTAAAACATATGTTGATGCTATTTTATTGTAAAATGTGTTAGGCCATTGCATTAGACTACCAGGTCACAAATGGGATAACTGCTTTTAGAGAATCCTATAATTTGGGGCCTCACATATGAAAGTTTGACATGAAACCTCATTGATTTTCACTTTAGTAAAGTTAAAATTTACTAAAATTTAGTTAACTTTACTATAGTTAAAATTATGGTTAAGGTTAATTTGAATAAGGAATGAACCAATCTATGAATAAAGCATATTTACAATTGATAGAATGTCGGAGAGTACTAAGCATCTTGAGAGCAAAACAAGTCTTTTAAAAAGTACTATTTCATACATAAAACACTGATGGTGATAGCAAATATGTTCATTCAAATAAAGTTATTTACCGAATCGTGTTTTGTTACCTTCCTTCAGAAATGAACTTTTAAGTGACAAATCTTTTATTCTCTGCAATACTTGATAATTTAAATTATTCTCTAGAGTAGAGTGACTGCCTCTTAAGTCAAAGAATTTCTTTGCATTAGCCATCTCTACATGAGGTTTAAAATTTTTTCAGTCTGTAGCGTATTTACATTGTGTGTGTGTGTGTGTGTGTGTTTGTATGCGTGTGTATGTTGCTTTTCCCTAGTGTGTGTGTGTATGCTGCTTTTCTCTAGACATTTTATGTATATGATGTATTGGATTGTTGTTGTTGCCTAGCATGAAGAACAATATTAACCTCTGAGATGCTTTTTAAATATTTCAGTGTTTGTGTTCTTTCATTCTTGGAAAATTATTAGGATCTCAATATAAAGAATAGAAAATTAAACTAATAAAAATATGTACTTTCAACTCTCCATACATTCAAATAGTATTTTTCTTTCATGCAAATCTAAATTTCTTTTTTCCATTTTCTAGACTAAATGTGTTAAATGGGCTTGCCAGCAATATGGATGATTTGAAGATAAACACCGATATTACTGGTGCTAAAGAAGAACTCCTAGATGACAACAATTTTATCTCAGACAAAGAGAGCGGAGTTCATAAACCAAAAGATTGTCAAACATCATTTCAGAAAAATAATACATTGACTCTGCCTGAAGAACTGTCAAAGGACAAATCTGAAAACGCCTTAAGTGGAGGCCAGTCTAGTCTGTTTATACATGCTGGTTCTCCTACTGTTTCTAGTGAAAACTTTATCTTGCCTAAAGGAGCTGCTGTTAATGGACCTGTTTCACACTCCTCCTTAACTAAGACTTCCAATATGAATAAAGGCAGTGTTTCATTAACCACTGGACAGCCTGTGGATCAGCCAACAACGGAATCTTGTTCAACTTTGAAGGTAGCAGCTGATCTTCAGCTGTCTACACAGAAAGCAAGTCAACACCAAGTTTTATTTTTGTTATCAGATGTAGCACATGCTAAGAATCCCACCCATTCCAATAAAAAACTACCTACCTCTGCTTCGGTTGGTTGTGACATTCAGAATTCAGTAGGGAGTAATATAAAGTCAGATAGCACTTTAATAAATCAAGTAGAGGTGGGTGAGGATAGTGAAGATGTATTGGTAAAAGATGATTGTGTCAATACATTAACAGGAATTTCCTCAGGTACAGATGGATTTAGGTCAGAAAATGATACAAACTGGGATCCCCAAAAGAGTTCATTCAATTTCTTATGACTAATGAGGAAACAGTAGATAAAGCTCCACCTCATTCTAAAGTAGGTCTAGAAAAAAAAGAAAGCGAAAAATGGATGTAAGTAAGATAACTCGTTATACCGAGGATTGCTTTAGTGATTCTAATTGTGTACCTAATAAATCAAAAATGCAAGAAGTAGACTTTCTAGAACAGAATGAAGAGCTGCAAGCTGTGGACTCACAGAAATATGCATTATCGAAAGTGAAGCCTGAATCAACTGATGAAGACTTAGAATCTGTGGATGCTTTTCAACATCTAATTTATAACCCAGATAAGTGTGGAGAAGAGAGTTCACCTGTTCGTACTAGCACTTTTCTTTCAAATACCTTAAAAAAGAAATGTGAAGAGAGTGATTCTGAGTCACCTGCTACTTTCAGTGCCGAAGAGCCATCATTCTACCCCCTGTACAAAGTGCAATGTGAATTTTTAGGGAGAAGAAGCACCTCCACAGGCATATGATGTATCATTTAGATGGGAATAGTCATTTTCGCCATCTTAATGTCCCAAGGCCATATGCTTGTAGAGAATGTGGACGGACATTTCGAGATCGCAATTCACTTCTAAAACATATGATTATTCACCAGAGAGAAGACAGAAGTTGATGGAGGAAATTCGTGAATTGAAAGAACTTCAGGATGAAGGAAGAAGTGCACGATTACAGTGTCCTCAGTGTGTGTTTGGTACCAATTGCCCTAAAACATTTGTGCAACATGCTAAAACCCATGAAAAAGATAAAAGGTACTACTGCTGTGAAGAGTGTAACTTCATGGCAGTGACAGAAATGAATTAGAATGCCATCGAGGCATTGCACATGGGGCAGTGGTAAAATGCCCTATGGTCACTTCTGATATAGCCCAGAGAAAACACAGAAAAAGACTTTCATGAAAGACTCCGTAGTAGGATCGTCAAAAAAATCGGCTACGTACGTATGTAAGATGTGTCCTTTTACTACTTCAGCCAGAAGTGTTTTAAAAAAGCACACGGAGTACTTGCATTCATCATCATGCGTTGATTCATTTGGTAGTCCTCTTGGACTTGATAAAAGAAAAAATGACATCCTTGAAGAACCTGTAGATAGTGATAGCACTAAACCATTAAGTAAACAACAGTCAACCACATTTCCAAAGAACTCTGCTTTAAAACAAGATGTGAAGCGAACATTTGGATCAACCTCACAATCAAGTAGTTTTTCAAAAATCCATAAGCGGCCACACAGAATACAGAAAGCTCGGAAAAGTATTGCCCAGTCAGGTGTAAACATGTGCAATCAAAACAACTCTCCCCGTAAGACTGTTACAGTTAAAAGCAGCATTGACCAAAAACCCAAGTATTTCCATCAAGCAGCAAAAGAAAAATCTAATGCCAAGGCAAATAGCAACTATTTGTATAGACACAAATATGAAAACTACAGGATGATCAAAAAATCAGGTGAATCTTATCCTGTGCATTTCAAAAAAGAAGAAGCTAGTTCATTAAATTCTTTACACCTGTTTTCATCATCAAGTAATTCTCACAACAATTTTATTTCAGACCCTCATAAGCCTGACACCAAAAGGCCTGAAAGCTTCAAAGATCACAGACGTGTAGCTGTAAAGAGAGTAGTTAAGGAATCTAAGAAAGAAAGTTCTGTTGGAGGAGAAGACTTGGATAGCTATCCAGATTTTTTGCATAAAATGACTGTTGTTGTTTTGCAAAAACTTAATTCTGCTGAAAAGAAGGATAGTTATGAAACAGAAGATGAAAGTTCCTGGGATAATGTTGAGTTAGGAGACTACACTACACAGGCCATAGAAGATGAAACCTATAGTGATATTAATCAAGAACATGTAAATTTATTCCCTCTATTTAAGAGCAAAGTGGAAGGTCAGGAGCCTGGAGAAAATGCTACTCTTAGTTATGACCAAAATGATGGCTTTTATTTTGAATATTATGAAGATGCTGGAAGTAACAACTTTTTGCATGAGATACATGATCCTCAGCATTTAGAAAATGCAGAAACTTCATTGTCAAAGCATAGTTCTGTTTTTCATTGGACCGATTTGTCTCTTGAGAAGAAATCATGTCCTTACTGTCCAGCAACATTTGAAACAGGTGTTGGGTTATCAAATCACGTCCGGGGGCATCTTCACAGAGCAGGATTAAGCTATGAAGCCCGTCATGTTGTATCACCAGAACAAATAGCCACAAGTGATAAAATGCAGCATTTCAAGAGAACTGGCACAGGAACACCTGTTAAGCGAGTTAGAAAAAGGTAAGTTCTCCATGGGAATGATTTGGGCTAATAGGTCTGTGTTCTAATTCAGAGGATTTAAAAGTTTTGTTTGAATTTAGACTTTATTAGAATCATATAATTTTATGTTTCAGAATTAACTCATTTTAGGGTGGTCAGTTTATTTAAGAAATTCTGATATTACTCTTAAAATTTTGTTTTTAGCTATAGAGAAGTCTGAAACCACTTCTGAACACACTTGTCAGCTCTGTGGTGGTTGGTTTGATACTAAAATTGGATTATCAAATCATGTTAGAGGCCACTTGAAAAGACTCGGAAAGACCAAATGGGATGCTCACAAATCTCCAATCTGTGTTCTGAATGAGATGATGCAAAATGAAGAAAAATATGAAAAAATCTTAAAGGCATTGAACAGTCGTCGTATTATTCCCAGACCATTTGTAGCTCAAAAACTTGCATCAAGTGATGACTTTATATCTCAAAATGTTATACCTCTTGAAGCATACCGAAATGGCCTAAAGACTGAAGCTCTGTCAGTGTCTGCATCAGAAGAAGAAGGGCTGAATTTCTTAAATGAATATGATGAAACAAAACCAGAACTGCCCAGTGGAAAAAAGAATCAGTCTCTTACACTTATAGAACTTCTTAAAAATAAAAGGATGGGAGAAGAAAGGAATTCTGCTATTTCTCCTCAAAAGATCCATAATCAGACAGCAAGAAAGAGATTCGTTCAGAAATGTGTTCTTCCATTAAATGAAGATAGTCCGTTGATGTATCAGCCACAAAAAATGGACTTGACTTTGCACTCAGGTAAGAGGACGTTTATGACTATCCTATACACAGTTTAAATGCAGTTCAATTATGCCTTCTTTAATGGAATATATGTGGAAAACACTTTCTCACAATCTTCTTGCTTAAGCTGCTTTTTTTTTTACAGAGCACAGATTGGTTATTCTGTCATTTCTGTATAACTCATCAGTTGAGGCTCCTTAGCACTGAGTTCTCTGTGCCTCTTTTCTTGGTCTGAATGTAAGGTGAGAACAAAAGCAAAAGAAAACCACACACATACACACACACACAAAAACAAACAAAAAGCTGATCTGTAAAAATAAAATTTGCTGTGGCTGGAGGATGATTGTGAATGGGAGGTTGGTGTTCGAAAGCACAGCGTTATTGAAAAGGCATACCTCTGTTGTATTTTTGCCAGTGCTCCAGGGTGATCATGTTTTCAAGATTTAGCTGTTGATTTTTCCACTGCTTAGTTGAAACAAAACAGACTCTTAAAGCTGAATGGATTGGTGTCCGTTGTGATGAACCTAAAGAAGCATCTCCATCTCCAATTCCTTATTGTATTGTGGGATAGTTTGGTTTTGGAGAACAGTTGTGAACATAAAACATATTTGTTTGGGGTTTTAGGTTTCAAAATAGTGCTCTAATGGAACAGAGCAGATGATTTAGCTTAGTGCTTGTACACCAATAGTTTTTACTTTGGAAAGGAATATTTTGTATGTATTGGCAAATAATGTGGCAGGTAAAGTAGCCAAACTTTATTCAGTATTGCCAAGTCTGGTTTATACTTTTAGACTAGAAAAATTTTAAGTGTCTTTTCTAGATTCCTTTTTGAAGATCAAGAATGTTGAAGGTTTATGTAAATGGTCTCATTAGAGATGTAAGTTGAATGTGTCTGAGGTAATAGTAAATGGATTAGTAATGAATAAAATGACTGTAATGTTGTTTTATTTGCTTTGGGGCAGACATTGTCATATCCCAAATAGTTGTAATGCAATTTTGATTTAAGGAAAGATTACTTTGTATTGTAAGTGGTCTGGAAAACAATTTATCTTATATGAGGTTCTGTTTAATACAGCTTTTTCTTTGAAGTAAAGTCTCTGAAAGTCAGTAGCTTTCAGTATTCTTTCAGAAGGATAAAATGCAGGGATGATGTGTTAGCTGTGTTGACCAAGGCGTAGTATACTTCAGAGATGGAAAGCATATTTGTGGCTGTCACAGTAATGCTGAAGAAATCAATTGAAACGTGTTGGGGGGAGTGAGGATTGTCTAGAAGTTAGGAGTTTCTTATTGTTTGAACATGTTTTCTTTCCTGTGATGACTAAGATGTTAGCTTGTTGATCATTTATTTAGCACAAAGATTTTAGCAAAAAACTTCAGATCATTAACTTTCATTATTGATTGCGCATTCAGAGTAATGAACATAAAATACCCTGAATAAAATGTTGTGTCTAACAGCTGTTCAGTGGTGTGTTTTACCACCTCTTCTCCCAGCCTTCATCAGAAAGCCTAATTTAGTATTGAGACTTTTACGGTTTTGTGGGTAAAACACTTTAATTACCACTTTGTCAACTAGACTTTTAAATTCTTTTTATTGGTAATGTTGTAAGCTTTGAAACTTCTCAACAGAACCGTGGTGTTCAAATCACAGGATTGTATTTTAGTAGGTTTAAGAAATAATCTGCGTAACACAGAAATCTGCAAGAAAGTGATAATAGGTGTTATATCCAGAGGAGCTCAAAGGTTTAAGTCACTCCTCTTCTACCTTTCCAAAGAGCATGAGATGGCTCTAAATACTAACTACAAACTAATAACAGTTAATTTCCCCTCCTTATTTTAAGTTAACCTATTTCATTGAACGTTTTTAAAACCATCTTTATTGTGGTGCTTTTCTACACTCTTTAAGCTAAGAAAATTTCACTTCTTGAAGTGAGAACTGGATTATAGTTTTCTTTTGAATGATAGGTATGCCTGTGAAGCTTAGAACATGTGTGCATTGCAATACGACGTTTACAAGTGCTGTTAGCCTGTCCAACCACTTACGCGCTTATGCACGAAGAAGAGTGCTGGACTTTTGACTGGTACAGGTATGTTTGAACAGATATCACAGCAAGTCTGTTTGATACAATACACTTTTTTTTCCCCACCAAACCGGTGTTAATTCAGATCATATTTATAACTTTCTTTGGTAAGCTGCAGTAGAGTCTGAACACATTTCTGAATAAATTTCAGCAACTTGTAAACTGTTAGATATAATTCTAAGCACGTTAATCTTTTTCCTTTGGCTCTTGTTGACTTAATTTGGGGGAAAAAAATTAACCCAAGAGGTGTGAAATTTTGAGTCTACCTTAATCCCATTTCTTTTTTAGAATACTATTTTTGATTTTTAAATTTATTTCAGATTCCAGAAAAACACCTCTCTTTATAGTTCTAGTCAGGCACAGTAATGTGCCTTTATAGTCCCAACTACTCATGAGGCTAGCAGGAGAATCACTTCAGCTCAAGAGTTAGAGGCTGTAATGTGCTGTGATTGTGCCTGTGACTAGCCACTGTACCCTAGCCTGGGCAACATAGCATAAAAAGATTGTAGTTCTAGCTTGGGGAAGTCCTTTATTAGAAAAGGAAATTATAGGAAAATTCCAAAACGTAGACTTAATTAGAAACCTAAGCAAACTAATGAATTTTCATTAGTCTATAGATTAGATCTTTGAAGGGGCAAGCCTTAATAATGGCTTGCATTGACAAGTGAATAGATTTTTAATACCTCTTAAATATATTAAGGATTAATAAATTTAGCTTTGCACATAAGTGTTAACATGCAAATTTCTGTGTTATTTTTGGTTGGTTAGCCCAGCCTTGCAGATACCTCTTAATGCTGCTCATCTGTGAAAATTTTATTAGCTTACTTATATGTAACATGCTTCTTATGACCTGCAAAATGCTTTGCACTTCATTTGTAGTCTTTTAAGCTACCCTGCTTCAGCAAATCTCATTTTCCTCACATCTTAAAATATACCCTCTTTTGACATAGATCTACATAAATTCTTTTGCCTAAAATTCTCTTTCCAATCTTTTTATTTCTCTTGCTGTTTTTTAGATCACTGCCTCCTGCTTTCTTCTAGTTGTTTTCCCAGCTTTTTTGTTCTTCCTCATGTCCTATAACTTAGATCCAATATGTTCTTGCTGCCAAAAAAAACCACTTATATTTATACTAGTGTCTTTCTTCTGCTTCTTTGCATTCTTCCTTAACTTGATATAAAAATGACCAGGGATGAACGTTGACCATTTATATTAAAAGGAGAGGAGTGGGGTGAGTTTTAGTCTACTAGATTAGTCCTCCTACTGTGAGATTACAGTTTTTATATACCCTCACCTTTATCAGGCTTGGCAGGTGATGGCAGGCATTAGAGTTGGGGGAAAACGAAAATAAGAGACTGTACAAATGGGAAATCGTTGTTGTTACCATACTTGCTAATCTTTATTGAACATTTACTGTGTGTCAGGCACTATGCTATGCAATTTATGTGCGTAACATTTAATCTTTACAACAACTATACAAGTTGTAGGTACTGGAATTCTCTTCCATTTTATAGGAAACTAGGACTTAGAGAACTTAATTTGCTTGAACCTACACAGTTAGTAAGTAGGAAGGTTGAAATTCACATCAAGACTATTTTACCCAATCTTTGGTTTTCATCACTATTCTCTACCTTATACAAGTGGCCTAGTTTTGAATTTCTTATTTTTAAAATAAGAAATTGAAATAAAAATAAGCAATTGAAAATTCTAAAATGAGGGTGGGTTTATTTTTTGTTTATTTTTTTGTTTTTTTTTTTTTTTTTTGAGACAAAGTCTCGCTCTATCGCCCAGACTGGAGTACAGTGGCATGATCTTGGCTCACTGCAACCTCCACCTCCCTGGTTCAAGCAATTTCCCTGCCTCAGCCTCCCAAATAGCTGGGATAACAGGTACACACCACCACGCCTGGCTAATGTTTTTGTATTTTTAGTAGAGATGAGGTTTCTTGAATTCCTGACCTCAGGCAAGCCACCTACCTCGGCCTCCCAAAGTGCTGGGATTACAGGCGTGAGCCACTGCGCCTGGCCTGGCCTGAAAGTGGGTTTAATATGGGGAGTATTCTGGTGAAGACTGATTAAATAAGAGTCTAATTAGAAAGAGCAGAGATCCAAGAGGTGCTTAGGCCTAGATTAGACTTTAGAGGACTTAATGTTCCTTTCTGATGATTCAAGTAGATCATGCAAATATCTAACAAGGCAAGATATCTCCAGTCCAGATTTTGTTAGTCCATTAAAAAAATCCTTTTACTTCATCTGAAAATTCTGCAAAACACAGGGTTAATTACTTGTAAATAGCTAGTAGTAAACCTCCATTTACCAAGAATGTACTTATGAAACATTATCTAAAAAATCTTCATTGAGAGAAAAGTCATGTAGGATGAATTGGAATGTATTTAGGTCCTGAAGAATAAAAGCGGGTGTTATTTTAAAAATATGTTTAATTAAGTACTGACCGAAACATTAGAAGTACTAGGAAATAGAAAGTGTGTGTTTGGCAGTCGTAGGCAAAGAAAAGGAAAATGAAAAGCTGAAGAAAGTCTAGGGTTGTATTTTCCACACCCAGTAGCCACTTTGGAGAAACTTTAAAAACTTATGCTCCTTTTTTTTTTTGGAAATTCTGAAACATTTTTCCCTCATTAAAAAAAATCTTGATCAGTAGAGCTGTACAGATGTCTTTGCTGCTTATTTATGCCAACTAAGAAGTTTTCATCAAGCTTTATTAACTTTTTTTATTTTCCAAATGGAGAATTCTGTATTATATTTATAAACTCCACATACCCTTTTTTTTTTTTTTTTTTGAGATGGTGGCTCACTCTGTTGCCAGGCTGCAGTGGTGCGATCTTGGCTCACTGCGACCTCTGACTCCCTGGTTTAAGTGATTCTCCTGTCTCAGCCTCCTGAGTAGCTGGAGTTACTAGGATGCGCCACCATGCCGGCTAATTTTTTTTATTTTTAGTAGAGACGGGGTTTCACCATGTTGGCCAGGATGGTCTCCACCTCCTAACCTTGTGATCTGCCTGCCTTGGCCTCCCATAATGCTGGGATTACAGGCATGAGCCACCATGCCCAGCCAAACTCCACATACCTATTACCCACCATATCAGTATCACTGTTATAAAGCAGTGGTCCTAATAACCTATGGCCCTAGAAGGTTCCATCTGGTTGTTACAAGTGATTAATTAATTCATATGAGTAACAGTCATCATTTTTCAAGAATAGATGATCTTTTAGTGAATAAAATGCAAATTCATTTTTATAAAATCTTACCTTAGTATATCACAAAATTGGAACAATGTAAAGGGAAAATAGGAATAAAGTCTCTCTAACCATGTCTAGTATGTGTATTTCTAGTTTCAACAGTCTTAATTCATGTGGATTTTAAGTTGTAGGTGCACTCTTGAATACAAAGCTGAGACACCCCCAGACTACATGGTAAAGACCTGCTTTTAGTTACCTGTGACAGAATAAACTTTCAAGCCTTCTTAGAAGCTGCCACCTCCTGGTGTCTTCTGTCGGAACTGGTGACCTTTTGAGGGAAGAAAAATATTCTAACTTACATTTCTTCAGGTATCCTGAATACACTGAAAAGGATATACCTCTTCTTCCCAAAATACCTATTTACTGATGACTTAAATAATTCTAATATGATGGCTCTCAATCTTTTTTGGGGTCATCAACATCTTGGAGAATTTCTTGAAAGCTATGGGCCCCATCCCAGAAACATGCACTTATTCATTCTCAGATAAACATTTTTCTGTGTATAGGCTTTGCATATCTCCTGAAGGCTATCATCAATTTGTCTGGTGGCAAATTGAGAGAGGAGAGATGCCAAAATAAAAGGAAAGTAGAAATAGAAGTAGGAATCAGAAGCTCTAAGAAGTGTTTTTTTGTTGTTGTTTTTGGTTTTTGGTTTTTTTGTTTTTGTTTAAGCAGAAGATGCTTAAAATGCAAGAATTGCATACTAACAAACTAATTCTGTGGTCATAAATGTAAATTAAAATACACCTTCCCTGATATTTGTAAAAGGAACCAATGGAAGAAATAGGAAAGGTTTAGAATTGCAGATTTGGAAGAGGTAGCCATACTTGGGACAGTTAAATTGTCATAAAAGAATAATTTCACAAATTAAAGTTTTGCCCAGAACTGTCCCAGTTTATCTTCTGTTGGGTAGGTTCAAATAAATAGTTTAATAATTTTTATGTGTCTTCACTTGTAGATAATTTATGAAACTGTTTTACTCCCCCTCCCTTAATCAATCTTTAAATAGACTAGAGTCAAAGGGTTTATTTTATATCCTATATTGTAAATTTAAGGCAGACTTCTTATTTAAGAGTTTATTCCAGCCGGGCGCAGTGGCTTGCAGCTGTAATCCCGCACTTTGGGAGGCCGTGGTGGCTGGATCACGAGGTCAGGAGTTCAAGAACAGCCTGGCCAAGATGGTGAAACCCCATCTCTACTAAAAATACAAAAATTAGCCGGGTGTGGTGGCAGGCGCCTGTAATCCCAGCTACTTGGGAGGCTGAGGCAGGAGAATTACTTGAACCCGGGAGGCAGAGGTTGCAATGAGCTGAGATCACGCCACTGCATTCTAGCCTGGGCAACAGAGCAAGACTCCATCTCAAAAAAAAAAAAAAAAAAAGAGTTTATTCAAGTTATTTATAGACTGCAGTGATGGTAGGTTTTTTTTTGAGATTTTGTTCTCTTCAATGTTTTATGTGCTCATACAAATTTTTTCTGGTTTTCTATGCAGTGTAATAAGAACATTATATAGTTTTCATTAAATTTTGAAATTTTATAATGTAGCTTATATTACTTTTGGACTTTTTATTTTACTGATTAGCTTTTTTTTGTGCCTAATGTTTTAATTAAATGTCTTTTTATACTGAAAATATTAAGAACATAGTCTATTAAGTTACTAATGAAGTGACTGTACATACTGGTTTAGCCTTGTTGTCTCACCTAAGTACGAGTGCCTCTTTTACTCTCATAAATATCCTAGATTGAATGATAAATTAATCATCCTGATTATTAAAAATGCTAAAGCATTTAAAATTAAGGTAAATCATATTCTATCAACCTAATCTGCAATCAGGAAAAATATATATTTTGAGGTCAACATAAAAGTGAATTTCAACAGGTAGGGAAAGGGGGAATACAGCCATAGTAGAGAATGTTGTTAAACGAAGTAGATCTTACCTATGAATGCCACGGTGCTTCTCTGTGGTAGATAGTATGTTGTTATCTTTTGGAAAGAAGAAAGAATGATGGTGGCATTCAACATTTTAATTGAGATTTTATTTTATATCTTGACCACAAATACAAACTCATATTAATACAAAACACACAGTTCCTTGTTCACTCACCTAAACGCACTTTAATATTTTCTTTTTTTTTTTTGGTATTTTTTTTTGTGGAAAATTAATGCTGGTCATGAGCCAGTAAATTCATTTGCTACCCACTAAGAAGACACTATCATAGATTGAAGACACTGCCCTAAGTGCCTCTTTCTCTTAGGGGTTGGTACTGACTAGAGCCAACGATAGTAATATCTTAGAAGTCATAACTCTTCTGTGGCAGTAGGTGAATTGTATTCATTTTATCCAAATTTTTCTCTGTAGATCAAATGCTGACCTCTGGGACTTAACAGTAATTGGAAATTTCTAGTTACTCATTTAAAATTAATGCAAGAAAAATATTTTTATATATGCACATATATTTGGGAGGGGCCTCATTATCTTCAGAACATTTTCTTGATACATTTTGGAGGTAGAGCCCAATTGTTGCTATCCTACAACAGATGACTTATCCATCATAATTATTTGACTTTTCTGATGAGGAAAAAAAAATAGTTTAAAAAACTGGGTCCTAATCAATACCACTAGTACAATATGTTAACATTTATTAAAAAATCAAGTCCGTGTTTTATTTTTTATACCGTCTACTTTTAAGTGTAATAGCAGTACGGTCTTTTGCCTGTTTTCAGCTTTAATGATATAATTGGCTGCAGAGGACTGTAACAAGTACTAATGAACACGTAACACAGTGTCAGGTGCTGAATGGGTTTATAAGCCAACTATAAAAGTCATTCTTATGTTGTGGAAAGTGCTATGGGAGCACTTTCTGATGTGATAGAAAAAATAGTATTGTGGAAGCTTCCCAATGTGCATTAAATTACTTGTTCATTCATGTGTGTCTCGGTAGTGTCTTTTAAAACTAATATAGTATTGCATGTTTGAGAAGTTGCATGCTTTCATGGTAGTTCGCTCAGCCTGAAAGAGTGCAAGTAGAAAATTTTGATCTTATTAAGATTAAACTCCAAAGGAGCGAACCTGCTTCTACTTAAAGTGAACACCTTGATAATTCTTCCAGACTGGGCTGTGGGGGGAATATGTGAAAAGTATGAGACATGTCCCTGCTGTCAGAGAACTTAAGGAAGGATTGTTGACAACATACATAAAAGTATCAAAATTTGAAAACTGTGCAAGGTAGTATACAACTAAATGGCACATTGGCTTTAAGTGTTGTATGGGTTTAGGTTATTTTAGTCTAAACCTTCTTTTGAGGGAAGCTGGGGATTAAGTGGGATTTCTTTTTTTTCTGATGCCTCAACTGTTTGTCTCATTGGAACCTGTAAAAAGAGGAAAAGAAAATAATAAAAATAGTTCATGCTGGTATGTTTCTTGTCATGATTTTTTAAATGCAAGAGAACAAAACTAGCAGTCACACACAGTTTTTATTCAAATTCAACAAAAGTTTGAGTTCTTGTACCAGGACTGTGCTCATCTCTGAGCCGATAAAGATACTGCACTCCAGCTGCATAAACATAATCATGACCCAGTGGGAAAAGTACAAGTATGCTATTACAGAAAGGTTTATATGGTTTCAGTCGGACGCGAACTTGAAGGATCCAGTAAAGTTTTAGGAAGAGGAGATGAAGTCTAGAAGAACATTTCAGGCAGAGAAGAACATAGTGTGGACACAAAGGAATGAAATTTGGAGTTCAAGTGTCAGGAGATTTGGTTACAGATGTTTGAGAAATTGTAGTGCTGGAAAGGTGGGGCGATGCTTAGAATGCTTGGTAAAAAAAATTAGGAAGTCATTAAAGGATTTTTTAAAAAATAAGGGGGCCGGGCATGGTGGCTCACACTTGTAATCCCAGCACTTTGGAAGACTGAGGCAGGCAGATCACCTGAGGTCAGGAGTTTGACACCTGAGGTCAGAAATTTGAGACCAGCCTTGCCAACATGGTGAAACCTTGTCCCGACTAAAAAAAAAAATAGAAAAATTGTGACTCACGCCTGTAATCCCAGCACTTTGGGAGGCTGAGGCAGGTGAATCACCTGAGGTCAGGAGTTCGAGACCAGCCTGACCAACATGGTGAAACCCGATCTCTACTAAATACAAAAAATTAGCCGGGCATGCTGGTGCACACCTGTAATCCCAGCTACTTGGGAGGCTGAGACAGGAGGACTGCTTGAACCCGGAAGTTGGAGGTTACAGTGGGCCGAGATTGTGCCATTGCAACTCCAGCCTGGGCAACAAGAACGAAATTCCTCAGAAAACAAAAACAAAATACAAGTCAGATGCAGTGGTGCACGCCTGTAATTCCAGCTACTCAGGAGGCTTCCACAGGAGAGTTGCTTGAACCTGGGAGGTGGAGGTTGCAGTGAGCCGAGATTGCGCTACTGCACTCCAGCCTGGGAGACAGAGTGAGACTCTAATCTCAAAAATAAATAAATAAATAATAATAGAAGAAAAATGGGCCAGATGCGGTGGCTCACTCCTGTAATCCTAGCAGTTTGTGAGGCCAAGACGGGTGGATCACCTGAGGTCAGGAGTTTGAGACCAGCCTGGCCAACATAGTGAAACTCCATCTCTACTAAAAAATACAAAAAAATAACCAGGCATGGTGGCAGGCGCCTGTAATCCCAGCTACTCAGGAGGCTGAGGCAGGAGAATCACTTGAACCTGGGAGGTGGAGGTTTCAGTGAGCCAAGATCATGCACTCCAGCCTGGGTGACAGAGCAAGACTCTATCTCCAAAAAAAAAAAAAAAAAGAAAAGAAAAGAAAAATAAGGGAATGGCATGGTCAAACCTATTAAAAAGCTGTTTATGAGACAATGAAAAGATGGGTCTTTATATATCTTAGCTATAACTTATTTCTGTAGTACTGTTCTTCGTTAAGGGCATATTATGTGTATACATTTGTCTGCATAGTTACATATCATTTTATAAATGATTAGCAAGGTAATGAATTATCTGAGTTGAGTAAATTTTCTAGTTAACTGAAGACTAGTCCTTTAACTGTTAATAACTTGATTTTTCCTAACCATTTTGATGGTTAATGTTCTAAAATGTTGTTCTTATTTTTACCTGGAGTAGCTTGGATATAATTTAGAGTATTTTGGGTAACTTTTACAGATACTCTACTAATTGTTTTATTATGCCAGCAAGAATTAGGCTATTTTCCCACCATACTAAAAGATGATTGGCTGATTTTTTTCACTAATTCAACAAGCATTTTTTTTTCACCTCTAAGTGTGCTAAGTATGCAGAAATACATTGGATCTTACAATATTAGAAGCACATATATACATAATTGTTGTAATACAAGACAAATTGGTAAGTGCCATTGGAGTTTATGTGTGAAATACTGTGGAAGTTCAGAGAAAGAGGAAGACACTTTCATCTAGACTGGAATCTCACAAGGCTTTTGAAATTACCATTTGAATGGACCCTGATGTATAGCTAAGTGAAATGGAAATGGGGGTCTGGTGGGGAAGGGAAATACTTGAAGGAGGGAGTAAGGTGGTACAATGTGGGAAATTTATTGGAAATACTAGGGAGTATGAGGTAAGGGAATGGAGTTTGGTAGAGTCAGATAGATGACATGGAATGCTAGTCTAAGATGTTGGAATTAACTTTGTAGTGGGGAACTATTTGAATACTTCAAGGAATTTGTATAATGCTTTTGAAATTGCTTTTTAAATACAGGATTTGGCGGGGGAGGAGGAAAAATTGCAAGGTAGATAATTTTAAAGAGTCCTGTACCAGGTTAGTGACATTAAGAATGTGAAGGAGGGGTAATAGATGTATGGGTAATATTATGGAAATAAAATAAGCAGGACATGGTAGATTAGTTAGAGGTGCAGAAAAAAAGGAAAGAGATAGAGATGGCTCAAGGTTTTAAATCTGAATGGGAGGTAGATGGTTATACAAGTACAGTTAACCAATCTACTACCATGCTGTTGGTAAAAGGGCAGGCTTCATTACTTCTCTGTCATTTACTAGCAACAATTCATCATCCAGCTATCCACTATAACAAAGTTTCATCTTAAAAGCAGGAGATCTACAAATTTGGAAAGAGCTTTATTTCTTAAAAAGCTTGAAGCCTGCAGCCTTGGAGGTGTATCCTTGGACAGAGACCAAAAGCCAGCCCTTCAGAGGGGGAAGGGTGAGAAAGGAAGTTATGTCGAATGGGTTGGCTAAGTATACATATTCAACAGGTTATAGGAGGAGCTATGAATATTCATGAGGGGGGTGCACACAGGCTTAGTGTGCAAACTCCATGTTACATATATCCCATGTTCACATTAAGGTGGAGCCCTAACATTTAAACATAGTAAAATTAGGGTTTACATGTCAACAGGTGAAACAGATTTACAGCCACCCTATGCACAGCCTCCATGGACCAGCCAGAACCATTTTGTGATCTCTTATCAGGAAGGAATGCTGGTCAGTTGTGTCGAAACCACAAAAACAGGGGGAGTCTGACTTCTGAGTTTGGCAATTGGTTGAAATCAGTGGTGGAACGAGTCTTTTGAAAAGGCCGGTTTCTTTTTAACTCTTAGGAAAGAAAGTTTAATGGTGGTTAGTGAGGGAGGGGGATATAACGGACATGCTTCACCTTCTGTACCATCGTGGCTGGGAAGTCAATTTTTAAGGTTTCTATGGGGTCCCCTTGGCAAAGAGGGTGTCCATTTAGTCTGTTCTAGAACTTAGAATTTTATTTTTATTTCTCAAAAGCAGATAACCACACTTGTTGAATCAGTAGGTTTGTTTTTAGGAGAATATAGCCTAAGAGTACACCATTGTAGCATAAAATACTGAAATTTTATGATGCATGTTTTTTTGCTGCTCATTGGTTCCAAAAGGAGGAGGATCTGTTTTTGACATCTTGTTTTTCATGCAAGCCTTATCTAGTTTCCTAGCATTGCTATTGGTTTTGTTATTTACTAATTTTCTGGGTTTTGCTTTTTTTTTTTTTAAGATTTGTTTGGGCTTTTTAAATGTATCTAATTCTATCCTCAGTTATAATGTTTGTGTTTGCTATGAGTTTTATTCTGTAGGCCTTAAATAATGAGATTCAGAAAATATCATTAGATATAGAATTTATTCAAGCCCAAAGCTTGAGGATGGCCACCGGGGAAACATAGGTTCAAGTTGGCCCTAGATACACACTCTGATTAGCAGCAGTTACAAGTGCGTTTTTAAGGAAAAAAGAAGCTGTTCCTAAGTTTACTTATCAAGAATTTACATTAAAATAACATAAGCTATCGATTGCTTATACATTGTTCTTTGTATCACAAATTTCAGGAACATGAAAATAATGGGTCAGGGATCAGGTCAGGAACATAATGCCTTTAAACAATTGCCCACCCCTCCCCACACACGCCCCCCCCCCCCCCCACCCCCATGGGGGCATGGGAGTTACGTGACTAAAGTCCCTACTCCAGTTTTTCTGGGCCTGGTAAATATCTCATATTGTACATAGCTGGCTACTCTGCGCTGTTTTTCGTTTTCTCAATTCTAACATGAATTTCTTGAATGCTGTTTGTAATCTGGATTTTTAAGATAGAACTAGCCCTTACAATAACAAGGCTTGTGGTTGGCCAGAGCTAAATTTCAGGTAATGTTTTAATTGACTTTGTGGAAATATAAGATAACACTCAGACTTCTTTCTTGGAGGTTAGGGTAAAAGGATGGCTTATTGGTAGTTTCTCACTTATTGCAGAAGTAGAAAAAAGTAGAAAAGTAGAATTTCCTTTTTTTTTTTTTTTTGGTTTGCGTATGGTTTGAAAAATAAGGTTAATTCTTGTTATTCAAGGTTTATAAAAGTTTTAGCTAAAAGTTGGCTGAAACAGAAAATACCTAATCGATACCATGTTTGGTTATAGTTTGAATTTTGGGCAGAATGTGTAAAGCTCTTGAAAACTATAGAAAGCCAACATTCGATTTACTAGTATATTGTTGTGAATCCTATCTAGTTTAAGTTATATGATTATATTGAAGATCATTTAAAAGAAATTTTAAAGTTAGGTGGTTTTCTTAAATAATTTTATGATCAAGAACAATTTAATTATTGTTACTACATCTGAAATGATATTTCAGAAATACACAGATTTTAAGGGCAAAGACTGATTATTTTGTTTATAATTCTAAACAAAAGTGACAAAGCAGATTGTCATTATGTACTTTAATGTTTATTGTAATTTCAGATGTTTCTTAGTCTTAGAAAAGTGGTTGATGTTAACTAATGCCTATTTTGCTTAATAAAACAGCATACAAGTCCAACTTACTTGAAAAGAAAATTTCAAATGTATTTTTTCTTACCCGTTACCACAAAGAAGTAATACATTTGCTATCCTATCAGCTCTTAACTGACCAGTAAGCCACTTGTAGCTGTGATACTGTTAGCTTTTTTAGCTTTGGGCAAGCTGGTAAAACCTCTAATTTCTGTTTATAAAAATGTGTGATGAGGTATCATATTTACGTCTATCTTTTCCCTTTACATCTAGAGAATACTTGCTCAACATATCCTTTAGTAATTATCCCCCTCTACTTTGAAACAGTGGGGGCTTCTACAAATTGTACCTTTTCTTTAACTGAATCCATTCAAGTTTAAATAAAAGGTGACTTTCACTTCCTTTAACTCTTTCTCTGAACTATAAGGCTATTGACTATCCTTAATATAACCTCCTACTTTGTAGGACAAACTCAAGCACCCAGTCTTTGGGGACTAATAATTGTTAAATCACAAACCTAATTCTTAAAGGAAATCTGTTTTCCAGGTATTTGGCATTTCATCCTCTTCCAAGTGAATTATTAAAATATGCAGGATCTGGTTAACTTTGCCACTGATTGCTGTGTGATTGAGTTACTTACCCTTTTTTCAGTCGTTGGGAGTGGAAACTCTAAAAATTAATTGAAGTTATTTAGGGTACTAAAAAAATTTCCCATTTTAAAGTGAAAATATCAAGGGAAAATGATGATGAAAATAAATACTTTTGAGGTTACTAAATGTGTATCTTTATACTTAATTGCTGATTGTAAGAGCAACATTGCTTTTTATAATGTAAACTACTCATCTTGGGAATATTGATTGGTTTGAATATGGTGGTATAGCTAGGAGCAAAGAACTGATGTTGATAGGAGTAGGGGAGTCATTTTCAATTTTAATACTGTGTAGAGATTGGGGATTTAACAATTTTTCTCTTAATAGGTTTTTTTTTTAATGGGCCAAGAGATTGAGGGGTGGAACTGAATGCAGCCTTTCTCATTTATGATAGCAGGTACTCAGGTACCAGGACTGCTATTTGCAGGGTCCAATGCAAAATGAGTGTGTGGTAGTCCTTGTCCAAAAATTAGTGATTTCAAGGCTGTCATAGTAGAGCATTAAACCGAGTGTGGGGTTCTCCCTATGTGACTGCACAGGTTGGACACCCGTGAAGCTGGTCTCCTAGGCACTTTGTACAGAAACAAAGATAAAGCTGAAGAAATGAAACTTTGGCTTCTCAACAAATGACTTTCTCTACTCCTTTCCTATTTTAGACAAGCTAACATGTTTTGTTAAAAAAAAACCAAAATACCCTAATTCTTTTTCAGTTGAGGCTGAAGGAAAGAAAATGGTATTTACAGTCTTTTTATATGCTTGGGGCTTATGAACTTTCAAGGATTAGTGACAACAGTTAGAACTGAGTTTATTACTAACACAGGAACAGAAAACCAATACTGAATGTTCTCACTTCCAAGTGGGAACGAAACAACGAGAACACATGGACACAAAGAAGGGAGCAACAGACACTGGGGCCTACCTTGAGGGTGGAGGGTAGGAGGAGGGAGATAGTACAAAAACTACTTATCAGGTACTATGCTTATTACCTGGGTGATGAAATAGTCTGTATACTAACCCCCGTGACATACAGTTTACCTATGTAACAAACCTGCGCATGTACCCTTGAACCTAAAATAAAGATTTAAAAAAAGAACTGAGTTTATTTTCTTACACTTGTGTACCCCTTGGCACATGTTCATCCTCTTCTCACCTCACCACTGCCACCACGACCTCCAGCACCAGCTTTTGAAGGTGGTGGAATGATGATTTACCTGTTTGTGTCATATTTATTCGTACTGTAGTCCTGAATGAGCTCGTAGCTAATACTGCTCCACCAAGCTTAGGCCAACTACTTAGAGAGGAAATTTTCTATGCCTCTTACTTTGGGTATAGATAACCCAGCTGTTTCACTTTGTCCTAGAGATGCCAGCAACCAATTAGAAAGAAACAGATGAAACAAGGCTTTTAAGTAATTGGACAGGAGAGAATGATTACAGATAAAAATATTTTGGTGGCGAATGTTAATTTAGTCACGGTGTGCTTTATCAGGGGAAGTTCCAGCTGTTTTTATGAAATAGATTCTCATTCTTGGGTCATTTATGTAGTGAAAGAAAATAAAATGAAACTCATTGAAGCAGTTGTTGTATATATGGGCAGAAAGGGTGGAAAAGAGCAAAAGATTTTATTTAATAATATCAGAGTCAAAAGTAAATTCTTAATCTTCTTTGTATAAAACTAATGGCTCAGAAAACAGACTTGAATTTTGTGTGTTGTATTATTCACTTGCTTTGCACCAATCTGGTTTTGTGTTCTGGCGTGGTGGTGTCATGATCATTGTCGTCGCATTCATAGCATAGCAGTATGGTGTTCTTTTTGAAGACTGAAGTTTATTGTGTTTTCTCTTTCATATTTGTATTTGACCAAGACAGATATCTTACTGAAAGGTATATTCTAATTTTTTTCTCATTTGACCTTACAGCTCAATTTATTCTCCTTGCAAGTAAAATATTCTCAGTAGCAATTTAGATCTTTTGTAAATCAGGTAACTTGAAAGATTTTTGACAGTCTTTTGTTTGAAATTAATCACTTAAACAGTTTCTGCTCCCTGAATAAGTAATCTTAGGACGGTTTGGATGACTGAATTTGTTTCTTTCTAAAGAAGCTTATACTAGAGAAGAAAATTAATACTTTTTAAATTTTTAAAAATATGTTTAAAATATATAAACAATGTTAGATTTAAAATACTTTGGAAAGAGAAAAGGGTGTGTGAGGTTTTTGTTTTTAGCTTTTTGAGAGTTTTTTGGTCACTAGCAAGTGCAAATGAAATCCTGTTACAAAAAAAGGCTTTGTGTAACAAAGTTATTTATCTGGCAGATTATTCATATAAACAACTTTGTTAAAGCTTTGGCTGTTAATGATATTGATGAGCTGCATCATACTAAAGCTGAATGTGTTAGTGATCTGTGTTTAATGTTCTAGCAGTTCCTGGTACAGTCCAGAACAAAGCTGCTTTTCCTTCTAGATATAGTAAAATCTCTTAAGTGAGAATATTGGTATAACAGACATGTTTGTACCTCATCCTTTTCATTCATTGAAATTTTCTGTGTAAATTATCTTTTTACGTAGAGGATGCTATATAGATGTCTCCTTATTGTGTAGCATTAATATGTTAAATCAGTTTTAAACAGATCTTCCCAAAGGTATGGGCAATATCACAGGAATGGGGTTGGATGTTGGCATTACAAAAAACTATTGTAAAATATGTTCATGTTTCACCTGCTCAGAAAGATAACATTTCAGGAGATAAGAAATTTAGAATTGATGATGAAGATATAAAAACACTGAGGCATTTAGATTTCAATTGTCAAAGATCCCAGATTTTTAATGTTTTAAATTTATGGATAAGTTTGTAGGGATTCTCAGTGCATGAGATTCTGTAACCTTAACTTGGAGCCCTGGGTTTTAGAGATGACCAATGAGTCATATATGGCAGAGTTGTCCTGCTTTCCAAGGTCGGAATACCTTCATATACTCATTGCTACAAAAACGATGGCATTCTCATTTCAAATTTAGATCTGCTCATTCATAAAACAACCTAAACTTAAGAGTTTCCCACAGTCCACAAAGCATCAAAAGCCATAAAATAATTATTTTTTCCCTATTAAAAAAAAACCAAAAATATTTCTGTATTTCAGAATAAACATGCCCAGTCCCATTTTTAAAATACCATTATATGTAAATTTGACTTTAAATGCTTTGTAACTGATAAAATGTTGTTTTGCATATTTCCCTACCAGTTTCTGCCCTGCTTCCTCAATTTGCTTTACACCCCTAACATTAACATTCTGTGAACAAATTTTTTAAGGATTGTTATAATGTATTCTATTTGTATCCTACCGTAATTTATTTGCATTTTAAAAGGAGTTTGAATACAGTGTGGCAATTTTGACAACCAGCAAGCTCATCAAAGTAAGATTCTACCTGTAATCTTATGATACACCAAATGCTTGCTCTGTTCTACCTAACACAGACAAGGATCCATCTTTACAGATGGAAAGAATAGCTGACATCTAGTAGCACTTACTCTTTGAGTTCCCCTGAACCCTACTTCCAGTATATGAATCACTCATAACCCACTTAAATTCAGATTGCTCACCAAGGTGACTAGGAAAAAGGTTTTTCCTACTGGTTACAAAGTATATGACATTTCACTCTTGTACCTGTTGTGAATAACCTAGTTTCTGTACATAAGCTGGACTGGTCAGTGATTTATATCTAGGATAATGAAGTATGTGTGACTGCAGCAACATATTTAAACAAATGATGCACAATGTTGTACAGGAACATTACCTGTATTAAATAGGAGTAAAACATTTTCATTGATAGGCTGTCTAAGTATCAATAGTTAAATTATGGGTTTTGCTTTATTTTTTCTCCGGAAGTATTTGTTGAGTTCCTACTATGTGCCAGGCTCTTGACTGAGATAACTAATGAGATCCTTATAAGATTTTTCTATTCCAGAGTTTGGTTGTTTAATTTTGAATTACCCATTCTTTAATACCTAACTTGACTTCTAGTAGTTCTTTACTTATTAGACTCTTCTTCTAAGGATAAACAGAAAAAGACTGTGTGTCCTAGATTTGACTTTTGAATAGGCAGATGACAGGAAGCTAAAAGCAGTGGCTTCAGTGAGATTTAGGTTTCTTGTGGTTTTGTATTTTCTATATGACATTTCTGTTAGCATTGCCATTTGACTGCTGGAAGGAACTATGTTTATTGGTTTTGTAATAGTAGCATCTATTCTTTTGGAATCTGGACTTTGAACAATTCATTTCACAGAGTCATTGAATAGCCAATTCCTTCTCTCTTACTTAGAATTTTTCCAGGGAATTTTTCACATGGCAGGTTAATGGAAGAAAAGCCATTTGGGTAACTCTTCTGTTACATTTGTATCCCTCCCACCTTGAATCCCTATAGAGATAAATTCTTACCTTCTCTTCCTGCTAATTGACCAGCAGCACCCTGGATTGCTATCATCCCTTTGTCCAAAGAAATGGTGTAGCTGTATTCAAAGACCTATAAAATGTTGTGTGCTATTTCTACCTGTAAAAAAATCTTTTTTCCTTTATTAAATCAGATTGTTTTAGAATAAATAAAGGAAAAGTCAAGTAATGGAAAAATTTCAAGAACAGTTAACATCAAATTTTGGTCTCTTTTTATATAATTTTTTTAACCTTTTCAAATAACATTTTAAGCTATTGGAGAAATGTAAAATGAAAAATATGTAAAGAATAGTTAGCATTAAACTAGATCCAGTTGTAAACTTATGTGAGATAATATGGATTTATATTTATTTTGTAGTAAATAAAACTTACATGATTGCATAATTGATGATTGTATGTAATACAAGTTAAGTTCAAAAATGAAAGTTGAGCTTTTTTTTGTCCTTTCAAATGTAGGGCCAGCATACAATTTTAAGAGCTATTTATAGAAGTCATGGTGAATTACTGTGAAAATTGATTTTTCGTTGAGCTCTTAGTTACATTGTCCGTGTTCCCTTACTAACTTTTCCAAGTGTATGAGACCTACCTAATGGAGCAGTAATGAAATCCAAACTTAATGATCTCAAATAAAAGGTTCTATTTTTCTGGAAATAAGATTTAACCAGATGTTAAAATTACGTATGATTAGGAGAGTAAAGATTACCATTATTTAATAATTGGCCAATTTAGTAGTTTCAAGTTACTTAGTTACATTTTCTCAGTTCTAGTTTGGTGTAGTAAAACGTTATTTGAAAAGGCAGTGCAGGAAGAATAGACACAGATACTATTACTACTATTAAGAATCAGCAAGTTGAGTGCATGCTTCAGGGAATAGGGAAATGAATGCAGACTTTTTCTAACTGATTTACATGGTCAGACCTTTCTAGAAAAATATGTATGTATGTATGTTTTGAAATATATAAGGAATGTTAAGTTTTTCTCTCCCCCTTTTTTAGCCTTAGATTGTAAGCAAAAGAAATCAAGGTCAAGATCTGGAAGCAAGAAGAAAATGCTAACATTACCTCATGGTGCTGACGAGGTTTACATTCTCCGATGCAGGTATATGCCTATATTGCCAAATCTGATCAGTTTCTTCATATTTTGCTTGAGACATACTAGCTATTTCATTTGAGATTTCTGATTTGTAGCAGAGTGTGCATTCTCAACAACCAAGTTATAAATGAACTTCTCAAGATAGGCTTAAAATCTTAATTTAGCTCACAGTATCCTGTACTTCAACAACTTAATAAGTCAAGTTTTTTACATTAGCCAATAGTGATGTAAATCTATTATACTGTGACTTATAAAAGTAGCTTTTGGGCCAGGCATGGTGGCTCATGCCTATAATCCCAGCACTTTGGGTGGCCAAGATGCATAGATCACTTGAGGCCAGGAGTTCAAGACCAGCCTGGCCAACATGGTGAAACCTCATCTCTACTAAAAAAAAACAAAAATTAGCCAGGCGTTGTGACGGGCGTCTGAAATCCCAGCTACTCAGGAGGCGGAGGGAGGAGAATCACTTGAGCCTGGGAGGCAGAGGTTGCAGTGAGTCGAGATCGTGCCACTGCCTTTCGGCCCGAGTGACAGAGCAGTGCTCTGTCTCAAAAAAATAAAAATAAAGAAGTACCTTTTCTTATGTTTCATTTACTTGGTTTGTATGGTTTAATTTTATTTGGTTTGAATTTTTGCTTTGTTGAGTTCTCGCTTATTGGGAACACATTTTCTCTTCCCTCATGCTCACACCTTCTTCCATACTCACACACACATAACACACATGAACAAACATAGACACAATGCAATTTAAAGAATGATAAATTGGGGAAGGGTCTTTTCTAAAGAACGGCACATTTTGGAGTAATCGTTTCAAGTGAATTAAGATGTGTAGATGTTAAGACTGTTAATTTTACCCTAATAATAATGCTCCTACCTATACAAAGATTACTCGAGTTTATTATAGCTGTTAATAAACATATGAATTGGGAGTTTTGATGTTTTATTAAATTATTTGACTTTATTTAGAAACTTTATCACGTGCTATCTTTAAAATATGATAAAAGTTTATTCCTTATGTTTATGGATTTTATAATTGGTTTTAAAGAAAGAGAATTGGTCATGTTAAGAGAATTGTTATATTTCTATAGGTTTTGTGGCCTAGTCTTTCGAGGACCCTTGTCTGTTCAGGAAGACTGGATTAAGCACTTACAACGACATATTGTAAACGCTAATCTTCCAAGGACTGGAGCTGGCATGGTGGAAGTCACGTCACTACTTAAAAAGCCTGCCTCCATTACAGAAACTTCATTTTCTCTACTAATGGCTGAAGCAGCTTCATAGAACCAGGAAACCTTTTAAATAGCAAATTTGAATTGGATGTAAATTTGACATTCTTTTTTTTTTTAAACCACATTAAATTATCTGTTTATAAATACTAAAGCAGAAAAATGGGGGAAAGTGAATTACAGTGACATCAGAGCAAATCCAATACTTAAAACAGTAAGTAGTCTATATTTTATATAGGGTGGAAGATGTGTTTTTAAGGTTTACGAAGTTTTGTTGGTTAACTGTGTTCACTCAAGAGAAGAGCAGTACATGTAAGCAGCCATTAATAAACTGTTGCACATGGATACTTAGAGACAGACTTATTGGAAAATTATGTTTTTTTGCAGTGTTACCAGATCAAGGCTCTGTTTATTCCCCACAAGAGTTGCATAGAAAAATAAGATATTATATTTTGTTTGTATGTATTTAGTGTTTTGTATAATACCAAGAACCGATGACTAAATTTACTCAAATTAGGGCATTAAATATCATGTACTTCATAGTTTGAGACTGTTCACTCAAATAGGGCAGAGTACTATTCTATCTAGATGTGTAAGTGTTTTTTTTTTAAATCACATGGAACGGTTTTTTATACTAAAAAGTGGAGGGAGATTTGTTTAAACAAGTATTTCTAAAAGAAATATGTATATAGTTCTGGAAATTATTTGTGGTAAGGAAATATTCTTTACTCCAGTTGCATTTCTCAGACAATAAAGTGGTGCGTCCATGCTACCTCCTACTTTGTCAACAAAGATGCTATTTACCCTTTACATTTTTGTATCATAATAGATTTAAAAAATCTAATGTTCTTTATTGCAAGACATTCTTTTGTTAACAGATTTGTTTCTTTTTAATGTTTTACCTAAAATTTGACATGCTTACAGGACAGGTTTGCCTCTTACTTTATTTAACATTGTAGAAATGTAATTAATAAACAAAGCTCACTACACAGTTTAGAATAGACGTTCTCATTTATATTATCTTCCAAATTTGATCAGTTAGCCAAACTTAATACACCAATTAAAATATTTCTACATATGATGAGAATGTTTACAATTTAAATTTTAGAACTTGTTTTGGATGTGATTATATGTACGAAAATCGTGTAACACTATGCTCATGCTAAGAACCGACATAACAGAATTACTGAAATAAATGTGCTGTGAGGAATGGAAAATACGGTGCAGGTGTCTTGGTCATGATAAATTGTGATTCTTTTTAGAATTTTTTTCCAAAAACAAATTAGTTCTTTTAATCTGAAATCAGATTCCTTTACAAACAACAGTTTTTGTATGCAAGCACCATTTTATTTCATGTAGTACGGCTAATACTATAGTTGAACCAAGGATATGCATTGATTTCTTTGCTTTGTATGTAAATAAAGTTAAAAACAGTTAAAATAAGGAGTATTTTGGTAGAGTATATACATACCTCACTGCCAGTGAAATTGCTTTCCTATGGTATATCTCCTTACCAGAAAAATCTCTAAATAAAAAAAGGTTTAAAGAAAATTAAAATGTGAAACATTTCTTATTTTTATCATTAGTAGAAATAGTTCACTTCAGATTGTGTTTCATTGGATTTAAATTGTTGATACTTACCAGGTGACTTGTCAATATAATGTGTATGAGAAAGATCATTTTTCCCCCTTTCGTGATTAATCAAACCTCTAAATTCAGATCCATCTTATATGCAAAATTAGAAGGTTGGACTAGATGAATCATTCCCAACCAAGGGTCTCCTGATCCTTAGGTTAGTAGATAAGGGAAAAGTACTTGTAAGTTATTTTCAATTTTACAAAAGGCCTGATAAAAACTTTGTATTTGTCTATAGTGACAAAACTAACTAAAATATCACATTTCTTTACTTTTGACTGAAAATAACACCAAGTCTGTATATATTGGTTATCTCTTATTGAGCAAGTTTCATTGACAGTTATATGTCTTTGAATATATATTTTTAAATTGGAAGACATACTACATAGCAAGTAGAGTCCAGAAGTAAAAAAAAAATTCCTAACAGGAGTCTTGGTGGGAAGGCTAGTAATCACTATAGCCCCTTTTCACTCTAATTCTTTTTTTTTTTTTTTTTTTTAAGACAGAGTTTCACTCAGTCACCTAGGCTGGAGTGTAATGGTGTGATCATGGCTCACTGCAAACTCAACCTCTCAGGACTCAAGTGATCCTCCCACTCAGCCTCCCGAGTAGCTGGAATTAAAGCACACGTCATCACTCTCGGCTAGTTTTTGCCATGTTGCCCAGGCTACATTCTAACTCCTGGGCTCAAGAGATCCTCTCGCCTTAGCCTCCCAAAGTGCTGAGATTACAGGCATCAGCCACCACACCTGGCCCCCTAATTTTTACATGTCTGTGATTTTGTCTTTGTCAGGCCAAATATCACCATGTGTGAATACAAGTAGAAGAATTAGTTTGACCACAGTTCTGGAATCAAAACTACATTTAATTTTTAAATATGTTGAATTATATTTAAACAACTATTTCTCCTTCTAGATATATAAAGAATTTAGTCATCAGAATAGAATATTTCACATCAGAAACAGGAGACTAGAGTGACTCCTGAAATGTAAATGAAGCAAAGAGCATTTTTCATAGTAAAGATATTTAGATTACAAATTTTAAAGAATTCTTTAGGAAGCGTTCAAAATTCATCTTTTATTTGGCAACTAGAAAGTTAATATATTTTCATTTGGTTCCCACTAGAAGAAAATTATAAAATATTATCTCAAATTACATGATAGATTTCCATGTCAGCATATGGCCTGATTATCATTCAGTATTGACTAATTTTCTTTTAATTCTTTTACCATTGACTGAGATATGAGAGCTTCTAATGCTAAATTAGGGCTTAAAAAAAAATCCAGTCAGAAGTGTTGATTTATTTAATGGCTTTAAGACAAAAAAATTAACTTCTATATATTATTTTCTACTATACTTCTTTAGAATATATTAGAACTGTGGCATTACTCATATCTGTATTTTAGATTTCGCTTGTATTTAATTATGGGTTGGGGGAGATAATGGCTTTTCAGTAGTAATATACTAGCCTTTTTTAAAGAACACACAACTTCTCAAGGACTGTCCAGTTAGAACACAGAGGGGTTTTTCCTCGCTAAGGCAAGAGGGTAGGCACATTAGCTCACGCCTGTAATCCCAGCACTTTTGGAGGCTGAAATAGAAGATTCACTTGAGCCCAGGAGTTTGAGACCAGCTTGGGCAATATAGCAAGACCCCATCTCTGTGAAAGAAAAAAAAATTTTTTTAAGGCATGGTGGTGTGCACCAGTAGTCCTAGCTACTCCGGAGGCTGAGGTGGGAGGACTGCTGTAGCCCAGGAGTTCAAGTTGAAGACAGTGAGCTGTAACAACGCCCCTGCCCTCCACAATGGGGCAACAGAGGGAGACCCTGTCTCTTAAAAAAAAAAAAAAAAATGTAATCTATGCCCATTTAAAAAATACTAGAAAACAAAAAATAAAAAGTGGGGAAATTACCTGTGATAGCATCACTCAAGGATACCTACTTTTAAACAGCTTGATTTCTTTCTCTCATCTGTCTTACTGTTTCAATATAATTATGATCAGAACATACTATAACGTGTCTTGTTTTATCATTCGTTTTAAATTTGGATGCTGCGTTGCAGTCTAACCTTTGAGTACCACATAATTTATGTTAATCCTTGAATATGACAAAAGCCAGTCCCCATCTGTGATATTTCAAATGACAGACTAGAATCATTTTTCATCTCCACTGCAGAAGATAGCGATCATATTTGTTTCAACAATGGGAACTTCTTTTCTGATTTTGAGGGCCAGCCATATTCGATTATAGATCTTTCATCAGTAGCCCATACCTTTACTACAATGTTGGCTTTCTTATCACAGATTGTTGAATAATACCTTTAATAGTTTAGACAACAACTGTAATAATAAATTTTACAGAATCGGTATCTCATACTGAATGATTCTTAGATTAGGCCAACAGTCAAGGTGAATAAAGAGTTCCTATAATCTAATAAATTATTGATTTATTTCTTGTTAAAATTTTAGATAAAAAGAAAAAAATACATAGAATTCTCCACATTAGAAATTTATCATATGCCCCTCTGGTCTTGTTTTTCTGTTTGCAGATTTTTTCTTTAAAAAAAAAAAAAAAGAAGAAGAACTTGCTATGCAGAAATTGACCCTTTATTCTTTTAGCAGTAGATCCATCAACATTTTCATGCCACTAAATGTTCATCTTAAGTATACTTAAATTTTTCACAGTTTTCTATTATCCTGTACATTTACTCCTCCATTGTTGCTCATTGTATGTTGGCTCCAGGATTGGACATCATAAAGAATGCTTTTGTCGGCTCACGTCTGTAATCCCAGCACTTTGAGAAGCTGAGGTGGGTGGGTCACCTGAGGTCAGGAGTTCAAGACCAGCCTGACCAACATGATGAAACCCCTTCTCTACTAAAAATACAAAAATTAACTGGGCATGGTGGTGGCCACCTGTAACCCCAGCTACTCGGAAGGCTGAGGCAGCAGAATCACTTGAAGCTGGAAGGTGCAGGTTGCAGTGAGCTGAGATCATGCCATTGCACCCAGCATGGGCAACAGAGTGAGACTCAGTCTCAAAAAAAAAGAAGAATGCTTTTGATGATCATTCTTGCAGTAAATTGTGCACATACAAAATTATTTTCTTAGTAGAGTTAGTAGATGAAGAGTTGAATATTCCTCATACAGTTGAGGCTTTATGTATACATTTCCAAATTATTATTCAGAAAGGTTATATAACTGTATTCTGCTAATTTCAGTGTATGAGACTGGTATACAGTTCATCTCATCCTTGCCAGTATATTCTTCTAAACAAAACTTTGCTTATTTAGTATGTAAAAGGTAGTATTGCCATTTTTAAGTGATAAATGAAAACAAAATATGTGAACTTTTCTTCTTAAAGAAATTACCTTTCTGATTTTAAATGAATATATATAATAATATACATACAATTATATTTTGCTGGATGATTTGTCTAAAATAAGCTCTGATTTCATAATTGGCCACCAGTATAATGGAGAGTTTTAAGTGTCCTTAACCTGTAGTTGTTTTCAAGAGATCTTTTACTATTGTATTGTGTGGTATGTCTATATGCATTTTTCTGGGAGCTCCATAGCATTTAATTGCTCTGTGACCCCCACCTACCCCTAAAAAAGTAAACAATAACTACTTAGAAAGTAGCATATGTTGCCATACCAACTGTCAAGTGGTTTGTGTTTTTGAGTATAATCCTGGACAAATTTTAATTAAAATTAACCCTCAGAATCTTCTGGCATATAAATTGGTGGTGTGTGGGAATTAAAAAAAAAACTCTTCTGGCATAGGTTTTTTTGTTTGCTTTTATATCATGTGAAAAAGAGATAGCATTAAATGTGAATTGTTTTGTGTCTTCTGAACAAGTTGGTAGAAAACTATTACTTAGAAGTTTGCTCTAAAAAGATGATTTCTTAAGGATATAAACCCAAAGAGTTAGTTCTTTCTTAAGTTTTTAAGGTGAAACTCGGGATTTTTTTTTTCTATTGATGAGTTTAGCAAATTTCAGCAAATACTTAGAAGTAAGGAGTTTTTAGATAATGTGTAGTCACATTTACAACATTAGTAGAATTTTAAAAACATTTAAAACTGCATATCTAAATTCAGCATATTCAGTTTCCATTTGAAGCACCTCTGTTCCCTGAGTTAAAACCTTTTCAAGTGCATAAATATCTTTTACAAATATAACAAATTAGTCTTAATATGTAGAACCTTGGATTATCTTGGTTATTTCAATGCCTCAGATAAGAGTAAGGTTTCTACTTTAAAATCATTAGTACAAGTCCAAGTTGATTACTCATTTGTACATTTTTAGATTGGATTTAGAAGGCTGAACTGTTAGACTAATAGACTAGATAATTGTTAAATATTATAAATACTCAGAAATTTTAAAGTATGAACAAATTGCTCCTTACCAAATTGGCTTTATTGTAGAAAAAATACATAAATATGTTACTCTAATATTTAAAGAAATAACCTTAATTACTCTAAAGATGAGATGTAGAACATTGCCAGCACCCCCCAATTAGTTTTATAAAGAAAACACCCCCTGTAGTTTTCTTCATAGAGAATTGCACATTTCTTTTAAAATTTATTTGTATGTATCTTAGTGTCTGTTGCTAGTGACAGTGGGGCTTTATATCTGAACTTTCTAATTCAATATTGATACATAGGAATTCATTCTGTGTATGTCAGTTTTATTCATAGTCTCATCATGCTGAATTCATATTCTAATATTTTTTCAGTCAGTCTCTTACTTCCGTTACCATTATTTTGACTTTCCTAATAATCATTTGTTTACCATCCTTAATAGTTTGATCCCTTGTGAATGTATACAGTCTGCTTCGTCCTGTTTTTGTATTTCATAGAAATGGAATTATACCAAATGTCGTCTTTTGTGACCTGTTGCTTTTGCTTCTACCATCTTTGAAGTTCATCTCTGTTAGTAGCTGTACTTTATTCATTTTCATTGCTGTATATTATTCTGTAGATATGCCACATTTCATTATCCATTTTTGTTCTTGATAGACATTTGGGTTGTCAGCTTACGGCTTTTAAAAGCTGTGGAGCTATGAACATTTTTATTATGTCTCATGATGAACATCTGCAGATTTCTCTTAAGGTACATGCCAAGGAGTAGAATTTTTTAGTCATAGATAATAGAGTTTATGCTTCTTATAGATAAGCCACTGTTTTCCAAAAACATGATTGTACATGTTTTTACTCCCAGGAGTGTGTCAGAGTTCTTGTTCCTCTTATAGCCTCACTAATATAGTCAGACTTTTAAATTTTTACTCATTAGTGCATATAAATGATATTTCATTGTGAACTTAATTTACATTTCCCTGATTATGATGAGGCTGATTATTCTTTCTTATGTTTATTGGCCACCTGTGTTTCTCTTTTGAAAAATGCCTTTGCTAATTGCCCATATTTTTCTATTGAGGTGTCTTGTCTTTTTTCCATATTGACTCTTAGGAATTCCACTAATCCTTAGGTTATATGTGTTGCAGATATCCTCTTCTTTGTGGCTGTATTTTTTGCTTGCTTTATGGTGACTTCCAGTGAACCCTTTTTAATTTGTTAGTCATTTTATGCCACATGTTCTTGGCTTTTGTCTGATGATGCCTTTATTCAGTTAATTTTTTTTTTCACTGTTTAGGGTTTATTTGATGTTTTTAGTTAGTGTGGATATTCACTTAATTCTAGGATGATATTTTTACTGGGTATGGAATTCTATATTGATAGTTACTTTCTCCCTCACATATTGAGGCTATTCCATTTATTTTCTGCCTTGTTGCAAGTTCAGTTGTTGCTTATCTTACCTGTTCTGGATTTTCTGACTGATTTTTAGATATTTATCTTTATCTCGAGTTTTTTAAGTTTGACTTTATTATGTCCATGTGGGAATTTTTAGTAGTTGTCAAGTTTGGAGATCTCTGTTGGGCTTCTGGAAATTTCCTGGCTGTTATCTCTCAGCTGTTTTTTCTGCCCCATTTTCTCTCTCTTGTTCTTTTGGGACTCTAAATATATGTTAAATCCTTCTCACTGTGCTTCCTAGGTTTTTTAATCTCTGTTTTCTTGCTCTTTGTCTCTCTCTGCTGCATTCTAGTTTCTTCCCCTGATTTTCTCAGTGACTGTTACTTTGGTTATATTGTCATAAAGATCTAGAATATCCATTGGCTCTTTTTCAGATATACTTTTTATTGTTTTTTACTGTAGTTTGGCTTTTATTTCATTGAATATGGCCCACATAGTTATTTTCATATTCTGTATTTGATAGTTCTGGGTATCTAAGATAATTGTGGGTCAGATTCTGTTAGTAGTTACTTTTTATATACCCATATGTTTGACTATATGGTGGACATTGTATTTGAAAACTATTATAAGACTATTTTCAGGCCTAGGACAGTATCTTCTCCCATAGGATTTTTATTTACTTCTGCCAGGTGTCTGAGGTGCTACTAGTTGAGAACACCTTAATCCAAATTCAGGTCTTGCATTTACCTGACCTACTCAGATGACCCAAAGTCAGCTAGCTCATGGGAAGGCTGGTTTTACAACTGGCTCATCTTTTGCTCTATGGGTATAGTTTCGTTCTTCTAGCCCCATGAGATCATTGAAAGTGCAATTTAGTTTCATAGCCATTTATTCAGATTGGACGTTTCCTGCAGGCAGAAATAAAAGGTAATCTCTACTGGATGGCCTCACTGGGTTTCTTGTCTTCTTTAAGATTTTTTTTTTTCTGTGAACTCTACAGAGAAGTATCTTTTGGATTTTTGACTCAGTAATCCTTCACTGTTAATGTTAGTTCTTTGATGCCTGTATGACGTTTTTGTTTTTATTAATGTAACATTTCAATAAATCATTATAAATTTTTTGAGATTGGGGACTTTGTATATTTTGTTCACTTCTTTTATCCTAGACAAGTACTGGTATATAGCATGCATCCAGTAAAATATTTCCAAATGATTAAGTGAATGAGCTTTTTTTTTTTTTTTTTTTTTGAGACTGAGTCTTGCTCTATTATCACCCAGGATGGAGTGCAGTGGCACGATTTCGGCTCACCGCAACCTCCTGGGTTCAAGTGATTCTTGTGACATAGCCTCCCAAGTAGCTGGGATTACAGGCACCCACCACCATGCCCAGCTAATTTTTGCATTTTTAGTAGATACAGGGTTGCACCATGTTGACCAGACTGGTCTCAAACTCCTGACCTCAAGTGATCTGCCTGCCTTGACCTCCCAAAGTGCTGGGATTACAGACGTGAGCCACCGCGCCCGGCCTGTGAATGAGCTGTTTTGAAGCATTGCATTTTTCTCTTCCATATATATTTTAGAATTCGTTTGTCAAAATTTAGAACATCCTGAGATTGGGCTTAGAACTACACTGTAATTTATGGGAAATGGGAAAATATGTCTTCCCTTTTAGGAACATGATGTGTTTTTCCATTTATCTTTGTCTTTTATGTCCTATGGAAAAGTCCTGTAGTTTTCTTTATGGAGAATTGCACATTTCTTTTAAAATTTATTTTTATGTGTCTTAGTTTTTGTTGCTGGTGACAGTGGGGCTTTATATCTGAACTTTCTAATTCAATATTGATACATAGGAATTCATTCTGTGTATGTCAATTTTATTCATAGTCTCATCATGCTGAATTCATATTCTAATATTTTTTCAGTCAGTTCTCTTGAAATTTCCAAGTAGCCAATCTCAAAATTACGACATTTATCTCTTGCTTTCCAATTTTATTCCTATTATTTTTTTTGTATTCTTATATTATGAAGGATCCCCAGTATAATATTAGCAATATATTAGCAGGCATTTCTCTCTTGCTTCAGATTATAACAGGGATACCATTGTTATTATTGAATGTAGTTTTGCTGAAAGTTTCTTGTAGACAGTTTATTGAGTTGAAAAGAGTTTTATTTGTTGTTGGATAAGAATTTTTGCATGTTTTTGTTTTAAATAAGAAACGAAATACTGATTTTAATATTCTGTTGAGATTGCCGTGTGATTTTTTTTTCTTTTTTTATCTGCTGATACTAATAAAATATATTAATAGGCTTTTAAACGTTGAGTCATCCTTAAATGCCTCTTTTCAGTCATGATATAGTTGGTTAATACTATACAATTGATTTGTTTCTGCAAGTTGAGTATCCCTAATCTGAAAATCCAAAATGCTCCAAAATCCTTGAGTCAGTCCTTGAGGGCTAAAACAGTCAAAACTTTGTTTCAGTCACTAAATTATTTAAAATACTGTCTAAAATTACCTTCAGGCTGTGTATGAGGTGTATATGAAACAAATGTTGCGTTTATACTTGGATCACATCCCCCGTATATTATGTAAATAACATAAGGGTTATGTGTATAAACTAATGAATTTTTTAGGTTTTGAAATATTTGCACAATATTTGCTTATAACTAATATGTGCAAATATTTCAAAACCTGAAGACATCCAAAATCGGAAACACTTCTGTTCTTAAGCATTTCAGATAAGGGATACTCAATCCATATTTCATTGAGGATTTCTTTTTATATGTGTTTATTAGTAGTATTGGCCTTTGCCTTTCTTCTGCTTTACTTTTCTGGAATCTAAGTTGGGCTAGCCTACGAAAATGAGTTAGGAAGTTTAAATTTGTCTATGCTTTAAAACGGTTTTCATATCATGGGCAATACTGCTTTTTTAAAGATTTGATGGTACTCATCCATAAACTCATCTGAGTCTGTTACCTTTTGAGAGATCAATCTTTTGACTGCTTTTACTGTGTCTTCTATAATCATAGATTATTAGGGTTTTTTTCTTCTTTTGAGCCAATTTTGGTTATACTTTTCTAGAAGAGTGGCTATTCTAGGTTTTCCAAAATTTTGAAATAACTTCTAGATAATATCCTCTTAAAAGTTATTTAGTCTCTGTGTCTGTCATTTCCTCATTTACTGATGTTTTCTTCTCTTTTTCTTTAACTAAACTTCCTGAAGGTTTTTTCTGGGGCATTTGTTTTTAAGTCTTTATAAGAACTTACTCTTGGTATTTTATTTATTAACTCAACTTTTCTCACCCTCCAAAACCTAAATTTTATTTCTCATCTTTCTGGTTTTCTAGTAATTACACGTAAAGCGACATGTTTTTCTATGCATATCAATTTGATATCCCACAGATGTAGATATAGTAGAGCTATTGTTACTTACTTTTTACATTATATTTCAACTTTGATTTCCTTTTTACCCAATTTCTACCTTTTGGGAATTTGTTGAAATTTTCCTGTGGTCTCAGATATGTAATTACTTGTTGGTAGTATTTAATGTGTTTGAAAATAATATATATCATCTGGGTTTTTTTGGTATAGAATTCTGTATATACATGATATATGCTTTATATACATATATTTTAATATATAATTTAGATCATATATATAGTCTGGATTTAAATGATGCTGTTTTAATTATCTATATTTTACTCATATATTTTTCTTTTCTTTTTTTAAGACTGAGTCTCACTCTTGTCACCCAGGCTGGAGTAAGTGCAGTGGCGCAATCTTGGCTCACTGCAACCTCCGCCTCCTGGGTTCAAGCGATTCTCCTGTCTCCCCCTCCTGATTAGCTGGGATTACAGATGCTCACCACCATGCCCAGCTAATTTTTGTATTTTTTAGTAGAGAGGAGTCTTGCCATGTTGGCAAAGCTGGTCTTGAACTCCTAACCTCAGGTGATCTGCCCTCCTTGGCCGCCCAAAGTGCTAGGATCACAGGTGTGAGCCATCGTGCCCGGCCTTCTCATATGTTTTCTGCATCTTTTGTCAGATTCTGTGAAAGACAGTTTAGGATCTCAGTGTGATTGTTATTGTATCCATTTCTCCTAAACCTCAGTTTATTTTCAACCATTGTTTTAAGTACACAGAGGTTTGCTGTTCTATCTGCTTGATAGATTAAGTTTTTCAAATACAAAAAAGAGGGATATCTTTTTCCTTCTTTTCTAATGTCATTTTATTTTAGATGTAAAGCTAGATTTTCTTACTATTTCACTCAAGTTCAGATTAGTAGGTTTTTTTAATTCATATTTTTGTATAGGATATTATAGGACAGAGAGAAATAACTCTTTCCTTAGATAATACATGTAGCATGTAGCTTTCTAGATTTTCTTTAAAAGTTTGTTTTTAATCCATTTGAAATTTACTTTTGCTTTTACAGTATTATATAGGAGTCAATTGCTTATTCCAAAATGGATAGCAACACCACTTATTAAATAGTTTGTCTTTGTCTGACAGAATTGAACAACTTTGTCTCATATCAAATTCTTATGTAACCTAGGATCTGCATCTGAAATCTCTATTCTGTTCAACTGTTCTTTTTGTCTTTTTCTAAATCAATACCATATTTATTTGATTATTATGTTCTAATAATGGCAGAACAAGTTCCCTGCCCTTTAGAATATACTTACCTCCTTCACTGCTGTCACAGTGGGATCTTCGGAATGATTTTACTGCCCTTCTCTTCTAAATTTTGAGTCCCTGTCGTCATAATTCTAAGAAATCTTTCCCTCCCCAATTAAATTTAAATTTACATGAGTAACTAGTGTTTTTCCTTTTCTTGAATTCCATCTTGAGGTCTCTTTTCTAGTTACTTTTCTTTTGCCCTGAAAGATGAATAATTAATTGACCAGGTAAAGGATTGCTGGAGGCAGTCCTTTAAGGTAGATAGATGCTGTTTATCTCAGGGTGGATAGACTGGCTATTTCATTGCCAGTCTAACTTTTTTCCTTATAAGTAACTTGTTCTCTCTGCCTGAATGTTTATATGATCTTCTGTGTATAGTTCAGGAACTTTACCAAGCATGTCTAAATATCCAGCTTGAGACTTATTGAGCAGATTCCAGCCTTTCTCTAACTCAGGTAAAATTTTCTACTATTACCTGCTGAATAATTTTATTTTTCCATGTATTCCTTTGTCTCCTTCTAGAACTCCCATTGTATGTTAGATTTCTTTGATCTATTCTTTAAATCTTCTCCCTCATGATTTCCATTTATGAATGTTGGCTTTGTAGTTTGAGATATTTCTTGTGCTTAGAGACCATCCTCCTTTTAAAACTATCATTTAATTTTTTTTAAGAGACAGGGTATGACTCTGTCACCCAGGCTGGCGTGCAGTGGCAGGGTCATAGCTCACTGCAGCCTTGAACTCCTGGGTCCAAGCGATCCTCTACCTCTGCCTCCTGAGGAGCTGGGATCAAGCCACCATGCATAACTCTCAATTAAAAATCTATTTTAAAAATAATGTTATTAAACTTTTGGAAGTTATGTGTGTATGTGGTGCACGTGAATCACCTTAAATGTTCTTATTTTTATTCATGTTTTCATCTTTCTTCTCTAGCATTTCTATTTTCCTAAAGGTATATTCTAATTACTCTGCTTATTTTCCTCCCATTGCTGGACCTCCTTACTTAGGTTATTTTTCTTTGTCAGCTCATTGAGTTCTGGTCTGTTTGTTGTGTGTCCTACGCATTAGCAAACCTCCAAGCAGCAGGTAGTGAAGTGGCATTTCCTGCTGAAGTATCTGAAGGATGTGTCTGGTTCGTTATCTCCCTGAGCTCTCTGGGAGATAATCTCTGGGTCTCAAGGGGGGACCCAGTCCACCCATGCTTTCAAAAAGATACAGTACACTTACTTGTGGGCCAAAATTGACTTTCTTCCCTGGAGCCCACATATTCCTATATTCAAGCTCTCCCGAGGTCCATCTTCTGGTCCTCCAAACTGAGCTTCCAACACATGAAGAAAGTTGCATATTGGTTCTCTTTTCTCTTTCTTTGCTGGACCCCAGCAAAGCCCCAAGCCTCATATACATCTACACCAGCTACTACAAGTCCCAGTGGCCATCTAGCTTAAGAGAAGAGTAGAGATTAGGCCGGGCGCAGTGGCTCATACCTATAATCCCAGCACTTTGGGAGGCTGAGGCGGGTGGATCACGAGGTCAAGAGATCGAGACCATCCTGGCTAACATGGTGAAACCCTGTCTTTAAAAAAAAAAGAAAAAGAAGAGTAGAGGGAAAGGAACCTGTGTTGAAATCACCCATGCTTTTTATCTTTTTCCCCCAACAATGCAAGAACCTTAGTGTGCTTTATTTCTTTTGGGTTCAGCAACCTTTTTTTCCTTTTGATCGCCTCAAATTTGGCTTCCATATTATTTTTTTTAATTTATTAATTTTAAGTCTTGACCCTTCATTACTTAGTATTCTGTTTGACGAAATGGGGAGAAATTCATAAAGCATGTCTGTCGCATACTGAAATACAGTGGTTGCCTCAAAGGAAAAATTATAAGCAGTTTGAGTTCCAAGCTGAACTAGTTACTATCTTTATGGGACATTTTTACAGATTGTGGTGAAATTGATGTAACAAAATTAACCATTTTAAAGTAAAAAATCGAGTGACATTTAGTGCATTCACACTGTTGTCCAACAGCCACCTCTACCTAGTTCCAAAATGTTTTCATTACCCCAAAAGGAAACCCTGTACATGGGAAGCACTTGCTCCCCGTTTTCCCCTGCCCGGAACCACTGACAACCACCAGTCCACATTTTGTCTCAATGGGTTTACCTGTTGTACTTCCATATTATTTTTGAATCAAATCTTGCAATTTAATTATTTAATTCACCCTCCATGGTTTTTTATACATGTTTTACTCTTAGAGTATCTTTTTGTTAGAATACAACCTCAAGAAACTTTTTTTCACAAGGGGCTGTAAGCTTATGGATGGTAAGCTCTCTGAATCTTTGTATATCTGAAAATGTACTTTCAGTTTGCCTGGGGGTAGAATAGATTTACCCCTGGGTCTCTTAAGATTGTTCCATTGTCTTATATCTAGTATTGTGGATAGTCTGGTGCTAATCTGATCTAATTTCTTTGTCAGTCTCTCACCCTCCCCCATGAAAATTGTAAGATTATCTTTTTATCCTAACGTTCTGAAAGTTCACCAAGACATGTCTTATTTTTCCTTCATCCTGATCAATACTTTGTAGGCATTCTCAATTTGTGGACCAATGGGATACTTATTATTTCTTGCTTATTTCCTTCCTTTAATTCTTTCTGTTCTGTCCTTGTGGGAGTTCTTTCGGGTGTATGTTAGGACTTCTAAATCGATCCTCCATGTCTCTCTCAGTTTTTTATTGCACTGTCCTGTGGGAGAATTCCTTAGCTCAGTCTTCCAACACACATTGACTCTAAAGCTATCTGCATTCTACTAATCAGCTGTCTGATGAGTTGTTTTGGGGTTTGATGTTTTGATTTGTTTGTTTATTGGCATTCACCACTTTTGTATCTAAGATATTTAGTTGTTCTCTCTTAAGGACTCATTTTGTTTCATGGATATGATTTCCTCTTGGTTCTCAAGAATTAGTTATATACGTTTTTAAGTCTCTTAGCACTATTAAATGTTTTCTTGAGGTTAGCTCTTTGTTTTGAATTTGATGCCCTTATTTTATGGTGTAGGTTTTCCTCACATATTTAGTGATTCATGCTTGTTTGCTAATCTTATGTTTTAGGTTCCATGCTAGCCTTTCTGCAAATGTTATATTAATTCAGCCTGTTTCTGGTGATTTGTAGGGGAAGGAGTACAACACACAAATATTGAATCTTCTAGAAATGGAGACTTTTCTTTTGTGTGTGTGTGTGTTGTAGAGCAATCTCATGCCCTTGCCATGTCTGAACTAAAAGAGCCCCAGCCTCCTGAGCCCTTACCACCTGTTGTAGCAATCTTCTCATGCATGGCTTGGGTTAATTTCCTCTTTTAATTAGATTTCCTTTGTCTTCTGTTTTTTCAGTTATGATAATTTTTGATTAACCAAAATATGCTATTTTTCCCCCAACCCTGATACAGATTTAAATTTTTATGTCAATGTTTAGGGATTAGAGGATTCTGCAGAATAGTCTTTTTGTTGTTGTTGTTAGAAGAACTGTTCATGTAAATACAAGTGATACGTTATTTCCCTATACCACTGTAAAGTCAAGTCATAAGACATGGTAGTTATGCTTCAAAAGTGTTCTTTTTTAGCTGCCTCAAATCCTCTTATTTTTTTTTTTCCTGTGCTTACAAGTCCTTTCAGAGTGTCACAACAGTGTTGTCTTTCTACTCTCTACACCCACTGGATATGTATTTTTATGAGGTACATAGGAAAATATAAGGAAGAAAAGTATTTTTGTAAGATGTCAACCTAAAACATAAAGTGATTTAAATGAACACATTTTTTATCCTGTTATTTAAATTGCATATTCTGCATTGTGCTTTTTTTGTTTGTTTTTAGAACGTGCCATTTATTGCTATTTCTCTTTGCTTAAGGTGGTAACGCTGCTAATTTGGAATACTTGTTACGTCACCATGTCAGAACTAAAAGATTGCTTACCAAAGGTGAACGATACTGTGTGAATGTGGGTTTTGCAGACCCTGCTAATATTTTGTATAATACGTTTAAGTTCATACGTCATAGATCATAGTTTCATGAGCCCTCTTCTCAGCTGGGAGGCCAATACAGTGAAGACTTAACCATTCCCTGGGAAGATGGAACTTATATTTGCTCATGTATAGTGTTAAAGGTCTGTTATCTCTGTTAAACATCTGTTAGTGTCATATTTTCTGACGGAGCAGGCAAATGCACTTGCCGTTCTCTCTCTTCTTTTCCCTCCCCCACTCCTTCCCCTCCTTCCTTCCCTTTCCCTTTCCTTCTTTTTTTTTTTTTTTTTTTTTGACAAGGTCTCACTCTGTCACCCAAGTTGGAGTGCTGTGTGCAGCGTGGTCATAGCTAACTGCAGCATCAAACTCCTGAGCTCAAGTGATCCTCCCACCTCAGCCTCCTGAGTAGCTGGGACTACAGCCATGTGCCACCACTCCTGGCTAATTTAAAAATTTTTTTTAGAGACAGGGTCTCACTGTGTTGCCCAGGCTGATCTCAAACTCCTGGTACCAAGCAGTCCTCCTCCTCCGCCTCTCAAAGTGCTGGGATTATAGGCATGAGCCACTGCCCCAGCCCCTTTCTCTCTAAGACTAAAGGTAATGTGGCTATTTGAATTGGTGATTGGGAGCTCTAGTATACAGTCCGCTGTCTGGTGTTTGAAAGGAAATCACTTTCGTACATAGTGACTGCGACAATCAAAGGGTCCTAAATGGTATTGCTGACACAACAGTAAATTTAATTTGTATGAGAGGGAAGAAAGTTCTGGTAGTATTTATTCTTCATTTTTATTTCTAATATCTTCTTCCACGTCTTTAAAAATCCTCAGCTTTGAAGCTCATGCCTTTAGACTGTACCACTCAGTGCTCATTCTTACAGTTACCTAACAATTCCCCAGTATACCAACGCCTCGAACACTTTTAGCTCCCATTACTCTCCACAACACTACCCCACGCTAAATCTTTGAGATGTTATCATCCAAGAGAAAGTGACATTAAAGCAAGTTACCGAAGAAGGTGAGGTGGTTAGCAGTGTAATTATCTTGGGGGAGAATATTGGGCTCTCGGAAGGTTAAGTGCAAAGGAGCATGATTGGTGTTTGGAAGGGACAGCAAGAAAGCCACTGTGACTGGAGAGAAGCAAGTGGAAAAGTGGGAGATAGAGAAGTAACGTGGAGCTGGTCACGTAGGGCCTCGTGTCGTTGGAAGAAACGTAAGATCCAAAGATGTCTCTAACAAACTTAGCCTTCACCCTTCCTTGACCTCAACTCTCATGATGAAGCTCTAAACCTTGTCTGTTTTCATAACTGCAGCCTTTTTCTCTGTTTCAATATTCCTCCTCTCTGAACTATCCTTCTGATTTTACTTTATACCCTGACCCCAGTAATTCTTCACTTCACTAGAGCCTAACAGTCTGTTGATCTTAGCACCTTTTCACTGACTCTAAGCTGCCATCCACCTCCTCTGTGTTTTCCCTTACTCCCTTACCCAAATTATGTTCATCAGTCTGTCATCAAGATCACTCTCTTATAATCACTCTTCCCTTGTCACTCTCACTTTCTGTGCTCTCTTGGCAAAATCCCAACCCCAGTTAAACCATTCTCCACACTTAGATATTTTCCTCCACCTTAAAAGAAAAAACTTTTTTTTAACCCCTGCCTTTCTCCAACTATCAGTCATTTCTGCTTTTCCTTCTAAACCAGAACTTCTTGCTATAGCGAGATATCATTATAATATAATGGGAATTTTAAACGCTCTCTGACAAGAGGTTAACTTTTAAGAATGAACAAAAAAAAAAATTCAGTCAAACAAAAACCAATAAATACTAACAACTCCTCTCTAGGTATGGTGATAAACCCTACAGTTTGTTTGACCCAGGAAAGGGGTTTTTTTACTAAGACAATCATAGTAATCCTTTTCCAGCGACTGTTTAGGAAGGGGCATGTCTGCCATGTCTGCCAATGACAGTGTGGGAGAGGTCAGCCAAAGTTAATCTGATATTATAGAAAATAACTGGAGTTTTCTATAGACCCTAATCTGATATATCACTAGAGAACTTCTTTCTTAAGAAGTTACTATGTGTTGGACATTGTTTCAAATATTTTACATACATTAGTCTTTATTCTCACAGCAGTCGAGTGAAGTAGAAAATGCCATTTTTACAATGAGAAGAATCAGGCATAAAGACCGACTTTCTCAGTAACCGATCAATAGTAAGCCGAAATAAAAAAATACAGTTGGTCTGGCATCAGAGCCTATGCCCTTTACTATTAGGATCTCAAGCAAAATGTGTTTTAAATGTGAGTTCTCCTGCTGGCATGCTAGCAGTACACTCCAGTTCCCAAGAGTGAGATACCCTACTCCAGTCCTCGTTCCTCATGAGGAGTAGTGCTAATCGGTTTTGGCTGTTGGGCATTGCGTTTGTTATAAGATGGAGTTTGTCATGTCATCAGAAGGTTAAAAGTCATTGCTTTTAGGCTGAGCCTTCTTTCTGTCTCGTAACCTTAGCACTTTCTGGTTTCTTTGTGCTTTGCGTTTCTCTCTTAACCTCTCATGTAAGTTCAGCTCAACACTGCCTCTCTCTGATAAAAGCATAAGCTCTACCTTATCCTATCCCTACCACATAGTAGGCCAAGCAAGAACCAGAGTGGGGTCTCCCTGATTGATCTCTAGTCCAGAAGAAGGAATCCTGGAGGTAAATCAGATTGGTAACCAACAAGGCTTCTTCGTCTGAATTACTCCTTCTGCAGCTGCTACTTTGGAATCTGGTGGCAGTAGGTGGTAGATTTTTTTTTTTTTAATCAGGCACTTGTGCTTTCTATCAAAGGGTTACCCCCCTACTAATGACATAATTTTAAAACCTTTCAATTGGAGCTGTTTTCTATAGACCCTAATCTGATATATCCCTAGGGAACTTCTTTCTTAAATAATTGCCTGTAATCCATTATTTATTTGTCACTCCTTTATTGTATTTATCTTATATTCTTTGTTGTATTTATCCTTTGGGAGAGGAAGAGATTCAGTTAAACATTTAGTGTGGATATTTTGTAACTATTGATTTAGAAAATTTTAATAAATCCTCAAAATTGGTTTTTAAGTTATAAGAGCAAGGAAAAATCAGATTAACTTTGGCTGACCTCTCCCACACTGTCATTGGCAGACATGGCAGACATGCCCCTTCCTGAACAGTCACTGACAAGGGATTACTATGATTGTCTTAACCCTTCCTGGTTCAAACAAATTGTAGGGTTTATCACCATACTTAGGAGTTGTTAGTATTTGTTGTTTATTGGTTTTTGTTCGATTGATTTTTTTGTTCATTCTTAAAAGTTGACCTCTTGTCAGAGATAGTTTAAAATTCCCATTATAAAGAGCAGGCAAGTTTTTTTCAGTCATATTGTTATCCCCCTTACCCCGTTACAGTTCTACCTTTCTGAACCCTCACTGGTCTTAATTACATTCCAGTAGCAAAAATGTTGAAATGTTACTAGTTTACAATGAAAGGTCCAATCTCTACAAAAGGAACTGATATTAATATGAAATTACTAAAATAATAATTTAAAAAAAGAATTGACCTACAAAACTACCATGATGGAATGAAAATCCAACTATTTCCCAAGCGATTACTTTCTACTGTGGAGGTTTTATTTCTTAAAAAAAGATAAAGCTGAGTGATTTTATGAAACTGGCCTAAACTTAATGAACAAACTCCAGTGGTCCCTTAGGAGTAGTGTCTGAAACATGTGTCTGTCTGGTTCTAAAGAAAATGTATAACTTTGTTGGGAGAGATTTGACTTAAGAATTGCAAGTCCTATATGCTTTTAAGTGAGTTGATCCCTTTTACTAGACATCTGTCCTAGGGCTTTCGCCTAATTAATTTTAGTAAATAAAGCATTTTCATATTAATGACTTAAAGAAAATCAATATTATCAAGGATTATGAAGACCAAGATTGTAATTTAAGAATCTGTGACTCCAAGATCTTACTGTGATAAATCCAGTTGTACCTGTGTTGGATACAGGAAAGGGCTTTTTATGTCTATAAAAGGTAAATGTTAATCTTACAACAGGTCCTTCAGGTTCATGCCAGTAGTGTGGATAAGAACAAAAGATAGGCTGAACAAGAAAGACACCAAAGGGATTATATATTGAGTAGGAGCTGTAGAGAACATGATGAGAGATTTGATAAGCTGCACAGGTCAAAGAGAATCTAATATCTAAAAGAACATCAGAGATTCTAGAACTAGCACTGGGGGGTGTTAGAAAGGAGCCTTCTGTGAAAGCAACTTCAGACTCAACACAGTGGGCATGCTGGAAGTGCCAGCCAGGGAAAGGAAAACAAATTTTGCTTCCTATGGACCAGGGCTGAGGGAGAAGGGGGTGCTCCAGAAAACATTCATTAAAACCGATGAAGGCAGAAAGAGGGCTTCAGTTTTGAGAATGGCTCTAAGTGTCATTTTCACAGATTTTCACACAGTTACTGTCTCTGGTATTACAACATTGAGAAACACCCAAATCATAAAACCATAGTTCGTTTTTCCCTTTACTGAATAAATATAACTTCCCCCGGACCATAGGAAGAATAAAATTATGCAAGTAGAAGACATTTTTTCATGTTTTGAAAAAGAAACCAATGGTATGCCTACTGTGCTCAGATGATGACAGTGATGATGGTGAAGGCAGCGTTGAAGTCTGGTGGTGGTTATCAGAGCGAAGCTGGGGATTAGTAGCGGAAAGAGTGCTAACCCAGGCATCAAAACTTGATGTCTAGGCCTGGGGTTTGCCCTGCTTTAGCCAACACAAGACCCTAAATTCACAACTGATTTAGTTCCTCATCACTAAGAAGACCACCTGATCTTGTTTTTCCACCTCTAAAATTAGATAATTACAACAGAAAAGTGTCCACACCAACACTAATAAAGTTGGTTTGAAAAGTATGAAGATGATGAAAAACAGCATATAAAACTAAGGTGGTGTTTTAATTAAGTTTATGTTGATAGGTTTATGCAATAATGAATGTTTTCTGGAAACCATGCCTCTGAAAGGAATGCAGAGTCCATTTTGGTCAAGATGAAAAGCAGGAGTGGTAACACGTCGTATCGCCACATGGAGGCTAGCAAATTAGACACGAAGCCAGACAAAATCACAGGGAGAGCCATAAATAAAAGAGAGTCTTAATGTGATTTAAATACCGTGACTGAGTTGCATTCAGTGTCTGCCTGGTCACCAAGTCCAATGCGACATCATCCTCTATAGAGATGTATTCTAGCAAAAGACTTCTGCATCCACCATCTGGCCCCTGACTAAGAGCGCATCTCACTGAATGACACATAACCCAGTGGGATGCACTAAATTTGCCTAACCATGAGCACATCATCTTCTCCTAACGAAAGCTGAATATGACCCTAATTTTATATTCTGTAAACTGTGTTGTGGAAATTATTAAAATAACTGTCTTCTGGGTAGTCCTGTAAACATTGACTGATCTTTTTTCCTTTATTGAAGCCAGAATTTAAATTTCAGTTTAAGAAGCCAGATAGCTTTCAAAATGTATCCTGTTTGTGGTTATATAGAGAAGTAATAACATTGTTTTTAGTTAAGTAAAACTAAAGTACTATTTCTGATTAGGTAATCTGACCTTCCAAACACAGGAGTCTCAGCAGAGAGTTCCAAAAATTAAGAGTGTCTGTCCTCTGTCAGAACTTCTGGGAAGAGGGTGTCAGATGGGCACTACTCAGGAGAAATTTCTAAGGTTTTAACCTTTTAGTTTATACCTTAAAATGAGATTTCAGGCATGTTTCAAAATAAAGGCAATCACATCCTTTCTGTTACGTAGAGCCTACTGGGCTTCGTATATCCTGTATTGTTTTGGAAACATTTTACACTTCAGGAGCAATAGTATGATTTGCCTAAATGGAAAATACTCTTTCTTTAGTACTTCTTTGGCATTCCTCAGACTGTTAAATATTTTTTTGGCTCTTGGGCAAGAAGGAGATGATACCTCATTTCAACGCACCCCCAAATGTACAGATCTCTGTAAATACTAAACAAATTTTGGTGGTCTGTGGTCCTCTTTCTGACAAAAACAGATGCTAAAGAATGAGCATGATACGGAAATTGGAATGAAATTTAAAATAATCATTTTCTTCACCAAGTTCTATGAAACTATGACCCTTTATTAAGATAAAATGAGAGAAAACCTTGCTGAAGAACTGAGCTGCAATTAGTACAGAGGATATATAAGCAACATTCTTTAGACAGCAAAATCTTTTCTTTTTTCTTTTAATTTATTTTTTGTAGACATGGGGGTCTTGCTGTGTTGCCCAGGCTGGTCTCAAACTCCTGGCCTCAAGCAGTCCTGCCTCAGCCTCCCAACGTGTTGGGATTACAGGCATGAGCCACCGCACCCCTCCTAGACAGCAGACTGAAAAAGGAAGGAAAATAGTCTGATAAATGAAAAGCAAAAAGTTCAAAATGATAAGAGAAAAAAAGTTAATAAATTTTATTACCAATTTATTTCATGTAAACTGTTGATTAAAAACCAGAGTGGAAATGGAGCATATGACTGGTAAGGTAAGAAGCAATACAAGATTCCGGGGAAAGCCTACTGAAGCTGGACTTCTTCAGGGCTACAGGCATTAATAACATGTCTCATACTGTGTTTCAAGAATTGACCTGAATTGTCGAACCAAATGATATTTAAGGGTTGTGAGGTGAATGAAGACTATAAAACATATTAATGCTTGTATTTTCAGATGTCTAGTCACTTGGAGTTCCTACCCTGGAAAACCACTGAAATTGGTGTAGGAAAAAAGAAAACTTATTTAATAGAGCAGTAGGCCTGGTAATGGCAGTTTTAACATTTTTAAAGAACAAAGCCTATTCAGCCAGTCTCATACAGGGCCCTAAGCTTCGGTCTTGAATGTAAGCTCCACCCGGATACAAATATGAAGGGCCATTATGCGGAAGATGGTGATCAGCTGTTCTCTGTCTCCCCTGAGTTCCAAACAATAGGTGGATATAAGCTTCAGTGTGAGGGATTTGGGCAAGGAATGAGGAACAATATTGTAAATTGAAGTGGGTTACTGAGTGAATCTTACTCCGTGGAAGTCTTTTAAAAACTCATTAGTATCCCCCCACAACATTTATTGTCTATCTGTGACATGGGTAGCCCTGTAGTAAGAAATGTGATGCGTTACACAAGAAAGAGAATCCCCAGCCTGGAGAATAATCAATACAAACATCAAATAACAAGATAGAAGCACAAAAATTCATAATGACAAAAATGAGAGCGACGTGTATACGTCAACCTAATGACAGCATTTAGCTAATTAAACTGGAAATTTTCTCAGTGCTTTTGGAATAGTAAGGGAGTCTTCATTTTTAGCTTTGTCAGTTGACACAATTTTGAAATGAGTCTGATTCTCACTGGCATCTCTGATCTGTATACAGTTTCTGGAAGAGCCTTCTCCTGGAGAGAATTTTCAAACAAACATTTGGCATCAGTAGAATGTTTTTGAATCAAACAGTCTGTTTTTTATAGAACAGCCTTTGATTTCCAGAAGTCAAGCTGTCGTAGAGACTGAGAACGTTAGGGCATTAGACCAGCACCAGATATATTACACTGAAGGCTGGGATTCCAGGGAACTAGGATTCCTGAGTAAGACTTGAGGTGCCGCTGCTGACACGGATCCAGGAAGATATTGGTGATATTTTAGATTAAAATTTTAAGACTTCAAACAACCTGTTAACAGCGGTACCCTCTTGTACTTTAAGAATCATGGATTCAACATCAGTAAGAATAGCAGTCAAGAAGTTTAGTCTGGGCCAGGCACAGAAGCTCACACCTGTAATCCCAGCACTTAGAAGGTTGAGGCGGGTGGATCACTAGAGGCCAAGAGTTTGAGACCAGCCTGACCAACATGGCAAAACCCCGTCTCTACTAAAAAAACAATACAAAAATTAGCCAGGCACGGTGGCACGCGCCTATAGTCCCAGCTACTCGGGAGGCTGAGGCAGGAGAACCTCCTGAATCTGGAGGCAGAGGTTGCAGTGAGCTGAGATTGTGCCGCTGCAGCCTGGGTGACAGAATCAGACTCTGTCTCAAAGTCAAAAAAATTCAGTCTGATGCAGTGCTGTGCAGTCAATGTTTAACATCTGGTTTTTCAGGCAAGAGTGGGGGGTGGTCATGTGCACAGGTACCTCATGTAGCATTTGCCAGTTTCTATGATGGAAATACTCTTGCTGTGGCTGACTGCAAGCTACCAAAATGACGTCACCAAAAGCAGAGTTAGGAAGAAACGTGCACACTCACCTCTCATTGCTCCAGCACATCGGTGGTCCTATGTCAAGTATACACAGAACATCAAAGTTCAGAATCATCACTTAGTCAGTCAGTGACAGCCACCATTGTCATTACCAAGTAGAGCTTCTCCCATGTTGTCACAAACTCTGTAAAAGTGAACCAATCACAAGACTTCTCAGAGCTATGTTTCTTAAATCATAGAGACTAATGTTTAGCAAAAAGATTCCCCCATGATACTGCTCTTTGTAGTATATCACCCAGGCCCTTAAATGTTCTGGTTGCTATAAACAGAAAAACGAGTTTACTAGTCAGCAGAAGAACTGATTCTTAGGAGCAGTAAGCCCAACCTTCAAAATAAAATAGTTTGGAAGTTCTAGTTTGGATTTTAATATTTTGGTGTTTAAAAACACATTGAGAAATACTATGTACCATTCGATAAAAGCTCAGTTAGAAGCATTTCACAGCAATTCCAGGATATTATTTACTTGCTAATTTTTTGAAAGAGCAGAACTGTTCAATTAACATGTCAGTGTATGGCCCACCTCCTGTCTTCATTCTTGGACCTCCAAGTATCTCTGTGACTCCAGGAAATGTATCTCTCTTATCTTTAGTCTTCATGTAAAAAAAACAAAAGGCATTAACTTCTCCAGTGCCTCAATGTCCAAATGGCTGTTGTTCCTGCCTAGAAATCAGATACTGTGTAAGAACTGGGACCTCTAGTCACCTTCACATTTACTTACGAATTTGTTTTTTGTATTTAAAAGACAAAACCTTTTGGGAACTGCGAGAACTTCCCCTAAACCTTGGGAGAGAAAGCAATAGATTCTTAGGACATAGTCACTCCCATCATAAGATGGCCAATATTCATACAGAACTAATAATGGTGCTCATAATATTACGCTTTCATCTCCATTCACAGTGAACTTGCAGACGTTTGCTCGCTGATCTTCACAGTAGTCCTCAGAGAAGTCATTTTACAAATCTGGAAAATGAGGCTCAGGAGAGCTAAAATCACCTGTCCAATGTCAAGTAACACATGCTGAATTTTGAATATTCATCTTCTGACTACTAAATATGTATTTCCTTCCCACTACACAATGCTGAATAACACTGGTCACATTGTTCAGTCTCAGCTTCTCTACCAATGATTAGTACTGTATTTATTCAATAAGTAGGTAATAGGTGCTATCTGTGGTGAGGCATAATGGAATCTGCCAGGATGAATAAAAAGTCACCATTGTCCTAATACAGTTTTGTTGTTAGGCTGTTATCTGGTTGGATGGGATTTCTTTTTTAGCTACTTATTTAATGTAAATAATCTGCTCAGTTACGGTTGATGAACACATCTCTAAGTCAAAGAGTTTTTACCACTTTCCTGTACATTCTGTATGTTCTCGCATTGCTATAAAGAAATACCTGAGACTGGGTTATTTATAAAGAATAAAGGTTTATTTCGTTCTCTATTCTGTTGGCTGTACAAGCTTGGTGTCGGCATCTGCCTGACTTCTGGGGAGGCCTCAGGGAGCTTTTCCCATGGTGGAAGGCAAAGCAGGAGCAGCTGTGTCACTTGGTGCCTGCTGGGTCACAGTTCATCCTCATGACCCAGACACCTCCCCACCAGGCCCCACCTCCAATGTTGGGGATTACATTTCAACATGAGGTTTGGTCAGGGACAAATATCCAAACTGTATCACTGCACATCCAAGATGATACTCAAAATTTATTTCTTCACTGAAATTTTCCCTGACACATTTAACGACAATGTGACCCAATCTTTTTAATGGCTTTGGGTTAACAGTGCTATTTTGCATTGCTGTGAGCTAACGCAGTGTGGGCTAATGAACTAGATTCATTGGCAGGTTCTGACTTGGTTGATATGAGCCACTAGTAAGATGACAGTGTAGAAGGCAGGAAGGAGGAGGAGGAGGAGGAAAGATCTTAGTTAATTCAACACTAAGCTCTTTCTTTGCAGCTGCTCAAGTAAGAAGTGATAACATACAGAGGGCCTCCTGATCATTTATCTTAGCACACATTTTTATTCTCCTCTGATATAAAAAGAAAAATGGTAGAGAATGAGTCGTGAATGATGTTATTCTGAAGCCACACAGGAAAACTTCAGAATAACATCATTCATGACTCATTTCTGCAGTCCCCAGCTCAATCCACCCTGTGGTACTAAAAAATTGCTAAGATACTTTTGATAGCTAGAGTTGTATGCTCTATATGGATGAAAGGAGTTACTAAGGGAATCTTACTGCTTTGGTAATGGAGACTGATGATGTATCTTCCTGATTCACAAAGTATAGTGTTACCGGTGAACTTTGAATTTGACACGCAATGGAGCAGTGGCTCTCCTTGACGTGAAGGAATATACTGACAACGTAAGTGTTCCTCTGAGACATTTATTCCCTGCAGCTCTTTAGTGGATGCTGTTAGGAAGTAAGGAGCTCTACAAAAGAGTCAGGTCACATGACAAAAAAGACTGCCTCACTAGAGGTTTTCCAAGGCAAACCCTTTCCCTCAAATTCTGAATGCGTGGTCAGGCCTGGGCTTCTGCCAGGGTGTGGAGGTATAGATATGTGTTTTCTAAACACTAGGAGAGCCAGACCTGGAACCACAGTTCTGTATTTCTCATATGCCAAGTTTTATAAATGGAAGCCAGACCAAGAGGCATGGTTTGTGTATAGAACGACCAGATGGCACCATGTGTGGAACCAAAGAGCATTTATATCCTCTAAAAGGCGGATGCTGGTTCTAAGTCATCTTAGTTTATAAAGGATACCTTCTAAAACATCTCAGCTCAATGATCAAGAAGGAAATGAAAGAAAAACTGTATTCTAATGGTGGATACAGGTTTGGTTTTTTTTTTACGGAGTCTCGCTCTGTCACCAGGCTGGAGTGCAGTGGTATGATCTCGGCTCACTGCAACCCCCGCCTCCCAGGTTCCAGGAATTCTGCCTCAGCCTCCTGAGTAGCTGAGACTACAGGCGTGCATCACCACGACCAGCTAATTTTTGTATTTTTTAGTAGAGATGGTGTTTCACTGTATTGGCCAGGCTGGTCTCGAACTCCTGATGTCAGACAATCTGCCTGCCTCGGCCTCCCACAGTGCTGGGATTACAGGCATGAGCCACCGCACCCAGCCTGGATACAGCTTTTTTAGGCTTGAAAGGTGGTGTGATTTGGTGACATTTCTAAACTATTAAAAACCAATGTGTTCCTAAGCTATTTCTAGGAGAGACTGAAATAATTGTTAAGCTATAATGGGGGTGAGGCAGGGAAAGGGGTGCAGGGATCTTAATAAAAATTAAATATTATGTTGGGGAGGACCAAAGAAAAAGCATCAAAGGGTAAGTTTAGATACAGAACTAAATACCAATATCCATTTATCTAAGGAGAGAACATCACTTTCTATTCACAATGTAATTAGGTGAAACTATATGAAGTTGCTGATATTCAGCCATCTTTGACCTAAAAAAATGTTCATGGAAAATGGTTCAATTTAAACTAGAAACTATTGGAAACAAGGTAAATGTCTAAGATATGTAAAAAGCACTCTAAAATTATCCCTTCGCTTACTAAACGTAGAATGCTAGAAAAACAGTAATCCAAAATAAATTATTTTTTAATGATAGAGTCAACTCATTAAATATTTATGGGTTTTTGGTCCAAAGTATTCCATATGCACAGGGACGATCTGAGGAAACAGCAGGTTTAGAGAGAAAGCAAGTCTAGTTAAGCAGGCATTTTTTGTTAACCTCAAAGAAATTTAACGCCAAGCAGTGTTTTCCATTTTTCAGAATCTAGAGGAAGATATCTGTAGAAAAGGGGCACACGCTGGCGAGGAACAGTGGCTTCCTGCACTCTGGGATGGAACCTCCTCAGCTGTGGAGTCTCACCCACAGCATAACTTTGACCTGTGATAGCACCCACAGTCCACCACCACCCTACAGCAGGAGAGGTAATGGGTTTCTGTGAGCCAGCAGGTGTTGTTAGACCTGGCTGTGACAGCCTTGCTCTGGCCCATCCGGGCACAGGTGGGATGTGAACTCTGTCTGAGGAGGGCCCGTTGGCATGTTGGACCTGCCAGTGCTCACTTGTGGTTTCTTGGTCATTTGAGACCAACTGTCTGTTTACTAACAGATCTTAAGAGTACTTTCCGGTTGTAAACAGCAGGAAAGTAGGCTAGACTTTTGGAAGGAATATTGAGTAAAAATATAACTTTTTTTTTTTGAGACGGAGTTTCACTCTTGTCGCCCAGGCTGGAGTGCGATGGCACAAACTTTGCTAATCCCAACTCCGTCTCCCTGGTTCAAGCGATTCTCCTGCCTCAGCCTCCTGAGTAGCTGGGATTACACGCATGTGCCACCACACCGGCTAATTTTGTATTTTTAGCAGAGACAGGGTTTCTCCACGTTGGTCAGGCTGGTCTCCAATTCCCGACCTCAGGTGATCCGCCCGCCCTGTCCTCCCAAAGTGCTGGGATTACAGGCGTGCACCGCGCCCAGCTAAATATAGCATTTTTCCTATATTAAATTTAAGAGTAATCTGATGTATAAAGGGGGAGGCAAAATAACATCTTTATAGAATTTTTATGGGGTAAAAAGGGAAAGAAAATATCAAATTCTCCCAAAATTGTGGGAAAGTACTATGGGGATAAACCAATTCTTCAGTATAGTTTTGATCAAGAAATAGGCATATAGAAGGAGAACATCCATGCTTTGGCATCATACATACCTAGGTTTGATGCTTGGTACTGTTTCTTATCGTGTTACTTTATTTCTTTTTCTCAAGTTATCCTCTCTGACCTTCAGTTTCATCATATGCAAAATGGCAGTGGTAATCCCTTTTTAAGAAAGTCGTTGTGAAGATTAAAGGTAATATATAGAAAGTCCATAAAACATTGTAGGTGCTCAAAAGATGATAAATATATAAAATTTTAAAACATCTTCTCATCTAAAGTCAACATTAGAAAACGCAAAGGCAAGCCACAGACTGGGAGAATACATGTCTTCAAACATGTATTTCTTTAAAAAAGACTTGTATCTAGAATAAAAAATAACTCTCATAACCAATAATAAAACACGACTTAATTTAAAAATGAGCAAAAATTTGAACAAACGAAGATATGTAAAAGAAGATATATAAGTGACCAATTGTCATATGAAAAGATACTCAATATCGTTAATCAGGAAAGTGAAAATTAAAACTACCACTTTGTTCCAATTATCTAGTGTGTGACAACCCAGCTGCAAATATAGTGGCTTAAAAACAATGACAACGTATGTTTTACCAACGTACTTGCAAACCGGTATGGCCTTAGGAGGGACAGCTCACCTCTGCTCCATTAGGCATTAGCTGAGGCCACTTGAATGCTGGGGCCGGAATTAATCTGAAATCTCATTCACTCACTTGTCTGGCAGTTGATGCTAGCTGTTAGCTAGGATGATAACTGGGGTTGTTAGCTCAACACTTGCACATGGCCTCTCAATATAGCCTGAGATTCTTTTCAACATGGCTAGATTCCAAGAGCAAGCATCTCAAGACAGAGAACTAAGTAAAAGTTATGTCACCTTTTAAAATCTAGCCTCAGAAGTTAAAAGTCATACACCAAGATTCTATCTTATTCTATTCATTAAAAGCAAGTCATGGCCAGGCGCGGTGGCTCGCACCTGTAATCCCAGCACTTTGGGAGGCCAGGGTGGGCAGATCAAAAATGTCAAGAGATTGAGACCAACCTGGCCAACATGGTGAAACCCCGTCTCTACTAAAAATACAAAAATTAGCTGGGCATGGTAGTGTGCGCCTGAAATCCCAGCTACCCAGGAGGCTGAGGCAGGAGAATCACTTGAACCCAGGAGGTGGAGTGAGCTGAGATCACGCCATTGCACTCCAGCCTGGCAACAGGGCGAAACTCTATCTCAGAAAAAAAAAAGCAAGTCACTAAAGCTGGCCCATATTTAAGGGAAGAGGAAGAGTGGCAAACATATTTATGGCAACCACAGTCTGTCACACAGTATTTACTTTTCCTACGTCATGCAGAATACATTCAAATCTTCCTAAAAACTCTAATAGTATCAGAACCAAGTTCAAAGTCAAAGATTTCACCATCTAAATCATATCCAGACACAGCTGAGCCTCCTTGGATGTGGTTCCGTACATAGAGCTTCTCAAGTACAGTTCTTAATGTGAAGACCTGTGAATTGACATCTCTCTCCCCTCCCCCCAGCATACAATGGTGGGGCAGGAAAACTGCTTTAGATCCATTCAAAAAAGTGGAAAATGAAGTACACAGAAGTTATTGTTCTATAGACTCAGAAATCTGGTAGGGCACATGTTTCCAGTTTCTTGATTCGTACTTAGCCCTACTGCCTGGGAACGATTCCCTACAGCTCTTGGCTCTTCCCCTCTGGGCTTTTTGTAATCTTTTCTTGAGTTTAAGAGTCATCCTTCCTTGCACATCAGAAATGGTCTATGACTCTGCTGAATAGATTTCTCAGCCTGCTTCCTGACCTTAGTAGTTTTGAGATCCAAAATTTCCTATCATTTTGTAGTGTCTCAGTCTCTTTCAGTTCAAGCTGTGAACATCTTTTAATATTCCTTGCTCACATTCCCACTCCCCAGCTCAGCAGTTGCCTTAAAAATAACAGTCCACAATCCAGGCACTCAAGGGAACAGAATGGGTTTCATTCACATAGAATTATTTGACCTGTCTGGTGGCTTGCTGGAAGATCAGCTGGAAAGGCTTCTCTTTATTTAACTTTACTCAGGACTTGTCCAGTGCTAAAGCTGCCACACAAGTGGCATTTGTTGAAATATTTACAGAAAAATGTTTCAGTTGCTGCTGGTAGGGATGATGGATAACAGTTGGGGCAAACCTCAGACTAATGAAAAAGTTTGAGAGAAAAGGCTGGGAAAAGATGTTCACATGGGCTTTGAAAAACTCGACATACTTCTTGCGCTCTAGACGGCCACACACATGGCATAGGGCTTTGTGCATGCTCGGGAAAGACCCAAGAAGGCCCTGTGCTATCACCTCTAGCTGACCTTGAGGCTCTGCACAAGCAGAAAGTGAAGGCTAAGGTGGGGTTGTAACTGCCTGCCTGAGTGCTAAAGATGTGTCCCAACATACACCAAGCTCACAGCAATGACAGATATTTTTTGGTTCAAGGCATTTAAGGAAATCTCAGTGCAGTTATTAACTGACCACTAAATTAACCAAACAGAGACTGCAGTGACATCACACAACAGAGAATATAGCTTTATGGGAGTGGTTCAGAAAAGTTGCCAGACAATAACTACTACCATAATCGGCAACAACAAATCCTGAGGAAAGTGAGAAAATCTGATTCCCCTCACTTGCCATATTGTATTATTCAATATGCCCAGTTTCAACAAAAATTTACAAGGCATGCAAAGAAACAAGAAAGAATGGCTCACACTCAGGATAAAAGTTATAAATAGGAAATGTCCAGAAGAGGCTCAGTTGTTGGACTTTCTAGAAAAAAAACTTCAAATAAGCTATTTTGAATATGTTCAGAGGAGACCACATTTAAAGAACTAAAGAAAAGTATGAGAATGAGATCTCACAAATAGAGACTATCAATAAAAAATAGAAGTTATAACAAGTAAACAAATAGAAATTTTGGAGTTGAAAAGTACAATAACTGAAATGAAAAATTTACTAGAAGTGCTCAATAACAGATCTGAGTTAGCAGAAAGAGAATCAAAAAGAATAGATCAGCTGAGATTATCTAAGCTGAGAAAGAGAAAAAAAAAAAATTAAGAAAAGCAAATTGTCTCAGAGACCTGTGGTAAATCACCAAGCATACCAATATAAGAATAATGGAAGTTCTGGAAGGAGAGAAAGAGAAAGAGAAGGGCAGAAAGAATATTAGAGAAATTCATAGTCACTACCGAAAATTGATTAAAAACTTAACCTACACTTCCAAAAATTTCAACAAACTTCAAGTAGGATAGACTGAAAGAGATTTTTATACCTAGACGTATAATCTAACTGTCAAAAGCCAAAGAGAAAAATCTTGAAAGCAGCAAAAACAACTCATCACATACAAGAGATCTGCTGTAAAATTAACAGCTGATTTATCCTCAGAAACCATGGAGGCCAGAAGGCAGTGTGATGTGATTACCTAGTCAATGTACTGAAAGGAAAAAACCTGTCATCTACCAAAAATTCTATGTCTGGCAAAACTATCCATCAAAAATGAAGAAGAAATTGAGATATTCCCAGATAAACAAAACAGAGAGTATGTTGCTATCACATTTTCCCTACAAGGATTGCTAAAGGGAGGTTTTTGGCAAAATAGATACAAAAGACATGATTCAGCTATATGCTGTGTATAGGAGACTCATTTTAGAGTCAAATATACAAATAGGTTGAGAGTAAAAGGATAGAAAAAGATATTCTATGTAAACAGTAACTAAAATAAAGTTGTAGTGTGGAGATACTAATATATTAGTATCTTATAAGACACAATAAATGTTAAAACAAATGTTGTTACTAGAGGAAAAAAAGGATGAAACATCAACCCATCAAGAATATATGACATTTATAAGCATATATAACATATACAACAGAACCCCAAAATATATGAAGCACAAACTGACAGAATGGAGAAATAGTTCAAAAATGTCAAAAATAGCCAGGTGTAGTGGCTCACACCTATAATTCCAGCACTTTGGGAGACCAAGGCAGGTGGATCACAAGGCCAAAAGATTGAGACCATCATGGCTAACATGGTAGAACCCCATCTTTACTAAAAATACAAAAAATTATCCAGGCATGGTGGCACATAACTGTAGTCTCAGCTACTCAGGAGGCTGAGAGAGGAGAATCACTTGAACTTGGGAGGCAGAGGTTGCAGTGAGCTGAGATCATGCCACTGTACTCCAGCCTGGGTGACAGAGTGAGACTCCATCTCAAAAAAAAAAAAGTCAAAAATTGGAAACTTCAGTATCCACTTTCAGTAATGCATAAACAACAAGACGGAAGATCAGTAAGGAAATAGAAACCTTGAACAACATTGTAAGCTAGCTAGACCTAACACACCTAAAGGACACTCTATTCAACAATAACAGAATACACATTTTTCTCAAGTGCACATGAAACATTCTTCAGGATAGACCATATGTTAGATCATAAACAAGCCTCAATAAAATTAAAACAACTGAAATCATATATAATATTTTTTCCAATAACAAAGGAATGAAATTAGAAATCAGTCATAGGGACTGGGCACAGTAGCTCACGCCTGTAATCCCAGAACTCTGGGAGGCCTAGGCGGGTGGATCACCTGAGATCAGGAATTTGAGACAAGCCAGGCCAACATGGCAAAACCCCATCACTACTAAAAATACAAAAATTGGCTGGGTGTGGTGGCAGACACTTGTGATTCCAGCTACTTGGGAGGCTGAGGCAGGAGAATCACTTGAACCCACGAGGCAGAGGTTGCAGTGAGCCAGGATTGAAGCACTGTACTCCAGCCTGGGTGACAAGAGCAAAACTCCATCAAAAGAAACAAAGAGAGAGAAGTTGGGGGAGAGAGAGAGAGAAGGAAAGAAAGAAAGGGAAGAAAATTGAGAAATTCACAAGTTTATGGAAATCACACTTCTAAGTAATTAAGGGGTCAAAAAAATCAACATAACTAAAAGCTGGTTCTTTGAAAAAAAAAATCAACAAAATTAACAAATATCTAGATAGACCAAGGAAAAGAGAGTAGACTCAAATTACTAAAATCAGAAATGAAAAAGGGGACATTTATACTGGACTTACAGATAAAAAGGAGTATAAGAGAATACTATACACAGTTGTATGCCAACATATTAGATAACTAGATGAAATTGATTAATTTCTGGAAACACACAAAGTACCAAAACTGATTCTAGGAAGAAATAGAAAACATGAATAGACCTACAGTGAAGAGATTGCATTAGTAATCAAGAAACACTTCCAACAAAGAAAATTCAAGGATCAGATAGCTTCCCTACTGATTTCTCCTGAACATTTAAAGAATACTTGACACCAATTAGTCTCAAATTCTCCCAAAAAATAGAAGAGGAAGGAATGCTTCATAACTCATTCTGTGAGGCCAATATTACCTGATACCAAGATCAAAGAGATCACAAGAAAACCACAGACCAATATCCCTTGTAAATAGAGATGCAAAAGTCCTCAACAAAATACTTACAAACCAAATTGATCAGCATAGAAAGAGGATTGCACACCATGACCAAGTGGAATTTATCCCAGGAATGGAAAGTTGATTCAAAATATGAAAATCAATATATCACAGCATATTAATAAAGGAAGGGGAAAAACACATAAACATCTCAATAGATGCAGAAAATACCATTTGACAAAATCCAACATTCTTTCATGATAAAATATTTAACAAACTAGAAATATAAGGGAACTTCCTCAACTTGACAAAGGGTGTCTATGAAAAACCCTCAGTCAACATCATATTTAATGATGAAAGACTGAACACTTTCCCCCTAAGATCAGGAACAAATTCAAGGGTATCTGGTCTCACCACTTCCATTCAGCATTGTACTGGAAGGGCAATTAGTGAAGAAAATCAAAGAAAAAGACACCCGATTAGGAAGAAAAAGGTAAAACAATCTCTATTTGCAAATGAAATAATCTTACATAGGTAGAAAGCCCTTAAGAAAACTTACAAAAAACTATTAGAGCTAATATACAAGTTCAGCAAAGTTGCAGGATATGACATTAATATACAAAAATCAGTTGTATTTCTATAAATTAGCAATGAAAAATCAGAAAATGAAATGAAAAAATTTCATTTACAATAGCACCAACAAACATAAAATTCTTAATAATAAATTTAACAAAAAAAGTACAAGATTTACATACTGAAAACCACAGCACATCATTGAAAGAAATTAAGAAGACCTAAATAAATAGAAAGACATCTGTGTTCTTGGATTGGAAAATATTGTTTAGATGAAAGTACTCTCAAAATTGATCTACAAATTCAATGCAACTCTCTATGAAAACTCCAATGGCTTTCTTTTGAAGAAATGGAAAAGCTGATTCTAAAATTTATATGGAAATGCAAGGAAACCTGAATAGCCTAACAATTTTTTTAAAAGAACATAATTGGAGGGGCCAGGTGTGGTGGCTCACACCTGTAATCCCAGCACTTTGGGAGGCCAAGGCGCGTGGGTCACAAGGTCAGGAATTAGAGACCAGCCTGACCAACATGGTGAAACCCCATCTCTACTAAAAATACAAAAATTAGCTGGACATGGTGGCACACGCCTGTACTCCCAGCTGCTCAGGAGGCTGAGGCAGGAGAATTGCTTGAACCTGGGAGGTGGAGGTTGCAGTGAGCTAAGACAGTGCCACTGCACTCCAGCCTGGGAGACAGAGCAAGACTCCATCTAAAAAAAAAAAAAAAAAAAAAGGAACATCATTGGAGACACGCAATTTCCAGTTTCAAAACTTACTGCAGCAATTAACACAGAGTAGTACTGGCATAAGGATAGACATATAAATCCATGGAATAGAATTAGGAGTCCAGAAATAAACCCATACATAGATTTTCTTTCTTTTCTTTTTTTTTTTGAGACAGAGTCTTGCTCTGTTGCCAGGCGCCAGGCGATCTCGGCTCACTGCAATCTCCGCCTCCCGGGTTCAAGCAATTCTCCTGCCTCAGCCTCCAGGGTAGCTGGGACTACAGGCACACGCCACCATGCCCAGCTAATTGTTTTTTGTATTTTTCAGTAGAGACGGGGTTTCACCATGTTGGCCAGGATAGTCTCGATCTCTTGACCTTGTGATCCACCCGCCTCGGCCTCCCAAAGTGCTGGGATTACAGGCTTGAGCCACCGCGCGCGGCCCTAGATTTTCTACAAGGGTGTCAAGACCATTCAACGGAGAAAGAACAGTTCTTTCAACAAATGGTGTAAGAATAACTGGCTATCTTTCCTAATACAAAATGCAAAAAAATGAATTTGGACCACTATCTCTCACCATATACAAAAATTAACTCAAAATAAATCAACAACCTAAATTTTGTTAGAGCTAAAACATTAAAAACTCTTAAAAAGAAACAAATGTGAATTTTTCGGGTTTTAGACTTAGGCAACAGCTTCTTATCTATGACAACAAAACGTAAGCAACCAAAGAAAGAATAGGTAATTGGACTTCATTGAAATTAAGTTTTGCGTCCAAAGACACTATCAAGAATGTGAGAAAACAATTTACATAATGGAAGAAAATGTTTGCAAATGATATATCTGATAAGGATCTAGTGTCCAGAACATATAAAGAGTCTTACACTTCAATAATAACCCAATTTTAAAACAGGCAAGGAGTTTGAATAAACACCTCTCCAAAAAAGATATGCGAATGACCAATTAACACATGAAAAGATGTTCAACATCCTGTCAGTAGGGAAACACAAACCAAAACCGTAATGAGAAATACTTTACACCCACTAGAATAGATACATAAAAGGACAGATGCTAAAAGTGTTGGCAAGGATGTGGAGAAACGAACCTGCGTATATTGCCTGTGGGATTGTAAATTGGTGCAGTCGCTTTGGAAAAGTTTGGCAGTTCCTCAAAAAGAAAGAAATGAAAACATATTCACACAAAAATTTGTACATGAATTTTTATACTAGCATTATTCATAATAGCCCCAGAGTGGAAACAACCCAATATACATCAAATGATGAATGAATAAACAAAATGTGGTACATCTGTGCAATCAAATAATTTCCGTAAGAAGGAATCAAGTGTTGATGCATGCTGTAATATACATGAACCTTAAAAACATTAGGCTAAGTGAAAGAAGCCAGATATGAAAGGCCAGATACTGTATGATTCCATGTATGATATGTCCAGAATAGGCAAATCCATAAAGACAGAATAGATAAGTGGTTGCTAGGGAATGGGGAGTGAGGTGGAGATGGGAGGAAATTGGAAGTGACTGATAACAGGTATGGGGTTTCTTTCTGGTGTTAAAGAAATGTTCTGGGCCGGGCGTGGTGGCTCACATCTGTAATCCCAGAACTTTGGGAGGTCAAGATGGGTGGATCACGAGGTCAAGAGTTCGAGACCAGCCTGGTCAACATGGTGAAACTCCATCTCTACTAAAAATAAAAAACTTAGTCATGCGTGGTGGTGCGTGCCTGTAATTCCGCCTGCTCAAGAGGCTGAGGCAGTAGAATCGCTTGAACTCCCCAGGCGAAGGTCGCAAGGGACTTCTCTTCGCAGTCCGCGAGGGGCGTGGTTTCAAAGGTAGGAGTTGCCCAGCTCCTGCCTCCATCAGGGAGCCAGAGGGGTTTCAAATGTAAAGTTCTTTGTCTGGGTTTCCCGCAGCCGGCTAGGTAAGGAAAGCCAGGAGAGGCTTCTTTGTCCCAAAATCCTGCCAAAGGCTCTGGGAGGAGGGGCTCTGTAACTCAGAGTTGTGGACCAAGTAGCCAATCTGGTATCAGAGTCAAGATCAATCACTTCAGAGGAAGTTTGAAAGAACTCTCATTGAACTAGAACATGAATGGGACGGGGAATAACTCAAGGTAAGCTGCTCCTTACCTGAATGGATATCCCGCTCCCAGGTCTCCTCCCACAACACCGTGGGAGCTGTGTCTCTCTCTCTCTTTCACTCTCTCCAGTAAATCGCTCTCCCGCAAAGCTCTTTGGGTCCATGATGTTTATTCCAACAGTAAGCTCACCGCGCCTCCGGGGCCCCTTTCCTCATTATTGGGGGTAAGAAAGGCCAAGAACCTCTTCAGAACTGGGAGCTGGGGACGCTCCCCCGGTTACCGTTGCAGTGAGCCAGGATCACGCCACTGCACTCCAGCCTGTGCAATAGAGTGAGACTCCGTATCAGAAAAAAAAAAAAAAAAAAAAAGTAAACGAACTATTTGATTGATTATAGTTATGAACTTCTCTCCTTTGGTCTATCCTGCTGGAAAGTCCCTAGTTATAAGTTAGTTGGCAGCTTCTGATTGGTTACCCCTAAGTTTCATTTTTCTTTAATACAGGCATCTACAAGAAATAGATCAAATTAGGGTTTCTTATGTTTGCAAATTAACAAAGGTTAAGATCATTCATGAGGCCCAACTGGCTTTGTCTGCTCAGGGATTCTTCAGGCCTGGTCTCCATGTTAATTCTTATCTTACAGCCTGTACCTTGCTGTTCCCTTTGCATTTCTTTTTTTGAGACGGAGTCTTGCTCTGTTGCCCAGGCTGGAGTGAAGTGAGGTGATCTAGGCTCACTGCAACCTCCGCCTCCTGGGTTCAAGCGATTCTCCTGCCTCAGTCTCCTGAGTAGCTGGGGTTACAGGTGCACACCACCACGACCTGCTAATTTTCAATTTGGGAAGATTTTTAATAAAGTAAATAGTAAATAATATGAAAAGAATTGATTTTTTTTTTTTTTGATGAAGGAAATGTTAGATGAGGGTCTGTTCAGCATGTAATTGTGTGGGCTCAAATTCGTAGTAGCTCAGTTTGCTAACCCATGCATGCACATGCCTCTGATAAACTCTTATGAGCCTTGGGAAGTTTCACAGCATTTGAAAGTTTCACAGTAATAGCAGTTTAAAAGTGAAGTGGGAAGCTCACTGAAAGTTGCCAATGCTGTGTTCACTGTGGCTCACTGATGAGAGACCAAAGATTTCCATGCTATAGATTAGGTGAAAGATGGGTTGTTACTTCCAAACAGAAAGGGCATAATTTGACCAGGGACCTCTTTTTGAAGACGAAAATGTTCCAACATACTCATAACTAAAAAGGGCTATTTGCAACAGAATCCCTTCCCATCCTTTCCTTCCCCATCTCCCTCCCCTAAAACTTTAAGTAACAGTTAACAGATGCAAAAAAATAAAAATAAATAAAAATTTAAAAAAAATCCTCCAGGGACTATGTGAACCTCAAAACAAACAAACAAACAAAAAAAACCTCCTGAATATTGGAAATATTCGAGAAATCATTTGCCTTTTATTATAAGAAATAAAGGATCTCTGAAGGCCAGATTCTCCACGGAGACTGAGAATAAGATTAAGCGTAAGGCCAGCTGAGAAAAAAAATGGTACTGCTAAGGGGAGGGACCCCGGGTGAGGTAATTGAATCATGGAGGCCCATCTCTCCTGTGCTATTCTCATGATAGTGAATAAGTCTCGTGAGATCTGATGGGTTTATCACGGGTTTCCACTTTTGCTTCTTCCTCGTTTTCTCCTGCTGCCACCACGTAGAAGTACCTTTCACCTCCCACCATGATTCTGAGGCCTCCCAGCCATGTGCAACTATAAGTTCAATTAAACCTCTTTCTTCCTAGTCAGGCGTATATGTTTATCAGAGTATGAAAATGGACTAATACATAGTGTTATCCAAATATCAATTATATCGAGATAGTTGATTGTGTTGTTAAGCTCTTCTGTGTTCTCAATCATGGGTGGGGAAGGGGCTATAGTTGTTGGGAGGGCTTAAATCTCTAATTATAATTTCGAATGATCTGTTTCTCTGTTTAGTTCTGACAATTCTTGCATAATGTATTTTGTAGCTCTGATTTAGATACAGACACTTAAAATTTTATTATTATGAAACATTACCCGTTTTCTCTGACAACTTGTCTTGAGGTCTACTTTGGTCTGATGTTAATAATATAGGAGCTCCAGCATTTATATGTTTACTGTTTGCATAGTATATGTTTTCCATCTTTCAATTCTAACCTTTTAATGCCTCTATATTTAAACTGTCTCTGTTCTAGACACCACATCGTTGAATGTTTTGTTACCTATTGCTTTAATAAACTACCCAAAATCTTAGAGGCTAAAATAACAACCATTTTATCTCTTTGAGTCAAGAATTTGAGCAGGACTTGGCTGGGCAGTTCTGGATTATTCACTTGGCTGTATTCATCTTAAACTGAGCTAGAAGGTCCAAAAAACTTTCACTTTACTTGACTGGTGTTTCCATGTTTCTCCAAGTGGCTGGGTCGGGTTTCCTCATAATATGGTGTCCTCAGGGTATCTGAATTTTTTACATGGTGGCTGGCTTCTAAGAGGGCGTGCCATACAAAATTAGCCAGGCGTGGTGGTGAACACCTGTAATCTCAACTACTCTGGAGGCTGAGGCAGGAGAATCGCTTGAACCTGGGTGGTGGAGGTTGCAGTGAGCTGAGATCGTGCCATTGCACTCCAGTCTGGGCAACAAGAGTGAAACTCTGTTCAAAAAAAAAAAGAAAAGAAAAAGAAAAAAGAGGGGTGGGATGTCATCAAAACAGTTATTCTAAGTTGATATGTTTCCTTTTTTCCCCTTGTAAACAGAAACTTAATTTTCCTTTCAGTTGATTTATTTTCAGGTGTGATATACTTTAGGGGAGGCTGTGCTCTTCTCTATCCCCAGAAATGGATATAGATTAAGAATTCAATCATGATTATCTATTCCTTTAGCCAGCAATTGGTTTAGAAACAGGCCTATGACACAACTCTGGATGAAGCTTGAGGGAAAGTAAGGAAATGGGCTTTTGGGGAAGTGTTCCTTACATCTTAAAAAGGAACACAGCAGAGAAATGTACCCTTTTCCTGCTGCTAAGTATTATTATCTACGTTGAACACCAGGAACTGTGTGGCCATATTGCTACCGTGATGGAAGAGAGCATAACAGGACGAGTGAACACGCTGAGATAGCCAGTGACAAACATGGAAAACTCCTGGGTCCTCCATGATGTTGCTGAGATACTGCATCCATCAACCATGGAACCGCAAGATCTCTCACCTGCTTTGTGAAGTAACACAAAGCGGTCCTCTTTTACCTGCAGCTGAAAGCATTCTAAAAGATACAAGAGGAAGATGTTAAATGTGGAGGTGAAACTGGGTCCAGAGTTATTAATCTTCTATGAATAAATACTATCATTTTATGAGTAGTTATTAGAGGGAATGTGTTTAATACATTTAAATCTTTAGTGTATGTTACAAAGCACAACAAAACACATACTCTGAGTTTAAATTTTGACTTTACACATCAAGTTAAAAACCAAAGAAACAAACTTGTTTTTCTCTTCCAAATGGCATCATTACCGTGGAACTGCTGCTGGCAACAGACCTGACATTGCATGGGGCAGGAGGAGGAAATCATGTTATCAGAAAAGAGTATCTTGAAGTTAAAAGTCTGGTGACTAATGGCCTGGCACGGTGGCTCACGCCTGTAATCTCAACACTTTGGGAGGCTGAGGCAGCCAAATCACCTGAGGTCAGGAGTTCAAGACCAACCTGACCAACATGGAGAAATCCCATTGCTACTAAAAATATATAAAATTATCCTGGCATGGTGGCACATGCCTATAATACCAGCTACTCAGGAGGCTGAGGCAGGAGAATCGCTTGAACCTGGGCGGTGGAGGTTGCAGTGAGCCGAGATTGAGCCATTGCACTTAAGCCTGGATAACAAGAGTGAAACTCCGTCTCAAAAAAAAAAGTATGGTGACTAATACAGAATCTTTCAGCATTTCAATCAAATCATAGATTTGGGTTTAAAAATCTGTAACTCATTGTAAAGATAGAATACAGACAAAGAAATAAAAACCTAAAACAAGCTCCAAATGCCTAGACCTTAGTCCAGAGCTGTTACAACGGTCACATCTAATGCTGTGCCTTAATCACAAATATTTCTGTTTGTTGACAGTCATATGGCTATGATGGCTTTAATATTAATAAGAGGCATAATAGGTATTTAGGTTAGTGCACCCATTCTTTGGCTTCTACAGAAAAGTAATTACTAAGGTATTGGGCCCAGTGTATGATTCTGCCCACTTTGAATCTTGCCTTGCCAAGTAAAGCTATTAATCTATTATCATCATTATTTATAAAAGAAACTGTTTAACATCTCAAAAGACTTGGATTGTGTGTGTGTGTGTGTGTGTGTGTGTGTGTGTGTGTGTGTGTGTGTGTGACAGAGTTTTGCTCTTGTCACCCAGGCTGGAGTGCAGTGGCACAGTTTTGGCTCACTGCAACCCCCGCCTCCCGAATTCAAGCAATTCTCCCGCCTCAGCCTCCTGAGTAGCTGGGATTACAGGCGTCCACACCACACCCAGCTAATTTTTGTATTTTTAGTAGAGATGGGGTTTCGCCATGTTGGTCAGGCTGGTCCTGAACGCCTGACCTCAGGTGATCCGCCTACCTCGGCCTCCCAAAGTGCTGGGATTACAGGCATGAGCCATCATGCCTGATCAATCTTGGACTTTTAAAAAGATTAAATTTTGCTTTATAAAATCACCTTAACTTCATTTTGTTCATGTATTTATATTTACCACAGACAGGTGAAGCTTCTTCATGGAATGGCATGAGCCTGCACATGGAAAACACTGATTTCAATTATTTCCTCCCAAATCTATTATACATTGGAAAATGTTTACCTTTATCTTTCTATACTTAAAAATAGCTTTTTTGCTCCTTTATTCAATGATTATTTATTGTATTTGTGACATTCGAGGCCTCATGAAAACCACTCTAGAGAATCCCAAAACACGTAAGACCTCACCCCTGACCTTTGACCTGTTGATTCCTTGGCTGGGCCGTAAGACACCTCACACAGCATCAGGCAAATTTTGTGTTCTCTGCATCAAGTCTTTTTTATTTATTAAAGTCCAAATGCCATTTTTCTTTTTAGGTCTAACCTAATTTCTTTTGGGTCTCAACCTCAACCTTGGGTGTCTTTACTAATAGGTAGCCAAACAGTTGGCGAGGTTGATTTTGATAGTGCTAGAAAACCAGAGGTGTAGTGTTTTAAGAGGCAATGCTAATCAAAAGCCAGAGAGGGACCACGATAGGAGGGTGTGAAGATGGCTACGTCCTGTGAACAGGAGTCCAGTCACACATAGACTCATCTCCTCTGGGGTCTGTTCTTTCTGGCCCCTTACTGAGACTTCTAGCCCTCTCAGAGCAAATGAAATGGATGAGGAAGTACCCCTGTTATTTCTGTGTTCTCTGATTTGTCTAGCCTTCAGAACTCTGTTCTAAGAATGTCTGAATTTGATCAGAATCATAAGATGATTATGTTCTCACTACAGGTGAATTGTGAACTAAATGTATCAGTTTGGCAGCTAAGATCAATAGCCTTGCTTTTTTTTTTTTTTTTTTTTTTAACCAAGTTCCCTTTGGCAGAGGCCATTAAGGGAAATCCTATCAGAATTCAGCATAGAGTACAGAATTTTCTAGACTTGTCTGCTGGGCAAAATTAGCTCCAGCCCATTGCTAATTTGGCTCAAGAGAAAAATGCTCATTTCTAAAAAACACACTAAGCAATGTTTGAGGATTTTTAAATGATCAAATAAGGAGAGAATTGTTTAAAAACAAAACTAAATAGTGATTTCCTGCAACACATGTTTAAGGCATCTCTACATTATTTTCAAGCCTTTCTTTCTACTACAAACAAATCAACACAGGCAGGCCGAAGAAGCCTACAGTTCTCTCCTAATTTCATACATCAAGGCTCTTGGAGAGCCAATATATTTTGGTTTCCTCCCAGCTTTTTTTTTTTCCCTGTGAGCTTGTTTTATACTAAACAAACATTTAAACATTTTCCTCCAAAGTGCTTCTCCACAGATATCTTTCCTAAATAGTATGTTATGTCCCAGTTCGGCTAATTGGTAATGCTACCTTCCACTTCACTTAACACGCAAACCTTGGCGTTGAAACCCTGATGGACTAATCGGGGTCATTTAAGGCCCATCTAAGAAATGGGCTTCTTCTTACACATGCTCAGTGAGATTTTGGAACACTGTTGTCAGGAAATACAAGCAATCTCTGAAACTTTTTCCCCCCTGGGTTATCAGAGTCCGAGACAATTGATGACATTACATTGGTCGTTCATTTTAGATTCGTGGAGCCCACAAAAATCAATAGTTTTCCATTATCAGGTCCAGCTGGGTCACTAGTCTGTCAATGAGCTGTTACAATTGCTGTACAGGGGTGAGCCTGACCAGTCAATTGCTGCTGACAAGAGGAAAACATGCTGACAGCCACGGGAACAAGTCAGAACACAGATTTGCACTTCAGTTTGCCATCCAAAGAGACTCAGAGCAAGGCCATTTTCAAGACACAGGGCATACTCCCCTGGGAGGTTGGGGTGGGGGTGTGGGGTGGCGGCGGGTGTGGAGGGAGGACTACCACCCCGGGGTTTTGTAGCACAAATGCCTAAGGGCCTGTCCTGGCTCCAGCCAACCATCTCTTGTAGAGATATTTGTAGTCACTGCCTTTGTTAGTAAAAGGGCATGTACCAGCCAGAATTGTCACTAAGCATACCACATTGAACCACGGCAAGGTTAGGAGGAAGGAACCCAACCAAATTTTACTACCACTGACCCAGATGAAACTATATAAAACTTAAGAAATATAAAAAAGAGGAAGAAAATGGGCCAGAGGCACCAAAAATCTGAACAAATATGGTTAAACATGTTGCAAGTAAGAATTGACTGAGGACGGGAGGTCCTCTGGTGTTGGTAGATAGGCTGTCCCCTTGTCGCCTCATTATTTATAACATTATCTATTTGATCTCAACATGACATATTTAACCAAACTAGCATCCCTGATTGGTGACTGATCCACAGCTAACTGTTTGATGCAGTGGGCAGCAAGGGGAACAGAGGACTAGTCTTATCCTGCCTACAACCAAGAAGTAAGAGTATGGAGTGGTGAGCTTGGGCAAGTATATTAACTGCCCTTTATTAACATGGAGACATGCTTGCCTCATCTGTGTTACAAGGTGGTCATGAGATTAAAATTGAGATCAGTTGGCTGGGTGTGCTGGCTTATGCCTGTAATCCCAGCAGTTTGGGAGGCCAAGGCAGGCAGATCACCTGAGGTCAGGAGTTTGAGACCAGCCTGGCCAACATGGCAAAACCCCATTTCTACAAAAAATCCAAAGTTAGCTGGGCGTGGTGGCACATGCCTGTAATCCCAGCTACTCGGGAGGTTGAGGCAGGAGAATTGCTTGAACCGGGAGGCAGAGGTTGCAGTGAGCCGAGATCGTGCAACTGCACTCTAGCCTGGGAAACAAGAGCAAAACTCCATCTCAAAAAAAAAAAAAAAAAAAAGAGAGAGAGAGATTAATTGAGATGAGAGAAAGCTGAGATTAATTGAGATGAGAGAAAGCAGAGATTAACTGAGATGAGAGAAAGCTGAGATTAATTGAGATGAGAAAAGCAGAGATTAATTGAGATGAGAGAAAGCTGAGATTAATTGAGATGAGAGAAAGCTGAGATTAATTGAGATGAGAGAAAGCTGAGATTGAGATGAGAGAAAGCTGAGATTAACTGAGATGAGAGAAAGCAGAGATTAATTGAGATGAGAGAAAGCTGAGATTAACTGAGATGAGAGAAAGCTGAGATTAACTGAGATGAGAGAAAGCTGAGATTAACTGAGATGAGAGAAAGCTGAGATTGAGAGGCGAGAAAGCTGAGATTGAGATGAGAGTAAGCTCTGTCCAAGTAAAGGCTTGTCTGTGAGTGTTCGTGAGTGTGTATTTGTGTGTCTCGTGCTCTGTGGAAGCTACCCATACAGCAAGAAGTCTGGAAGCAACTGAAAGAAGTCCTGTTCCAGAATAATTCATTTTTGGTTTAGACCAAATGTTTTCCTTCCTTAGCTGAATACATGAATAATCTCTAAAGACCGTCATGAATGCAAGCCAGCACTGAGAGGACAGCTCAGGAGTCTTACTGGGTTTTGTGGCTCTCCTTACTCCATAGAGAAGATTACTTAGATGCTAGCAAGGTGGATACACACTGTCTGGACTTCCAAAGCATCCTGCATTTGTGCAGTGCTCTGGTCTTCTCACGCTGGTTCGATTTTCAGACATCAAACCTAAGAGCTCAAAAGATAAATATTTTGAATTTATTTCAATATTATGATTTGTAATGTTCCACTTTTATTAACATCTTTCAAGTATTAAATTGTAGCCTTTTCCCCCTTCAATGCCTCCAGTCTTGGATTTGAATCTTTTGGAAGTCAACATTCACTTGTGTTCCATCATCAAAGCTGGTAATCAACTGTATTACTGGAAGCCAACTAGCTAGGGCTTTTCTTCTTCTTTTTTAATGCTACCAAAAACATTATTTTTTTAAAATGAGTTTTAAAAAAGTAGTTTTAACAAGAGCAAATTTGCTAGCAATTAGATGAACCAGCCTTATGTCTTCCAGCACTTGGAAGTATGAAATTCACCAGAACTCTCAAAGCATTAATTAAAAAGAATTTATGTTTTTTTAATAAAATGCTTCATGTTTTAGCTCCTTTATTCTTTCACCAAATGTGATTATGTGGGGGCTGAAGGGAATTCAGGTTAATATGTTGACACACTTAACAATGCAGGGTCATGTTGCACAATACGCTTCACTGGTTTGGTTCAGTCCACCCCCTGACAGGGCTTAATCATCCCCTGCCCTAAAGGCAGAGGGAAAGAGAGGATTTTAATTACTGCTCTGTATGCAAGTTTGCCAGCATTAAATTGAGACATAATTAGGTCTCTGAATTTTAATAATTGTCCTAGCTAATTGGGCAGACAAGTACGTTATACAGCATGCCATGATTAGATAATTAGTATTTCCAAATGACAAAATTGGGCTCTTGATTACAAATTCTACATGAAGGGGGAAAAAGGTAGCAAGCAAATCTTTACAAGTCTATTAAGGGAGAGTTTAGCGATGTTGGTAATTTAAAGTCCATTAGGAAGCAACATTTCACTCTCAGAGCTGGGTGTCTGAGACAAGGGCCTCTGGTCTCCTCTGGCTCCTCCTCAGGGTGCTCTGTTTTCTCTGGGGTCTGCTGCATCCACCTTCCCCCCCTCAACCCCAAGCTTAGCAGCCATCATTGACTTTGGATGAGGTCTGTTTCGCTAGATGGCAGGTGGTAACTCTGAAAAAGAAATCACGAAGTGTAGGAAGGATAGAACAGAGAAAAAATAATCTACCAAGGTGGGAGGGGCTGTATAAGTACCCAGTGTGGCTTTCTCTTGCAAACAGCTGTTCTTTCAATCTCCTCCCGGAATTTACCATTCTCATTGTATTATCAGCTCCACTGAAGTCTTTTTGGTGGGAAAAAAAGTCTTAAATCAAAATCTTAAATTTCTGAAGTATCATATTATGGGGTGAAGACTGTGGGCATTGGAGACTGACTTGGATTTGAAGTCATCACTTCCTAGGAGGGTGGTTTTGCATAAATTACTTAATCTTTCCAAGTCTCAGTTTTCTCTTTGCCAAAATAAAGAACCTTCTTCAATAGATTGTTGAAAGAATTAAATAATACACATACAGATGGCCCCCAACTTAGAACGGTTTGACTTAGGATTTCTCTACAACTTTGCAATGGTACAAAAGTTCCTTGATTTATGATGGGGTTATGTTCAAATAACCTCATCATAAATTGAAAATATTGTAAGTCAAAAATGTACTTGCAACTTAAGACATTTTAAATCTACAATAGGTTTATCAGGACAATCCCATCATAAATTAAGGTACACCTGTAGTTTAAAGCTCAGTGCCTGGCATGGAGTAAATGCTCAATAAATATTAGCTGTTAAATGCAAATTAAATCAATAACATTGGAAGGCATAAGGTGAAGGTGCTGGGTCTGGCTCTTTGCTATGCCAGTCCTCAGATGAAGCAAGGAACCCTATTCACATTGCTTTCTGACACAGGAATGTGGTACTTCATTTATGCTAGGAGGGTGGGAGTGGAAGCCCAATGGCAACGGCTGCCTCTACAGCTCAAGTGCGCAACCCATTTTTCAAGGGTTGGCATCGCAGACAAGCCCTCCCATGCAACAGTCATGGGGCACTTAACCTAAGAAGAATGTGGTATAAATTCTGCATCTTGCCTTCACACTTTGTGGCTTACTCTGCATGAATGTCACTTTATTACCACAGAGGCATAATTCTAGCTGCTAATTTTTTTCACAATCAATAATCAGTAGGTTAGGCTCTAAACCTATGTTTTTCAAGCAAAAGGAGTATCAATTGGATGCAAACTAGAACCCTTCTAAAAAATGATTGAGATGGTTCGTGGATGACTATCTGATAATGAAAGTTTGTAAGGGGAAAAACTAGAAGTTCCAGATGTATATTCCTGACCACTGAGGATGACTATAAATAAGGAAAACAGCAATGTCTCCATGGCCTGGTCGAGTCAAAATAGCTACCAGACTGAATGAGCCTTTTGTTTTTTGAGAGAGCCTCACTCTGTCGCCCAGGCTGGAGTGCAGTGCAGTGGTATTACCTAGGCTCACTACAACCTCCACCTCCCCGGTTCAAGAGATTCTCCTGCCCCAGCCTCACGAATATCTGGGATCACACCACGCCCGGCTAATTTTTTGCATTTTTAGTAGAGACAGAGACGGGGTTTCACCATGTTGGCCAGGCTGGTCTTGAACTCCTGACCTCAAGTGATCCACCTGCCTTGGCCTTCCGAAGTGCTGATTACAGACGTGAGCCATGGCGCCTGACCTAAACTGGCATTTCTTATTACTTTCTTAGAACTTTGGGCTATCTCGTTTATGAACGATGGAAGAGTTCTGCGGGGATTTCAATTCAGAAAGCAAGGTTCTTTCTGTGGGTAAACATATCACCCAGACATAATTTCTACTGAACATCATCACTTAAATAGAGAGAGAGGAGGTCAACACCTTGAGACCCAAGGAAGAAGGAAAAAGACTTAGGATTAAGTGTAGTATGCAAACATTCTATTAGAAGCTTCAAAGCAAAGAGTTAGATATTATTTTCCTGGAAAAGAGAGAAGACAGAGAAAGACGGAGGGAGCGGCCCTTACGCCTGATTTGTGTTTACACAATAAGGAAACCTCTCCTCTGGGGTCTCTCGGTAGTTCGCAGGGACCGCGCTCGCTGAGGCGCGCTGGCGAAGAGTCCGTCGGGAGCTCCAGCCCTCCCTGCACTTCCCAGGTGCCAAGACAAAACGTCACTGAGTGGGGAGAGAACTGTCATGAAGATTCTTTCCCCGCCACACAATGCTGAGCTTCTCTCCCTCTCTTTTTGAAGAAGTGCGTTTATGACTGATCGCTCAACACCTTGTTGGTTCTGATTGCAGAAAACACACCTTATAAATATATGATAACCATCCTGTAATAGAGAGTGTGACAATTTACTTCACAGTGCGTTTCGGGCTGCTAATTGATCGTTTCAGTCCAGGGACGATTTGGAATAAATTATAGCCATCAAAAGGATATCACAGCTCATTTTGGTGGAAGGGTTTCCACGTCGCTTCGCGTTCGTCTCCCGGAGAGAGCAGATTGCACCCGGCGGGCGTTAAGGAGGGGAGGGAGGGGGCAGGGGAAAAGGAGGCCAGTGGGGCGGGGCGGGGGCGGGGTGGAGCGGGCCGGGGCGGGGCCGGGGGCGGGGCGGTGTCGCCCGCGGCGGGTGCAGGTCCGCGGCCGGACGGTAGAGGCCTCCCTTCCGAGGACGTGGCGCCGGGGCGGGCGCGGGTCTGCGGGCTGGGGTTCCGCTCCCCGGCGCGAGCCCGCGCGTGGTTCTTAGCGAAGTCCCCGCGCGGCCGGGCCCAGCGTGAGTATTCTCCGCCCGCTGTCCTCCCCTTCAGGCGGCAGCGCCCGTTTATTTGAGGTGAGAGTCTGCCTCGGGCAGAGGGCCCTGCTTGGGGAGGGGGTGCTCGCGTGCGCAGGGTCGCACCTCTTGCCTGAGGCTTCCCCCTCAGTGGGGCCGCTCCGCCGGGCAGACGTGGTGGCCCAGGGCGCTGCGTTCTGCGCTCCTGGAGCCGAGGGTAGCGAGGCGTGGGGGCGCCGTGGCCCCGTTGGGGTCTTTGTGTGCACTTGGGGCTCGTGGCTCGGGTAGCTCTGGTACCCACGCTGCAGTCGGGGAGGAGGCTAGTGGAGAGACCCAGTCTGGAGGGAGCTGTGCCCGCCGCAAACCCCAGGAGAGGGCGTGGAGAGGGCCGGCCCGGTAGGTCCGCGCAGCGAGGCGATGCCTGGGTCGCCCGGGCGCGGGGTCGCGAGGGCAGCGGGTGAAGCGCTGTGGAGCGCGGCGAGAACGACGCCCCTGACCCCGGAGTGCTAGCCAAGGCCACGCCAAGGTGGCTGGACCCTGCGCCTCCCGGCAGCCGGCCTGGACTCCAGCCTACCTCAGAGACGGCCCCTGGCTTCGATTTCAGTTTCCTGCAGAAGTATGTGCCATTGTGTGGTGGTCGTGGAGGAGGGAGACCCGAGAGACTGTCTATCGCTGGATGGAATTGGAATTTGAAGAAAAAAATGCCCCTACTCTTGTTGCGGGTTCTTGCCTTCCCGCCCACGAGACCTCCAGCTTTGATTCTCTTCCTAAATTAAAGCCTGAGGACTGAGGCCCTTCACGAGTAGTAGCCCCCATCCCCGCTGCCCAAAGCTGGCCCTCGCAGGGCATTCTTAGCTTTTTAGTCTCTGTCACGCTAATACATGATGTCAGTCCAGGGCAGGGATGGTTCCATGCAGGCGATTTTGACATCAGTCATCATACCAAGTTATTAGGAAGTGTGATGTCAGTGCGTTCTGGAAGGACCGATAATATATCAACCAATTCTTGACACGGTATCTTACAAGGAAACATCTGAGGCCATCAGTAAGAGGCATTTTAATTCACACACTAAAAATATTTTGTGTTTAGACATCGTGCAAATGTTGAAGGAGGTAGTAGCATTTATCATTTTGTAGGTCTTTATCAATGTACTCAGAAAAGTTCCTATAGGAAGGAGGAGGTTTTTGTCTTATTTCCATTCTGTTATAAACTGAGGAACAGAGATACTATGTAACCAAATAGTACAAGTAAGTTAGTGAGAGAGCTCTATTTAAGAGACCAAACATTTTCTAAAACTGGAATAACTGGAAAAATTAAGTCCAAATTTAAGCAGATGTTTTAGGCTTAACATTATATGATAGCCAGAAGCTGTATGTACATGGACCAAACACTTGCGGAGGCTAATCTGTGGGAGCTAATTTTACAATGAACTCCATATGTGCTGGCCCAAGATACAGTTTTGTTTTCCTCCATCCATCCATTCAGTAAGTATTCATTATCTATTATAGGTCCTTCACTTCACTTTGACATTGAATATGATCCCTATGGACATTTAATAAGTCATTGTTGAAATGTAACTAAAATATGTATATTTTCTCCTGGCTCCAAGAAACTCAAGGAACTGTGGCCTTTCCTTTATACAAATGGAAAATTGTGTTGATTACCTTTAAATAGACAGTCAAGGGAAGAAAATAAATTAGGAATCAGAAAGTTTTCTCCAGCTTGTGCCATATTCACAGTACCACACAGTACCACGGGTGTTTTTTCTTTCCTCCTTAAATCTCATTAAACAAAATTTAAAGGACATACATGATTGAAAGGGATATTCTTTTAATTACTTCAGAATGCAGAATAATCCTTAAAAGGTCTTGCTCCTTATTTGGTATACTGGACTGGCTGGTTTTATTTGAGTTGAAAGCACTATATTTCTAGTTAAAACCAAGACCACATACAGTACCTTTTCTCCCCCAATCTTAAGTCAAGAATTGTCTACAATTAAGTACACAAAATGTATCCCAAGTAGTCATGCATACACATGGTTAAAATTAATTGGTTTAAAAAATATAAAAACAGGGCCGGGCGTGGTGGCTCAAGCCTGTAATCCCAGCACTTTGGGAGGCCGGGGCGGGCGGATCACGAGGTCAAGACATCGAGACCATCCTGGCCAACTCGGTGAAACCCCATCTCTACTAAAAAAATGCAAAAAACAATTAGCTGGGCATGGTGGCGTGTGCCTGTAGTCCCAGCTACCCGGGAGGCTGAGGCAGGAGAATTGCTTGAACCCGGGAAGCAGAGGTTGCAGTGAGCCGAGATCGCGCCACTGCACTCCAGCCTGGCGCCTGGCAACAGAGCAGGACTCTGTCTCAAAAAAAAAAAATATATAAAAACATACCCAATATGTTTATCTCATAGTTTTAATTTTTCTTAGATAATGCTTGAAATTATTTAAAACAATATCTAGATCCTTAAATATTAAAACATTTTTTGTGAAATTTGCAAGATGCACCTAAAGGATGTAACATTTTTTGAAGTACAATATGTTAGGAATAATTTTGTCCCTAACTCTAATATCGTGCTGGAGGGCTGAAACTGTATAAGCAAGATCTGACTAATGTCTGCATGATAACAACTACACCAGAACTTACACAAACATTTTAGTGTGTTCCCATTTATCTAGTTATCTTGGAAGGCTGTCACTTATTGCGTAGGTGCTTCCATTGCTGCCATTGCTCAAACTGTTTTTGGAGCTCTTCACTGGGCACTGCTTTCAGAACCCACAGCACATCTGGTTTAGGAGCCTTGGGGTGGCAAGCCATCTTTCTTTAGCATCCATCAGTGCCCTGAAGAATAAGGTGGGTTGATCAAGTCAGGATAATATAATTTGGGGTCAAAACAAGCTGAAAGAAAATTAGATGACTTCCCTCAGTGACTTTTTAACTAGTTCTAAGGTCATTGTACTAACATACGGCAGCACCATTGGAATTAAGAGTAGCAGCCAAAGAAACATGCTATACATTCTCTTTGTCAATGAATTACAAACTTAACAATCATATATATACATGTGTAGTGTGTTGGTATGCATGATAAAGACATGTTACTTCAAAGAGTTATATTGTCAACAGTTTGGTTGATTCTAAATTTTTTGGGTGCATAAATTTGGTATGATTTAAAAAGCTAAGTTCTAGAATATGAAATTAGGTGAGAAACGTTCAGGATGTCATGGCTAAAATTAGGGTTGCCCTATATAATTCCACAGGATTGGCAGTCCACATTTCCTGTACTAAAGAATCATACTCATTGGCCTGGCGCTGTGGCTTACGCCTGTAATCCCAGCACTTTGGGAGACCGACAAGGCGGGCGGATCACGAGGTCAGAAGTTCGAGACCAGTCTGACCAACATGGTGAAACCCTGTCTGCTAAAAATACAAAAATTAGCTGAGCATGGTGGTGCATGCCTGTAATCCCAGCTACTCAGGAGGCTGAGACAGGAGAATCACTTGAACCCAGGAATCAGAGGTTATGCTGAGCCGAGATCATGCCACTGCACTCCAGCCTGGGCAACAGAGCAAAACTCCATCTCAAAAAAAAAAAAAAGAAAGAAAGAAACATACTCATTTAAGAAATTCTATTTAGTGAGCAAGGCTTTTGACTATTATAAAAAATTTCATCTTCTCTTAGCCTATAGGTGAGGTCTAACCTGTGAGACAAAACACTTATCATTTTTAGTAGTTGATTATAAATACAGACTCAAAAGTATATTTGTAGTGGAACCACCATATTGTTTTAAGTTAATAATATTCTACCTACTATACAAAATACAGAACCATGAAAGTCCTAGCCCAGTGAATTTAAGCTCTTATTATAATATACAACTCCAGAATGTGGGGGATGGTATGGAATGTCATCCAAGAAAAGGAGAAAGAGAGGGAGGGGAAAGAAAGAGGTAAGTCACGCAGCTTTTGAATTATAATTAGTTGTATTTATCTGAGGGAACAAGTTACCATTGCTTTCCACAAAACAGCAAACAATGTAAAATTTGAGGAAATAATTCAAATTCAATTCCGTCTGAGACTATATGGAAAACCAAGAAAAGCAGAAAGAATGTAATTAGCTGAGTAGGAATTTTCCTAACAGTTCAAGTCTAATATCTTTAGTATTATATAGAGGGCCAAGGGATCATTAGTGATTAGCAAGAATCCAGACCATAATGATCAGGAGAGATCAAGGCCAATGGACAAAGATGAAAGCGCTTTCCTCCTTAAACCCAATGTTGCAAATGCGGATGCTCTTACATAGGGAAGGTCAGCCAGCAGACAAAGAAATGGGGCAGCAAATCCCAAAGCAACAAGTAGTCATTCCCCTCTTTCACTCCAGAGTTAGACTGCATATGGAGGTTAGCCAAGATTGAGCTAAGACAAAAAGAATAGCCTTATTTCAGCCAGGTGTAAAGTCTGGAACCGGGTCTTGTTTCTACTTTGATGAACTTGGGTGTTGTCCACACACTGGGGAAGGGAAAACCTGCTGGGCCCTGGATACCAGGATTCTACACCTAATTAAAAGGTCAGTGAACAAGGTGGACAGATCCAATTCTAGATCTTTCCTGGGGAAAGATACTGGACTACTTGTCCATTAGGTAGACAGAATAACTCTTAAAATTTATCTTAGGTGCCAGGCGCGGTGGCTCATGCCTGTAATCCCAGCATTTCGGGAGGCCGAGGCTGGTGGATCACCTGAGGTCGGGAGTTCGAGACCAGCCTTGCCAACATGGTGAAACCCCATCTCTACGAAAAATACAAAAATTAACTGGGTGTGGTGACACACGTCTGTAATCCTAGCTACACGGGAGGCTGAGATAGGAGAATCACTTGAACCCAGGAGGTGGAGGGTTCAGTGAGCCGAGATCAGGCCACTGTACTCCAGCCTGGGCGGCAGAGGAAGACTCCATCTAAAAAAAAAAAATTATGTTAGGAGTACAAGGGAGTGTCAGTTATCTAACAAACCATCCATAAATAATAATTGCAGAAAAACAAGTGACAGTGATTTTAGCCTTCCTTTTGAAATGGGTATCCTAACCATCATGACTGCTCATCTTCTGTTGTTTTTGGAGATAGGGTGTCACTCTGTCACCCAGACTGGAAGTGCTGCGGTAGCAGTGACGGTGACGTGATCTCAGCTCACTGTAATCTCTGCCTCCCAGACTCAAGCCATCCTCCTGCCTTGGCCCTCCGAGTAGCTGGGACCACAGGCATGTGCTACCATGCCTGACTAATTTTTTGTATTTTTGGTAGAGACAGGGTTTTGCCATGTTGTGCAGGCTGATCTTGAACTCCTGAGCTCAAGCGATACGTCTACCCCAGCCTCCCAAAGTGGTGGGATTACCACCACACCATGACATGACTGCACCTCTTCTATAGATTTAAGAGTTCATCCAAATATTTTAAAATTTGAGTCTAAATATTAAATTTTGTCTATGTTGTTTATAGCTTCAGGAGTGGGAAGAGAATAGTTCTCTGTGTGGTCCAGGAAGTTGTAATAGTCTGGTGGGTATAGTCTGAAGTCCATCTCTTTCAAAGAGAGAGGTTCCTGTCTTTAGATTACAAAATTCGCGGGTCGATCCAGAGTACAGAAAAGGTGGAGAATTGCCATGAGAATTGAGAAGTGGTGCAAAGGGTCCTGGACCAGGAGTGGAAACTAGGTTTATAATGTGCTGATTATGCTTCTTGAGGCAAATTTTAGATTTTCTCATAGGCAAAATGTATATAATAGTAATATCTACTAGTCTGCTTTGTAGGGTAGTTTGTGCCTCATCTCAGATGAAGTCAATTAAACACTTGCTGTGCATGTGCAGGATTTTGTGTGCTACAGTGCACGTTTAATAGGTGAAGGTAACACTTGTAGCCCTGGAGTTGTCCAGATATTTGAACCAAAATATAAAGAAAGATAGAAACCCACTCATGGGAACTTGGGAGAATAGAACAGTTTTAGCATGAATACTAGAGACAAATGGATAATATAGTCATTATTCCGCCTTTTTCAAATTCATGGGAAGTACCCTGTTGCCTTCTCAAGAGATGTTGTTTTTACGCTTCCTGAAGACCTGCTGTGCATAAAGTAACCTTTAGGATAGCCCCCTTATACTATCAAGCTCAAATCTACAGCAGTGGCACTGAAAGGACAGTCTTTCCTTGTGGAGAAAATTGACCAGACTCCTAGGCCTTGATTATTGTATTCTCAATGGTCTTTCTTTTCTTAGAGATTTCATTAATCCTCATTGCCATGTTCATGTCTTAGAGGAGAAGAAGAAGCTGGTTTGAGTTCTGCAGATTGCCTTAATAGGTCAGCTATGAACATTTTTTTTTTAAAACAATTGTTATTCTTCCCACAGTAGCAATTCATTTCTGTTGAAGACACAGCAGGATGCCTGCCCCCTCCACCACTACCCTGCAGACCATTAAAAGAAATTAACGGTTTAATATTCTCCTTCTTTCCTCTGTGTATTTAAAAGGTACAGAGCGTTAAGGGGGAAGGGCAGTTTGCCTCTCTACCTCACAGAAACTCCTGTACATATGTAGACAGCATCATTGGCTCCCACCAACATGAGCCATGGCTCCTAAGAGAAGGGGCAAGTAGATGTGGGTGTCTTTAGGTGGTATATGCTCATCCTTTCTTCTGTTGAGTTGTAGGATTTCACCTCCTGAAGAGTGAAAACAATGCCCCTTGTCTGAAGTGATGTTAGAGGGATGTTTTCTAGAAGCTTGTTGAGTATCCTCCACACAGGGACACTTCGTATGTTCACATCATGTGTGGCACCATGTATGTGAGCCAGCACAATGCAGTGGCTGAGGAAAAAGAGGCAGTGTGTGTTTGGATATCAGATCTGCTTATCAGCTTAGTGGATTGGACAAATTTCTTCATCTCTCTGAGTCTCAGTTTCTTTTTCTGTGAAATGGCAGTAATAACAGTGCTCACTTCTAAGGATTAGTGTGCATGAGTTGAGTGTATGACAAATGGGAGTTGTAATATTAGGCACTGGAGAGTCAGGGAGGAATATAAAGAAATATAAGGCAAATTCCCATCTTCAAGGAGCTTTCAGTCTGGTTGGAAGGGACCGAATAAAAATAAAACTTACGTTACAAGGCAGAAAATGGGAGCACCAAGTGAGTGCTGCAGATGGTAAATTCAGCAATCTGCCCAGGACTAGGATGATGGTTGAAAGGTTTCAAGACAAGTGGGAATTTCTCTCTGGATTTGCAGGCTGGACAGGAGTCAGATATATAGAGTGAAACGGAGAAATCATCCCAGGTGGCAAGGGGAATGAGGGATCAGAACACACAGCACATGTACAACAGGGGTGAGAGTATACCAGAGTGGAAAGTATACCAGCTTTTGAGCCAGATGTAAGAATTCTATTTCTGCTGTGAGACCTTAGTTGAACAAGTACCTTAAGTTCTTTAGCCTTCTACAGCCTTAAAATGGGTATAATTATCCTCATCTCTTAAATTGAAGGGATTAAATAAGATAATATTTGTAATGCCTAACGTGGTGCCTGGCATCTTTAGTAAAATAAAGACAATTCACATGATGTTTTCAGGGGACAAGAGAGAGCTGTCTGCTTGAAGAACTGTCTTGCCTTGTGTAGGCAAGTAGTGGAAAACAAATCAGGAACAGCTAATTAATGCCTATGGGGAGGGTAGGAAGGAGTCTTGAAGGCCAGTTTAAGAAGCTGGGGCTATTATAGGCAATCAGAACTACCAAGGCAAAGTAGGAGTTTAGGATAGTTAATCTTAAGGCACTCTGAAGGCTGTATTGGAGGAAGGAAGAAACTCACTCGTTTATGTGTAAAGTGATGAGGGTCTAGATAAGGATAATGGAAGGATTAGTAGACCTGGTCGATATGGGCTTTTTGAAGTTATTTTATAACAGCAGTTTGGGGCTCAGTGTGGAGTAGAGGGGAGCTTTTTTTGTTTGTTTTGTTTGTAGACTCCTAGTAGTATTAATTGTCCAGAATAAAACTAGGATAGACCCACAGCTTTCGAAAGAGAGTTCACTCAGTATCCAGGGACAATAAAAGGTGAGAAGTAACTCTGATGCTACATAAGCCCTAGAATTTGCTTCAACTTGTGAAATAGCCCCTTTTAAAAGCCCATTACCCCTTCTTATTATTAATACAGATTGAGTGTGTCCCAACCACTGGTTTTCAGGAAGACATAAGTAAGTGCAGATCATTTATCGATGTATGGAGTTTGCAGTTGGGATTGTAATGGTGAGAGGCATTGGGACAAAGGGTGAAGATGCTGCCAGCCAAATAGTCATGTTGATTATTTTATTTATTTGGTGATAGTGAAATTCTGTTCTCTTGTGGGGTTTAGAAGTGAGTTAATTAAAAAACAAACCAAGGAAATAGTTTTGGATACTAGGAATTAATTTATAATGCCTCCCATTTTCTACCTTTCTCTTTTTTTCTGTCCTTAGTCGTTTTGCAATGGGATAATACATGGTAGATAATTGTATTTCTAAAGAAAATCGCACTGATTATGTATATGGACACTAGTTTTTAAAATGTTTGGAAATCCTAACTGTGGTAAGCCTTAAACTTATTAAATAGGAAAGGCTAACTGACCTACCTCTGATTTCCTGAACTTTGCTGTTCTCTTATTTGGCTGCAAGGGCAACATCGTGTCAATAGCTCTGGGGTGCCTGAATAGTGCACTGCTTCCCTTGGAAGGAAGATGTACATGAAAGAAGATTGCGTGCGGTGGCTGACAAACACAGAAAGAAGATAAGTGACAAAGGAAAAGGTAGGCCCTGTGAGGTCAGAGGCAAAGTCAGCTAGCTTAGTCCTAGTGCTTTGAGCAGGAGCAAGGAGTGTTCATGTCACTTCTCGTCTCCTGAGTTTATTTAAATCATCTGCTGGGGTGGGGGAAGGAAAGAAATCGTGATGTTATAAGGCTGATTAAGATGCAAACATGCAGATTAAATCAGGTTACTGATAGTCCTTTTCACTCCAGCCTAGAAACAGAAGACTGTATAAGAAACCTGATTGAAGGGAAGGAAGGGACAGGAGAAAGCAAAAGACAGCTCTTCACTTTTTAATGAAAGAATTTATGAATCTCTATTGTTTTTGGATTTCTGGTATCCACTGCCACCCTAACAGATCATTCAAACTAACCCCTGGCTGCAAGCCTGGCCAGGGGGTTTGGACCAGTGGCAGATGTCATTGGGAAGAGGGTCTTCAGGGGGCTGCTGGCATTAATTTTGCTGAAGAGACCTCATCAGAGACCAAGCCTCCTCTTGACCACAGGTGGTGGGCCTTGGAGAGGGCCTCCATGCAGATTTTAGCCTTGTCCCCCTCCTCCGGCCTCTCTGCCTTCCGCTTTTCACTGGGACCTCTCTTTCTCTCTTCCCCCTTTTTTCAATTAAATGAATTAATTACCAGGCATTTAACTTTTTGCCAGACTCTTTCATTATGCCCAGAGTTGTTGCTGAGTGGCAAAGGGAAGTAATAACATTCACAGTGAGGGGCAAATCCTGTTAATGAACAAATTAAAGTTCAAACAGTGATTCAAGTTCACAACCTCTCTGTGGCTCTTCGCTTTAATAAGAGTTATACATGTTACTTTCCTCTCTCTTTTCTCCCTTTTATTACTTTTTAAGCTTTTCATCAACACTGCCGGGGCATATTTGAGGCTCCCAACCTTTCAGCCCTGACAAGGACTCGAGCAGTTATAATCCCGTCTTAATTTGGCAACTTTTGTAAAACACATAAAGGGCCCAGGGTCACCTTTGGTCGCCAGGGCCCTGGGTGACCCTATAGCTTCCACCTCCTGCCAGGGTTGCGTGGGCCGCCCTTCTCGGTATTCATCCCCCCTGTAGCAGTCAGGATCAGAAGATTCACCTTCCCCGCCCCCGACACAGCCAGGCAGGACCTGTCCACGAGTGAAGTGTTCGAGCCCTTTCTTCTCTCGGTCCCCTCTCCAACAGTCCTTTCTACCCTTCACCTGTGAGGGGAAGGGGGACGCTATGGGGGAGGGAGGAGCCTACCGACTAAAAGCTGGGAAGCTTTAAGGGGGAAACAGGTTTGAGGTCGGACGGCTGCCCAACCCGGTCTTCCACTACCACTGCCGAGTACTGCTCGCCTCGCTGAGGTCGAGGCACCAGGCTGTTCCGCTGTTCCGAGTACAGCCCTGCTTAGGACCCTGGGGTGTGGGCCTGGCGGGAAGAGCCCAGGAGGGGTCCAGTCCCCACCTACTCTCTCTCTCCCTCTCTCTTTCTCTCTCTCTCCTTCTTTTTTTGTACTGTGGATTGCGTGGGGGTCTTTTCCACCTCCGCGCCGGCTTCTCACCACCATCCCCCGAGCATGGCTAGATATCATCACCATGACAACTGCAATCTATGAGCATACACATAATAGAGATGAAATAGACAAAAGATTAGCATGCCATGAAAAGTACAATAAGTTTCTTATTTAGCATTTAGATAACTGTCTTTCCTTCGGAGCAAGCTTCAAAGTTGAAGCCAGTTTAGACCAAGAGGATTAATTCTTTCTCCCCGCATGCTTCATTGAATCTCTCATTACCAAACTTTGTCTGTATTGATGTAAGATTTGATTGAAGATTAGAGCATTTAGCAAATCTTGCTTTTCTGCATGTATCAGGTCCTTTCAAGCACGGATCTCGGTGCCCAGTGGTCAATACCCTTACTTTTATCCAGTGTCTGCTTCATTTAAACTTAATCAACTCCATCAATGAACTGGAACAGGGGAAACGTCCCTGCGGTAAGAATGTTGTGCTTTTGTGGGATAATTCTTTGCTCTTTCCCGATCTGTTGGCGTTAAACCTAAAATTGCACTATGATGAACTTTTTTTTTTTAATCAATATGATAATAACAGTTGGGTCTGAAAGTTCTGGTAGGACTTGGAGTAGAGCGGGATCTGGCCCCCCATTACCAAAATAACTCCTCGTTCTGCGATAGTCGGACTCCTTTTGTGTGGGTTTAATACCTTTTCTTCCCTGACATTGAATATTGCTCAAGCTAGAAAATGATGCATCTTTGTAGGGGAGGCTCGTATGTCACAGCCAGAAAGTGAAGCAGACCGATTGGTTGTGTGAATTATCTGACTTGCTGCAGTGAATTATTTGCACTGTTTCCCTACCTAGTCAACAAGTTCCTGAGGTAGAGTAGAGATCAATCAAAACTGACAGCCTGCGTGTGAAGGCTTTACTGTGTAAATCTGGCGCACTCATCCTGGCCATGCCGGCCCTGGCATCTGTATATCATTTTTATACTGCTACCAGTAGAGCAATTTCAAAAGTATTTGCAAGGAAAATGCGTGTCCCCATCTGTTCCTGAAGCATAAATGTGCCACCTTCAGAGGGTTTTCACTGGTAATCATATCTTTAATGATCAACAGACTAGTGATATATACCTTTCCATAAAATGGGGTTTTCTTCACTTTATTGTGATTGGCTAGAATAAATAGCTTTTCCATATGTTAGGGAGATAAAATATAAGATTAGCAGAGGTCGTTTGTTGGATAGTAAACAAAAGAAACAATTCATTCCAAATAATCTTTGAAAAGAACCAACGACAAAATTAAGTTGCAATCACCAAGTATCTGAGGCCCCAACATTAGAAAACAGACCTCATTCTTCCTTGGAAAAAGAGCCGTTTAAGAGCAGAAACTCAATAATCTTCTAGGGGACTCTGGTGACTTATTCTTGGAGTCAGAGGGAGAGGGCCAGGGTAGGGAAGGAGAGGCTGGAATAATACTGTTTGTTCAACTCCTGTTGTAGGATTGTATTTCCTTTCTCTTATCTTAGGTGCCATTTGGCCACCTCCACTGCAGCACCCTGGGTAAATTGGTAGGTGGTGTGTTCAGAAAGCAGGAAAATGCCACAAGGAGATGGGGATTGTTCACATACTTTAAAATAAAGGTTAACTTCCCCTAGCTAGAGATTTCTCTTCTCTCATAGAAAAAGAAGATATCAGAGGGTTGGGCAAAGTTCCCAGCTTTACATGAAATTCCAAAACCTAGGGAAAGGGGCGTTAAGAGGTAGCTAAAACTTGTGGGAGAAACCCCAGGAAATGTTCTTAGTCATCAAATCTCACCTGTATAGGTTACAGTCTGCAGATACAATCAGTCCCTGACCACTATCCCCCCTCCTCCCCACAAAACCATGCTCAGCACCAGGATCCCTTTTGCTCAGATGGAGCCACTTTCAGTTTTTTTTTTTTTTTTTTTTGGAAACATGGTCTCACTCGGTGGCCCAGGCTGGAGTGCAGTGGCAGGATATCGGCTCACTGCAACCTCCATATTCCAGGTTCATGGGATTCTCATGCCTCAGCCTCCTGAGCAGCTGGGATACAGTTGCCCACCTCGACACCCAGCGAATTTTTGTATTTTTAGTAGAGACTGGGTTTCACTATGTTGGACAGGCTGGTCTTGAACTCCTGGCCTCAAGTGATCTGCCCACCTCAGCCTCCCAATGTGCTGGAATTAACAGATGTGAGCCATCATGCCCGGCCTGCTGAACCATCTTGGTGAAATTTGGAAGCTTCTCCTTCAAGATTCAGGACCCAGAGGTTTGGAGGCAGTGACTGCTTGCTTAGGAGACTACAGTTCTATTTTGTTTCCAGGGTCAGGACAGAACTTCCCATTCCATAAAGGACTGATACTAGTTGCAGGTCACCAGAATCTGAATAATGCCCTGAACCTTTGTGCTTTCTGGAAAATAGGTGTGAGCTTTGTGGACCTGCTCCCTAGTGTCAGGAGTTGAGAAAGAGTTGGGGGAAGCTCTCTGTAAACATTGGGAACAGACCCTGTGAGTAGGTTGCAGTTCCTCTGGTTCTGCATTCTTTCCTATTGTCTCTTGTTATGTATATGTTATGTATTGACGATCTCCCCACCCCCTCATCCCCCACTACCCCAACCCTCGTTCCACAGAATTCTTCGCTCTCGCTCCAGCGGAGTGTGTAGCAGAAGCGTGTTAGTTTCAATGTGGGAAATGTGGTCTGTAGGCAGGTCCCAAGCAGAAAGTTTCCATTAGCATCTCAGGCCAAATCTGTGTTAATTTCTTGGCCCTAGAGAGACTTGGGAAAAATTTCTAGGACAGCAGAAAAACAGCTCACCCAAAGCTCATGGTGAGAAAAGAAATGGGTAACTAAGGGAAGACTTTTTTCTTCTCAATTTTAGAAACAGAATCTTTTGCTGTTCTTGTTGAGACTGAGTTTTGCTCTTGTTGCCCAGGCTGGAGTGCAGTGGTGCGAGCTTGGCTCACCACAACCTCAGCCTCCCAAGTAGCTGGGATTACAGGCATGCACCACCATACTCAGTTAATTTTGTATTTTTAGTAGAGACGGGGTTTCACCATTTTGACCAGGCTAGTCTCAAACTCCTGACCTCAGGTGATCCAAAGTGCTGGGATTACAGGCGTGAGACACACCTCGCCAGGCCTAAAAACAAAATCTTATAGGCTGGGTTGCACATAGGCAGGTATGGACATAAGGCAAGATTTACAAGTAAATCCAACTGACTTGAAACCACATTTCCTGTAATATGCAATTAGACTAAAAGAAAGTCACATTTGTGTTTTTCACGTTGTGATGTGATGCGCTGCAGGTCTTCAGTGAATTCGCTTGCCACAAGGAAATTCTGGCGTGTGTTATAGGTGAAATGTGATGTGTACTCAATTTTTAAAATTGAGTTTATATGTCTTTAAATTTGATACACACATTTTTGTATTGAATTTCTATGTTAATTGTTTTCATAAAGTGAAAGGAAGTAAAAACCTCACCAACTGGTTTTGTGTAGGAGAGGTAAATCTGTGACATTTGCTTCTTCCTTTGTCCAGGAGGATGGGGCTGTCACTACTACAATTGGGACAGTTTCATACTCCGTGCTCTTGTGCTATGCCAGAGGGTACTGTCTAACCCACGAGTCTCTGCCAGGAATGTTGCCGTCCACACTGGAGTGGAAGACACCTGCGGAGCTCCTCTATGGGGCTCAAGTTGGCTGAGGTTCTGAACCACAGAATTGCAGGCAACCAAGGGAGCGCCCCAGGCACCCAGGTTTTCCTAAACCTTAGATCAGAGCCATTTGCAGCACAGAGTTGTGTGCTGTTTCAAAACCACAAACCCTGTACGTATTTCCCTCCATTGCAGAGGTGGAAGTCTTGGCAAATGTAGGATGAGGATTGAAAATTAAAAAACAAACACAGCATGTTCATGGTGAAAATTACATACATTGACAATACTGTCTCTTTTCCACCACAGTCTCACTGCCACCAAGCAGCCTCAGTCTGTGCTTATTTCACTGAAAATGTACTTAATCCCAGAAAAGCTATCTGTATGTAAGAACATAATTTGTTAATCATTTTTATGAAAACAAAACCCTTCTCACCTTAGAAGAAAATATTTAACTTAAGATAGTTGACTAAAGTGCTAATTTGCAATACTGCCTCATGATTGTAATATGCATACATACGTAATAGTGTTTGTTTTTTAGGTGTCCCTTAACAAGACAGGGATGAGCAAACTACATGATGTGTGCTGGAAAGAAATTCAGTTTTAAATGATCTTAAGGAAATGGCTAGTTTGGTTAAGAAAAATGAACTCAATTGATAGTTAAGGTGAAATGAACTTGTAAAATTTGGTATCAATTACAACTCTTATCAATACAATGCCACCTAGATCTTAAAAATGCCAAGGTGTTCAGATATCAGAAAATTTAAAATTGGGGGTTTGAAGATTTTTTTGTGGTTGTTGTTGTTCTCCCTCTCACTAAACAGCATAGAAGTAATAGTTTGGGTCACTTCAGGCTTCTACTGGGGGATTTTCCTCTTGTTCCAGAAGGAAGTAGCAGGAAAACAACTTGTATAGTTAACAGCCTCAGTCTAAAGGGTATTATTTCCAGGCAGAATTTCTAGTTACCCTTGTCTAGGAACACTGTTAAGGGATATGTTTTCATTTTAGGTCAGAACAACTGGGTTAAGCATTATATAAGATCTGGAGAAAACACTGAGTTTTCCTTATGAGGCAAGGTGGAGAAGGAAGGAAGCAAAATTAGTTTACTGCACGGCCAAAGGACTACTTCAGGCACCAGTGAGGAAGGGTAATTTAGATTTCTAGAGGGCACCCTGCCGGCCCATTTCCTAACAGTGAGGGGGCCTGCGGTGAAGGGGGGGGGCTTGCGGGTAGTTGGTATCAAATCCCGGTCTCTCCCATTTCCGCTCAGTCAGCTTTTGCCCGAAGACGAGTATCTTCTTCCTGGACTGCCTTCTCCCACTCCCACGCAGACACCAAGGGGACGCGACAGCGGTTTTGGGACGCTGTTTGGTCATGTGACAGGAGGCGATCCCAGCCCCGCTGTGCGTTCAGGATCCCGGCCTGGGTGCCATCCACCCCGCCACGCCGGGTTTGGGGGCGAAAGCGGAACAAGTCGGTGGGGCTGGCTGGGCTGCGACCTCCGTGGCACCGGGCTGCAGACATTGCCCGTGCCGGGAGGGCAGCCAGCCCTGCGGTGGGGAGGCGAGTTCCCCCTGCGGCCGCGGACCCCGGAAGGTGGTCTCGCTGGAAAGAGGCGCCCTGCCGGGCCTTTTGCCCTCAAAGCTGGCCTGAGCGCTGGCGGGCCGCTGGCTAACTCTGAGGTAGATAACCGGGAAATGGGTGGAATAGGGACAGGGACCCAGCCCTTCCCTCCCTTTTCCCCCGTGGAGGCCCGCGACACTGCCCTGGGGGCGCAGAAACCCCCAGTTTCACTCCCCTGGGTCTCGCTCGGGCAGAAGACGAGGTGGTTTGTAGGCCTGACCCCAGCGCTGAGGCCCTGCGGTGGGAGGGGATGGGGAGTCTCCGCTGCGACCAGGGGCCCTCCCTCAGGCACCTTCCCCTAACATTTCTGACGAAGTGCCTCCGGGGACGAGAACCGCGCCTCCTCCCCAGTTCCTGGGGCTCGGGGTTTGGGGGTTGCTCCCTCGCCTGCCCCGAGGCCACTCGCCCGCGCTCGAGGGTCCTCTCCCGGCCAGCCCCATTGGCTTGCCCCCTCCCAGCCTCCTGCTGGACCTCGTCTGAGCCCCTCCCGGGGCGGCGGCCCTCGCGGGTGCCCCTTAGAAGTGGGGCCAACCTGTGGGGGCGCCGGGCTAGTCTAGGCTCTGCCCTGGAGCTTCTGCGGCCTGGAGCTGCGGAGCCCCGGCCTTCGCGCCTCTCAGCGCCGGCTCCTCGGGTTGCTCGAAAGCCCGTCTGAGTGATAGTCAACTGTTTTTGTCACTTTCTTAAGATGCATCATCCCTGGTCTCTTGTTTCATTACGAAAAATCCCAGAGAAACCACCCGGCAGGATCAATCAGACGCAGGCAGCCAGACAGTTTTCTTGTACTTTATTAAAGTGTAATCA